>CM042381.1:9688111-10288111 GCA_023634145.1 Thymallus thymallus
TTGGCTTCCCCAGTGATCTTACCCATGCACCACTACTGAGTAGAAGTCAAAAAGTATCCAAAGGCATTTGGTGCATCATCATAGTGGACTCTGACTTGTGGCTAGATAGATAGATAGATAGATAGATAGATAGATAGATAGGTACTTTATTGATCCCCCGGGGGGAAATTTCATCATATTCATATTACAAATTCATATCAGTATTGGGTTACAACATATAGTTCACATTCCTTGTTAAGTTGCATATTATGTAGGCTTCCATTGCTGTTCCTCTGGTCTATTCACCATCACGGTAAGCCGTGGTCAGAACAGTATTGTAATATCCATTACAGCCATGTACAGGTTTATATTCCATATAATCTTACTTCTATCCATTTTGTTAGCATGTATGCTTACACCGTGCATGTTATTTGTGCCTGTACATTCCTATTCTACAGTGTTGTATGTAACTGTAGGCCATTTAGGTTGTTCGCCATTTATGCCTGTTATTCTCTATGGGGAAATACGGCACCCACTAGGCTGCAGTCCAAAAACGTTATTTTTACACCCTCAGACCCTCAGGTCAAGCAACTTTCCCTCGGGGGAATCCTTGTTGAAACCGGATGCAGTTTGATTGCCATCTTAAATGGAGTTCCAATTCACAAACGTTGTCCCCTCGGCCCTCGATTTAGTGAAGTACTTTGGTCACTTGCAGGGATGATATGACGCATAATTCAATGCAAACTGTAGTCACGTCAAAGTTTTACATTTAATCAACAAGGCTGCATTTTGGGCATGTCAGAAAAAAATTTGAAGCTAGCTTTCTAAAACACATACAGTGGGGAGAACAAGTATTTGATACACTGCCGATTTTGCAGGTTTTCCTACTTACAAAGCATGTAGAGGTCTGTAATTTTTATCATAGGTACACTTCAACTGTGAGAGACGAAACTGTGAAAAATCCAGAAAATCACATTGTATGATTTTTAAATAATTAATTTGCATTTTATTGCATGACATAAGTATTTGATGACCTACCAACCAGTAATAATTCTGTCTCTCACAGACCTGTTAGTTTTTCTTTAAGAAGCCCTCCTGTTCTCCACTCATTAGACTTCAGATATAACTCTGAAACATGCCACCTACAGAAGTTCTCGGATGACTCTGCTATTGTAGGGTGCATCAGGGGTGGGCAGGAGGAGGAGTACAGGAGCACAATCAGTGACTTTGTGTTGTGGTGTGAGCAGAACCACCTTCAGCTCAACATCAGCAAAACAAAGGAGATGGTGGTGGACTTCAGGAGAACCAAGGCACAACTGACTGCAGTCCCTATACAGGGGATGGATGTGGAAATGGTTGGGTCATACAAGTTCCTGGGAGTCCATATGGACAACAGGCTGAAATGGGCCGGTAACACCGGGGCCCTGTACAAAAAGGGCCAGAGCCGACTCTACTTTCTGAGGAGGCTCAGGTCCTTCAACGTGTGCAGTAAACTACTGCATACCTTCTACCAGTCTGTGGTGTGCTGGTGAGCAAACATCAAAGCCGGTGATGCTTCTCGGGTAAATAAGCTGATCAGGAAGGCTAGCTCTGTCCTGGGGATGAGCCTTGACACTCTAGAGGAGGTGGCGGAGAGACGGATCCTGGCCAAACTGCTGGCCATCATGGACAGAGGGTGCAGAGCACCCTCTGCACGCTATGGTTATGACGCAGAGGAGCACTTTCAGTCACAGACTGTTCCCACCACGGTGTGCCAGAGAGCGCTACAGGAGGTCCTTCCTGCCGGCGGCTATTAGACTATATAATTCCTCACCGGGGTGCCGTGCCGTCGGCAACATAGATCTGGAACTGTTTGGGTGCTAGGACCTAGTTTAACAATTATGCATCCATCCGTGAGTAACTCTGGTCCGTCAGCACTGATCCACTCAGGACCTATTTATTCATACAGGTCTGTATATACATACTCATGTACAGTTGTTATATTATATCACATGCAATATTGTAAGTAATTATTGGACTTAACCTACGTAGGCATTCACTCAGGAATGCATATTAGTATCCTGCCAGTTGCACCTTTTCTCATTGCTTTTAGTATATCAAATGTGCAATACATGCAGTTGTCTGTAATTAAACCCTGCGCACTATGGACTGTATTTTAAGGGAATTACTATTATTACCCCAAATTATATCATACACACATTTAGCTATTAAAGTATCTCTTCCTGTCATTTACCTGTACAGTTTGTGTAACCACGCAAGTAAATATAACTGTATACCTAACTGTACAGCTAATTTAACCATGCAAAATGTTCACTTACCTGTTCATTTACCCAGTCTGTCTATTAAGTAAACTATTATTACCCTCGCTCATATCATACGCATTTTTAGCTACTGAAGTATTTCTCTGCCATCAACCTGTATAGTATAGTTAACCATCCAACATCCATCAATGTATAGTGTACATATTCAGCCAACCACCCATACTATGCAATGTCTCTTTTATAGCTTTTATTTTTTTGCACTCCAGATATCTTGTATTTCTATATTTTTTCATACTGCCGCTCTATGTATCATGTACCGTGTATCTGTCTTTTGTGTACTTTCGTTGTGGCATTTTGCACCTGCCCTGTGTTTTGTTGTAGCTGCTTGACAACGAAATTTCCCCCCCGGGGGATCAATAAAGTACCTATCTATCTATCTATCTATCTATCTATCTATCTATCTATCTATTACCTGTATTAACTGCACCTGTTTGAACTCGTTACCTGTATAAAAGACACCTGTCCACACACTCAATCAAACAGACTCCAACCTCTCCACAATGGCCAAGACCAGAGAGCTGTGTAAGGACATTAGGGATAAAATTGTAGACCTGCACAAGGCTGGGATGGGCTACAGGACAATAGGCAAGCAGCTTGGTGAGAAGGCAACAACGGTTGGTGCAATTATTAGAAAATGGAAGAAGTTCAAGATGACGGTCAATCTCCCTCGGTCTGGGGCACCATGCAAGATCTCACCTCGTGGGGCATCAATGATCATGAGGAAGGTGAGGGATCAGGCCAGAACTACACGGCAGGACCTGGTCAATGACCTGAAGAGAGCTGGGACCACAGTCTCAAAGAAAACCATTAGTAACACACTACGCCGTCATGGATTAAAATCCTGCAGCGCACGCAAGGTCCCCCTGCTCAAGCCAGCGCATGTCCAGGCCCGTCTGAAGTTTGACCATCTGGATGATCCAGAGGAGGAATGGGAGAAGGTCATGTGGTCTGATGAGACAAAAATAGAGCTTTTTGGTCTAAACTCCACTCGCCGTGTTTGGAGGAAGAAGAAGGATGAGTACAACCCCAAGAACACCATCCCAACCGTGAAGCATGGAGGTGGAAACATCATTCTTTGGGGATGCTTTTCTGCAAAGGGGACAGGACGACTGCACCATATTGAGGGGAGGATGGATGGGGCCATGTATCGCGAGATCTTGGCCAACAACCTCCTTCCCTCAGTAAGAGCATTGAAGATGGGTCGTGGCTGGGTCTTCCAGCATGACAACCCAAAACACACAGCCAGGGCAACTAAGGAGTGGCTCCGTAAGAAGCATCTCAAGGTCCTGGAGTGGCCTAGCCAGTCTCCAGACCTGAACCCAATAGAACATCTTTGGAGGGAGCTGAAAGTCCGTATTGCCCAGCGACAGCCCCGAAACCTGAAGGATCTGGAGAAGGTCTGTATGGAGGAGTGGGCCAAAATCCCTGCTGCAGTGTGTGCAAACCTGGTCAAGAACTACAGGAAACTTATGATCTCTGTAATTGCAAACACTGGTTTCTGTACCAAATATTAAGTTCTGCTTTTCTGATGTATCAAATATTTATATCATGCAATGAAATGCAAATTAATTACTTAAAAATCATACAATGTGATTTTCTGGAAAATTACAGACTTCTACATGCTTTGTAAGTGGGGAAAACCTGCAAAATCGGCAGTGTATCAAATACTTCTTCTCCCCACTGTACATACAGCGGGTGAAATAAGTATTGAACACGTCACCATTTTTCATGTGTTCAATACTTTTTCCCTCATATTACACATAACTTAATTTCTGAACTTATTTGTTTTGGTTTCTTTGTATGTATGGATTACTTGGGTTGTTACCAACATCTGGTGAAACTTTCATGTCAATAGCCCCTTTGGAAATATATTTACTGAACGTGTTCAATACTTATTTCACCCGCTACACACACACACACACACACACACACACACACACACGTGTGTATATATATATATATATATATATATATATATATGAATATACATATAAATGTGTGTGTAGATATATATACATATAAATGTGTGTGTAGATATATATATATATGCTAGCTAGCTACATTAGCTTACTAGGTACATTAATAGCTTTAGGTTAGTTGTTTTTAAGCTCAACTTCAAGATTTCCACCAAGGACGTTGCATCTGCGATCATCACTCTCCCTTGCTTGGGCAAGGGACATTTAAGGTACACTCGGATGTGACAATGTAAAACGTAATTCAAGATCTGAGACTTTAGGGCCAAGGGCTATCTACTTTGAGTTTGAAACGCAGCCGTTAAGAGTTGTCGTTCTCTAGCGCCACCCTTTCCGTCATCTTCCCGGATGTCAGTGAGCCTTTGCAATTAGAGCTATTACACGGCTCGCCTGCAGCCTAATGGCACTGTTTATTATTGCAACCAATATATGCATATTGTTTACATGTGTATCACCTATTATGTATATATCCCAGCCAGTTATTATGCATGCATATTTCTTAGGTATTCTTGCCATTATGTTTATGTATACATTCCTTATGACTATTTATGCATATTTCCCCTGCTTATTTCCTATTGTATACCTATGTCATAATGTTTTATCTAGTGAATCCTTATAAGTTACTAATATTGTTTTATCATTCCCTTTCTCTTGTAGAAACCACACACACACACATCTTTACTACTACATATTCACCATTATTCTGGTTACTGTGGGATTAAAGTGTTCACAGTGAATCAACGGCTTGCATCTTCTTTTTGACCAAAGATACAGCGGAAAGGGTCGCACTTCCGGCGCATAACGCACATAGTATTCTTAAAGCTATGGTGACCAGCAAACAACCACAACTAAGTTAGGTAGCTAGCTATCATCTTTCAAGCTAACTATGAAAAACTCCTTGTGTGAATATAACTCGGGGACAGTTTGGTTATGTTTCCACCATGTCTGCATACCAAACTACCATCTTGATGACTGTCTGCATAGTTCACCAAAGATGAGTTCGCAAAGTTACACAGCGAGCGGCCAACTGCGAACAGCTCTGACAAACAGATGGCTAGTTTGTTTATTTTGCTTCGTTTGCGAGAACCACCCAAACTTCGACCTCGCTTCTAGCTTGCCGCCAGCTTTGTCCTTGTGGTACATGTGAAACAGTTTTACCTGTGTGAGCTGGCTCAGTTTCTCACCTGATAAAAAATATGTAGTTCTGTTGTTTCCAAAAAATAGATTTTTCTTGCCCTAATTACTTACTGTTCCTATATTTGTTTTGGTAAATAGATTCAACTATTTGTAGCAGCAAACCATTTGAATACAGGCATCAAAATTATTGTGTAATAAAGGACATACGTGGCCCACGGAAAAGGAAAGAACTCACACGAATGGCTTGAAAATACAAAAACAAAATCAGACTGTGCATGAGTCACACAGTGCGAGCAAATGTGTACAGCAACAACAATGTAAAACAATGTGGAGAATGGGAAAGAAACGAAGGACATTATAAGGAAAAAACAGTGTGTTAACCAAGAAATGCTTAAAGACCAAATACATGAGCTGTTAAAGGGACACTTCGGGAGTTTGGCATTGAGGCCCTTTATCTATTTCCCCATTGTCAGATTAACTTGTGGATACCATATTTATGTCTCTGCGTGCAGTTTGAAAGATGTTGCTAACTAGCACAATTACTAACTAGCGTTAGCACAAAGACTGAAGGTTTATGGGCTCACAAAGCTACCTAACTTCCTTCATATTGGACACAGACATAAAAGTGATATCCACGAGTTAACCTAGATCTGGGGAAGTAGACTGCCAAAACCTTAAAAAGTGTTCTTTTAATGAGGCCCAAATCCCTAGACCAAGTTCAAAGCCAGTGTTGGAGGACAGACTTTTCATTAGTAACTGTGAACCTACGAACGAGGGGACAGAGATAGGTAGGGGTCATAAAGAAGGGGGACCAGGGCAGTTCAAAACCCTCTGCTCCCCACATTGTCAAGTCAAGTAGCCAGGTTTCTTGGTCTCAAAACCCCAAGCATTGAGGGAAAAACAAAGCTAGAGGGGTTTGCTTTTTTGAAGTGATGGAGAGGAGCAGAAAGTTTCAGTTTAATAAACGTCCAGAAAGACAGGCAGAAACTCAGGTACAAAAAAGAAACGATGGGGATTCTGCATAAAGAATGAGGGGCATGAGAGAAGGTGGGAACGGAGAGGAGGAATGCTCTAAAGTGAGGAAAGGAGAAGAGAAGAGAAAGGTGACAGCACTTTACCTGCTGGAGAATGAAGGTTTTCATAGCGGCAAGGATGAGGGTAACGTTTTACAAAAGCAGCACAGAGACACAGCAGTAACCCAGTCCAGCGCTGATATAGATGGGGGCTATCACCTCAGATCTAGGCCTCTCCTAACAACCTCATTGGTAAATGGTTATCCGTTTCAAATATGGCAGTATAATAAACCATGATAAACCATCTACTGTACACATCTTGAAAGAAATGCTCTAAATATCTAAATACTAGCCCTTGTCTCAGGAAAGGAATCACTAATCACGATTTTAGTAGGTACCATTGAGCAAAAACGTTTTGAAATGGCTGAGATTCTACCTGAATGTGCCTAAGATAGCAAACTTCTTTTTGCCTACTCAACGCAACCCAGATGTGTCCATATCCAACAAGTTAGCATCATTCTATTTTTTTTTATTTCACCTTTATTTTACTAGGCAAGTCAGTTAAGAACAAATTCTTATTTACAATGACGGCCTAGGAACAGTGGGTTAACTGCCTTGTTCAGGGGCAGAACGCCAGATTTTTACCTTGTCAGCTCAGGGATTCAGTTACGGGCCCAACACTAACCACTAGGCTACCTACCTGCCCTATCCTGAGCAAGCAGATCAAGTCCCCTCTAGGAATCTAAATTGAAACAATTTTTCAAGATAATTCAGCTTCAACTGAGAGCTGAGAACATAATCAATGTATGTGTCCTTTATTCTTAATGAGCATTTAAAACTGTTAAAATAAGATCTGTGGCTCTGTTTCCCTCTGCTCTGGGCTTCGATGAATTTCCCTCTCATGCACATGTGTAACCTTTATTTAACTAGGCAAGCTGCATATACCATCATATTTGGTCGAGTGAACCCTAAAACAATTTCCTATCCTAAAGCTCTAATTTCCAACTTTTGATCCTTGCGAAAGTCTGATGCAGAAACAAGCTGTGCATCAAGTCTTCCATCATAACACGTCAAATCTGACTCCTAAGACCTCATGGTTAAAAACTAAAAACACTTTAGGACTAAATTAAATGAAAGCAAATAAAGACAAAAATCGCACAAATAGGGCTGTTCTGTCTCATTTTATAAATCAGCAATAAATATTAAATTAAGCAAACATTAGTATTTGTGAGGGCTGGACTTCTCAATTGCCAAATGAAACTAGCTAACTCTAGCTCTGACTATATTTGCCCCGAGGTAAGCAAGAGCTGTTGTGAATCCACTGAACCCAGAGTCATTACAGTTGCTATCTCGGTTTGTCGTGAAGCTGAGTTACTGCCGTGTCGAGTACAGACCTAGAATCAATAAATGGGGTAATTACCAAATTCCTCCAGGACAAAGACTCCCTTCACAGTATTGCACTTTTTTATGTGATTCAGCTCTATGAAAACCTAAAACAAAAAACAAACAACAACAACAAGACAGAACATTAGCAACTCAATGACAACAGGCTGAAATTAAACATTTCAGATAGAAAATTAACAACGTTAAATTCTCATCTAGTCAATGATAAAAAGGGAAAAAATACAGAAGATGGTATGCAAGCTTTTAAATGCTACCAAAAATAAATAGGACAGCACAAAACAGAAGTTTCCATGTTTGAATGCTAACATGGGCTGGGGTTAGGTGAGTATACATACATTGTGGAAAGGTCTATGATGAAGTGAGTGCTATTAATGATTACTTGCTCAATGAAACTATAATATGGCAATTTGTTTGCACTATAGTGCCTTAGCTATAGTGTGCTTTAGCAAAATTATTGTGGCCATTTGTCAACAGTGAAGCAATGGTGACTGCTAATTAATTTCAGTTTTTCCTACTAATGCAAATGCACTGTGGCCCATGGAATGCTTAGCATACATGGAAATTCCATATGAAAACAGAGATGAGGATACATAAAATAAAGTTTGACACACACAGCTAATTTTTTTTTTAGGAAAAAGAACCCAAACAAAAAAATGTCATAACCGCTAACAAACAAACACAGCAGAGGTTGTGTACCTTCCGCTCCTTGCAGGGGGAGAGAGCATGGAAGAGAAACGGTTGGGATTATTATCGGACAGAAGAACACAAACACTGGACGGCGCTCAAGGAGGGCGCTGCACTATCCCCCCAAAAACAATCAACCTAACGGACGGGACTTTACATATTAACAGCTATCAACACCAATCACAGAAAATTCGACTGGAATGATAAAGTGCTAAACTAAACTACGAAATGTGGGAAAAAAACTACTGAAAGTTGGTCTAATCTATACTTTTAACAGCTGGACTTTTTTTGGTTTGTTTCCGGCCCAGATAATGACATAACTAATTACATAATTTCAACCAGTTTCGACTGCTGGGAACCAACTCCCACCCCCAATACCCTCCATGCCCCCTCCTCCAGCAACGAGGGCTGGCACCAACAGCTCAATAGTACAGGTACAAGAGGGCAGTCAGCCACATTGCCTCTCCAACAAAACAGGCTGCCACCTATAACAACCTCACCACTCTGTAACATGCCCATGTATTTAACCCTACGGTGACCCATGTCTGACACTGGAAGCTTGGGTGGGGCTGCACTGGCAAAATGTAGCAGGTTGGCATTAGCTATTATATGAAAAAGTTATTTACAACAAGACAGTTAAGTGTTTTTTTATTTATTTTTATTGCATGAATGAGGTCTATGAATAAGACATACTACTGGTGCATAAGCTCCTGCAGAGCTGATGGTGGAAAAAGAGGTGGTTTGAATTTGCCATGCAGCATTTCAATGAGAGCTATTATCGTACAATTAGGTTGCACAAACTGGTGTGCACAAACTTGCATAAACGTATGTGTTGTTCCTAAAAGGTAAGTTAGTTAGTGTCTGTAGTAGGGAAAGGGTTTTATGTACCCTTGTTAAATTCTATATGATGATGATGATGATGATGTCACTGTTTTTCAACCATAGCAATGTGGCTCAAATTAGACCAATGTGTTGAAGATCAAATATACTGCAATGTCTAGCCTTAATTCCTTTCAATTAGGTGCGCTGCATGATCTATAGAAATAATTCAGTTCAAAGAGCTAGGACCTTTCATAAAGAATGTAGTGGTCAAAAACATTGTTTTCTATTCTAGTACAATTGAGTATTAGCTTATGAGCAGGCCTTCCTCCTGTGCTGATTCAATGTGTTTTTGCCCCAGTCTTACAGTGTGATATGTCCGGTGTGTTTCTTCACTTCGCTTACATGAAATGAGAGTCACTCTTATTACCATCAATCACTGGCGGAGCAATTGTATAATTGTTATTTCAGATCCAAGCATTTCCTTTGGGTCCAGAAATATCTACTTGTGACAGTGGTGAGGACTGAGGTCAATTATATTCTTACTCAAGTTGATTCAGGAAATGGAATTATCCCAACCCCAAAAGTTGTGAATACTTGAAGAGGTATTTTTCATCTAACTTTAATTTGCAGGTCAATGGCTTTTAAGGGGACAAAACTTTAAAAGGGTAAAATAAAATGGCAATTATTAATGAAAAGTCTTTGCACAAGGTCATCTGTCTTACCTCTGATGCACAAATCTCTCTTACACAAACAGAATGTTCGTGTGTGTGGGGGAAGGCGAGTAGACGACAAGGTTTGGGCACCACAATTAAGAACGCTAAGTATTAACAGAAACGTTTAAGTGGATATGTGTTTTCATCTTGAAAACACACATCTTAGTGACTGCACAAATAAAACATAACATTTTAAAATCATAGAAAGACAAAGCACAAAAATGTGTTCTTCTAAGGTCCTGATTAAAACAGTGACTGAAGTACTCTGCTTTTGCACTCAATTCAGTAGGCTATAAAATATTTATCAATGTCAAAGAAAAACAACCCTAAATGCCTTCTATTCTCTTTTTTTTAAAGGGACCTTAGAGGAAGTGGGCCACAGTTGTGTGTGTGTGTGTGTGTGTGAGAAAAAGAAAACAGAAAAAGAGGAGAAGAATTGAGGTGGGTGAAAGGAGGTTAAGTGGTTTTGCATGTGTATCTATAGATTATGTGTGTATGTGGTAATACAGGCCTCCTACCTGGCTGTGCATGAATTTAAGGTTGATGCCTTCCAGGGTGACTTGCAGCAGTCCTCCCTCGCCCGTCTTCATGTCCTGCACAGGGAACTCTCCACCCAGCTCTGGACCTATGGAGAGAGGGGCAGATTGCTTAAACCAAAGGATCCCTTCCCCTATCCATACCGCTGCTCTTTCGAAAAAAAGTGTTAGTGATGACAGATAGAAAAGTCTTTACTTGGCCAACTGAGTTGATTGACTCAAATGGTTATAGAATTTATTGGAGGATAAAGCAGTAGTCTAGAGCTCACCTTCACTCAGAGTTATTCCTACACCCAAAAGTGACTATGAACTATTACAAACTGCTATTAGCCCCTAGGGCAGTGGTATTCAAACTTATTAAATCGGGGACCCCATTTAGTTTGCCAGCATTTCTGGGGACCCCATTTTTTCGGCAACCTTAAACCTTAAGGTACATTTCAATTTTTACAAATAACCTTAAATTCATTACATTTTCATCTCTCTTATCAAAATGAAACGATACCAATAAATAAATGTACTCAATAACATATATTTTTCAAATTATCTTTCTAAAAAACGTTTGTATATTGTCCCATACAATAATCTGTACTCTTAATTTTTTTAGATTAGTATTTCCTAAATATATTTTGGCGACCCCACTGCAATTCCTCCGCAACCCGACTAGGGGTCCCAACCCAGACTTTGAATACCACTGCCCTAGGGCTATACATTTTCAAAACACAGGGCAGGAATACATTGGTTCTGCCTCAAAGAAAGAGAGTCCAGCCAACATGCAAAAACACATACCTGGTTTAATGCTCTGCTGCCGTGCAGCAGCCCTTTCCATGCTGTCCTTCACACAGTAATACAATTCGCGACACTAGACAACAAAACATTTGAATACAGATTATGGACTATGGAATACGAAAAGTGGCTATACAAAGTCTGACACGAAAGTCACAACATTTACAGTTAATCAGAGGTTCCACTAACACGGATATGGTGTTCATAATTGCAAGTCGCATTTCAGAACTCGAAGCGCGGACGGTAGGGGCTCACCTTCTTGGTGTAGAACTTGTTGAGTTGGGTCTCCTGGCCATTGCGTCTCCACAGACACAGCACTTTAGTCTTGGGGCAGTAGGTCATGTTGATGAGCTTCTCGTACCACCAGCGCTCATACACTGTGCCGATGTTGCTGCGCAGGACTATGCAGTCGTCACACACCTGAATGGGGGAAATGGATGCAATTATTTGATATCTACTATAGCTAAACGCTAGATCTACTGAAACTACAAATTGAAGAGTTTTGCCCGTTCTTGACGTTGATTGGTAAATTTGGTCTATTCAGATACATGCATCTCTGGGGCACAATAAAAAACATGAACAATGCCTACAACGAAGGTCCGGGAAAGTCAATGCTGAAAGTGTCTCCCATACCTCCATGAAGAAGATGTCCCCCGTGGTATCTGTCCCAGCATGCACCACAAAGGTCTGCTTCTTGATGTGACGGCTTCCGCTAGGTCTGATGGACAGCTCACGGCCATTCTGAAATGTGAGTGAAAAAGACTAACCCTTCTTCTAATTTCTGCGGTAATTCTAATTAACATAATAAAAAAATCCCCATCAAAATGTGTCTGTTTAAGCTAGAGATATGTTTATTTTGCATGGGCTGTGTCTCAATCCACCGAGATCGCCGTTCCACATATGTGGTGAAAGGTAGCAGAATTAAAAGGGTTCTTGTGAGACCATGAGACATCCCGAAAAGACATCTCGGTTCTCACTAAAACGTCTGTAGCGTCTTAACGGTTTGGTCTATAAAACTATTCTGACTCCTCTGTGGAAAGATAACTCTGACTAACCCAATGGTGTTCTCTGTTTTGTTCTACAATGTTGGTACAGCTCTAGGACGCACACAAGCCTCACCTGAAGGTCTCCGGTACCAGTTTAAAAATATCTATGGAAGTATATATGGAGACTGTTTAGTGCCTAAAATAAGGGGTTAAATAAGAGTACAAACAAAATAAAGTTTCCTCATATCTCAGATATAGGACAGAACTTTTTTTTTTTTGGGGGGGGGACTGTTGTTCCATGTAGTGAATCTGTTATTCAATGTTTTTCTATGGGCGAATAGTAGTAATGCCCAATTCAATGTTTCATCCCTGGCTTAGACACTAGGGTTTAACAGAGATACTCTATCAGCAACACTGATATTCTCACACACAATAAAAACATGTTTTGCATAAAATGATCTGTCTCGAAGGACCACAAAAAACTTTGAATGATTATACCACTTGGTAGAACAATTGAGTGCCTTTGTGGCTCCTATTTTACTGAAGAGAGAGAATCCTCAGTTCTTTCTTACCAAATTAGCCAGTTTGTCCAGACACTCGTTGATCTCCTGGCTGTGGCTGAGGCCGATGTGGGACTTCCCCATTAGACGCCTCACCTTCTTCCTGATGTCATTCTTGTTCACCTGGACGGACAGACAGACAGACAGACAGACAGACATACAAACTTGGCAAGAGACTTTGGAAGATATACAATGCCTACTTATCTGAACATTTGTAGTTGCTGCAGTTGATATACAGGGGTTACGGAGTGAAACATTGTGTGTGTGTGTGTGTGTGTGTGTGTGTGTGTGCATGTGTGATAGGCCCACCTTAACCATTAGCATGTAGGCAATCATATTGTGCAGTAGAGTAGCTAGCAGCCTGTCCTCATCATCCTCCAGGCGCTTACGATCGTGGTCCCCGAGTGACAGGTATCTGTGTAAACAGTGGTAACCATCAGCCTCTAAAAATGGCTGTCAACGGCCATTTAAAAAAATACAGATAGGCAACCTGTACCTGTCAATCATCTCCTGAGGTCCCTGGTCCATGCCCATCCCCTCCCTCTCCAACATGACAGCATCCAAGTAAGCATCCTCCCAGAACTGGACCTGGTCCCACAGTGTGGAGCGCTCCTTACCTACACAAATACAACGCACACTGCTTAACTGGGTCCAAAGGAGACACACTTACACAAACACATCATGATCACAATCACAAGCTTACACAAAAACACAAAAAACTAGTGTACAAAATCATCACTAGGTCAAAATCACCTTCACACTGACAAGTACACATCACCCCACACTCACCAGTAGACATGCATAAACATAGACACATGATCCCACAGAATCTGACATAACTTCACTCACACTCACACACACAAACGAACAAACACCCATACGAACACACATCCATACGAACACACCTGACCCTGTGATTGTTGAAAAAAATGTTGCAACCAAGACCCAAGAGACATTTTTCTTTGTTTACTTGAACATACTGTAGGAGCCTTGCTACATTGTTTACAATACCAACCACTCAGTGTGATGGGATATCTAGTGGCGGTAAAGATCAAAGCAGCACATCAAAGCATCAGACAAAACACAAGTGAGCACCAGAGCCCAGGTGGGCATTGCATCCAAGCACAAACATAGAAGATCAAAAGGTGAAAGAGGTCAGCCCTACTCAGAGAGAAGGTTTCCATGGCAGCATCCTCCAGCTGGTCCCACATGGAGCTCTTGTCGCGCCCTGCAAGGCGTTTTCGGGACACGCAGCAGGGAGGAAGAGGAGTAGCAGAGCAAAGAGGGTTAAGCTCAGAGCTGAGTTGGTTAATGGCAAGCCAAAAGCAGAGAGAGAGCGCAAGGACAAATAAATCGACCCAACCTCATTCACTTCAGACCTACCTTTACGCTTTATAGTACAGTTTATGCAGTGTTAGTCAAATAGTGAGAAAGAGCTTCAGAGAAAGAGTTTGACGAATCATATACATACATACATACATACATACATACATACATACATACATACATACATACATACATACATACATACATACATACATACATACATACATACATACATACATACATACATACATACATACATACATACATACATACATACATACATACAGTGTATATGTGTTTTGCCTTATAGGAAGGATTCACTTTACATGTAGACTTGGCAAGATGTTACAACGAGCAGCACCGCAGATATGAGAGTAGCACGATGCAAGACCTGATAGTGTTTACTTTGTGCATGCAAAATCTCACTGAGTCTACTAAATATTTACTGTAGCATTTTACCACAAAGTTGAACAGAGGGAGACTAAAGAAGGCAGAGTGGATATTAAACCACAGCCTTTCTAAAACATCAGTCTTCTGGAACGTACCCAGCAGGCCATCACACAGGTAAATCCTCATGCTGATGTCCTCCAAGGGCTGGGCGGGAGGCCCCTTAGCCACGACAGACACAAGTTTAGCCTTCGCCTCCTTCACACCAGGCTTCATCTTTTGGGTCTTACCCTGGGCAAACACCACAAAACATAAATCATGAGGTAATTTCGTTTTGCCAAATATATTTTAAAAAATTGGAATCACCGCTCAATCCTGCATTTACAATATTGACATCCACGGGCAGACTTCATGTCCCGCAGGGAATGCATTTGCACATCTAGAACTTCCCCCCCACCTAAAAAAAACTGCATTTGCACTAAAATTAACTGGTGAATAAAGCAATGTGATCAGCCAGGAAGGATTTTCCACTCACAAACACTGAGCTGGTGGCCGGGTTGGTCTCAATCTCGCTGTCAGACAGTGTTCCCCTGGAGAGGTTGAGATGGAGGGCTTGCCTGCCACCTAAGCCCTCCCCAGCGGTGCTACTCAAGTCACTGTCAGCTCCCAGCGTCTCCCCTGAGCTGTTACTTATCTGGAGGGGTCAGGGGTCAAAGTGTCAGGAGACGAGTGAATATCAGGCATACTTAAGACACAGAGAACTCACACGGAGTAAGGCTAAGGCTAAAAGACACACAGGATGCGTTAGACTAAGGCCAAAAGAGACAAGAGTTAGATCAGTACTCCTCAACCCTGCTATTGGAGAGCTGCAGTACTCCAGGTTTGTTTGAGGATCACTGAGTTACACTAAGGCTAAGAGACATTGGGGATGAGGTAGATCAGTATGACACGTACGGTTTTGGCAAGAGCCATTGTGCCAGGCTGAGACAAAGCAAGACAAGAGATGAGTAGGACTAAAGTTAGCAAAGACTAGAAATTAATTCAGCTCTGAATATAGTAAGATTGGGAAGCAACCTAGTTTGGGATAAGTGTTACTGGGGATGTATGCCTTGAGCTTAAGTGAGAACCTTGGGTGTAAACCTTGTAAAACTAGACTAAGGATAAAAATTGAGAGGGGGCTTAGGATTGGGGTGAGATTGTTTCTCTGCGTTGGCCGTGCCCTACCACTGTGCTGGCCTCAGAGTCCTGGCTGGTGCTTCTGGTAAGGACTGGCGGTTCAGTGCTGGTCACAGACTCTGTGTCACTCTTCTGCAAAGCAAGACAGAAAGAGAGGTGAGCAGACAGGCATATAGAAACAGTGGAAATTAACTTCTTCTCAAGGGCTATAGCGACTCCTGTTTTTTGTCACCTCCTTAATAGTAATTAAAAAGTCCATGTCATCAATATTCTAACACTCAGTCTACAACCCTGGTTTCCCCAGGTCTATATCAGACGATTAAAAGGCAAGAATGAAAACCAGCAGACATTGTGGGCCTCAAGCGCCAGAGTTGGGGGATAATCGACGTGAAACAAGTGCATTCTCTACGTGTGCATTCTCTGCTTAGTTACAAGAGCTGGCTTTAGAAAAGAACAGACCTGGGATCCGGAGGTGACGCTGAGGCCACTGTCAGCACTGATCTGGGACTTCTTCTCCTCTGTGTCGGTCAGCTCAGGGTACTGTTTCTTAGCCCCCTCCGCTCCTGCAGGATACATGTTGTTATCAGCACGGGTGCCATGCGCACTTCCACACTGCCCCCTTACTGAGTGTCACATGATTGGCAACTGGCAGAGAAGTGGGGGAGGTGGTGACCTAACTGCTACTGAAAGGCTTGTACACATCGCACTGAATGTGGATTTAGCGTTCGTCTTCTGATCTGACTGACAACACTTTTAACATAATTCTCCATGCAAAATTGGTGCGCACCCGGTTTGCAAATTACGTTCAGAGGTGCAAGGTACTCTCGTCTAGCTAACGCTATTGGTGGATCTGACCTCTAACACCATAACTTTGGGACTGACCGAAAATACTGGCCCTACAATAGTGACACTTCCATTCAGCCGGAGGATCTTGTCTTTTTTTGTTGTGGAATTCAACAAACAATTACAACAGCTATGTTGTTTTTTTTATAGTCAGGAAGCCAAAAAATATATATAATAATAATAATAATAAATACACACACACATATATATATATACACACACGTGTGTGTGTGTGTGTGTGTGTGTGTGTGTGTGTGTGTGTGTGTGTGTGTGTGTGTGTGTGTGTGTGTGTGTGTGTGTGTGTGTGTGTGTGTGTGTGTGTGTGTGTGTGTGTGTGTGTGTGTGTGTGTGTGTGTGTATATAAATAAATAAAGTCATGTTCAGTAGGCCAAAACAGAAGAAATTGGCCCAAAACAGAGTGATACTATCGCATTTGTTTTCTGTTGCAAAACATTGCTATGTGTGCCCTAATGAACATGACCCAGCTGTCAACTTTCAAAAGACCAAGCATGTGACTATTTAGAGGCAAGTGGAGAGTGCTAAATCAGTAGGAATATTGATGGACGTAGATTAAACTGTAATTGAGAAAGGCACTTACCAATTTAAAATAGTTCAAAGTTACAAAAATTGACATACAGACTCAGGCAGTTAGGCATGCAGACAAACTGAGGGACAGTCAAAATAGGATACCATTTTCTGCACAAATTTGCATTTAGACAAGCATTGACCAACAGCACTGTTGTTAATATACCAGTCAGTTGTTGCAGAAACACCTTGTTATGACTCACATAATGCACCTCTAGGAAAATGTAACTATAATTAAACAAATCCTGGCCTGCAATCTGTAGATTTTGAAGAGTCCATGATATCAAACCTTTACATCGGAAGAAAGTACAGTCAATTAGAATAGTTCAATGCAAATGTAACCATGACTTCTGTGATACATTTGGTCATGCAGCCAACAAACCTGTAAAGGATGTTTGTACTCTAACAAACGATTGTGTATTCATTCATGGGTCAGTTATCAGATTGTACTATGTACAATTTACCTTCTTGCCATGTAGTGATTTTCCATAAAAGCACATTTGCTAAATTAAATGCCACAGCTGTCTTAACCTTGATAGAACCTCAAGAGCCCAGGAAAAAAGGGAACGTTTGGGATTGGGTATTGGTCTGACAGACTACGGTTCCAATGACTATTTCACAACTCGGGGAATAGGAATGGAACAAGTTGTTGGCAAACATATGACAGAGTAGCTCTATGGAGAGTAAGAGGAACTCACTATTTTATGACTCCTGATTTGAGATATGCAAGTGTAAACTCAGTTATTACGCTGATATCAAGACATGATTCACCCAAAATTTACAAAATGTTACGCACACACCTCTAATCAAGATTATAGACCTATAGTGCTAGAATCATTATCCATGTCAACATGATCACTTATATTAACTATTTAAATCATTTGTGACTAATAAACATAGGTAGATTGGGTAAAGGTGGAGAGAAGGGCGTGGAAATGTTAAGAGCTGGCAGTTCTGCAATACCTCAGTCTTTTTTTGTGTGTGAAAAATATCTTACTCTGTTGTTTTTCCATAGCTTTTTGCTTATCCTTTTCATGGTGCCTGCTCCACAATTCTACCCAAGATGCATTGCAAGCAAGGAGAGAAAGACAGAGAGAGTGTCAGAGAGCTGGTTGAGTAGGCAGGTATGGAGGATGAGCATTAGATAAACCATAACATAAAACAAAATTAAACATAAAAAAAATGTTATTTTAACAATTGAGGATGTTTTGTAATGTCTGAGAGTAGTCACATTTCACCTTGGCATTATGGAACATTATGGCATAGTTCTCTGTATGCAGAGTTTGATCCATTGTCAGTTACTGCTACTGAGGTGTAACATTACAACACACCCAACACTCCTGGACCATGGTCCTGGAGAACCACACAAGGGGGAATCCTGGGGTTCCTTTAACATTTTCTGTGACTGAGGCGTTAAGTTATTAGCCAATAGTGTGTGGTTCTCCAGAACCAGGGTGTCAGAGGTAGCAGGGCTTGGTGAAGGGCATGAAATGGGGGTGGAGTGGCCAGCCAGCTAGCCAGCAGATGGAATGGAGCTGTTGCAGAAGCAGGGGTGCAAGTCTCAAAAAGACATTCCGTAGAATTGAAGCTGCATCTTCCAAAAGAGGGAAAAGGGGGTGGTGAAGTGAGGGTAGGTTGATAGGTAGGGAGATTGAGGGAGTTGGGTGAACCTGTCCCCTGTATACAGACCCAAAGTAACATTTGAGATAGTAGAATGGTGGTCGAAAGGAGAAGCAATGCTTCGCTCCTTTTCCACGATGTTCAGTGTTAACTAACCCTACCCCCAAGCTAAATGCCAACCGTGGCTTGCTAACTGTGAGCATGAAATTTGTCTCTTCCTTGGGCCTGTTTACTGGGGAGTGACGCGCTACCCTCCATGCTAGAGTTGAGAGAGCTGCTACTTGTACAGTACGCTTTAAGGAAACCTGCAGTAAAGGCAGATACAGGTCTTCAGACTCCTTAGCACAGTACTGCAGATTTGGAGTTTCGAGAAGACAACGGAAAACGAAGACATGCACAGTCAAGGTGCTAGAAGGCAAACAAAGGAGGACTCCACGAGAGAAGGGTGTGGAGGATAACATAACACATCCAGGCTGGGGGGAGTGGGCTCAATGCAATATTTCACATACACCTCCAATCTCACACACATAGCAACATATTATCCAAGGCCAGATCTGGAATTCAAATGTGGTTATTTGTCAAATTTGGTTGGAGTTGCATGATGTGCAAATATGCAACTTGTGTCCAAATATTATGGCAAACGAGCATAGTGTATTTACGTTCTAAATATTGGGCGCACATCACTGGTGTGGGTCAAAGTGAATGGAATGTCATAAGGGGCTCTTTTTCTAAAGAAGGGGAAAGCACTCCCCTTGTTGCCTGGTTGGAGAGAGGTGGGTCAAGGGGTAGGGCAGGGTTTAGACTGGTGAGCGGGGGGGGGGGGGCAAGGGGTGCTCTCAGAGCGCATGCAAGGGGGGATGGGGTGAGGTACACACCAATGGAGGCAATAAAATTCTCCTCGTTCAAACTCCGGGTGTCAAAGTGGCGGGTGCCTTTGCCCCCCGAGGTGGGGTGTGGCAGTTGGAGACGGGGCACCAGGAGGAGCCCAGGGGGCCTGGTGCCCTCCATGCGGGCAGACGGGCTCTCCTTGCTGCCCGGGCTGCTTGCAGTGTCACTGGGGCTCCGCTTGCGCTTCTCTGGGTCTACTGGGACCACCAAGGAGGAAAAAGGGAGAAGAATAGGGAAGAAGGGAAAGAGATGGTAGCGAGAGATGAAAGAAACAGTGTAGAGTTGCAGTGGGAGGTTTGAAGGTTAGAATAGACGGTTGTTTGTTGGGGAGTGAATGTTTAAACGCTAAAACGAAATTCGGATCCTTAACATTAAGAAAAAAACATGATGTTTTTTCCCCACCCACAAAATTTAAATGCAGTTATCACAAAACATATTATTTTCTGTGTTATAGCCCAACTAGAAAAGTTAAGTAATTAAATTGAAATATAACTTGGCTACTTTGGTGAATTTGCGAGGCATGCAAGACAAGATTACCAAGACATATAGATGGGTTAGCTGACAATGTCGAAAATGAAAACGACGCACATACGTCAATGGGGCAGAAGTCTGTGAGTTGTGTTTCTGGATGGCCAGATAGCTACCAACACTGACAAGAAACTGCCATGTGGGGAATCGTAAGTGACTAATTTCAGCTAGTTTCATCTTGTTCTTGATACCATGTCTTGATTTGAGGTATTTTGACAGATTTCATGTCACTGCAAATATGGCAAAAACTGTAAAGATATATTTGAGAGACAACAAGTACTCATTGTGCAAATGTATTTATGTTTTCAATAAACAAAAACGAAATAGTGTACATGTCAACAATCTAAGCCAACCCAGTCTGTTTTGCCTCATAGTTGCGCACGCATCAGTGTTGTTGCTAAACAACCAACCTGTCTATGCACACGTTTTTTTATGCCTGCCCCCTCCTCGCTCTCCATCACGCTGGCTCGCCTGGGGCGTACTCATTACGCTGATTCGGTTGTAAAACGTTTCTTAAAACGGAACCAAACGGTACGAAACAGGGAGGGACCTACTTGCATTTGTCCAATAGAAACTGGTTTTAGTTGCAGAACATTTTGCAACTATTTGGACTAATGATTACACACACCCCTACTTTTTCTCTTTGCTAATGATGCAAGGGTGTGTTCAGTCTTCAGTCTGTTGCGTGTAGAATATCCTAGCTTATTCATTGATGATACGCCCTGCTTTATTGAAGTTGCAGGACATTGTAAGCCAAGAAATTGAGAGGTGCAGTTTTTGATTGCTGATAGATAGGCCTAGTGCACGTTTCTGACTGTCTGCCTGGTGACCAACCTGCCTATAATGTGCCCCTCCCATCTCTCTCTATCCCTCGCTAGCTATATATGAAAGATGCAAGTGTTTGTATTCTCGGAAGTACGGCAACTAATCAGTCTCTTCCTTTCCAAAAATACTGACTCTTAGGAGTCGAATCTTCTCCACCACTACTTCATCGTCATTAATGGTTGGAAAAATGGCAGAGAAAGGCAAGCAACAGCAGCGAAGTCCTGTATTGCAATACTTTAAGAAGTTAAATGAGAAGGAAATGTAAACTTTGCAAGGTGGAATTGAGGTACAGTAATGGTAGTAGAGGTGCAATGCTTAAACATCTGAAAGGGATGCACTGTGAAACCCAACCCTTTGCTGGAAGCAGCGAAGTTGCATTGTGAATTTGAGTGGAATTGTATTAAAATGTTCTGCTGTTATGACCAAAATTTTGCTCGGTGAATGCTTAATTAAACTGCAAAGTCACCTAAAAAGTCACCTAAAAATGAGGCATGCGTTTGGTGGTACTGACTCAGAGAGATTAAACCAGAACTCACTGCTGTAAAAACATATTGCTTGCAATTCAAATGAGTTGATAGGAGGAAAAAAATTGACCCAGAAATTATCCAGATTGCACTCCTTTTCCTATCCAATACTTACGTTGCCTTTAAATAAGTGGAGTATATGAAACGCTGTTAAGCATTTCTTTGGTTTCAAACAAGAATCAAGCATCAGTACCTTTCATTTTTTCAGAGGAAATCATTTTGAGAGGGGGCATGACATGCCGATTGAACGTGTCCTTTGAGAGGAAATGTTGACACTTTCAGTAGAGTATAAGTTTTCTGAACGTTACCTTTGGTTTGGTAGTGGGTGCGTGCTATTTCCAGCAGAACGAAGACGCTGGCCATGCCTCCAAGCCCGGCATTGGTATACGAGTGTTCCAGACTAGAAACGGTGCACTTCAGTATGTCTAACATTCCCTTGTAAGCCTTCCTGCTAATCTCCTGAAGAGTAGAACACACACCGTTTAATTGTAAGGTGTTATTCAGCTTTAATTCAAAACCAAGGTTAAAAACGCATAATTAGATTTTCTTTCTCCTGCTCTCTTGGCCCATTCCTTTCTCCCCACCTGGGTGGGTGGAGCCACTCACCACATCACGGATGACCTCCTGCCTGATATCCTCCTCTGACTGGACGGCCCTGTTCAGCTTGCTCAGCACAAAGACGCGCAGCTGCTCGTTCTCCAGCAGTCGGCGCACCTTCTTCATGTTGAGCCAGCCCACGCCTTGGCCCTCCAGTACGCTCTGCACCACCTCCTTCAGGAACTGCTGGTTCTCACTGGGACGGACACAGCACTGGTTCAGTCACGCCGATCACACTCCCATTTTTGTATATATGTCACCATTGGCCCTTAAGTTATATCAATCCCCTTTAGGGGAAGGGTTGTCTATCACCTATCCAGGTCTGTCATTTGACATTATATTGGCAAGAAAGTTTATGACAACCAGCTTTTGTTTTTGATGGCCAACATTATGCCATGAAGACATTATTCCACGAAGGTGGTAAACTAATTCAAATATGTCAGTCAACATGAGTTGTCAAAGCATGCCATGACAGCAATGTCCTGGTAATACAGTGACATAGGGATCTGTTACCTGGTGTTGTTAGCACGACCCTGGGGCGAGGGGGACTCTCTCTTGACCGTGGGACTGTGCTTGATGACCGACGACTTCTGGTCAACGAGGGCCCTGGGGGGACCGCGGGCGCCTCCTGCAGGAGCCATATAGAACAGTGAGGTCTCTATAGTAAACACCATGGATAACACAAAACCATAACCATAACCAACGACAAGTCAGAGACATAAACAGAAATACTAGCTGACTTGATAAAGGAGAAGCTTACACACTTCACTACAAAGCCCCCAAATCACATAGTCTACGATGTACTAATTAGGTAATCACATCAAAGACTAATAGACAATGAAGACTGGACACATCTTACATACATGAAAAGACACACATTTTCTGTGGCAGGGACACAAGCTAATGACTAGCTGAGCTACATGATTCATATTCAGACACTAAAGGTGAGGGACGTCACACAGAAGGAGTCAAAATGGCGCTGTGTTTGGGCATCACACATTAGCAGAGAACAGAGGTCAGGTCAGATTGGAACGGGATCTGCATGTTAACAAGACAGACAAGTCGTGTCATGCAGAAAAAGAACAAAAAATAAAGATGGGTGGACAATCTCACACACACACACACACAACACACATGGCTAACGGAAAGATACACACCGTATTGTTCATACTGTTAGTCACCTTGTACAGTTAGACAGACATGGTGCCATGGTATACAAAAGAATGATGGGATTGGGCCTGTGAACAATATTATTATCAAACTGATTATAATATTGTTGCGCCTACTGTACATAGCTTACCCACTGGGCAGACCTCAGTTCAACGTCTGTTTTTGATTTACATTTGGATGAGTTGTCAACTAACGTGAAATCAACAAAACATTTGGATTCCCTTACGTTGATGACTTTTTACAAATCCAAGTTGATTCAACGTCATCACACCTTCTTTTTTTATGACGTTGAAACAACGTTGATTCAACCTGTTTAGCCTGTTTGACACTGAACATTTAGGCTAAAGGTAACGCCTTGAAAGTGTTGATACAAATAAATATATCCACCAAAAATGTATTGGGTTGTCATAAAAAGCCATCTGTTACCGGTATATCTGATTTTGTCATGGCATTACGTAGGCATTATGTACACTACCGTTCAAAAGTTTGGGGTCACTTAGAAATGTCCTTGTTTTTGAAAGAAAAGCACATTTTTTGTCCATTCAAATAACATCAAATTGATCACACAGTGTGGACAAGTACATTAGATTGTCTAGTTTGAGAAACAGATGCCTCATTGGCAGCTTCATTAAATAGTACCCACAAAACACCAGTCTCAACGTCAACAGTGATTACGCGACTTCGAGATGCTGGCCTTCTAGAACTGGTTGCAAAGAAAAAGCCATATCTTCCTATGTCCAGTGTCTGTGTTCTTTTGCCTTTAACCTTTTCTTTTTATTGGCCAGTCTGAGATATGGCTTTTTCTTTGCAACTCTGCCTAGAAGGCCAGCATCCCGGAGTCACCTCTTCACTGTTGACGGTGAGACTGGTGTTTTGTGGGTACCATTTAATGAAGCTGCCAGTTGAGGACTTGAGGCGTCTGTTTCTCAAACAAGTGTACTTGTCCTCTTGCTCAGTTGTGCACCAGGTCCTCCCACTTCTCTTTCTATTCTGATTAGAGCCAGTTTGCGCTGTTCTGTGAAGGGAGTAGAACACAGCGTTGTACGAGATCTTCAGTTTCTTGGCAATTTCTCGCATCAAATAGCCTTCATTTGTCAGAACAAGAATAGACTGACGAGTTTGAGAAGAAAGTTCTTTGTTTCTGGACATTTTGAGCCTGTAATCGAACCCACAAATGCTGATTCTCCAGATACTTAACTAGTCTAAAGAAGCCCAGTTTTATTGCTTCTTTAAATCAGCACAACAGTTTTCAGCTGTGCTAACATAATTGCATAAGGGTTTTCTAATGATCAATTAGTCTTTTAAAATTATAAACTTGGATTAGCTAACCAAACATGCCATTGGAATGCAGGAGTGATGGTTGCTGATAATAGACCTCTGTACGCCTATGTAGATATTCCCAAAAGAATCTGCCCTTTCCAGCTACAACAGTCATTTACAACATAACACTATTTCCGATCAATTCGATGTTATTTTAAATGGACAAAACAAATGTGCTTTTCTTTCAAAAACAAGGACATTTCTAAAATTTGGACGGTAGTGTAGATTCTATGACCACATGTTACCAAAGACCTCACCTGACAACGATGCCATTTTGCCACAGATTTTCCGAAGTATCGTTCATAAATTGTACAACATGCATCACAGCACTTCAAATAATTCCATTCCATTTGATTACTGTGGTACTGGTAGAGATGCTTAGTAACCACAAAGACAACTAAGTGTCCAATGACAACTCCAATCAAAACAGGTGAATATGAGTTTAGGAAGACAGAACAGCACTCTTGGTGCTGTGAGACTGCCCTCCTTAATTCAATTATCAATGAAAGAGTGTTTAAAACTCTCTCACAGCACTGGAAGAATGATGTCATGCCTTACCTACAGGGTAGCAGTTTTGATTGGCTAAGCCCTGCCTCCACTGGCAAGGTGAAGGGAGGTCTAGGTGTGTATGTGTGGGACCAAAGAGGTGGCCAAACAAGCAAATATAGCTTCTTGCTTGGCTTGGAGAATAATGGGAAAGCTGATGTTGACCAACTCGAATCAATATCTTGTCAGGTCCCATACAATACTGTATGGGACCTAGGTTGGCCCCCCCAAAAAAATGAATGGCAATTGTTAACATGGGTTGCACAGCTTCTAACAAGCTAAGATTGTGAGGGCCCAACCCAAACTAATACAATAGACAGGTGGATGGGTGTAGTGACTCTGCAAAGGTTAGTGATTGGGGCAACAGTCACTGTGGATGGTGAAAGTCAAGAGGAAAGACTTGATGTATGATGAATGATTTCTCGATGGTGAATGTCAGGTGACAGGAGTGAGAGGGTGAGAGAGTTGGATTCTGGGAGATGTAGTTGACTGGCTAGGAGAAGCATGCAGCCCACGCAGTTTAAAAGTGCGGAACCCACCTTCTCCGCTCCCCGGGCCGGCCTCTGTAATTATCTCCATTAGAGAATTTAGTCCAAATACTGGACACAAAACCCAGAATTAGTGCAGAGAAGTGAAAAAAACGGGACAGAGAGGGACACCGGCCCAGACCGAACCAGTCTGAACATCAACCCACAACACACATGCACAGCAACACACTAACATAGAGCACAAATATAAGAGTGAGAGAGGGAGGGAAAAGAAAGAGCGAGGGAGACAGACCAAGGAAGAGAGCAGCACATGTTTTACAAAAAGTTTTGTGAATAGGGCTGTTGCACACCGGCGGTCACGAGTCATGAAGGCAGTCAAATTTCACGTGACCATTTAGTCACGGTAATTAGGCTTCTCCAAGCTCTGATGCTGCTCATGGTCATTAGTAGCCTACCAAACTTGGTAACTGCCTGGTACTCAGCACTCTATTGTCCCTCTAATCATGAGGTAATCGAAAATCAAATCGGACACTTCATGAGAGCCCATGAGCTCATGTCGCGCAACATTTCTATAGGCTATGCAAATGCGTGAGAAAACAGCGTGGTGGCCTATACTAAAAAGAAGAGGATCCCATCACTGGCAAATTATATATTATCACTTGTGAATGATGCCCAGCATAAGAAAGCCTTTTTTTAGGCAACTTTTTCTAATCATAGTCGCACACCTCATGTAGGCCAATAGGCCTTTATGCTTTGATAAGGTTTGTATCACAACTAAAGTGGCCAAATAACTTCTTAAAATTAATTCCCGCTTATAGCCTACTGCCATGTGTGCATTGCTGCGCTTATAATGTGAAGAAATAGCCTAATAGTTTATTAAAATTTTAAGCTATACTGTTGAGTCAGACACTTTGCGAAAATACATTTTTTTTTTAGATGCTAGTGGATTGCATTAATTTGGGATCTATTGCATCCCACAACTGTCCCAGACTGTTTGGAATACTTATTTCTCACACGGAATAGAATAGGTCGACTTTTGTACTATGGGGGATAGTAGATTGACATAGGCTAGTGCTTTTTCTGTTCCTTAGGCCTACTCATCTTGTTGGCCGACAAAAAGTAAATGTGGACAGTTATTCCAGTATCTTCAATATGTACCTCGGAATTGGATAAGGACGTGGCGCAGTTGTGTCCCCGATGTGTTTTTTCACTTGTAGCCTGTGAGAAAGATCCGATCACTTGATGGAGAACGTGCAGCACTCAGGGAGTGCTTCGGAGCATGCAGCACTCAGGGAGAAGGGCACCACAAAGGCATGGATTTTTTTAGGGTGATTTACGTACACAAAGGGGATGCCGCCATGAAATTCGAGGCATTATCAAGTGCTTATCAAATTGTGAATGAGAAACGAATGCAGTGTGTACAGCTTGCGCTAAAAAACAAAGCAGAGTTCATGCCTTTCAAGCAACTTTTTTCAAATCATCATTAGAATCGCAACATGCAGCCTTAAAAATTATTTAAAAATTCAAAACATATAGGAGTACCTATGTACTTCTTTGTTAACCGCTCAACACAGAATAGCCGCATGTGCGCACTCCCTCAAATCGTTTGGAGAAAATATTTGTTCAATTGTATTCTTCATACTATAAAATAATGCCACGGAATTCTAAGCAAATCTGGTCTGCTAAATGAACTAACGTAGCCCACAGCCTTTTGGCATAGCCACATCAGGACAACTCAGAGTATGATATTTTTTTATTCTGAAATAGACTACATTTTCTTCATATAATGCTTCTTTAGAGTTGTCTAAAATAAATAATGGATTTATTGTGAAGGTGTAGGCTATATTACATAGATTTATTAGACTTTTTAAAATGTAGATGTTCCAAAGGTCTGCATCAGTGGCTAGCATGTGTGGAAGCCAGGAGATGTTAAATGTGTTTGTTAATTAACGGTCAATTACCATGAGACCGACAGTTATTTGCTTGACAATCACCAGCTGATGAAATTTCGTGACTGCCACAGCCCTAGTTTTGACTTAACCTCAAAAGGTTATAGCCATCATGACCATCTTGGGGTGATTTAGGCTACTTTTGTTAGGATCCTGATAGCTTTTATACCATCTAGGGGTGGGAGAAAGCATTTGTCAATTTTAAGTGTTATTTTAAGTTTTATGGGCCCTCAGACGGAGAACACGCAAAAACAATGGTGAGCCACCGAGCAAGCAAAGCAACAGACTGCACAGAGCAAGGAGATCAGGTGTCATGTCAGTTTCATTTCAATTCCAGTCCACTTGGGTAATCAATTGTACTTCAATCGATGAAATGAAAAATCATCATAGAAAGCAATGGGTCATTTGCCATCCACAAAGTGAATTTCAATTCATCCTCAAATATTGAGTGGAATTTAAAACTGACTTGACCCCAACAATGCCGGGAAACCAAGAGAAAAAAGACAAAATTCCAGTGAAAATGCCACATAAAAAGGGGATAATATGTACGCAAACTAAGAGATCTGTCGTCTATAAATGTGTGCATCATAGCGCATCAGACTCCCACCAAACAGAGAGGAATAACAAGGAAACAGAGGGAAGGATATGGATAGACATGAATGCTAACACAGGTAGTATGCAACCTGAATAATATGGACTATCCTGTAGGTAGGTAAGAGTCAAAGATGGAGCTAGTTGTAGGGCAAAACAAACTACCACACCAGACAATAACATACCCGGACTGTCTGGACCCGGGCTACCCGGGGTACTAGCCGGGCTGTCATCTGAACAGTCAAAACAAATCACCATCAAAGGAAAAAAGAAACAAACGGTTTGCTATGGCAGCTGTCCCACACAGCGTGGAGCTATTGAGTTTAACACATGCATTTCTTATTTTCTCTCACAAATGTTCCCATAACATTCAGGCAACCATGTGGGATCGGGAACATTGAAAACAGGGTACTTGAGAGAAAATTCTAACTTTTGTCAGGTCCTCAATATCCCTCTAATGCCATACATCAACATGGCAGTCCAGAGGGTGACAAATACATTTAGAATGAAAGTCTATTCATTCTAAAAAATAAAAAACATTAAAAATTTAAGATTTCTACAAACCTTCCTCAATTTCCTCCTCTACGTCAAAATTAAAACATTCTATATTTTTGTAAAATAAAAATAAAAGAATTAGAGGGGAAAAGGCAAAAGGAAAGAAGGTAAAAATCTACAATATAAAGTTGCATACAGTTGAAGTCGGAAGCTTACATACACCTTAGCAAAAAACATTTAAAATACATTTTTCACAATTCCTGACATTTAATCCTAGTAAAAATTCCCTGTCTTAGGTCAGTTAGGATCACCACTTTATTTTAAGAATGTGAAATGTCAGAATAATAGTAGAGTATGATTTATTTCAGCTTTTATTTATTTCATCTAATTCCCAGTGGGTCAGAAGTTTACATACAATCAATTAGTATTTGGTAGCATTGCCTTTAAATTGTTTAACTTGGGTCAAACGTTTCGGGTAGCCTTCCACAAGCTTCCCACAATAAGTTGGGTGAATTCTGGCCCATTCCTCCTGACAGAACTGGTGTAACTGAGTCAGGTTTGTAGGCTTCCTTGCTCGCACACGTCTTTTCAGTTCTGCCCATACATTTTCTATAGGATTGAGGTCAGGGCTTTGTGATTGTCCATTTGGAAGACCCATTTGCGACCAAGCTTTAACTTCCTGACTGATGTCTTGAGATGTTGCTTCAATATATCCACATAATTTTGCTTCCTCATGATGCCATCTATTTTGGGAAGTGCACCAGTCCCTCCTGCAGCAAAGCACCCCCACAACATGATGCTGCCATGCCCGTGCTTCACGGTTGGGATGGTGTTCTTCGGCTTGCAAGCCTCCCCCTTTTTCCTCCAAACATAACAATGGTCATTATGGCCAAACAGTTCCATTTTTGTTTCATCAGAACAGAGAACATTTCTCCAAAAAGTACGATCTTTGTCCCCATGTGCAGTTGCAAACCGTAGTCTGGCTTTTTAAAGGCGGTTTTGGAGCAGTGGTCTTGGCTGATTTCTTTTGATTTTCCCATGATGTCGAGCAAAGAGGCACTGAGTTTGAAGGTAGGCCTTGAAATACATCCACAGGTACACCTCCAATTGACTCAAATTATGTCAATTAGCCTATCAGCCTAAAGCCATGACATTCTGGAATTTTCCAAGCTGTTTAAAGGCACAGTCAACTTAGCGTATGTACATTTCTGACCCACTGGAATTGTGATATAGTGAATTATAAGTGAAATATCTGTCTGTAAACAATTGTTGGAAGAATTACTTGTGTCACGCACAAAGTAGATGTCCTAACTGACTTGCCAAAACTATAGTTTGTTAACATGAAATCTGTGGAGTGGTTGAAAAATGAGTTTTAATGACTTCAACCTAAGTGTATGTAAACTTCCGACTTCAACTGTACATGCTATACTGTGTAGCCTAAACTGGTTTGCCAGACATTTCAGCATGAGCATTGATTGCATACTTGACATACCGTCAATACTACTCCTGGCTACTCTACTTAGTGCAAACAAAGCAACAGCCTCTGAGGAAGAAATATAAGTTCAACATGTCAGTCAGAGTTACACTTCACACCAGGTTAAAGTAGGCCTAACTGTCCAGTGAAAATCTTACATTTAAAAGTAAATATTCTGTTAACTCATACCCAAATAATGTTATTATTCATCCCATACTATTTGTGGCTGAAGCATAAATTGGAGGGGGAAAAAACACTTCAAGAAATTGACATGTTGGCTCATTGTTGAGCTGGCCAATCAGCGGTTTAATGACTGGTATAAACTGACACTATTCTGTTGTTGGGGTATGCCCACATTCAAACACAGAAAGCTGCTTTTGAACATATTTAATAAATACAAAAATTGGAATTAACACTATTCACTCATATTGTAATTAATTATAGGTCATATTTCAAAGAAATCTGGAAACACTGGACTTTAAATGATTAAGATTACTTCACATGGGAATAGCTTACGCTCAATGTGTCTTATCAAGATAAATAGCATAGTCATGATATGGTGTATAAAATATTGTAGAAATCTGCACTCTGATATTTGCACTCCAAATATTATTATTTTTAAGGCCCATTACAAAACAAAAACAATTATACTTTGCAAAAGCTGTATGAACTTTGAAAGGGCAATGGTTTTAGTTGACAGCCTGCCTCTACTACCTTCAACTGACAAACCTGACCACAATCTGCTGTAGGGCACAACAATTGTACAGAAAACAGATAAGAGGGGAATACAGCCACAGAGATGGAGAAGGAGATGAGATGGATAAAGGTCAGAGAAAGAGATGAAGAGGGTGGATGAGTGAAAATAACATGAAAGGTGGACAAAACAGGGAAAAGGGCTGCATTAGTACTGTACCTTTGAGATTGGGGAAGGGCCCAGCCCCAGCGGCCTTCTCCCTCAGCCCCCCCTTGTTGGGTACAGACAGGTTGGAGAGGCTGAAGCTGGTGCCGTGGTTCTTGTACAGATTACCTTCAGTGATGGAGAGAGAGTCGCTGATGACCAATGAAGTCTCGCAAAGAAACCAACATTTAACCATTGCATAGGCCTTGTCTCACCATCCTATGGTATACCCATGACGATTTGCAGCCCAACGTCAAGTTCCATTTCAATCCCTACATAGCTGGCAAGTATAGTCAATTTCTGGTTGTAAACTGTACACTTCTGGTTGTCTTCCTGGTTGAGAAGACCAGCAACTAGTATTGGCCGTTGGGTAACCCTTACACATTCCCCCATCATTGTTCAAAGATCTCGTAGGACAGGATAGATGAGCAGAAGGGGAAAAAAGCTCAGCTTTGGAGGACAAGGTGTAACAGCCACCTATCCAGCCTTTTCAGATATGTGATAGTCATACAAATGAAATAGACCCTGGTTGAGGAAACTCACTAGCAAAGGACATGAGGCCCCCAAAGCCATCGCTGCTGTTGTTGGAGATGGTGGAGTTTGGAGAACTGTTGCGGGAGTCGACCTCTCCGTCCGACTCTCCGGGCAGCTTTAGGCTGCTGGGCCTCAGGGGGCGTTGGGCTCTGTGGAGCAGAAAAGGTGTTAGAGGTCTGGGGGAGTGTCACGTTCTGTTGGCGTAGTTTTCCGACTGCTACACCAGAGGCATATCAGAATTCAGAAGCTGAGCGACTTCATTGGGGGTGTATGTTTAAGAGATGTATACATCACTGTACAGTGTTATGGCGTAGGTGTGTTGTAATATACTTGTTGCCATTGAGGTTCTGGTTGAACCGGGGCGTGTACGTCTCCTCTTGGTCTTCTGCCTCAGGTTCCTCCTCAGCAGGGAAGCCATACTGAGGCTCAAAGTAGGGGTTGTCGTACTCTCCCTTCTTATTGGCTGGTCCCACCGGGGCGGTGTCTGGGGGGGGTCTGGAGAAGGGCGGAGCGCCCAATCCCGGGACAGGGTTCTGTAGAGCTGCACTGGCCAACGCCTCCATTTCCACTGGTTCTGCCTGCTCCTGGACACAATGAACATCAATCAATGATCACTAATGGTTGATACTAAATACACACGATTGCCTCTTTATGAGGAGGAAGGAAAAATCTCAAGCAAAGACATAATTATTGCCATTATGTTTTCATGGTTAAGAGTTATGAACAAATTCAAATGTCAGTTGCCATAAATGTCAGTTGCTAAAAACGTATATCGTGTTAACTGCATAATTTTATACTGGTTTAAATTGAGCGGTTCACTGACATTGTTGACTCCCTGGATGATTGTGCTGGGGCTGGAGCTGGCGGTTGTGCTGGAGCTTGAGCGGAGGGCTTGTCCATCAGGAGGTTCAGGAGCTCCGTCGCCCCCCTCGGGCAGTGTCTTCTCTTGGGGGAGGGGACCCTCTTCTCCCTTGAACTCCTGGAAGTCCTGGAACTCCACTTCGCTGGCGTCTCCCAGTGCAGCGTGGGTAGGGGGATCCAGGTCTACGACACCAGAAGACAAACATTAGTTGGTATTGATGGCCAAAGGGTCACAAAACAAAATGTTTAGCTAGTGACTGTTTCTGAAAGGAATTGGTAATAGGGTTGTTATTTTTCAAGATGAAAACAATTGTCAGTTATTATAATAAGGGGCAATTGACAATTACTTGTCATAACAATAAGTATGTGTAAGCTGGGTGGTTTTTGGGCTGCAATTAGACAGGCAGCCCAATTCTGATATTTTTTTCATGAATTGGTCTTTTGACGAATCAGATCAGCTCTTTGGCCAATAATTGGTCAAAAGATTAGCATTGGATTGCCTGTGTAAATGCAGCCTTGGTAAAATGGCACAGATACTTACTTGGCGTGTCCCCTTGGATGTCACATTTGATCATTTCGCTCACCAAGTCTCCAAGTGACGAGTAGGAAGAGCTGGAGTCATCGTAGCCAGCCTCGCTGTCGCTGCCACAGAGACAAAACAGAGTGGCATTACCCTGGACGCCATCTTGGTGACACCTTACACGTCTACAGAAGGCTAACAGAAAAACGCTAACTAAACCTTTATCTCAGACTAATTAACCTCAACTGATACATAATTTCTAGCAAGACTAGCAAGCTAACTATTGAGCCAACTAGCAAATCTACTAGTTAATGTTTAGAGTTCGCCATCTAGTGGCTAATGTGTTGACCATCAACATTCTATAGCCTACCATGCTGCTGATTCTGCAATGTCTCCGTCTGCCGCACTTGCACACACACACACACACACACATATGATGCACACATACACAGAGAACTCATAGATCAGACACTGGAAATGACCTCCCTTCAGATCTAGATTTTATATGTAGCTAAATTGCGCACTAACATGTTTTCCACATTGCAAAAGTGCTTTTAGACCTTTGACAGTACGTGGCACTGAAAATAATCTTTAATTTAACATTTTGTCAATTATGTTATCACAGAAGTACCAAACAACCATTATACCTTCTAACTGTGGAGGGGTCTGTGTTTTTTACCTGTCGTCTGTGGGGTCCGAGTCGTTGGCCTCATCCTCTAGGGGTCCGCTCATGGCCTCGGCCAGCTGGGAGCTGCCGTCGTACACACGGTAGAACACTGGCTGCAGCTGGTGGGCGTACCATTTGCCCTTGTCTCCGATCAAAGATGGGTCATACACGTCTGCAGAACACAGGGGTACGCTCAGAGACACTACGAAACCTTCAAACTGCCTGTATCGCTTATATAAATATACCTGAGTGCACAAAACATCAGGAACACCTGCTCTTTCCATGACAGACTGACCAGTTGAATCCAGGTGAAAGTTAAGATCCCTTATTGATGTCACCTGTTAAATCCACTTCAAGTCAGTGTAGATGAAGGGAAGGATACAGGTTAAAGAATGATTTTTAAGCCTTGAGACAATTGAGACATGGCTTGTGTATGTGTGCCATTCAGAGAGTGAATGGGCAAGACAAAAGATTTAAGTGCCTTTGAACGAGGTTTGGCACACTGGTTTGTGTAAAGAACTGCAACGCTCCTGGGTTTTTCACGCTCAACAGTTTCATGTGTGTATCAACAGTTTGGAGATAATTGGAAAATTATTAGACCAAAGATGAGTACACAACAGTTCACCTGACACAAGACCGAATTCAAACATGACACTGTTGATTTCACGTGCATTTTACATTTAGGCCGGACAAAGTTGAATTACTGTTTAACGGATGCCTCACTTAACCTCACTTAACTCCAAACCTCTGAAAAAATATATATATGCGGCGCTTTGTTTATAATGCACTGTCCGCTCTCCCTTGAGGCTTTCCCAAGTTGATGCCCAAGAGACCAAACAGCTTCAGATCATGCGTTTAGATCATGTTCGAGCATCGGATTGGACAGTGAAACACACACGCTCGCACCTGCAGGCGACGTGCAGATGTTTGATTTCTCGCTCATGCCGTCATGGCTGAAGCCAACGCAAATTCCTACTATTTATGTATCCAGGTTAAACGTGGGACGTCCCTCATTATAAACAAACAGTCGGTTAAATGATGGTTAATGCATAATTTTCAGATCTATTAGAAGAGATTAATAGACGAAACAACAATGCCATTGAACGAGAGATCAAGGAATTCATCAGGAAAGATGCAGTGCAGGCTAATAGTATTGTAGACAACCGAATTGAAGTAAAAATTATTGATGAAATCGAAGTGTGTCAGCTGTATGGTGATTTGCGATTCATAACTTAAATTTTTACCGGTATTAACAGTATTAGTTTTATTTTGATGATGATAGGTTATGTATTTTGTATTATGTATTGCTACATTAATTTGGCAGACCTAACTTGATTGACCCTCTTTCTACAAGGCCTAGTGTATGAGATGCCTAATCATATTTGTCTGAATATTTTGTTAACACTTATAGGCTATGCTCTATGGTAATGAACTCATTATTATGCATCAACGTTTTAATTTGATTACAATTATTTGTCAATCATTCTTGAATTTGTTAGGCTATACAAATTAAGTAGATTAATAAACTGATAATACATTCATACATTACTTTTTTTTTTTGCAATATTCTATGTGAATAAATGTTCATTAATGTTAATTTGTGTATTAATAATAATCTGAAAATCAGTCTGAAATCGAATATTTTCGAATATGTCCATATAGCCTAGGACAATGTAGTACTGTTATTCCTTATCCACTTAATGTATTTATTTTTTTCGCTCGTTCGCCTCACTTTTCTGGGGGGAAAATCCGTTAAACAGTGAATCAATTTTGTCTGGCCTTACTGTACTTTTGCCGCATTTGTAAATACTCTGGATACATTCAGTGACATGATAAGACTATTCTGGAAAACGTGGGGTAGGTGCAACATAAGACAAAAAATTACAAAGGTTTGAGGACTAAGTGGCCACACACCTTTCTAAAGTTAGCACAGTTCCTAAGCAATTTCAATGCACTTTTATGACTCAAAGAAAAGTCTTCAACATCAACTATAAAGGTACTTTTTTGAGCTCTCCTGCTGTGCCGTTGAGGAACTGTAGCTAGAAAGTACACTTGTAGTGGTTTGGCTTGGAACTACTGTTTATTGGAATTACTGTTATTGTTTAGGCAATCCAAAAACAGTCCGTTATAAATCGCAATCTGGGTCAGATTGGCTTGATTTGAAAGCTTGTTCAATTGCCAACATGACTAGACCCACCTCAGGAGGCAGAAGAAATTCTGCTTGGCACCTAAAACCCTCAAACTTTTACAGATGCACAATTGAGAGCATCCTGTCGTGGCTGTATCAACGCCTGGTACGGCAACTGCACCGCCCCCATCCTCAGGGCTCTCCAGAGGGTAGTGCGGTCTGCCCAACGCATCACCGGGGGCAAACTACCTGCCCACCAGGACACCTACAGCATCCGATGTCACAGGAAGGCCAAAAAGATAATCAAGGGCAACAACCACCCGAGCCACTGCCTGTTCACCAACTATCATCCAGTAGGCGAGGTCATTACATGTGCATCAAAGCTGGGACAGAGAGACTGAAAAACATCTTCTATCTCAAGGTCATCAGACTTAAAAATAGCCATCACTCTCACCTTAGAGGCTGCTGCCCTATATACATAGACTTGAAATCACTGGCCACTTTAATAATGTTACACTAGTTACTTTAATAATGTTTATATATTTTGTATTACTCATCTCATATGTATTTACTGTATTCTGTTCTACTGTATTTTAGTCTATGCAGCTCCGACATTGCTTGTCCAAATATTTATATATTCTTAATTCCATTACTTCAGATTTGTGTGTATTGTTATGAAATTGGTAGATATTACTTGTTAGATGCACTGTCGAATCTAGAAACACAAGCATTCCGCTACCGCAATAACATCTGCTAAACGTGTACGTGACCAATAAAATTAGATAGTATTTTATAAAACTTAGCCAAATCCAATCATACAGTGTTAGGCTTTCACAAGTTAATTCCGAGAAACAGATCCTAATTTTGGTGCGCATAGAAAGGAGTCATTGGTGCTTTCAGGTGCGTGTCCTGCGGCAAATCTTCTTCACAATAAACAAATATAGACTGATTCTGATCAGAACAACCCAGGGTATGACGCCATGTAATCTTGTAACTGTATATCAAACATAGTGACCATAAACATTGACACTGTACATGATATGAGTTTTATGATTTGGAAATGTGAAGTGCACATTTGGACATTTTGTTGCTTTTATGACATCAAAGCGGTATTTACTATAATACTCAACGTCTCATTTTTTTATATACATCAAGTCACTCAGACAACCAAAAATGTGCTTAAGTTGCCCAATTACCAGGACGGATGGGGGCAACTTCTAGTCACATGGTGCTCAAGTTCAGAACATCTGTAAATCAAAACCCATACAGCACTGTGAAGCGCAGTTCTAGCTTCATGTATAGCATGTTACTGTACAGCCACTGCCATTTTCAACCTGTATACGGGTACGAGTGTGAAGGGCTACACTTTACTTCACACTATAAATATCCAAGCTAGCCCAGTATGGTTCTGGTCTAAACACAAATACACCAATTGTCAGTCAGTGCATGGTATATGCAGTCCAGCAGACTTACTGTTGTGGATCCTCTGAAAGGCCAGGTTGGTGGGGTTGAGGGCCCACTCGCCATAGTACTCCACAGCCTGGGTGTGCGACAGCTTCTCAGCGAAGCCAGAGCGGCGGGGCCGCGAGGCCAGGAAGGATGTGGCCTGGAATGCCACCACAGGCCGGGGAAAGAGGCGAAGCGTGCGTGTGTGCATCTGGAAACCCTGGAGCACGTTGGGGGAGTTGAAAAACCGCACCATGGCAACCCTGTTAGAGAAAGAAGGAAAGGTGAGTGTGTTAACGCTTCAATGAGTCATATTTAATTCAATTCACAAAGCTTGTTTATCAAATTTACATAAGAGAGACATTTGTCTTTGATATGAGGCTCAAATGAAACATTGTTTCACATGAAATTATGACTTTGTTGAGTCATATGCACTTCAAGTGGGAACGGGAGTCAATCCATAAATTGTGAATATGTAAATAGCCCTTCATATCTATAAAATATCTACAACATTTAGGAACTAAATCAAATGGTTCAAATTGAACCAGCCTCACAAATTGCCTTGCATTGATAATATGAGATCTACTTAAAAAAGGGACAGAGAAACTTTGTCAAGCCTTGCCTGGTGGCCACATCCACAGAGTCCACGTCGTTGCCGTAGATGAGGGGGTTGAACTCGGTGGAGGAAGGCGACGCCTTGTTCTGGCCGGGGGGGAGCAGGGGTAACTCCTGGCCCTCCTGAAACTTCTCCAGGTTCAGAATAGGCTGGGTGTTGAGACTCATGCTGGCCAGGGCCTGGAGCGGGTAGAGGTGAGGAAGGTTTTAATCAACACACTGTCGTGGAGATGAGATGAGGGGTCACTCGGCCCCACTAGGGGGCACTCTCACCTCAGGCATCAGCTGAAGGGTAGCGCAACAGAATGGTCTCACTAGGGCCAGTTTGGAACTGTCTGATTGGGGTTCAAAACGGTGCAAGATGTATTGTGATGCTTTATAATTTGTCTGTATGATTTAAGTTCTCATTTGAGAATAAATCATCAATAAAACACAAGGACTGAGCTAGGAGGCCTCACAATGTGGTTATGTTATTAGCTGACAGGTGAGAGTGTGGGACAAAATGAGGAAGCCCGTTTCCCAGCAAATTAATCTGAGGAGTGCATGTTTTTGCAGATGCCTGAAATGGGAGCGTCATTTGGGAGAGGTCGGGAAAAGAAGAATCAGCAGAGGGAATTCACTAGCACTCTGGGATTGCTGCAGACTCATTCAGGGTTTTGCACGATGTTAGCACAGTGGATTGTTTGATGGCCAGGTCAGTCCTGGACGCAACATATGTGTTACAGCAAAAATCGGCATATCCACTGTGTTTGAATACAAGAACACTCACTGATGACAAGAGATGTGCGTACATTCAGGCATGCTCAAGCCAGAACTAAGCAGCCAGTGTTGGGTCTGCAAAAATGACATATTACGAGATATCTCTCTATGTCTTCGGTCTGTTACAACATCTCAACAATAGTGTATGACACTTGAGAAAACTGAAATAATAACAAGCAACAACAAAAATATTTATGTTTGGTGAGGAAGAGTACCCGTGCAAGGAGCATGTCACATTCTGCAGAAGGAGAAATTAGGAACCTTATTGTCAGAGGAGAAGATCTGCTTTTGGGTGATCACGGTCAACCTAACCAGACACTAGGGAAGGGGAGGAAGGAGGGGGACAAGAGAGATGCCAGGAAGAGGATCACATGAAAAGGCTGAGCTGACCAATTGCTGAGCAAAAACCACACACAACAAAAAGGTTGAGATAGGAGGCTGTGTGTCCAATTCCCTTTAAATGGATTCCTTTCCTAATCTCCTCTCAATCCTGACTACTAAACAGCTGAAAGGACGGGATGCTTGAAAGCAACGTGGGAACCTTGACTAGCCAATACGTGGGCTTGTGGCGAGATGGATGCCTCCATGTTGCTTTCACATACAGCCCTTTCAGCTAAGTGGTGGAGAAAGAAGGGAGAAAAGGAAAGGTGCAATTTTAGAGAATTGGGACATAGCCCAACAAGAAAGAAAGAAAGAAAGAAAGAGATAGAGAGAGAGAACAGGAGGCGCAAGAGAGGAAGAGAAGAAACACGTTTACAGAGATCAAACCATGACAGAGACAAGTGAGAGAGACACACAAACAAACACGAGTGCGACAAAACAACACACAAAAGGGAACAGTAATGCACCACACCAAACTGACATACACTGAGTTTACAAAACATTACATACACTGAGTTTACAAAACATTTCTATGACAGACTGACCAGGTGAATCCAGGTGAAAACTATGATCCCTTATTGATGCCACTTGTTAAATCCACTTCAAATCATTGTGAATGAAGGGGAGGAGACAGGTTAAAGAAGGATTTTTAATCCTGGGGACAATTGAGACATGGATTGTGTATGTGTGCCATTCAGAGGGTGAATGGGCAAGATAAAATATTTAAGTGCCTTTGAATGGGGTATGGAAGTAGGTGGCAGGCGCACAGGTTTGTGTGTGTTAAGAACTGCAACGCTGCTGGGTTTTTCACGAATGGTCCACCACCCAAAAGACATCCAGACAATTTGACAAATGTGGGAAGCATCGGAGTCAACATGGCCCAGCATCCCTGTGGAACGCTTTCGACACCTTGTAGAGTCCATGAGGCTGTTCTGAGGGCAAAAGGTGGTGCAACTCAATATATCTTTTCACTCAAACAAATGGCTTATTACCACAACGGATTTTTTGGCTCTGCCAACACACAGGTCTTAATCAATCGCACGCACACTCTGGGATAGGGCCAAGTGTATCACACACAAATACTGGTTCTGATTCAAAGCATATCAACCAACTATGATATGCAGGGATTTTCAACGTGATGAGGTATGATTGGGGATTCAAATTGGGGTTACTGGGTTTGGATGTTAAAAAACAACCACTGAATCACATTTGGTGACGAGTTGAGATGCATTTTACTGGTGATGATGAATTATGCCTAGAATGTTAAAAATGTGCCATTTGTTCATATGGCGGATTTATATGTTTTGTTGTTCTTTTCATGTAACTTTTCATAAAGCATCTTGGCTCAACATGTACTTTAAAATAAACTCAAAACTCAGATGATGACAATGGTAGGGATAGTTAATGGTAAAATGTACTAATGACAACTTGATGTTAAGATGGTGGGTGGGGGTTAATAGATGTTCACTGATGGTTTTAGTTACAATGCTAAACTGTGATGTGGTAATACAGTGGAATGTTTGGTTGGCATTTCACAACATGTGAAAGAGAGGTTTATGAATCAGAACAAGCTTCTAATCTACGTATTGTTATTTGAGGTTCTGGGGTTAGAGGATTTGGTTAGTTCTATTGCTACAGCTGTTACTGAGGTCCCTGGGAGTAAGACCTAGTATCTGCTTTTACCTCCAAGAGCTAGCGCATGCAAAGAAAAGAGAGAAAAAGAAAAACAAAAAACACTTGTTTTCGTTAGGACATTACAATGCTTAACTCCATAATGCTCCCACACTATATGCATAGTTAGTACATACAACACAGAAAGAGAACAAGGACACAGATGTGCCTGGCGCAATTCATCAAACCTCTCTTGAAACATATCTAAAGCTGAAAGAAGAGAAGGTGATAACTTGAAAACAAATAGTTAATATAACACATACGGTAATATTGCAGGTTTGTTTGTGTAATAATGCAATACAAGAGGTAAAAATAAACTGAGTTTAACTGTTGGCAGTGCTAACATACATGCTTAGTGAACGACCACTGAAAAGTGGTATCGGGTATGTTGCAACAGGCTATATTTACCTGTTTCAGGTGTTTCTTGAGTTCTGTGGATTCTGGCTCGGGAAGAGGGGGTAGGTGCTCTGCATTGGTGGGTGCTTTGACCTGTGGAGCAACAAAGCACGCTTAAATTATAGCAAAACACATATACATATACCTCTTAAAATGATGAAAGCATACATCAGTCACCATTAACCACTAAATAGTAGATGAGCGGGAAGGAGTTTGCCCCTAGAAAGACAGACTGGGATGTGGGTGTGTGTTTTAGCACTGAAAACACTGATGCTCTCTCTGTCTCACAGAGTGGGAGGACTTTTATGTTGAAGTCAGTTTCTGCGCAGGTCTGAAATGAGGATGACAAGAGCAATGTATATAGCCTAACACAAGATCTGTCACAATGAGAGAACTGAACCCCAAAAGGGAAATCAAATGGAGTAGAGAACAGCATTGATCAGCAGATGAATAACATAGATCTGCAGAGGAATAGCATAGATCTGCCGAAGAAGACCATAGGTCTGCAGAGACCATGGTGGGGACGCTGAAGCGCACCTCCATTTTAGGTCACTTACCTTGTTACAGTCCAGGTCCACAAGCCACACGTCATCGGGCATTTTGAAATCGGATTTGTAGAGGAAGAAGCTGGCGGGCACACCTATGATGTAAGGGGTGGGGGCGAGGAGAAGCTACAAAGGAGAGAGAAAGGACATTGTATGACGTCACGATCAGACAAAATCAAACCTGCACACAAGAACAGCTCCAATAGGAGAAGCCTCACACCATAGACTAAAGCTAGTGGGCTAGAACTCCACTAAGCATGGACTCAAACCCCAGGTAAAATTCACAACATAATACAGGGACTAATCTCTTCTTCTACAACTACAATCGCAAATGCCCTGACAAAAAAAGCAATGGACGATAAAATTGTCAAAATGAATCAAATATTTTTTGGGGAAACTTTCAAAGGCAATCAATTAGGGTGCAGGAATTTCAAAAAAAAATTAAAACACTGCATCCGTAAAAATAAAATAAAAATAAAATAAAATCCACAACCTCTGGTTCCAGCTTTTAAAACATGAAAATATTTGATTCATTTTGCCAATTTTATTGTCCATTGCTATTTTTTGTCAGGGCATTTGTGATTGTAGTTGTAGAAGAAGAGAGTTTCACCTGGGATCTGTTTTCTAAACTACAACTACCATTACTGTAGTAACTGGTTTGATTGACGTACCTGTTCAGCAGAGGCCATGCAGGTGGGTAGTAGGGGGATGACAGGGAACATGTACTCCAGAGGGTAGATCATGGCTACAAACGCCATGACACTCATTGTCAGGGCATTGTAGTCCCGCGACTGGAGGACCACCTGGAAGACACAAATCAAAACAAACTATTTGAAGTGCATTTAAAACATCTAAATTGTGAATGGACAATAAATTCTTTAGAAGACTGTTGGCCATAGGTGATCGATCACATGCCGTTTATTCCATACAACATAGATTCAATTGCATTCAATGACTTTACCATCCTAGAAAGTATCTTTAGAAAGTCAGATTTCTTCATTTTTCTGTAGCATTGACTAGTTGTGTTTCAACAGCCACATACAGACCAAAATATGGTGCTGTTTTCACTCTACAACAGGGGCATGTTTAAGCTTGAACAGCGAAGGGAGGTCCTTCAAGGGTAACCTGACACATTGTCCTTACAGTAAAAGAGAAGGGGGTAGAGTGTAGTCACTGCAGGTGTTCAGACATTGAAACAAGGGGACTGTATAAGGAAGTGTGATGATTAGTTGTTTTTTTTTTATTGAAAGGGAAAACAGACAGACCTATCTCTTTTACAGCTGTGCCCTGTGTAAACATGTACAATTTAGACACACAGACAGACATTTGGAAAAGAAAGATCTCAAAACATACAAAAACAGAAACATTTCAAGAAAAAAAAAGAAAAACAGAGTTCAACAGAGACAAACACAGACAACATATTGATCCTCCATAATATTTTTGAAATGGGCAAGGGGCACCAAAGTGTCTAGCTTGAGGTGGGTCTCCAATTTCTTCCACAGAAAAGGTGCAAAGGAACTGAAGGCAGTTCTACCCAAATCTGTGTATACTGCAGGCGTCTCTAATGTAATCCATGACTGTGACCTGGTATTACAATTAGTATATCTAGTGGAAATTAATGCTGAAATATATGGCGGGTGTTTTAAAAGGAGTGCTTTATAAATAAACAGAAGAGCATGTTTTTCTCGCCTGACAAACAGAGGGGCCTAACCCACATTTTGGTATAAAATACAGTGATGTGTTCTGAAACTATCCCCCATGATAAACCTGAGTGTACAATGGTAAATAGCATCCATTCTACAATGGTAAATAGCATCCAATAGCATTATTTTTTCCCAATTCAGTAACATGTTTTTGAAAGGAGAGTCATCTAACCATACGCCTAAATATTTATATGCAGAGACCTGTTCGATTTGAGTACCATCCAGGCTAGTAATTGCAAGAGTGTTTCTAACAGAGTTTAGACCTAGAAAAAGACATAACATTTGTTTTATTAAGATTTAAAACAAGTTTGAGCTGTAAAAGAGATTCCTGTAGTATCTTAAAATCGGCCTCCAACTGCATTAATGTTTGTTCGGCTGTTGGAGCAATAAAATAAATCAGTGTCATCTGCATATAAATGGAATTTACAATATTTAAAATCGTCACCAATGCTGTTAATATACAGTGAGAACAATAAAGGGCCAATTATTGAACCCTGAGGGACCCCTTTAAGTAACTAACGGTTTGGACTTGACCCCATCGACCAAGACGGCCGATGAGTTCTATCTTTAAGATAATCATAGAACCATCGGCAGGCGTCAGTACCCAGTGGTGACTTTAACCCTCAATTCAATGCAAACTGTAGTCACATGTCAAACTCTGGTGGCCGCAAAGTGTAAAATTTAACCAACAAGGCATTTTCGGCATGTCAGAAAAAAAAATAAAGAAGAATGAAGCTAGCGTCCTAAAGAATATACGTATATAGACATTGATTTTAGCGTTGGCAAATTGGCTCAGTCTTGTAGTGAGGAGCCTATAAAACGTAGCTAGATTCATAAACATATTTTGGGGAATTCTGAAATGTATAAATGACCAAACTATAAACTAGCTAGCCAACTATGGGTAACTGTAGCTAGCTACCTGAAATAAGTGCTAGCTAGATGCGTTAGCTTACTAGGTACATTAATAACTTTAGGTTGGTTGTTTTTAAGCTCAACTTCAAGATTTCCACCAAGGACGTTGCCTCTCCGATCATCACTCTCCCTCGCTTGAGCAAGGGACATTTAAGGTACACTCGGATATGACGATGTAAAACGTCATTCAAGGGCTGAGGGTTTAGGGCCTAGGGCTATATACTTGAGTCTGAAACGCAGCCCCTATATCCCTCAAACTCAGCTCTGGACCTCGAAGCCAGATCCATTGCTCCCCCCCCCCCCCCCATTGTTCCCCTCTAATCAGGCACTGATTTAGACCTGGGACACCAGGTGGGTGCAATTAATTATCTTGTTGAACAGAAAAAAGAGCAGGCTCCGGACCTCGTAGGGTAAGAGTTGATATATATATACAGTGGGGAGAACAAGTATTTGATACACTGCCGATTTTGCAGGTTTTCCCACTTACAAAGCATGTAGAAGTCTGTAATTTTTATCATAGGTACTCTTCAACTGTGAGTGACGGAATCTAAAACAAAAATCCAGAAAATCACATTGTATGATTTTTAAGTAATTCATTTGCATTTTATTGCATGACATAAGTATTTGATACATCAGAAAAGCAGAACTTAATATTTGGTACAGAAACCTTTGTTTGCAATTACAGAGATCATACGTTTCCTGTAGTTCTTGACCAGGTTTGCACACACTACAGACCTTCTCCAGATCCTTGAGGTTTCGGGGCTGTCGCTGGGCAATACGGACTTTCAGCTCCCTCCAAAGATTTTCTATTTGGTTCAGGTCTGGAGACTGGCTAGGCCACTCCAGGACCTTTAGATGCTTCTTACGGAGCCACTCCTTAGTTTCCCTGGCTGTGTGTTTCGGGTCGTTGTCATGCTGGAAGACCCAGCCACGACCCATCTTCAATGCTCTTACTGAGGGAAGGAGGTAGTTGGCCAAGATCTCGCGATACATGGCCCCATCCATCCTCCCCTCAATACGGTGCAGTCATCCTGTCCCCTTTGCAGAAAAGCATCCCCAAAGAATGATGTTTCCACCTCCATGCTTCACGGTTGAGATGGTGTTCTTGGGGTTGTACTCATCCTTCTTCTTCCTCCAAACACGGCGAGTGGAGTTCAGACCAAAAAGCTCTATTTTTGTCTCATCAGACCACATGACCTTCTCCCATTCCTCCTCTGGATCATCCAGATGGTCATTGGCAAACTTCAGACAGGCCTGGACATGCGCTGGCTTGAGCAGGCGGACCTTGCGTGCGCTGCAGGATTTTAATCCATGACGGCGTAGTGTGTTACTAATGGTTTTCTTTGAGACTGTGGTCCCAGCTCTCTTCAGGTCATTGACCAGGTCCTGCCGTGTAGTTCTGGGCTGATCCCTCACCTTCCTCATGATCATTGATGCCCCACGAGGTGAGATCTTGCATGGTGCCCCAGACCGAGGGAGATGGACCGTCATCTTGAACTTCTTCCATTTTCTAATAATTGCGCCAACATTTGTTGCCTTCTCACCAAGATGCTTGCCTATTGTCCTGTAGCCCATCCTAGCCTTGTGCAGGTCTACAATTTTATCCCTGATGTCCTTACACAGCTCTCTGGTCTTGGCCATTGTGGAGAGGTTGGAGTCTGTTTGATTGAGTGTGTGGACAGGTGTCTTTTATACAGGTAACGAGTTCAAACAGGTGCAGTTAATACAGGTAATGAGTGGAGAACAGGAGGGCTTCTTAAAGAAAAACTAACAGGTCTGTGGGAGCCGGAATTCTTACTGGTTGGTAGGTGATCATATACTTATGTCATGCAATAAAATGCAAATTAATTATTTAAAAATCATACAATGTGATTTTCTGGATTTTTGTTTTAGATTCAGTCTCTCACAGTTGAAGACTACCTATGATAAAAATTACAGACTTCTACATGCTTTGTAAGTGGGAAAACCTGCAAAATCGGCAGTGTATCAAATACTTGTTCTCCCCACTGTACGTACACACACACACACACACACACACACACAGCGGGTGAAATAAGTATTGAACACGTCACCATTTTTCTCAGTAAATATATTTCCAAAGGTGCTGTTGACATGACATTTTCACCAGATGTTGGTAACAACCCAAGTAATCCATACATACAAAGAAACCAAAACAAATAAGTTCAGAAATTAAGTTGTGTAATAATGTGAAATGACACAGGGAAAAAGTATTGAACACATGAAGAAAGGGAGGTGCAAAAAGGCATGGAAAGCCAAGAAAACAGCTGAAAACTATCAGTAATTAAAAAGCAATCCAGCCCCCTGTCAGTGCAAATTAATATCAGCTGGTTCAGTCCCAACTGATGGCCTACAAAAAGGTCTCATTGCCAAGGTGTCACACAAGACACATCTCATGATGGGTAAAAGCAAAGAGCTGTCTCAAGACCTTCGCAACCTAATTGTTGCAAAACATAATGATGGCATTGGTTATAGGCGCATTTCTAAGCTTCTGAATGTTCCAGTGAGCACTGTTGGGGCCATAATACGGACGTGGAAAGACAATCATTACACCATAAATTTGCCTCGACCAGGTGCTCCTCGCAAGATATCTAACAGAGGAGTGAAAAGAATAATCAGAAGAGTTGTCCAAGAGCCAAGGGCCACTTGTGGAGAGCTTCAAAAAGACTTGCAATTAGCAGGTACTGTTGTCTCAAAGAAAACAGTAAGTAATGCACTCCACCGCCATGGCCAAAATCACACCAGAGCAATGCATGCGACTAGTTTCTCCATTCAGGAGGCGTCTTGAAGCTGTCATTACCAACAAAGGCTTTTGTACAAAGTATTAAATAAATATCAGTAAGTGTGTTCAATACTTTTTCCCTGTGTCATTTCACATTATTACACATACCTTAATTTCTGAACTTATTTGTTTTAGTTTCGTTGTATGTATGGATTACTTGGGTTGTTACCAACATCTGGTGAAAATTTCATGTCAATAGCACCTTTGTAAATATATTTACTGAGAAAAATGGTGACGTGTTCAATACTTATTTCACCCGCTGTGATATATATAAAAATAAAATCAGTGTATGGGTAGTGTTGTGAACTGAGATTGTGAACAAAACTTTTGAGTTGGCCATACTTCCAAAGTTGTGGCAAAATGGCTTAAGGACAACAAAGTCAAGGTATTGGGAGTGGTCATCACAAAGCCCTGACCTCAATCCCAATATATCCACATGTCAGGAATTGTGAAAAACTGAGTTTAAATGTATTTGGCTAAGGTGTATGTAAACTTCCGACTTCAACTGCACTGAGTTTGAAGGTAGGCCTCAAAATACATCCACAGGTACACCTCCAATTGACTCAAATTATGTCAATTGGCCTATCAGAAGCTTCTAAAGCCATGACATAATTTTCTGGAATTTCCCAAGCTGTTTAAAGGCACAGTCAACTTTGTGTATGTAAACTTCTGACCCACTGGAATTGTGATATAGTGAATTATAAGTGAAATAATCTGTCTGTAAACAATTGCTCCGACTTCAACTGTAGCTGTTGAGGGCACACAACAGCACTCATTCCACTGACACACCTAGGAGGCAACGGGTTGATTTGCGACTGGGCAACAGCCTTATTTATGGCAGAAGCCGTGTTCAAGAGCAACAAAACCTTGATGTATCAATGGGTTAATTGTGAAATAATATTGAGCAATTATTTTTGATGCAAGGTGATTTGTAGATCAGTCAGTCTTGACTTGCCTTTAAAGTCGGCTGCAATGTCAAACGTGCACAGAGTTGTTTGAGAGCATAAACTCTGCTCAGTCACTGATCACTGACTGCACCAACTGACTGATCTACAAATCACTTTGCATCCTAAATAACTACTTATTATGATTTGTAGATCAGTCTGCTCAGTCGCAGATTTGAACATCTCAAACACAGCCATAAAGTAGTTCTCAGGGTAACTCCATTAAAAACGTCAGCCCTTTCCTCTAACCTTATGCTCCAGCAGGATGCAGCTGAGCACCATGAGGCAGGCGTCCACACCCAGCAACTCCAGGGGCAGGTGCAGGGGGAAGTCCACCATGGAGAAGCGAGAGTTGTCGGGCAGGGCGAAGGTGAGTGCCGGCTGCATCTCGTGAGGCAGCACCTCCACATCTACGCGCCGTTGGCCCGCCACAGGCACCGGGGAACGCAGGAGGCGGTAGACCCAGGACTCAATCTCCCGCAGGTCAGCCAGCAGCTGGCTGCCCTTCTCCTCCACCGACAGGGCCCCCGTGAACACGCGCCACATGGTGTCCCTGATGGGAGAATGACAAGTCCGTCAACAAACAAACATACAGTTTAGATACACATGGAGAGGCCTCTGACATGCAGAGGGAAATGGTGTCCCTGACAGGAGACAGTCAACAAATCATATTACTATCATATTTCTCAACAGGTGATAAAAACAAGCATATCCAACGGGATAATCCACCCAATCAAACCGTACCGCAACTTCACGTGTTCACATAAATTATTCTAATATTAGGTGAGCGCTACATCATCAAAACCTTAACTACATTTACACAGACAAAGCACCCTTCAGTCTGCATTCCACTGTATGATGCCATTGTCAAATGAGCAAACAAGATATGAGCCGCTGAAATGTCGACAGCCCTCCACTCTGAACGTACACACCCTTACACACAACGTGGCGGCATTAAACCCTCGTTGCAGTTGCCTGCCGTCTGTTAATCATTAGTTCGTCAGAACTCGCCCTGGGCCACCGCCCACTGCAGCTGCTCCCTGAAGGCAGTCAGAGACCTCAATCTGTCAGCCGAGCGCTGTGTGTGTGTCATAGACTTAATAGGGAGTGTGTAAGTGTGACTGTGTGCGTGAGTCTGTGCATGTGTGTGTGTCGCAGCAGCCCGCAACGCAGTAGGCCCTCGCAGTGTTATGTAAGGCAGTACGGCCAGGGCTCTAAAGTGCGACCATTTTGGACGCATATACACAACTAAATATTTTTCTGTACAACCTGGGGTTTTATTTTGAAAGCACCAGTGCAACTAAAACAAAATCTAAAAATGTGTACCAGTATTTCAACGCAACACTCTTCTCTACACTGCTCAAACAAGACAGGCTGCCTCCCGCGTCTGGTTGCTTCCAGTTCCAGGACCACACACACCAAGCCCTGGCCCCTGACAATCAAGCAGAGAGCACACATTTACTGTCTTTGGTTCCTCTACAGCCGTTTATTCTCTCAGCATGGTGTCAATTCATACACAACATATTCTTCCAAAACAGGAACGATGCTGCTTTCCAGGTTGTTTCTAAATATAAATCTACATGTCTTCTCTATTATACTATTACTTTGTGTATATTTCTGTAAAACCCAAGTTAGTCTAAGGAAGCTGGCATATGCCTAAAATAATGCTAAATGCTGATCACTAACTAGTTAGCTAAATGCCATTTAGCTAAATACACAAGCTACGGCAAAGCGAACAGCTTTCATACAGGTTGTTACCAGTGGTAGTGTAGATCAGCATGTTATTTGTGCTATAGCATGTTCTGAAACAGATAGCCTATTCTAAAATATTTCTCCAAATGTAGCATCTATTCAAATGTGATTAGGGTCCCCTGGGAAACAATTAAAAAGCCTAGCTGGCTTCTTAATTTGCCAAACACCAACCATAGAATTTGAATATTCATTCTGTTTCTACGATTACAACAGGTGTTTTGATCTATATCACAAGTCAAATTGCAAGATTTGGTTGAAAAAAAAAAATATATATATATATATTTTTGTTACAATATTGTGCTAATCCTACTAACAAACTGGTAACTTTACCAGTATGTGCAAATATTTGGTGGCACAGAAAGGAAAAGTGATATATTTTTCAGGATCTGTGCTTTAAAAAGTAAGTAGGATTCATATAGGCCCAATGCAGGCTATATCTCAATCAATTTACAAATCCATTTTCTGGTGCTCCTAAATTTGATGTGCCACCAATTAAATGTTTTATTTAGAGCCGTGAGCACGACCCTTGGGTCCCTGTCTCTCGGTCTTCATCACCACGCCACACACTGAGGGATTGGCTATTTTACTTATTTTTTTAAACCTTTATTTAACTAGGCAAGTCAGTTAAGAACAAATTCTTATTTACAATGACGGCCTACACGCCCAAATTTGGACGACGCTCTGCCAATTGTGCGCCGCCCTATGGGACTCCCAATCACGGCCGGTTGGGATACAGTCTGGATTCAAACCAGGTTGTCTGTAGTGACACTGAGATACAGTCTTAGACCACTGCGCCACTTGGGAGCCTTTTCATGGAGCTGACAGACAATTGTTACTATTGTCTCAGCAGACAATTTATGGACCCATTGGTGTTGATCGTTATAGAGTAAAGGAGAGGTTTTTGAGGGAGGAAAACTTCCAATTGAAGCAAATAAATAAGTTACTGTAATAAGTAAAAATTATAAAATAAGTTACAACTGCAGCCTGTGTTCAAATAATAAACATTTTGCTTATTGCATGTAAAACAATGCATTTGCATGGGAATGTCTCAATATCCTGTGTGCGTAACACACCATATTCTCAGATCTTCATCAATTGCCTTGCATTAACACCAGCTGACAGCAGCATGATAGGCCATGTGCATGTGTCTTTGAGAGCAGGGGAACCATACATTTCCTGCAGCATTTGTTAGGAGACCCCACAATTGGGGACAAGGCAAGGCCATGCTGACTTATTGATGACACTACACTACCACAAGAATTTAAGGTAAAATCCTCTGGCCTTTCAGACCACACTGTTGTTAAAAAATGAAATGAGTGGGGCAATTCCATCTAGTTCATTAAATATCATGAGTGGGGTTAAAAGGCCATAAGAAATTGGTTCATTGCCCATTATGGTATTTTCAATACGGTTTTATTCCCAATCCATGAACTCAATTTCAATGAATTCCTGGATTGTGTAGGAATCAGACCTGGGTTCAAATACCAATTCAGGTATTTCAAATAATTTAATACATTTCAAAACAAGTATTTAGATAACCTTTATGGTTCTGGCCTGGGTAGTTTTAGGATAGTTTTACAACGTTGAATTTTAGCAACGCTGAATCTCCTGAAAGAAATGATAGAAACCAGGGTGCTCCATCGTTTGATAAGTCTGGCACTATGCATAGGTCTCACCTCTGAGTTCCGCGGGGCAGGCCGGCGCGCTGGGTCAACCTGTGGCTGCAGCAGTCCACCATTCTCTTGAGGATGTACAGGCACTCCCTAAAGGTGGAGAAGAAGGGGTAGTGGCTGATCATGCATAGCGAGGTCAGCGTGCTGTCGCGGTTCCGATTGGCCATCTTGGCAGTGCTGCGTTTGTGCCGAGGGGACCTTCCAGCATTTGGCTCGCCACCGGGCGGTACTGGCTCCGTGCCTGGCGCAGATGTGGCTGTTGTGTCGGCACTGGCAGGTGTTGGCAACGTGGAGGCAGTGGGGCAGCCACCGCTGCCATCGGAACTCTCGCTGGTCGCTTCCGCTGTCTGCGCCGCTGTTCCACCGCTACCCGCCTTCTCGCGGCTGCGGTGGTGCCCCCCTCGTTGGAAGGAGCGGTAGAAGTTGACGCAGATACCGTAGCGTGTGATGCCCGAGTCTTTGTCAGTGAGTGCGAAGACGAAGGAGGCGTCATCTCGCAGGCTGACTCGGCGCTGCCGGATGCTCTGACATCCCTCAGGCTGACAGAAGAAGACCACGTCCGGGGACAGAGGGAAGTCCAAGTGGTCCTCCAGCGGGTAGCGGCGGAGGAGCTGGGGGGTCTGGGACCCGCTGTCAGTGTTGGGCTGCCTGGAAGGTAGAAGGTAGGGAGAAACAGTTTTGTACAAAAAATTCACAAAGGCCTAACGATATAATGTGAGGTAGTAGGAATCAGTTTGGGATTGTACTGTTATCTCCCAACCAACCCTATGAAGTCCTCACCTGGCTCCGACCACCACCAGGTAGTCCAGTAGACGGGGGCACATTTTCTTTTTCTCCATCTTTGATTGATGATGTCTTTAAGTCATGGCAACACAGACATATATCACCTCTCTGGTCAGACAGCAGCTGTTCAATCACGAAGAGGCAGGGCTAGGTGTGGGAGGAGCATGCAGGACCATTGTGGGCTACTAAGAAAATAATGGAGAAACCTGTAAAACAATACAATTTTGCATGTTATGTCTACAGAGGGTTTCAGCTTTGTGCATTCACTAAAGCCTTGTTTACACTGGCAGTTTGAAGTGACTCAAATCCTATTTTTTGGCATATCTGATTCAAATCTTTTAATTTTCCTGCAGTCTGAACTGCCAAAAAGCACATGGAATGGGATATTTCAAGCCACATACAAATCTGATGCCTGACCATGCGATGTATTTGCCTTGTTGCTTTCTAGCTACTCTGTTGACAGTTTGACAAGAACATTGCCATCTTTTTTGCAGTGGTGTGCTGGGGCGCAAACATAAAGGCTGGTGATGCTTCTCGGGTAAATAAGCCGATCAGGAAGGCTAGCTCTGTTCTGGGGATTAACCTTGACAGTCTAGACAAGGTGGTGGAGAGAAGGATCCTGGCCAAACTGCTGGCCATCATGGACAACGTCACCCACCCTCTGCATGCCATGGTTATGATGCAGAGGAGCACTTTCAGTCACAGACTGATCCCACCACGGTGTGCCAGAGAGCGCTACAGGAGGTTCCTGCCGGCTATTAAGACTATTTAATGCCTCACCTGGGTGCCATGCCGTCGGCAACACAGACCTGGAACTGTTGGGGTGTTAGGACCTAGTTTAACAATTAGGCATCCATCCATCTGTGAGTAACTTTCTCGTCTGTAATCACTCCTTCACTCAGGATTCATTCATTCAGGACTGTATATACATATACAGTTGTTATATCATATCACGTGCAATATTGTAAGTAATTCTTGGACTGAACTTACGTAGTCATTCACTCAGGACTGTATTAGTATCCTGTCAGTAGTATCTTTTTTCATTGCATATAGTATATATCGCATGTGCAATACGTGCATTTATCTGTAATTAAACCCTGTTCTAAGGACTGTATTTTAAGGGAATTATTAATATTACCCTAAATTATATCATATGCACATTTAGCTATTTATGTATCTCTTCCTGTCATTTACCTGTACAGTTAATTTAACCATACAAATATTCATTAACCTGTACATTTAACCAGACTGTATATTAAGTAAACTATTATTACCCTAATTTATTTCATACTCACTTTTAGCTATTTAAGCATCTTTATCTGCCATCGACCTGTATAGTTAACCATGCAAATATTTTTCTTTATATCAACTTTTTCACCTAACACTATAACAATGTATAGTGTACATATTCCGTCATTCACTCATAATATGCAATGCATTTTTATAGCTTTTTGCACTCCAGACTTCTTGTATTTTTATAGTTTTTCATACTGCCGCACTATGTATCGTGTATCTGTCTTTTGCGTATTTCGATCTGGCAATTTGCACCTGTCCTCCTGTGATGTTTGTAGCTGCTTGACAAATACATTTTCCCTCGGGGATCAATAAAGTACCTACCTACCTATCTAGCTAGCTAGCTAGCTAGTTGACTGTTGTGGTTAGCAAAAAGGACTTGTTTTGAAAGTTAGATCATCTTATCCTTTGAGGCTTGAAAAGTGCTCTTACACTATGATTTTGAACATTCAAAGCAACTGAGAAACGTCCATGGCAGGCATTGTTGTCACCGTCGCTTGCTACCTAACTTCTGAGAAATAGGAAGCAAGAGCACCACCCCCAATCAACCTACACCACTGCACACATACCCGTCGTTACTGTGACAACTAGCATAGCCACGTCAGCAAATGACTGCAGTCTGAACATACACAAATGTGACTTGGACACTTGTAACTTACTGTTTGAACAGTCAGTATTCCAAAACGGATTTGAAAAACAAAAAACTGATTTGAGCATTAAGGCCTGCAGTGTAAACAAGGCTTAAGTAGCGAGACTAATTGTATATTTTTCGTAATTCAAGCTTGTTTAGCTAATACTGCCATAGCAATTCAAACAAATGTGTTAAGAAATTACTAATTTGAGGTTTCACAGACTACAGAAAGCGTGGACAACATCCAACATCCATTGGTAATATGTCCACTCAGGGAAAATATCTTAGGAATCTTAGATAATTTGTCTCTTTTTTCTTAGCCTTTATGCATCATTATGATTACACTTTGTTTCGTTTGGGGCAATGAAAAAGCAGCCAGATTGTACAAATGGTTCTCTATTCTATGCGAGTCCTTTTGAACCAGGTGTGTTTCTTGGAGCATTGCTATATCAGCATGGTTTCTTGCTAGGATATCATGACAGCTGGAACATTTAATAGGACAGTTCAGGCCTTTCAAAATCCAAGATAGAATAGCTAGCATTGTCATGGTGTAAGTTATTAATGATGTAATTGTTATCTTTAGTGTTAATAAGCCCATGGAGGTGAAACAAAAAGCAGGTGTAGGTGTTCCTAATGTTTGATATACTCAGTGTATGTGCTATGTAGAAAACAAAATAATAAAGACGAGGGTATGTGCAAGAAATGCAATCTATAATCTAGATCTTCCCAATAATTAATCAAGGCCTTTAGGCTAAGTCCTAATGATCAGTTGTCTCTGTAGCTAGATAGCAACTACTGTTAGAATAGCTAGCTAGAGGTCTGTGGAGCATTGTTCATAAGTCAAGTAATACAATTGGTAAATCACTAAGCTAGATATACTCGCCCTTTGTTCTAATTTGATTAGTATTAGCTACACTGCACGTTCGATGGTGAATGCATGATGTTTAGCGCTTACAGGGACACTTTTCAATAGCAGCTCTCTGATGAAGTAAGCAGCTTAGGGGGTAAAGGGGCCCTGTGTGTGAGGTCTTCCGGGAATGTAAGCTCCCTCAGAGCTTGCACTATGGCCCAGCCATCCCTCTAATTCTAACAAGTACTGGCAGCAGGCTCAGCAAATAGGAGTAACCATGACCATCCCCCATTGCTGAACCACATAGTCCAGTGGATAAGACCCAAATATACCCAAGATTGTGTAATTTATGATACAATTATGAAACTTACACTAATACGTACACTAATACTAGATACCATAACATTTAGCATTTTAGTCATTTAGCAGATGCTGTTATCCAGAGTGACTTACAGGAGAAATTACGGTTCAGTGCCTTGCTCAAGGGCACATAGACAGATTCTTCACCTAGTCGGCTCGGGTTACTGGCCCAACGCTCTTAACCACTAGGCTACCTGCCGCCCATTTTAAAGATTGGATGCAGTCTGGGAAGCCTGTCAGTCAACAAGGGTGGTCGTTTTAATGAAATGGTGGCCATTTGGATTTCCCTGTACTTAGAATGTTGAAAATAGAACCACAGACATGAAGCCGTTCCAATAGAACTACCTTTTTGAATGGCATGCATGGGACACAATACTAAGGCTACCATTACTTATTATGCAAGCACTGTTTTGGAACATGTTATATAAAATTCTAATCCACAGATAGAGTATTACAAAATATTTTGAAATCATTAGGATGCTGAAATGTGATCCGGTCAATAGAGGGATCAAAATATCAACAGAAATCTGATTTGGAGAGCATTTTGGGCACATTTCTGGTCATAAATAAGATAATCCATCTGATTGTATTTCCCCACTACCTGGAACATGTTAAGCCATCATTAGGCCTAATATACCACTTACCAATGACGTTATGGCCAATTCAAATTACAGAACATGAAGGGTGATATCCAGATTTTCATATCGTCATACCGCTTCTATACCATACCAGGGTATACTGTATTAAATGAATGTGCACACAAGGGGCGCTATTTAAAACAGGGTTCATGACCAAGGAGGGGAATTCATGGATATATTTGATTTGACACATCTTAAGACTTCTTATAGTTATAAGCAGTGGCATGGCACGCACCCCCGCGAGGTATTGAAAATCATACCGTGGGTATTTCGAAATATACCATTTATACTGTATACCGGAGTATGCCCAAGCCTACAGAACAGCAGTTTAAGGGGCACATTTCCACCACATTTCTGCATTAAGTTTCAAGGACACATATACACTGAGTATACAAAACATTTTGTATACTCAGTGCTCTTTCCATGATAGACTGACCAGGTGAAAGCAATGATCCCTTATTGATGTAATTTGTTAAATCCACTTCAAATCAGTGTAGATGAAGGGGAGGAGACAGGTTAAATAACGATTTTTAAGCTTTTAGACGATTGACACATTGAACGGGTTATGGTAGTAGGTGCCAGGCGCACCGGTTTGTGTCAAGAACTGCAACACTGCTGGGTTTTTCGCGCTCAAGTTTCCCGTGTGTATCAAGAATGGCCCACCACCCAAAGGACATCCAGCTAACTTGACAACTGTGAAAAGCATTGGAGTCAACACGGGCCAGCATCCCTGTGGAACGCTTTCGACACCTTGTGGAGTCCATTCCCCAACAAATTGAGGCTGTTCTGAGGGCAAAAGGGGGTGCAACTCAATATTAGGAAGGTGTTCCTAATGTTTTGTACACTGTGTATGTAATCAACATCAAAGGGTAAACAATTCACACAATGAAGTTATGAAAGAATGAATGCCCACGACATGGCAGGAGAGCGTGCATTCTGGAGAGAGACGTGCCTTGCGCATCTTAGCCACACTCTCCTTCTTCATGGACTTCATATTCAACATGCATCTCCATATACAGCCCTACCATTAGTTGAAGGCAGCCAATACAATAGTTTATGAAAAGCAGTCACTGAGATCTGTAACTATTTGTTCCCCAAGTTTTAACTATGCTTTCCACAAAGCATAGTTCAAACTATAGTTATCCCAGGTCTGATGTGGGGTTTATTTAGTGGGTAGATAACATAAATTCATTTTGATATTGTTGGGAATATTCAGTCTGGAGGCCCGCCTAAGCATATTTTCTTTGATCATGAAAGTCCAAAAAATTAAGAAAATGTATAACAATAATAATAATAATTTCCGGGATAGAAAAGCACTTTCAGTGTTAACTTAAATGACTAAAACCAGAGAGTATGTAGAATAATGTAACAATACATTTTCAAATAATATAATATTTGAGAACTAACAATGGTGACTGTTAGAGGCAAACTAACCAATAAAAAGGAAAGATTCTGTGGCTGTGTTATGTTCACTGCTGTGTGTGTGTATATGTCCTGAAGTTGCCCCAAAGATACACCACTGGCGCAAAGTCAGCTCAGGAGTGCACAGCCAGTGCATCTGGCAAGACCCTTCAGAAGTGGATGAGGCATCAACATTAGCCACTCAGTCAAATAACATCAACTGGGCGGGTGCAATCAAGCCTGCAGGGATTAGCCTTGCTCTAGAAACAAAGCAAGAACCCCAATACTCTATACTAACCTCAAAGTACATTTCAGTTTAAACCTTAATCCGTACAAACACCTCCTTAGTACATTTAGAAAGGTAAGAACTGTGAGATTATGATAAACTCTTAGAAAAAAAGGGTTCTATGGCTGTCCCCATAGGAGAACCCTTTAAAGAACCCTTTTTGGTTCCAAGTAGAACCATTGTGGGTTCCATGTAGAACCCTCTGTGGAAATGGTTTTACATTGAACCCACAATGGTTCTACTTGGAACCAAAAAGGGTTCTTTAAAGGGTTCTCCTATGGGAACGGCCAAAGAACCCTTTTAGGTTCTAGATAGCACTGTTTGTTCTAAGAGTGTGTCAGAAAGAATTTGATTACTACAGAGCCCAAAACTAAGTGAAATGTACTATTTATTTTGTTTGTGTTTTAAATCAAATATATCAGCAATTACAGTTCCAAAAGGATACAAAAACATTATGATTTTTTTAAAAGGTTGATCTTTTACCTAATGCTGTTGCTCTAAACACACACAAGGAACACAGCCATTTTAAAAGTGCAGGTCTTGCGCAATGTGCCATGCCTTAATTTATATACAGTGACTTCAAAAAGCATTCACACCCTTTGACTTTCTCCACATTTTGTTGTATTACAGCCTGAATTTTTAATTGATTGCATTGAGATTATATGTCACTGGCCTACACACACACACACACACACACACACACACACACACACACACACACACAATACCCCATAGTGTCAAAGTGGACTTGTGTTTTTAGACATTTTTACAAATTCATAAAAAATGTAAACGCTTAAATGTCTTGAGTCAATAAGTATTCCACCCCTTTGTTATGGCAAGCCTAAAGTTGAGGATAATGTGCTAAAAAAAATGTGCTAGTCACAGACAGTGAATTTCAAACACAGATTCAACCACAAAGACCAGGGAGGTTTTCCAATGCCTCGCAAAGGGCACCTATTGGTAGATGGGTAAAAATAAAAAAAGCAGACATTGAATATGCCTTAGAGCATGGTGAAGTTATTAATTACCCTGTGGATGGTGTGTCAACACACCCAGTCACTACAAACATACAGACATCCTTCCTAACTCAGTTGCCGGAGAGGAAGGAAAATGCTCTGGGATTTCACCATGACGCCAATGGTTAAAACAGTTAGTTTAATTGTAGTTACTCCACAATACTAACCTATATAACAGAGTAAAAAGAAGGAAGCCTGTACAGAATACAAATATTCCAAAACATGAATCCTATTTGCAATAATGCACTAAAATAAAAACAGCAAAAAATGTGACAAAGAAATTAACTTTATGTATTCAATACAAAGCGTTATGTTTGGGGCAAATTCAACACAACACAACACATCACTGAGTACCAGTCATATTTTCAAGCATGATGGTGGCTGCATCACATTGAGGGTTCAGTCAGACTCTGGGAGACAAATTCACATTTCAGCAATAACAATAACCTAAAACATAAGGCCAAATATACACCCTGGTTGCTTACCAAGACATCATTGAATGTTCCTCAGTGGCCTAGTTACAGTTTTGACTTAAATTGGCTTGAAAATCTATAGCAAGACTTGAAAAAGGCTGTCTAGCGAAGATCAACAACCAACTTGACAGAGCTTGAAGAATTGTTAAATATGCAAATATTGTACATAATATTGTACAATCCAGGTGTGTATGCATACAAATTGTAATTGGGGGGCCTCCCGAGTGGCGCAGTGGTCTATGGCACTGCATCGCAGTGCTTGAGGCGTCAATACAGACCCGGGTTCTATCCCAGGCAGTGTCAAAGCCGGCCGTGTCCGGGAGACCCATGAGGCAGCGCACAATTGGCCCAGCGTCGTCCGGGTTAAGGGAGGGTTTGGTGACTCGTTGTGGCGGGACGGACGCCTGCAAGCGGACTTCGGTCGCCAGCTAGACAGTGTTTGCTCCGACACATTGGTGTGGCTGGCTTCCGGGTTAAGCGAACAGTGTGACAAGAAGCAGTGTGGCTTGGCAGGGTCGTGTTTTGGAGGATGCATGGTTCTCGACCTTCGCCTCTCCCAAGTACATAGGGGAGTTGCAGGGATGGGACAAGACTAACTACCAATTGGGGAGAAAAAGGGGTAAAAGTAAACAAAACATTTTTTAAAATACTAATAATAACTTTTGTTATTGGTCCGCGGGACTACAAAAGGGGAGCTGCGGGCCGCCAGTTGCCCATCCCTGAGCTAGATCGACGGTGTTTGGAGGATTCTTGTGACATTGCCAGAAGTAACTGTCCAGTGAAAAGACAAACCTCCCGCTTTGGGTTGGATGTGCTAATATGTAGTTCATAAATGCATAATCTATTAATAGAATTCCTGTTTTACCTCAATTTGCCACGAAAATCCCTAGTTTGAAAGTGACCATTTTTCCTGGAAGCTGTGCTGTGCCATTTTCCCTACATTTCCCCCCACATGGACCAGCCCCCTAGCAATTCAAGAGCTTCAGCCCTTGCCATATGAGTGACAGCTAGCAAGAAGCACATCATGCACACACAGAAGAGCGAGAGCGAGCAATGACGTGGCGTACATGTGATGATGTATGTAATTTTCAGGGACCACTTTTGGCTCGTGAACACTTCTTTCAGAACTAGTGGCTAAAAGTATACACAAGTACCAGAGAATCGCTTTAACTAATAATGTTGTTGACTCATCCTAAACTTGTGTGAGCAAAGCATAAACTGGAGATAAAAACACACAAAAAAAACCCACCTCAAACTATTTCCTCATAGAGGATGATGTCATCCTCCTGAGGAGGATGAGGCTAGCCAATCAGCGTTCTACTCGCATTAGGGCTGACCCCATTTAGTCGAATGGTCAACGGTTTGGTTGATACGCTGTTGGTCGACCAGTATTAATAATATTATTATATACTGTGTGTGTGTGTGTATGTGTGTGTGTGTGTATATGTATATATATATATATATATATATATATATATATATATATATATATATATATATATATATATATATATATATATATATATATACACACACACACACACAGTGGGGAGTATTTGATACACTGCCGATTTTGCAGGTTTTCCTACTTACAAAGCATGTAGAAATCCAGAAAATCACATTGTATGATTTTTAAATAATTAATTTGCATTTTATTGCATGACATAAGTATTTGATCACCTACCAACCAGTAAGAATTCCAGCTCTCACAGACCTGTTAGTTTTTCTTTAAGAAGCCCCCCCTGTTCTCCACTCATTACCTGTATTAACTGCACCTGTTTGAACTCGTTACCTGTATAAAAGACACCTGTCCACACACTCAATCAAACAGACTCCAACCTCTCCACAATGGCCAAGACCAGAGAGCTGTGTAAGGACATCAGGGATAAAATTGTAGACCTGCACAAGACTGGGATGGGCTACAGGACAATAGGCAAGCAGCTTGGTGAGAAGGCAACAACTGTTGGCGCAATTATAAGAAAATGGAAGAAGTTCAAGATGACGGTCTGGGGCACCATGCAAGATCTCACCTCGTGGGGCATCAATGATCATGAGGAAGGTGAGGGATCAGCCCAAAACTACACGGCAGGACCTGGTCAATGACCTGAAGAGAGCTGGGACCAGTGTCTCAAAGGAAACCATTAGTAACACACTACGCCGTCATGGATTAAAATCCTGCAGCGCACGCAAGGTCCCCCTGCTCAGGCCAGCGCATGTCCAGACCCGTCTGAAGTTGCCAATGACCATCTGGATGATCCAGAGGAGGAATGGGAGAAGGTCATGTGGTCTGATGAGACAAAAATAGAGCTTTTTGGTCTAAACTCTACTCGCCGTGTATGGAGGAAGAAGAAGGATGAGTACAACCCCAAGAACACCATCCCAACCGTGAAGCATGGAGGTGGAAACATCATTCTTTGGGGATGCTTTTCTACATTTCTAAAAACCTGTTTTACCTTTGTCATTATTATTAATTTTTTAATCCATTTTAGAACAAGGCAGTAACAAAATGTGGGAAAAGTGAAGGGGTCTGAATATTTTCCGAATGCACTGTATATAGGCTATTGAATTAATAGTTAATTAATGTCATCACATAGCATACGAGTCATTCATGATTTGAAATGAAGTAGAGTGAGTAGTGTTGGAGGCTATTTTGTAAATGACATCGCCGAAGTCAAGGATCGGTAGGATAGTCAGTTTTACGAGGGCATGTTTGGCAGCATGAGCGGAGGAGGCTTTGTTACAAAATAGGAAGCAGATTCTAGATGTAATTTTGGATTGGAGATGCTTAATGTGAGTCTGGGAGGAGAGTTTACAGTCTAACCAGACACCTAGGTATTTGTAGGTGTCCACATATTCTAAGTCAGACCCGTCGAGAGTAGTGATGATAGTCCGGCGGGCGGGTGCGGGCAGCGTTCGATTGAAGAGCATGCGTTTCGTTTTACTAGCATTTAAGAGCAGTTTGAGGCCACGGAAGGAGTGTTGTATGGCATTGAAGCTCGTTTGGAGGTTTGATAACACAGTGTCCAAAGGGCCAGATGTATACAGAATGGTGTTGTCTGCGTAGAGGTGGATCAGAGTCACCAGCAGCAAGAGCGACATCATTGATATATACAGAGAATAGTGTTTGAGAACATGAGAAGTAATCCAGCTAAGGATTTATTGAGATGTAGCCCAAAAGACAGGGGATAGGAAATGTGGAAATAAGCCTTCTCCACATCCAACTTTACAACTTCACCAAACTATGAAGACAAATTCAAAATGCATGTTGCAATTCAACATAATCAGGAAATGGACCAGTGAGTTTATTGTGTATCATAGGCTATAGGTCTCATTCTGCCACATTCAAACACCTAGTACTCTTCCACATTTCGATAAGATGGTAAGATGAATACTACTATCATAAAATGAAATAATCTTGCTTGGGCTGCAAGTCTCTCGCAGCTCTAGACTGAGCAAAACTATCAATCTGCCTCGTTGGCAATGGGGTGGAAATGAAGGCATGATTCAGTGATTAGAGCAGACATCTGCTCGAAAAGCAGGTTTTGGGCCATTTGGATAGCAAATACCGCAAGACATAAACATGTCTCCAAGTACCGTTTAGGCTACAGGACGGATTTTAACATACTAAGAGACTTAATGGAGGTGCGTGTCTGACATGTGGAATCAAGGCTTGTAGTCTAAAATCAGTGCTACAGCACCCGTCAGAGGAGTAATTGGAGACAATGCAAACACAAAGAAGGTCAAATATAGCCTATAGCCTATTTGACATTTGACAGACATCCCATCACCATCTAGTAGTGTGCTCTCTCAAAGTGGACACATCACAGCTCTGTATTATTTTATATTAAACTCCAGTATTTTTCCTCCATAGCTTGTTCGCCATATTATATATATTTCTTATATAAATAGGGAGACAATTTGTTTTCAGCACTTATTTCCACCATGACTGATCAAAACTTGTTTTCTCATGGCTCTCTCGTCCCTCTGCAGCAGACATATGGTGAGCAATATGTTTGGAACATCGAATCGCAATAAAATCACAGTATCGAATCACAATACATATAGAATCGTGAAAATCATAAGAATCGCAATACATATATTATCGGCACCTAAAAAAAAAAAAAAGACTACACAGGAGGTCAGATATACAGAGAAAACTGACTGCTGATAGGTAGGCCTACAGAGCACAGTAAGGGGCCGTTCCTTCTCTTGCTAAAACAAAAAAACACTGCCTGCTGCGTACAGGCCTGGTACCGACAAACCAGACATTTCTACATGTAGAATCGCCTGCCAGTCGGTGGACAACAACTTGACTTTGAGACAATCAGAGAGCACGGACCTCCACGTGACAACAAAATAAAAAATAATTAAAAAATAGAGTACTTTTCTCGGTGTAATCCACCCCCTTTTCATCTGAATTGTTCTAACTAAAACAATAAAAAGTTATAGTAAAAATAAAATAAAAAAGGTGTCCTGCTGAAAGGTGAATTCATCTCCCAGTGTCTGTTGGAAAGCAGACTAAACCAGATTTTCTTCTAGGATTTTGCCTATGCTTAGCTCTATTCTGTTTATTTTTATCCCCCAAAAAATAAACCTAGTCCTTGCCAATGACAAGCATACAAATTACATGATGCAGCCACCACCATGCTTGAAAATATGAAGAGTGGTACTCAGTGATTGTGTTGTGTTGGATTTGCCCCAAACATAACGCGTTGTATTGAGGACAGAGTTAATTTCTTTGACACATTTCTTGCAGTTTTACTTTAGTGCCTTACTGCAAACAGGATGCATGTTTTGGAAAATGTTTATTCTGTACAGGCTTCCTTCTTTCCACTCTGTCATTTAAGTTAGTATTGTGGAATAACTACAGTGTTGTTGATCCATCCTCAGTGTTCTCCTATCACAGCCATTGAACTCTGTAACTGTTTTAAAGTCACTATTGGCCTCATGGTGAAATCCCTGAGCGATTTCCTTCCTCTCCGGCAACGGCGTTAAGAAGGACGCCTGTATCTTTGTAGTGACTGGGTGTATTGATACACCATCTAAAGTGTAATTAATAGCTTCACCATGCTTGCTCAAAAGGATATTCAATGACTGCTAGGTTCCCTTCTTTGCGAGGCATTGGGAAACCTTCCTTGTCTTTGTGGTTGAATCTGGGTTTGAAATTCACTGCTCGACTGAGGGAACTTACAGATAATTGTATGGGATACAGAGATGAGGTAGTCATTCAAAAATCATGTTAAACACTATTATTGTACACAGTCCATGCAACTTATTAAGCACATTTTTGTGTTGAATACTTATTGGCTCAAGACATGTCAGATTTTCATTTTTTTATAAAAAAATTGTAAAAAACATAATTCCACTTTGACATTATGGGGTATTGTGTGTAGGCCAGTGACAAAAAATAATTGCGGGGCTGCACATGTCTGTGTATGTTTGCTACACAACACCAGTTTGCGTAGCTACTTGTAGTTCTTCCATGCGTCTGTAGATAGGATGTAATGTAGGCTTAAGGTGTAATTCATAGAGGAAATATTAGCCTACTGAGTGTGTGCAAAAAATGCTGGATCCGAGAGAAAAATCTTTAGAAAGATAGAAGACAGGAAGTCTAACATCCTTGTTCAACTGGTCGTGTGACCTGCTTGCTTCCCAGTCGATCATCTTTTATTCCGCCTTAGCATCGGCCCTGAGGTAATAACATTCAGCATAGTAGTCATAGCAACCCAACCCTGCTTTCTTCTTGCTCAGCTGTGTGTTGGCTATTCTTAAATCAGAGAATGTTAGTGGGCAGGGCACTATGTTGTCAGTGGCACCAAAGGTTTTATTATCTATGCTAATGGCTCGTTTTCCAAAATATGATGAGGTCAAATTAGGAAATAAACCATGACAGCTACAAAGCAAAAACAAGGAAGAATGTAGCCTATCTATGGCTCTGGACTAGGCCTGACCAAATGGCGAACCTGAACAGAAAACCTGACAGGCAAACAAACTTAGCACATAACGGGAAGAGTACAAGTACCTTGAGTAGACAAAAAATAATATGAATTGGTTCATAAAGTGAGGCTGTGATCTAAAATAGGCATGAATCCTGTTGAGTTTCTCTGGCAGGATCTGATCTAACAGGCCTTTCACTGAAAGGTAGCCGAATGTTTGATTTTAACGGATTCTAGCACTGAAAGATTCCAAAACGTTGCCAATAATTTCAGGTCTGGTACTATCGTTGGGCCTCGGCATTACACACCTGGCTAAAAGACTACTGTAGCTCTGTTGGAATAACTGACAGAATCCATCCAAATCATCTTGGCTCCTGAACTCTGTCCACGCATTTCAAGGCTGCATTGAAACAATTACTTATCAATGACCCAAGACCCACTCAGTTAATCCCTACCATTGTGAAGCTGAGTTGTCATAATGATGCATCAAATGTACATTATCCCAGGGGCTTTGGCAGACACAATGTAAGGAATTTATATCCCTCTAACTACCCTAAAATACCTCTGTTGATCCTACAGCTATTGTATGCAGTAATAATGTGCCTATGAACTGTTAGTACTGAGGCGGTGTGCCATAGTAGGAAGTCCACTGTGCTATCATCAGCTACAATATAAATAACATGAGCAAGCTGATAAGCTTCCCAGTAAAGCATTAAAAACAATCAAGCAACCCAGAAAAGTGCTAGAAATAGCCCATATTACCATATGTAGCCTAAGAAACAAGGTTAATGAAGTCAATAACTTGCTTGTAACAGATGACACTCATATTCTAAACTCACTTAGATAATACCTTTGATGATACAGTGGTAGCAATACATGGTTATAACATCTACAGAAAAGACAGAAATGCCAGTGGGGGCGGTGTTGCGGTCTATATTCAGAACCACATTTCTGTAAAGCTTAAGAGAGGATCTCATGTTAAATACTGTTTTAGTAATATGGCTACAGGTTCATCGGCCTCACCTAATGACCATTCTTGAGGGAAGCTGCTACAGACCACCAAGTGCTAAGTCAGTATCGGGATAAGACGTGTGAAATGCTTGATAATGTATGTGATATCAAGATAGTTATATATTTCTGGGTTATTTAAATAGACTGGCTGCCCACTCAAGAAAAAACTTCAAACTGTAACCAGTTCCTGCAACCTTGTTCAGGTAATCATTTAACCTACCAGGGTAGTTACAAACAGCACAGGAATTAAATCAACAGCATGAATCTTTACTAATGCTGCAGAAATGTGCTTTAAAGCAGTATCCAAATCCATAGGATGTAGTGATCACAATTTAGTAGCCATATCTAGGAAAACCAAAGTTCCAAAGTCTGGGCCTAATAGTGTATAAGAGGTCATACAATACGTTTTGTAGTGATTCTTAAGTTGATGATATAAATATTATTTGCTGGTCTGTGGTGTGTAATGAGGAGCAACCAGACGCTGCACTTGACACATTTATTAAATTCCTTATTCCAGTTACTAATAAGCAGGCGCCCATTAAGAAAATGTCTGTAAAAACTGATAAATCCCCTTGGATTGATGAGGAACTGACAAATTGTATGGTTGAGAGGGACAAGGCAAACGATATGGCAAATACGTCTGGCAGCACAACCAATACCGCAAATTGAGAAATCATATGACTAAACTATACTATGAAACAAAAATAAATGATATAAAGAATAATAGTAAAAAGCTTTGGAGCCCTTTAAAATGAAATTTGGGGCAAAAAGGCAAACTCGGCTTCGTAAAGTGAATGTGGAAATGGGTGTCTATCAACATTGACAAGCCACCGGGATCTGACAACCTGGTTGAAAAATGACTGAGGTTAATAGCGGAAGATATTGCCACTACTATTTGCCATATCTTCAATTTAAACCTACTAGAAAGTGTGTGCCATGAGGCCTGGAGGGAAGCAAAAGTCACTCAGCTACCCAAGAATAGTAAAGCTCCTTTACTGGCTCAAATAGTTGTGTTTGACCAGATACAATGCTCTTTTACAGTAAACAAATTAAGAACAGACTTTTAGCATGCTTTTAGGGAAGGACATTCAACAAGCACAGCACTTACACAAATGACTGATGATTGGCTGAGAGAAATTGATGATAAAAAGATTGTGGGGGCTGTTGTTAGACTTTGGTGCGGCTTTGACATTATCGATGATAGTCTGGCCCCTTACTTTTTCAATCTTTACTAACGACATGCCACTGTGTCTATGTATGCGTATGACTCAACACTATACACGTCAGCTACTACAGCGACTGAAATGACTGCAACACTTAACAAAGCGCGGCAGTTAGTTTCACAATGGGTGGCAAGGAACAAGTTAGTCCTAAATATAAAAAAAACTAAAAGCATTGTATTTGGGACAAATCATTCGCTAAACCCTAAACCTCAACTAAATCTTATTGCTAGGCCTATAACCGTCTAGAATCTAAATTTAAGTTACCACTGCACGTAGGCCTAGCTTTTTTTCTATCAATAACACAGAGGAAATATTGCCTGAGCCTTCTTCACTGGTCTGTTTACCTTCCTTCTTGGAGTAGCATAATAAACTTACAAATGTGTGGGCACTAATGCACTTGGTACCTCAGCAGTGAAGTGGCAGCACAATGGCCATGTACAAACTGTGCACACTTGTATCTTGTTCCCAGTTGCCTTCTTAATGGTGATAAAATGTTGGCTCTACCTAGTATCAATAATTCAGAAACTAGGCTTAGGCTACATCTAAAACCAGACCACGTGATAATTTAACTAAGTACTCCAGAGTGCTTACATCTGGACTACTCAGTGCATTCTGCACTAGAAACTAGATACATTTGCAAGTGGTGCATTTGAAACTCCACCCAGAAAGACAAATATTCCACAACCAGATCAGCTTACCAGTAGCCTAGATCTGTTAAAAGATGGTTGTGTTTGATCTAATGGGTCAAGGTATCCTCAAATATTAGCCTACTAGACCTAAGTGCACAGCAAAAAGAAATAGCCATGCAGAATGCAGTGAAAGCACCAGACCGTCTGGATAGTATGTGCCCGGAGATAGAGACATGAAATACAGGCTGTTCATGCCATTTGGAGTGGCTATGACTGAAACAGCCTGCAGCACACGACAGACTGCAACATTTCAGCTGCTGAATTTCAATGCCTCAGGGGCCTGGACAACAATTACAAAATAATTCAAACCTGTCCAAGAAACAAGCTACCATTAGGCTGCCTTCCTCCAATTGGATTCAACTCTAACGAATAAGATGTAATGAGGCTGAGATGGAATCTATGGGGCTGGGAATTGCTAGGGACCTCACGATACAATATTATCACAATAGTTAGGTGCCGTTAAGATATGTATTTTGATTCTCACGATTCTATATGTATTGCGATTCGATACTGCAAATGTATTGCTATTTGATGTTCCAAATATATTTAGGCAATAAGACCTGAGGGTGTGTGGTATATGGCCAAAATTCCTAAGCTAAGGGCTGTTCTTACACACGTCGCAAACGCGGATAGCCTGGACACAGACCTTAGCTGTGGTATATTGGACATATATCACATCCCCTGAGGTGCCTTATTGTTATTATAAGCGGTTTACCAACGTAATTAGAGCAGTAAAAATTGTATATGGTCTAATATACCACACCTGTCAGCCAATCAGCATTCAGGGCTCAAACCACCCAGTTTAAAAATGCTCAACATACACTATATTTACAAAAGTATGTGGACACCCCTTCAAATGAGTGGATTCAGCCATTTCAACCACACCCGTTGCTGACGTGTATAAAATCGAGCACACAGCCATGCAATCTCCCTAGACAAACATTGGCAGTAGAATGGCCTTAATGAAGAGCTCCGTGACTTTCAACGTGGCACCGTCATAGGATACCACCTTTCCAACAAGTCTGTTCATAAACTTTCTGCCCTGCTAGAGCTGCCCCAGTCAACTGTAAGAGTTGTTATTGTGAAGTGGAAAAGTCTAGGAGCAACTATGAAGTGGTAGGCCACACAAGCTCACAGAATGGGACCGCTGAAGCGCATAGCGTGCACAAATCGTCGGTCCTCGGTTGCAACACTAACTACCGAGTTCCAAACTGCATCTGGAAGCAACGTCAGCACAAGACCTGTTCGTCGGGAGCTTCACGAAATGGGTTTCAATTTCTGAGCAGCCGCACACAAGCCTAGGATCACCATGTGCAATGCAAAGCGTTGCCTGGAGTGGCGTAAAGCTCGCTGCCATTGGACTCTGGAGCAGTGGAAACGCGTTCTCAGGAGTGATTAATCACGCTTATCCATCTAGCAGTCCTACGAACAAATCTACTGCTCTTGTGGCTGAATGGAAGCAAGCAATGTTCCAAAGCCTTCTCAGAAGAGTGGAGGCTGTTATAGCAGCAAAGGTTGAACCAACTCCATATCAATGCCCATCATTTTGGAATGAGACTTATGACAAGCAGGTGTCCACATACTTTTGGTCATGTAGTGTATGTCTGCTGCCGAGAGAGAGAGAGCATGACAAAATGAGTTTTGATCAGTCGGGAAACTAAAGAGCTGAAAACATATTGGCTAACTATTTAAAAAGAAGATGGATAACAAGCTAAGGTGAAAATTTGTTTTGGAGCAGGTACAGCAGACTAGCGCTAGCAGGGTTGGGTAGGTTACTTTCTAAATGTAATACGTTACAGTTGCAAGTTACCTGTCCAAAATTGTAAATCAGTAACGTAACTTTTGGATTACCCAAATTCAATAACGTAATCTGTATATTTTTTTTTATTTCACTTTATTTTTTACCTGAGCATGTCCCAAAACTAAGGAATTATTAGCCAGCCTCTGTTGTTTATTATTTTGTTGTCATGGAGGACTGATTGGAGTCCCATAGAGCAGTTTGGCCAGTGTAGGCCGTATTGTAAATAAGAATTTGTTCTTAACTGACTTGCCTAGTTAAATAAAAAATAAATGAAATGGCTTGCTTTGCCAAGAATGTGCAAAGCTGTCATCAAGGCAAAGAGTGGATACTTTGAAGAATTTGTTTAACACTTTTTTGGTTACTACGTCATTCCTTATGTGTTATTTCATAGTTTTGATGTCTTCACTATTATTCTACAATGTAGAAAATAGTAAAAACTTTTATTCCAGAAGCTTGGATCTGCACTACGCAGCGGTTGCAAGAGCACATTTTTCACTGACTGTCCACTGGTTTCAAAAACAATGATTGACAGGCAGCTTAAACTTCTTGAATTGAACTATTATTTGGTTCAAATACACATTTAGATTTGTGAACAGCAATCCGCAACAACCACAATCCGTAAGGCGCAAATAGCTAAATGAGAGAGCAGTTGTGTGAATGACATCAATGCGCTACGTAGATACCAATAATAAGTGATATCCATATCGCCCTCATCCTTGCCTCGAAGCGTTTATTCAAGTTTATCTGTGGATGCCGACAGCAGTCACACCATCGGAAGACATAGCTTGGACTGTAGCCTACAAAAGCCTATTCCTGCTCATTTCCCGCAGTCCATCAAACACATTTGTTGTCATCATAGTGGTCTCTAACTTGTGGTCAGACTTGCTCAGGTGCAACAAACCTAAACTTGCGCCTTTTTTCAATGCTGATTTGAATGTCATTGAGAAAACAGAGAAGTGTCAAAGATTTTTTCCAGCAAATACCGTTTCTGAATTTAAAAAGTAATCCTCAAAGTAATCATCTAGTTTTTCAAAAGTATGTGTAATCTGATTACAAATTTTTTACTGGTAACGTAATGGATTACAGTTACCATTTTTTTGTAATCTGTTACTCCCCAACCCTGAGCGCTAGCTAATGCTCCCTAGCAAATATATATATATATACACTGAACAAAAATATCAATGCAACATGGAACCCTTTCTAAGACTTTACTGAGTTACAGTTCCTATAAGGAAATCAGTCAATTGAAATTAATTATTTTGGCCCTAATCTATGGATTTCATATGACTGGGCAGGGGCGCAGTCACTCGAGGAGCCAGGCCCCACCCACTTGGGGAGCCAGGCCCAGCCAATGAGAATGTGTTTTTCCCATTACAAAAGGGCTTCATGACAGACAGAAATAATCCTCAGCACTACCCCTCAGATGATCCCGCAGGTGAAGAAACGGAATGTAGAGGTCCTGGGCTGGCATAGTTACATGTGGTCTGTGGTTGTGAGGCCGGTTGGATGTACTGCCAAATTATCTAAAATGACGTTGAAGGTGGCTTATGGTAGAGAAACTGCACATTTTAGAGTGTACTTTTATTGTCCCCAGCACCTGTGTAATGATCATATTGTTTAATCAGCTTCTTGATATGCCACACCTGGATTATCTTGGCAAATGAGAAATGCTTACTAACTGGGATGTAAACAAATTTGTGCATAAAAATTTCAGGGATTTTTATTTCAGCTCTTGAAACATGGGACCAACACTTCACATGTTGCATTTAGATTTTTGTTCAGTATATATACAAATAAATCGATACTTGGAGTTAATGTATCAATATAAATTAGTCCCATCACTAGCAAATACTGTTTGAAATGCCACATAGCCAAACTGATTAAGCAATTTAATTTTTGATTGGGCAATTTATTGTTTTATGATTACAGTTAGGGCCTAGCTAGGCATTTAATTTCTATACAATATATAGCAAAACATACGTAGCTGGAGGTGAAAGCCCCCAGCATCAACATACAGGGCTGACAACATCCACAATTTCGAGCAATCAAAGCCTTTCTTTCTCGGAGAGCAGGAAATCAGAATAGGCTAGTGTAATGACTGAGCCATCTTAGAGAAAGCAGGCCCCCGCAAATTGAATCATCTTCACAGGCTAAACAATGGCACAGGTTAAGGCAACAGCTGAATCTGGTCAGAGTGATCTACTCTGCAGGCGGCACTGACTGGTTATGTAAGCATTGAGGGGAGATATGATTCACACAACATGCAAACCAACTCTTACAAGTAACACTGAATTGACGGAAAGGATGTAGCTTATTTTAGAGGACTCACATTTTTAAATAGCCAGACAATGTCTTGTTATTTTTGCTGCGAACGAAACTAAAACCGCAGAAAGACACCTAGAAACATTAAACATACACTACCATTCAAAAGTTTGGGGTCACTTAGAAATGTCCTTGTTTTTGAAAGAACAGCTAATTTGTTGTCCATTAAAATAACAAAATTGATCAGAAATACAGAGTAGACATTGTTACTGTTGTAAATGACTATTGTAGCTGGAAACAGCAGATTTTTTATGGAATATCTACATAGGTGTACAGAGGCCCATTATTAGCAAACATCACTCCTGTGTTCCAATGGCACGTTGTGTTAGCGAATCCAAGTTTATCATTTTAAAAGGCAAATTAATCATTAGAAAACCCTTTTTCAATCATGTTAGCACAGCTGAAAACTGTTGTGCTGATTAAAGAAGCAATAAAACTGGCCTTCTTTAGACTAGTTGAGTATCTGGAGCATCAGCATTTGTGGGTTCGATTACAGGCTCAAAATGGCCAGAAACAAAGAACTTTCTTCTCAAACTCATCAGTCTATTCTTGATCTGAGAAATTAAGGCTATTCCATGCGAGAAATTGCCAAGAAACTGAAGATCTCATACAACGCTGTGTACTACTCCCTTCACAGAACAGAGCAAACTGGCTCTAACCAGAATAGAAAGAGGAGTGGGAGGCACCGGTGCACAACTGAGCAAGAGGACAAGTAGATTATAGTGTCTAGTTTGAGAAACAGACGCCTCTCAAGACCTCAACTGGCAACTTCATTCATTAGTACCCGCAAAACACCAACTGAAGCTAGACAGTTCAAGACTCTTCTAATTTGTGGCAATGGGTCAAAACGCCCTTGGCCCCAAGTTCCAAGGTAGCCTTTACCTGGCTTACTTAACTCAGAGAAATAGGGACATCAGAAACTTTGTTCCTCAATGGGTGTGGGGGAGCGACCTCTGCGTAGCATCCACATCATGTCTAGCTAGAAGCAGGCTAGCTCAGTGTGTGATTGCGGCCTGCATGAACGAGCGTTCAACGGCGGCAGTCAAGCACCCAAGCTAACTGGCTCCAAGCTAACTGGCTAACGTTGGCTAGCTACTTCCAGACACAAATGAGAGAACACCTCACTGACCATTGTACTCGCCATAGCAGACCTGGTTAAGCTGTTGTCATGTTATCCAGAGTGTTGGTGACTGTAACTGCGCTGCTGGAAACAATGTATTACGTTTTTATTTGCCAATCTTTACGGACACCGGCCATATTCAATGGGTGTTGAGTGTCCGTAAATTCATCAGTTTTTCTGGGCGAGAACGCTCTGAATCATGTCCATTGAAAAGCACAACGACTACACCAGCTAAGAATGGTGTGAATAATTGAGTCAATTAACATTGGTTAGTTAGATAGCAGATAGTTAATATACTGCCTGGTAAGTTAAATGTATTAGTATCCAACTAACGTTGTGTAACTAGCTAACATACCGGTACATACTGCTGTAATGCTATGCGGTTCGTAAGGATTGCGTAGCTAACAAATTGTCAGCCAACATTACGTGTGACGTAACTTATTTGTGAAGTCATTACTTTATTACACTGCTCAACATTTTCTTAACATTTGTATTTAGTTAGAGCAATGAATTTGTATTCGCTATCGTCGGACTTCGGTTGCATATTTTTAGCCATTGTGAAGCCACGCCCGTTTTCTGAAGAATTGCATTATGGGGCCTACGGAAATAGTGTCCTCTGAGTGTACACTTCATATTTTGGTGAATTTAGTAGGACATCCGGGAACTTTTGGCATACTAACTATATCCATACTATGACCAATAAGCATGGGCTACTATATACTCAATTCAGGTTAGTAATATTCAAACATAGCTTGGGGTTTTGCCTTGTCTCTTCTTCTGTGGGGTTTATCAGAGGTTGGCATTCAATGCTATGTGCATTACCGCCAACTATTGTACTAGCTTAAAAATAAAGGAGGGGTTCCTGCAGATACATAGCCTGGTTTGCTGGCTAGATAGCGATTAGCTATGATATTACCTCGCGCTGTCTTGACGGAATAATTACGAAGACAGTGGTGAAGGTGACTTTATTTATTTTATTTTTTATTTATTTAACTAGGAAAGGCAGCTAAGAACAAATTCTTATTTACAATGACAGCCTACCACGGCCAAACCTGGACGACGCTGGGCCAATTGTGCGCCCCCCTATGGGACTCCCAATCACGGCCGGATGTGATACAGCCTGGATTCGAACCAGGGACTGTAGTGACGCCGCTTGCACTGAGATGCTGCGCCACTCGGGAACCCACTTAATTATGTACAACGGAAAAACTACCTCCGAATGTTCGACAAGTCCCACATTTCAATAGGGACGTGGATATTAGATTCTATACAACGACCTGCGTGTAATTCTTGTTCCAGTATTTAGCTGATTAGTACCATCTATAAATAATCAGCATCCTCCAGGACAGTTACAGAGCAAACCAACTCCATCACTTGTACGTACGTCACGAGTGCCTTAGGCTTAGCTAACTTGTTAGCGAGCTAACTAACTATCGTAAGCTCTCACAAGTGACGTTAGCTGGCTATCGATCTTTAAATGTGTTTACCGTGGCAAGTAACATAATATATTTTATCGAACTGTACTCATTGACGTTGTCACATACCAAGAAAGATACGAAAACGAAAATGCAAGAGCATCTTACCAGTAGCTAGCAGTATGTTAGCTAGGTGGCTAGCAATACCCGCTAGCTAGCTGTCGCCGTCGGCCTGGAATGTTGTTGGTGGTAGAAAAAAAGCCAGTGAGGAGATTAATTGAGACGTATTTAAAATAGCGATATGTAATTAGTATCCTGGATCCATTTTCCAGAGATTGTGATTCAACAGCTCTTCAATGTGTGCTTTAAATCCACACCTTCTAATTTTAGCCTGTGAAATGCTAGCTAGTTGATTGCTCGCGTATGATTAAAACCTGTCTTCATAACATTTCCTCCAGATCATCTGCAGGGACTGGAGTTCCGCGGGTGGGGGCAGACTGTACCAGCCTGAGACCTATGTGAAGCTAGCCACAATAACGATTAGCCATAATAGTGGAATTTACGGTTCGTCTTCAGAATAAAAGTCCCTGATTGAAAGTGATGCAAACGGATACAAATAGTGGAATCATGTCATATTTGGACTATATAATGTTAAACAAGGTGGGAATGTTATATACATTTAACAATCAGACTTCAGAATTGCATTGAGGGCATACTTATTTCACTGTAAAGCCTTACCTATAGCTTGTGGATCAATGAAATTGGGTATCAGTCTACTCAGTGACACCCACATAAGTGTGAATAGTTTACTCAAATATTTGCATCATAGCTCTTATTGTAGGACTTTGACTGTGGGATCAATCTGCCTATTGTGCATATTTGTATTCATATTGCACTGTACAGACTTACCTATGGATTGTGGATCAATTAAATGGGGTATCAGTCTATTCAGTGACACCAAGGGCCACAGATATTAGCGGTGTAGCTCTTATTGCAGGACCTTGACTGTGGGAAATCACTTGTACAGTGAAATATGAATGTCAATATAGACAATAGGCTGACAGGGGAGGTGATTTCCCACAATCAAAGTTCCACAATATGAGCTAGGACACTAATATGTGTAAACCTTCACGGTTGTATTCTGTGGGTGTCACTGAGTAGACTGATACCCCATTTTATTTCATTGATCCACAATCCATAGGTAAGGTAAGGCTGTACAGTGCAATATCAATGTCCAATACAGCGGCTTGAATGGTAAGCTTAATGTGGCTCATTTCCCAGTAGTCTCGCAATAAGCGTTACCATACTAATATTTGTGTATTTTTATTTTATTTTATTTCACCTTTATTTAACCAGGTAGGTCAGTTGAGAACAAGTTCTCATTTGCAACTGCGACCTGGCCAAGACAAAGCAAAGCAGTGCGACAAAAACAACACATAGTCAAAAACACAATAGAAAATCTATATACAGAGTGCAAAATGTAGTGCAAAATGTAGTAAGGTTAGGAGGTAGGACAATAAATAGGCCATAGTGGTGAAATAAATTACAGATTATCATCATTAACACAGGAATGAAGGATGTGCAAATTATGATGTGCAAATAGATATACTGGAGTGCAAGATTTGTGAAAATAACAAAAATAAATAGAATATGGGAATGAGGTAGTAGTGTGGGCTATTTACAGAAGGGCTATATACAGGTGCAGTGATCGATAAGCAGCTTTGACAACTGATGCTTAAAGTTATTGAGGGAGATAGGAACCTCTAGCTTCAATGATTTTTGCAATTCGTTCCAGTCATTGGCAGCAGCAAACTGGAAGGAATGGCGGCCAAAGGAGGTGTTGGCTTTGGGGGTGACCAGTGAGATATACCTGCTGGAGCGCATGCTACGGGTGGGAGTTGCTATCGTGACCAGTGAGCTGAGATAGGGCGGGGATTTACCTAATAAAGACTTAACTCTAAACAGTTGTGTTCTTTGGGTGTCACCTACATACCCCATTTCACTGATTCACAATCCATAATTAAGGCTGTACAGTGCAATATGAATGGTGAAGCCAGGTGTGGAGGTCCTGGGATGTCGTGGTTACACACGGTCTGCGGTTGTGAGGCCGGTTGGACATACTGCCAAATTCTCCAAAACAACGTTATGGTAGAGAAATTATCATTCAGCTCTGGTGGACATTCCTGAAATCAGCCTGACAATTGCACACTCCCTCAACTTGAGACATCTGTGGCATTGGTGGATGGCACACTATACATTGGTGGATTTTGGATGGTTAACTATACTATACAGGTCGATGGCAGAGAAATACTTCAGTAGCTAAAAATGCGTATGATAGACAGACTTGGTAAATGAACAGGTAAGTGAAAATTTTGCAGCTAATTTAACCACCGTTCATTTACCAAGTCTGTCTATTAAGTAAACTATTATTACCCTCGCTCATATCATACGCATTTTTAGCTACTGAAGTATTTCTCTGCCATCGACCTGTATAGTATAGTTAACCATCCAACTTCCACCAATGTATAGTGTACATATTCAGCCAACCACCCATACTATGCAATGTCTTTTTATAGCTTTTTTTTGCACTCCAGATATCTTGCATTTCTATACTTTTTCATACTGCCGCTCTATGTATCATGTACCGTGTATCTGTATTTTGTGTACTTTCGTTGTGGCATTTTGCACCTGCCCTGTGTTGTGTTGTAGCTGCTTGACAATGAAATTTCCCCCCCGGGGGATCAATAAAGTACCTACAGTGGGGAGAACAAGTATTTGATACACTGCCAATTTTGCAGGTTTTCCCACTTACAAAGCATGTAGAAGTCTGTAATTTTTATCATAGGTACTCTTCAACTGTGAGTGACGGAATCTAAAACAAAAATCCAGAAAATCACATTGCATGATTTTTAAGTAATTCATTTGCATTTTATTGCATGACATAAGTATTTGATACATCAGAAAAGCAGAACTTAATATTTGGTACGGAAACCTTTGTTTGCAATTACAGAGATCATACGTTTCCTGTAGGTCTGGAGACTGACTAGGCCACTCCAGGACCTTGAGATGCTTCTTACGGAGCCACTCCTTAGTTGCCGTGGCTGTGTGTTTAGGGTCGTTGTCATGCTGGAAGACCCAGCCACAACCCATCTTCAATGCTCTTACTGAGGGAAGGTTGTTGGCCAAGATCTCGCGATACATGGCCCCATCCATCCTCCCCTCAATACGGTGCAGTCGTCCTGTCCCCTTTGCAGAAAAGTATCCCCAAAGAATGATGTTTCCACCTCCATGCTTCACGGTTGCGATGATGTTCTTGGGGTTGTACTCATCCTTCTTCTTCCTCCAAACACGGCGAGTGGAGTTGAGACAAAATAGAGCTTTTTGGTCTAATCAGACCACATGACCTTCTCCCATTCCTCCTCTGGATCATCCAGATGGTCATTGGCAAACTTCAGACGGGCCTGGACATGCGCTGGTTTGAGCAGGGGGACCTTGCGTGCACTGCAGGATTTTAATCCATGACGGCGTAGTGTGTTACTAATGGTTTTCTTTGAGACTGTGGTCCCAGCTCTCTTCAGGTCATTGACCAGGTCCTGCCGTGTAGTTCTGGGCTGATCCCTCACCTTCCTCATGATCATTGATGCCCCACGAGTTGAGATCTTGCATGGTGCCCCAGACCGAGGGAGATTGACCGTCATCTTGAACTTCTTCCATTTTCTAATAATTGCGCCAACAGTTGTTGCCTTCTCACCAAGCTGCTTGCCTATTGTCCTGTAGCCCATCCCAGCCTTGTGCTGGTCTACAATTTTATCCCTGATGTCCTTACACAGCTCTCTGGTCTTGGCCATTGTGGAGAGGTTGGAGTCTGTTTGATTGAGTGTGTGGACAGGTGTCTATTATACATGTAACGAGTTCAAACAGGTCCAGTTAATACAGGTAATAAGTGGAGAACAGGAGGGCTTCTTAAAGAAAAACTAACAGGTCTGTGAGAGCCGGAATTCTTACTGGTTGGTAGGTGATCAAATACTTATGTCATGCAATAAAATACAAATTAATTATTTAAAAATCATACAATGTGATTTTCTGGATTTTTGTTTTAGATTCCGTCTCTCACAGTTGAAGAGTACCTATGATAAAAATTACAGACCTCTACATGCTTTGTAAGTAGGAAAACCTGCAAAATCGGCAGTGTATCAAATACTTGTTCTCCCCACTGTACCTATCTATCTAGACAGAACTGCACATTTTAGAGTGGCCTTTTATTGTCCCCAGCACATGGAGCACCTGTGTAATGATCATGCTATTTAATCAGCTTCTTGATATGCCACCTGTCAGTGGATGGATTATCTTGGCAAAGATGAAATGCTGTCACAGGGATGTAAACAAATTTGCTTTTTGTGCATATGGATCATTTCTGGGATCATTTATTTCAGCTCATGAGACATGGGACCAACACTTTACATGTTGCGTTTATATTTTTGTTCAGTATATTTGGGAGCTTTCACTAAGCATATAATTTAAATTACAAGAAAATAGACCCCAAAAGGACAATAACTATAATTGCATGAAGCCCACTGTGTTCTACAGTAAAATGCCAAGCTCTTCTGAGAAAAATGAATAAATCGAGCAATCAACAGTTGTGGCTAGTTGACCACAGAACACCCAACAAACAAGTGTGTGTAAACAAACTCCCAAGACCTGTTTACTGTCCGTGATACATTTGAGAACTAACTACAATATAAAATAATTTATTTCAACTAGTGTTGAAATATAGAAATACACAATTTATTGATGTTGTATAAGCTTAACTCAAATCACTTTGAAATTATAATAACAATAAAACAAATCGGGAAAATTAGTGGGGGTTTTTGTTTCAGTTCGGACACAAATATATAATCTGGCAGGTTTTAATTTATACATATAAAGCAGAATATACAAGGTCTTAAGGTGTTAAATATTCAAATAAGTTTGCATTTCTATGTCAACATTGTTTACAGCTTCACCCTTTAAGATGTAGAGAAGGGAATTAAATTAGTTCTGCACACCAGAATTTCATTAATTCTATGAATCAACTTGCAGTTACCTACAGTACTAACAATAATTTCAAGGAACATTGTGTATTCCAAACATCATTTAGACCTATGACCCCATACCACTAATCGCATACCTTGTGTTAATGCTCAGTTTTCTATTCATATTGAAAATACTGAAGTAATGTTATTTCAATGCAGACAATCATTTGCTGGTATGAGTTACATATTGAAGGGAAAAACAGGATAACTGGGATTGTATGGTTTTGCCATTTGGCTAATTGAAAATTGAAAATAGATGGCTCCACAAACACATTCCCAAGGAAGAGCAAACCCTTTGAATAGTGTAGAAGAACCAATATCAGGTTGAGTCAGCTCCATCAAAGACAATCACAGTCTTAATATCAACCCAACTAAATAAAACAAAGTCATAACCTGATGGTTGACATCAGACTACAAATAGGAGACCGCCAACCCTAATATTACACATTATCGTATTTGTTAAATAATTGCATTGCTTTTCTTCTCCTAACTGAAAGCTCCATATAGTTTACTCCCTTATCTCTGTGCTACTTTCACAGATTGTGCAACTGTTATGATAATCTCCCCATTTTGTCTTGTAAGAGTCCTCAACTCTCCTCTCTCTATTTCATACTGATTTGAGTTGTAAAGTGGGGTCAGGAATGGACAAAACGGTCTGTCAATCAGAAATCGCAACAAAAAATCCTTTCCTTCTCTAATTCCTTCTGAACGTCAATTTAAGTGTCACATTAGCGAAGTCATCATCATCATCATCATAAAGGGACTGTAATAGAAACAGCATGAAAAAAAGATTAACAGAGCTTAGTAGAGTTAAATCTTATAATGGACTTATTACTAATCAGAAATGGGTAAGACTATTATAACATTCATGAGTAAGCATTAAACCATTTATAAATAGTGTAAAACTATTGATTATTTGGTAACATTTTTAGATGTACACTGGTGGCCAAAAGTTTGGAATATTACTCATTCAAGGGTTTTTCTTTATTTGCACTATTTTTTATATTGTAGAATAAAAGTGAAGACATCAAAAACTATGACATAACAGATATGGAATGATGTAACCAAAAAAAAGTGTTAAAACAAATCAAAATGTATTTTATATTTGAGATTCTTCAAACCCTTTGCCTTGATGACAGCTTTGCACACAATTCTCTCAACCAGCTTCATGAGGACCGCCACAGGAATGGAAGACCCAGAAATACCTCTGCTGCAAAGGATAAGTTCATTAGAGTTACCAGCCTCAGATTGCAGCCCAAATAAATGCTTCACAGAGTTCAAGTAACAGACACATCTCAACATCAACTGTTCAGAGGAGATTGTGTGAAATCAGGCCTTCGTGGTCGACTTGTTGCAAAGAAACCACTACTAAAGGACACCAATAAGAAGTGATTTGCTTGGGCCAAGAAACAAGCAATGGACATTAGACCGGTGGAAATTTGTCCTTTGGCCTGGAGTCCAAATTTGAGATTTTTGGTTCCAACCTCAACCAAATTTAAATGGTTTGGGATGTGAAGGACGCTGTGAAGGAAAAGCAGCCAACAAGTGCTCAACATATGTGGGAACTCCTTAAAGACTGATGGAAAAGCTTCCAGGTGAAGCTGGTTGAGAGAATGCCAAGAGTGTGCAAAGCTGTAATCAAGGAAAAGGGTGGCTATTTGAAGAATCTCAAATATAAAATACATTTTGATTTGTTTAAAACCTTTTTGCTTACTACATGATTCCATGTGTGTTATGTCATAGTTTGTCTTCACTTTTATTCTACAATTTAAAACAAGTGCAAATAAAGAAAAACCCTTGAATGAGTAATATTCCAAACTTTTGTCCCCCAGTGTATATAAGGATTTATAAATATTTACAATAATTTATAATGGTTTATTCATGAAAGTTAATGTTACCATTGAAGAAAGTAGTGCAGTGCCCACACAAGGAGCGCAATTTATATTCCAACTATTGTAGGATGCAAAGCACATTTTAGACGTTTAGATTAAGTTGCCATTCAGATGTCTGGAATCATGCTGATATGGGGGGGGAACAACAGTACATATGACTAGACCAGGGATGGGCAACTGGCGGGCCCCCCTTTGGTAGGCCCGCGGACTAACTTCAGTCGGGGTCTCAACTTACTGTTGAGAGTTAGAATAATAGAATACACAAAGTGCAATTTCGAAATTTGGTTGTGCATCAGCAGTCACTTAATTAGCCCATGTCACCTAAATTAGATTGGTAAGTTAGTAAGCATGGTCGAATTACCGACCGGGGTGGGGCCTATTGATCAGTTATCATATTAAAAACTGCAAACATTTGCCTCCACCCTACGGCAAAATGTGTAGAATTGCAGGAAATTAGCTGTAAAACTGAAAATTTCTCTCCGACCCATGACGAAATCTATAGCATTGCAGGAAATTAACTTTAAAACTAAAATGGGTTCTCTTCGCTGTACAATGAACATTCCCTAATGCTTGCTTGTGCATTAGGGAATGTTCATTGTACAGTCATTTTGTATGGGATGTCTTCACTTGTGGGCATACTAAATATATATATTTTGTCATATTAATATATACTTTGTACATGTAAATCGATGTTTGAGTGCATTTACAAATGGTTGGTGGGGGACCCTGCTCTTGAAAGTGGTAGACTACGCATCTCTGTACCAACACTTCCAATGACTTTAGCTTAAACAATTCAACACCAATCAGAATTGCTTTCCTGTTCCTTCCAAGAGGAGAACAAATTAGATGGCTGGCTATTAAACTGCTAACTGCTCTACAACAACAATATCAAGCAGGTGACCTACCATTCTAACATACATCTGGACAGTGGACACCAATAAGACATTTCTTAACATTGGGCAGCAGTTAGGATACCCGTTTCCTATCCCATTGCAACACGGCTATAACATGTATGTTTGTATATTTTCACTACGGGGTTATCATCCATGATGTGGATTTGGGGGGGAGGGTTGCCAAAACCTTAATGGCAATTGTCATTATAGATAGGCCTATCACAAGACTAAATCTATGAATATCTGTTGATAGTCAATGGTTAACACTGGCTAGCAAGTCTGAGCCAAACTGACCATGGCAGTTCAATCTCACTACAAGCCCGTCTCACCTTTAATACAACGGAAAGGGGCGAGGGAGAGAAACCAGGTGTGCACAATCCTCAACCCATAGAAATAGAATTACCAATTATATTCATTCTATTTCTATGCCACAACCTCCCCCATGAGATTACAGTGTCCCAGTCCGCAGGACAGAGGGCCATCACGATCCTGCAAATTGCACAGAAGATATAGAAAAATAAAATAAAAAGTTTATCCAATCTGGCAACCGATTCAATCTGGCAACCAATCTGTAGGTTTGATCCGTCGTGTTTGGGTGGCCTGGGAGGCATCGCTTCATCCTCAAGTATTTTTTTTTTTAGACACTCGAAAGACGGACCAGACCCAATGTTTCTGTCCATCCCAGTACGCAGGTTTGCAAAGCGCGGCAGAGTTCCGCGAGGGCATCGGCGGAGTCACTCATGGACGTCCCAAATTTCAGATAGCAGCGGCGGGAGCTTCTTATCCTGGAGGCGCAGGGCGAAGACCTGCTCAGAGTGGACGCTGCTCAGGGTGCGGAGGCTGACCAGCTTCATGAGCATGCGTGGAAACATCAGGTGATCCTATAAGGAAGAGAGAGGTTAATTTAACTCCACTCATCATTCAGGGTTAGGGAACATTACATTTTGTATTTTTAAACTTTACATTTTCCTATTACTTTCAATTTGGATGTTCCCACTCATGACCTGAATTTCAATACATTTCCTGTACCGACAGGAATTGAAAATGGAATTCAACTCAACGCAGACTCAAGTGTGTATGTGACAACTGAAACATCCTCAAAACCTACACATGGCGGCTTGTGCAAGTCAAATGATATACAACTAGGGCACTCACGTTTGGTCTCTTTATCATGATGTAAGAACGAAGGGCATCCACGTACGGCTGCTGCAGTCGCTCCACCAGTTCATGGTCCAGCACATTGGGCCGGTCTGGGGAACATGCGAATACAGCTTAACGTTTATACCAAATACAATAGAATGCATAGATATCTGTTGAATGTTACTTCCTACATATGGGCAAGGTCTCTGTAGTACCCAGGTCAAGACATTAATATTTGGATATCCCATAACTCTTTGCATAAATGCAGAAGAATTCTAAACAAAGGGACCAGAGAGGAGAATGAAAATAACTGAGTGAATGGTAGCGGCACGGAAAGTTTACCATCACAGTGGAAAATAAACACATAGTGAACTCCTCAGCAAATACATACAGTGCCTTCAGAAGGTATTCACACCTCTTGACTTTTTCCACATTTTGTTGTGTTAAAGCCTGAACTAAAAATTTATTTAATTAAGATTTTGTGTCGCTGGCCTACACACAACACCCCATAATGTCAAAGTGGAATTATGTTTTTCAAGTCTTACAAATTAATTGAAAATGAAAAGCTGAAATGTCTTGTCAATAAATATTCAACCCCTTTGTTATGGCAAGTGTAAATGAGTTCAGAAGGAAAAAGAAATTGCTTAACAAGTCACATAATAAGTTGCATGGTGTTTAACATGATTTTTGAATGACTACCTTGTCTCTGTACTTCACACATACAATTATCTGTAAAGTCCCTCAGTCGAGCAGTGAATTTCAAACAGATTCAACCACAAAGACCAGGGAGGTTTTCCAATGCCTCGCAAAGGGCACCTTTTGGTAGATGGGTAAAAATAAAAAAGCAACATTGAATATCTCTTTGAGCATTGTGAAGTTAACTCCACTCAGGGATTTCACCATGAGGCCAATGGTGACTTCATTTAATACATTTGCAAAAAAAATGTAAAACGTGTTTTCATTTTGTTATTATGTGGGTATTAGGTGTAGATGGGTGAGAATCTATTTCAGTCCATTTTGAATTTAGCCTGTAACAAAAAAAATTGAAATACATCAAGGGGTACTTTCTGAAGGCACTGTATCATTAACTGTTTTACTGTCATTCTATTTATTGAAACGTTTTTCAAAATATCTACAGCCACCTTATTACTTAATTTCCTTCCTCATTTTTCACTGCAAACCCTGTAGAATCTTTAAAACGGCACTGTTCCCATGAATTTGTTTGTTTCGGAAGCTGCAGCACATTACTAGGGATGCACAATATATCGGTGACCATATTGGTATCGGACGATAATAGCTTAAAAAAAAAAAAAACGATATTTAATATCGGTATCAGGACAGAATATCCACATCAGTTAATCACTAACAATTACGTAGATGTCCAGACCTTTGTAATAAAGGGACCTTGCATATGGGCTCTGTTCCACACTAGCATACCACTTGACCTCTGACCTGCAGAGAAGATGTTGATAGCAATGAGCAGCGCATACTCTGCCTCGTCCAGGTGCAGGTCATTCATACCCTTGGAGAACTCAAAGATGGGGTTGATAAACTCCAACTGCAGTCCTGAGGTGGATGAGAGAAAAGGAGATGGGGATACAAATATGGGTTAAGGGGGGGGGGGGGACAAGTGGTAAAATGTCAGAGGAAGACGTGACTGATGCACATGGGGATATCTTTGGTTTCAGAAGCTGAGCTACGACCTAAAGTTGATTCAAAGATATTGGACTTTGCTTGAGAAGTAATCTTGTGTGTGTGTGACTGTCACTTTCAATTGATCTATTCACTTTATGTATAAAAAAAATAAAAAAAAGAGTATGCATCATTAAAATTGAGGGTTCATATAAATTATAATAATAAAACATATTTGAAAGCAGAATAACATTTGGGGACATCGGGTATAGACTTAATTTTCCTTATCCATTATTATCATCATTAAATAGCCTACTTAAAATATGTCATGAATCTTGTTAAACTATAGAACTGCAGGAAATTAGCTTCAAAACAACAAATTATATTTTTTATTTTTTAAAAGGGGGCCCTGGCCTCTCGAGTGGCGCAGGGTTTAAGACGTCACTACAGGCTGGGGTTCGATCCCAGGCTGTGTCATTACCAGCCGTGACCGGGAGTCCTATAGGGCGGTGCACAATTGGACGAGGTCGTCTTGGTTAGGGGAGGGTTTGGCCGGGGAGGGGCTTTACTTGGCTCATCACGCTCTAGGGACTCCTTGTGGCGGGCCGGGGCACCTGCAAGCCGACTTCTATCAGTTGAACAGTGTTTCGTCCTACACATTGGTGCGGCGGGTTTCTGGGTTAAGCACGGCTCGACCTTCACCTCTCCCGAGCCCTTTGGGAGTGTTGCAGCGATGAGACAAGATGGTAATCATGAAATCGGGGAGAAAAATTGGGTAAAAACAACAAACAAAATGGAGCCCTGAGGTAATAAGGTTGGGAGCCCCTGGAGTACAAGGTACAGAACAGGAGGGAGTTGAAGGCAAGCTGCTTGTTTTTGACTGATTGCAGCTTGAATGTGGATCATGAACGTCTCGGACAAACAAAAGATGATGCTGTACCTGCTTTGGCAAAATCCTCCTTGTTATAACTGAAGTCCTTCAGGAACGTGATGCTCTCAATGGCAGGGTTATATCTCCGCGATGTCTCCAGCAACATGATCTGCAGAAAAACAAGGCACATCTCAGTGACTGGGGATCAAGCGATAGACATCCTGCAATGTAGATCATCTACTTGACATATTGACACGCGTTCCTGAAAACCAACATAATGATATAGAGCCAGACATGATTTTAAAATAGGCGAGACAATATCAAGCCAGCATTTGTTATGACTGTTTTTACCACTTCAACAAACCAGTATGAGAATATGAGGGGAAAAAAAATTTAACGGTGTAGAGACACTAGAAAAACGATGACTCACCTCAATGGTTGAGGTCTTCAGCAGGGCAATCTGGTCCTCTCTGGTGAGCTCTAGGAAGCCAGGCAGCTGCTTGGCAAAGTCCACTATCTCCTGGACTGACATTATGGCCAGCTCGGTGAAGTGGGCAAAGCGCTGCTGCCGCACCTCCCTGTTCTGGGGGTCCTGACTCTGGGGCCACGGCTGGAAATTAAAAAAATCAATAGATTAATGAACAAATTACTCAATTCATCAACAAAAAATAAAAACACCTAATACAATGCAGAGATTTCAGCATGTGCTCAGAGTTGCTGAAAAAATTGTCTGGATGATAAACAGCTAATTTGGCAGAAATACAATATTTTGTGCAGTATTCTTGGCTAACATGTCTTTGAACATGCAGAGGTGGTGTAAATATTGTGGAATGCAGAAATGTTGTATTCCCCCTCCATATCAATATGACGATTTTATTCACATCCGTACACTAGTGCAACTGTCAATCAATCCAAACTGTTTAAGATATCTAAGCATGCCATATGTTAGTAGTTTGCCCTGTGGCGTCAAAGGGTTGGGACACTCAGAGACAATCACCGTGACTTTGGGCCGGTCGATGAACGAGCGCTTGTTGCACTGCTTCTGCATGGCCACCAGCTTCTCAATCATCTCCAGCTGCTCGGGCGCCAGTGGGACCACCTCCGGCACCGGGGTGGGGGTCACCACGGCAGACGTGCCAGCAGTCTCTTCCTCATTCTTCTTCATCTTCTTCACTCGGATCTGCTCCTCTGAAAGAACGCCTGGGAACGCCGGTAACACAATCAGCACAGTAATGAAAAGTTGGAAAAAACAGATGCTACCACAGTTTGGGAGGTCAAATTCAATGATGTGTGTCAGCTTTTTATAGAGATCTCGCAAAGCCATCTCTAATCAATATCTCCACATTTAAAATGTGTGCATCTTCTACTGTTTTTTTAGCACAACTAAAGGTGTATATAACAAAACAAGATGGCTGCCACGGGGAACTGTAGCTCAACCATAAAGAGACAACTCACATTGCTCCAGCATGCCCGCCTCGCGGCACTTGCGCAGTCGGCACTGCTGGCACTTGCGGCGCATGTACATATCCATCTCACAGCGACCGTTGTTCTTGCACGAGTACTGGGCACTCTTGATGACGCTGCGGCGGAAGAAGCCCTTGCAGCCCTCGCAGCTCAGCACGTTGTAGTGGAAGCCCGAGGCCTTGTCTCCGCACACGCTGCACACCTCGTTCCCTAGCATCTTGGGGGCTGGACCCTTCTTCCTCTTCACCGGCTGGCATTCTGTGGAAATATATAACATGTATGTACTGTCAATATATGATATGCAAATAGTAAATACATGCATATACTATATGGAACTATCTGGGAGAATATAGGCATAATATACTGTATATAAGATGCGACTCGGTCTGTCGAAAACAGACCGACGCTTGGACAAGTCCGACTCGTTTGATGAAATCACTGAACACACAGGTGCCAGGTCTCCCTCACAAAATAGGTCTCGACCTCAATGGGACTATCTGAATAAATAAAACGTTTAATCAATCTAAAATACAAAAACATGCGCACCTGTGTTGGCAGGCATGTTGCCGGCGGGGTCGGCCTTGATGTCGCTGGGCTCCATGGGCAGCGGGCTGCTCTTCTCAGCTAGTGAGGAAGGCCCTTTCTGGTGGGGGCTGGAGAACCCTGCATGGTGGGGCGGTTCCAGGGGGAGGAGGTTGCCCTCATGCTTCATTTCTGCACTGCTGCTGTCGTCACTACTGCCAAGGCAGTCCAGCTGCAGCTCTGGGGCCCCGTCAAACACCTCACCTGCCATACAGAAACACACATTGTAGGGTGTCTAATCAAAAGCACATCTTTTGACCAATGGGTAAAATATGTTATTGTGTAGATCAGTGGTTGGCAACTGATTTTGCCTCAGGACCCAAATTGAACCAGGTTGTCTCAGTCACTACTCAATATTCACATTACGAAAAAGATTCACCAACATACAAATCTGGGAAACTATTTTTTATGCTATTATATGACAAGGGAACAACCTTCCCACCACTTTCATTGTCAATAATAACATTTTGCCCATATTCTTGATGAAGAATATTAATAAACTCACTGGTTTGAGACCACAAAAATAGCACTCCTAATAGCTCTATATCGAAAATAGTGATCGAAGAAAAAAATTCAGAGATTAAAATGATTAAAACCTTTACATTTAAATGTGAGTTTAGTGAGTTTATGTAGAACCCAGCTGATGAATGGGAGTTCATGTAAATCCACATCAACAGTACAAGGACAAGTCAGATCATGACCAAAACAACATGGGGCTCTTACCATGACCAACATCTGTGATATCAGTCACAGACAGTGTGGACATCTTCTGCACAGCAGCTTGTCATTACGAAATCAATCTGCACCTGGGGGTAATAAAATAATAATAAATATCATTACTATAATATGAGCACCAATAGACCATACTTAAAATAAAAGGAAAATACCGTGAAGAAGTGAAAAAGTAGAAAGCGTGCGAGATCAAGTGCGCCTATACGTGGTCTAAATTAAATAGTCTGTAGACTAGGCTATATGGGCGGAGAAGCACAGCGCAATTGTCTTTAACTTCCCAAATATTATAGGCTATGTATTTCCAACACCGACTGGAAATACATGTTACACTGCTTGAAAATCATCCGACTCACATTTTAGTCATTTAGCAGATGCTATTATCAATGCTCAGACAGGTTCACCTTGTAGGCTCGGGGATTCGAACCAGCAACCTTTCAGTTACTGGCCCAATCCCTTTCAAACTAGGTCTACCCTGGTGGCTGATATAGCGCAAAAATACCGCTAGCCAGATATAAAATGAGCCACGTAAGAATCTTTCCCTACAGTAGATGTTTCCAAACTCAAGGTGTCATGTCATAGCAGACATCTGTGAATCTTCATTTGTAGCAGATATTTAAGTTCTGATAAAACTTTTACTGAAATTCTGCTATCAAACTTCGTATCTGCACCGTTTTTCGAGTAACTGGGTCTTTGTAAAATGTTCTCGGTCAATTATTTAAAAAAGTTGTCCTTGTGCATAGAGTTTGAAATCAAAAGCTTTTTGATTGGTATACATTTCAAGTGTCTCAGCACAATTCCATTAATGTGGAATTGCCCATAACTAGGGCAGTGATGGTGAAAACATTTTGGGGTTAAAATCTTGCTATAAAACAAGACGAAAATGCAGATTTCTGGCAATTTAGCAAGTCTTTATTCATATAAAAATAAACTGATTTATTGAATTGTCCATGTGGTCTATATTAAAAGGGCACTTCATTTAAAATAACAGGCTTTAAAATATCAAAGGGATGCGCAATGTACTCTATTTGTGGAACGATTAAATGATACCCATTGATTCTTGAAGAACATAACATTCAGATCGATCTGCCTGCCTGCCCTATCTCCAGAATTGTATGGATGAGTTTCCATTTGGTCTCAAACTATGAGCTTAGTTCAACTGTCCCCATCAAATAAGCTTGCTTTACTCAAATGTTTGTAAACAACATAAGCCTCAAAACTAGTGATGGGGGGGGGGTAAATAGTCACTTATGAGGATATTCTTTTTGAGATATATCGTATAATTGACAATGTTGCAATATTATTTTTGCACTAGTTGGCTGTACCTGCAACAAAACGCCAGTATTTTTCCTACATCAGTTTTGTTCAAACGTGATCAACTAAGAAAACAGCAGGGCGGCACGTGGCCTAGATTAAGAGTGTCGCTAGTTTAAATCCCGACGCGATTAGGTGAAAAATCTGCCGATGTGCCCTTGAGCACGGCACTTAACCCTAATTGCTCCTGTAAATCGCTCTTGATAAGAGCGTCTGCTAAATTACTATAATGTAAATGCAACACTTTTAGCTGATTGCCGCCTGCCACATCTTCAGGTATGACCATTAACATTGACTCAATTAAACTATTTAGGCAAATGTAGGCATAATAAAACCTTTAAGAAGCAGACTTACTGAGCATAGGCCTGTTACTCGTTTGAGCAGAACAAGTGTATTGTATGTCAGTAACTTGTCGGTGTGTTAAGGAGATTGACCAGAGACAGTTGAACTGGGCTTCAACATACCTTTGAAGTAATGTCTTGTTATGATCTGTCCATCTTGCCCATGTGAGACTGAAACCTCATTCAATGTGGCTGCTACCCTGGCATTGACAGACGAACAGCTTTAAGGACAGGCCTGTTTGTGTTCCTCGAGAGAGAAAAAACGAAATCCCTCTGTCTTGTCTCGTGGAAGTTATACGACTCAATATCTTGAGAGAGAGAAGCAAACCCTTCTGCTAGACAATATCCTGTGGGAGACAGAGAGAGGGAGGAAAGGGAGGGGAGTCAGGGTGAAAACGGGAACACAGGCGAGGTAACTATCGGTCGTTTGCATGGCTCTGAAATCCCCATAGGGCCTTTTCCTTTGAAATTTGTGCTCAACTAAGGACTACTCTTCTGGATGATGAATCATGGGTGAATAAACATGTATAAAAAAAATATGCCGTTTGTACAGCAACAAGTGTTTATTCAAATAAGTTTGGTTCTTCTAAAGTAACACTTTATAAAATGACCTGAGAATTTAATACAGATACATTTTGGTAATGAGACTTCGGGGTGACATTATTCAAAATTATAATAAAGACAAACTAGGCATCTTTGTCACTTACCTGTTCATTTAACCAGAGTGTATATTAAGTAAACTATTATTACCCTCACTTATATCATACACACTTTTAGCTATTTAACTATTTCTCTGCCATCGACCTGTATAGTACAGTTAGCCATGCAAATACTCCATATCAACTTGCAATATTTTTTTTATTTTTTTTTCACCTAACAATGTATATAGTGTACATATTCAACCATCCACCCATACTATGTAATGTCTTTTTTGCACTCCAGATTTTTGTATTTTTATACTTTTTCATACTGCCGCGCTATGTATCATGTATGTCTTTTGTGTATTTTCGTTCTGGCATTTTGCACCTGCCCTGTGTTTTTTCGTAGCTGCTTGACGAAGAAATTTCCCCTCTGGGATTGTTAAAGTACCTACCTATCTATCACTTCAGACAACCTGGTTCGAATCCAGGAATCCCATAGGGCGGCGCACAATTGGCCCAGCGTCGTCTGCGTTTGGCGGGAGTAGGCCATTACTGTAAATAATAAATTTGTTCTTAACTGACTTGCCTAGTTAAATAAATAAAAAACACAGCTACGTTAGATCCCGCATGAGCTTAGTACAACCGTCTTACCATGATAACTAGAGCTAGGAATTACCAGGGACCTCAATATGATATCATCAAGTAACTTCGGTGCTGATGCGATATGTAATTGCGATTCTCACAATTCTAGATGTATTGCGATTAGATACTGCGATGTAATGTTTCAAACATATTGCTCACTATATGTCTGCTGCTGAAAAACAAAAGAGCACGATCATTTTTATTTTGATCAGTCATGGAAGTAAATGTGCTGAAAACATGGGGAACAAGCTATAGGATTAAAAATACTAGAGTTTTGGCGCAGGTAAACGATTAGCACTAGCTAACGATACCTAGCAAAACATTATTTTTTTTACCAGTGGTGGAAAAAGTACCAAATTGTCATACTTGAGTAAAAGTAAACATACCGTAATAGAAAAGGAAATAAATCATTTCAAATTCCTTATATTAAGCAAACCAGACGGCACCATTTTCTTGTTGTTTATTTTACGGACGGCCAGGGGCACGCTACAACACTCAGACATAATTTACAAACGAAGCATGTGTTTAGTGAGTCCGCAAGATCAGACGCATTAGGGATGTTCTATTAAAAAGTGTGTGAATTTGGCCATTTTCCTGTCCTGCTAAGCATTCAAAATGTAATGAGTACTTTTGAGTGTCAGGGAAAAAGTATGGAGTAAAGGGTACATACTTTTTAGTGTAGTGAAGTAAAGGTTTTCAATAATATAAATAGTAAAGTACAGATACCCAAAAAAACGACATTTAGGTATATTTACACCAATGTGTTTATACAAATCGATTCTTGAGTCAAATTATCTATATAATATTGTGATATGTAATTATCAATTTTTTGACAACCCTAAACAGCGGGATATAGTTGTTTTACTCCAAAATAAGTTTAAAACTAGCTTTTTGATATCATGGACTGTCAATCGTATCCATAGCACTATCTATGAATGTGAGAGAGATTAGGCCTACATTTCGCCAGGCCCATTTCTAAGCGTTATGGCAGCTGGGCTGCCATTTTGATGGAAAACTAAGGAAGGTTTGTTCCTTTAAAATACTTTTGCCTATTCAAATGTACTGGTAAATGTACTGTGTCCTAGGCTAACAATTTCCCCTTTAGAGGACAGGAAAGCTTGTATGAAAGCTTGAGTTGTCTGGGCGAATGAGGATCTTTGGGCTACTGACCTAAAGTAACCTCACTCCCGCCAAGTCCAATGTTCTGTAGAGCTTATCAGGTACCTTTGTCCAGGGAATGGGTGCTACTGTTCTTAATAACCCGTGGAATTTAAATCATAGGTGGCATTCGAAAATCTTAAATGTGAAATCTGCATCATACATTTTCTTTACTTTTTTTTTTTATTCATGCTATACACCCATTGGTTCCTGAAGAGGCCTAATTTGATCCTTTTGGTCATAAATAGATTGCCTGAATTTCTTTCCATGGCTAGAGGGAGCAGACATTCAGAGGTAGGAAATTAGGAATATGCCCTTTAACCTATTTTATTCTGTACTTAATTATAAGCCTGTCATGAGAGCTATAGGGAAGGATCCCCTCATTTGTAAACATAGGATTGTTACTCAACAATGGTGACAATACCATACAAAGCTTTAAGGAAAAAAAAAAAAAAGTTGCTTATGGCCAAGTTTCGGTACCTCCTTTGACGGTGAGCATTTGTGTGTACATACAATCTCACAGGAAGCAGAAGACTGTTCCATCACAGTAGAACATCTAGTAACAGTAAGCAAATTGGATGTAACTTATTTTTCTCCTGAATGTCACAACATCAGCGGATGTAACTCTACTGGTTAAGCGAAAAGTCTTCCATACTCAGCAACAAAAACTGTGTGAAAGGAAGATACAGTAACGGTAGCGGATTTTGACCATCCAGAATAACACTTTTTGGGTACAGAACTAGTATGAGTTCTAGTCATTCTATTTCTAAGAGTTTGGCCTCTATTGACCCACTGAGGAAAGAAGTCACCTCAAACTAAATTTCCCACACAAGTAGAATTGGACATGGATGCTCCAGTAGCTGTTACAGGATAGGTACTGTTTGGCGTAGCACCAATAAGTATTGTTATGGTTGGGCAAAAATATCTTCATTCTCGATTCGGCCAAATATGTACATTCGTAAAATTATTCAGACGCCTTCCCTTTTTCCACATTGTTACCTTACAGCCTTATTCTAAAATGTATTAAATAAAAATATCTACACACAATACCCCATAATGACAAAGCGAAAACAGGTTTGACATTTTTACAAAATGTATTAAAAACAAACATAAATACCTTATTTACATAAGTATACAGAGCCATTTCCATGAGACTAAATTGAGCTCAAGTGCATCCTGTTTCCATTGATCATCCTTGAGCTGTTTCTACAACTTGATTGGAGTCCATCTGCGGTAAATAAAATGGATTGGACATAATTTGAAAAGGCACACACGTCTATATAAGGTCAAACAGTTGACAGTGCATGTCAGAGCAAAAACCATGCTATAACGTTGAAGGAATAGTCCGTAGAGCTCCGAGACAGGATTGTGTCGAGGCACAGATCTGGGGATGGGTACCCACTGAAAGTTGAAGCTCCCCAAGAACACAGTGGCCTCCTTCATTCTTCAATAGAAGAAGTTTAGAACCGCCTAGACTCTTCCTCTGTGGAGATGAGAGAACCTTCCAGAAGGACAACCATCTATGCAGCACTCCACCAAGCCAGGCCTTTATGGTAGTGGCCAGATGGAAGCCACTCCTCAGTGAAAGGCACGAGAGCCCGCTTGGAGTTTGCCAAAAGGCACGTAAAGGACTGACCATGAGAAACAAGACTCTGGTCTGAGGAACTCTTTGGCCAGAATGCCAAGCATCACGTCTGGTGGGGATGTTTTTCAGCGGCAGGGACTGGGAGGCTAGTCAGGATTGATGGAAAAATTAACAGAGCAAAGTACAGAGAGAGATCATTGATGAGCGCTCAGGACCTAAGAATGGGGCGACTGTTCAACTTACAACAGGACAATGACCCTAAACATACAGCCAAGACAACGAAAGAATGGCTTCGGGATACATCTATGAATGTCCTTGAGTGGCCCAGCCAGAGCCCGGACATTAACCCGATCGAACATCTCTGGAGGAGAGACCTGAAAATAGCTGTGCAGCAACACTTCCCATTCAACCTGACAGAGCTTGAGAGGATCTGCTGAGAAGAATTAGAGAAACTCCCCAAATACAGCTATGCCAAGCTTGTGGCATCATACCAAAAAGAAGACTTGGAGGCTGTAATTGCTACCAAAGGTGCTTCAACAATGTACTGAGTACAGGGTCTGAATACTTATGTAAATGTGATCCGTCTTTGTTTTGTCATTATGGGGTATTGTGTGTAGATTGATGAGGGGAAAAAATATATATCATAAATTTTAGCATAAGGCTGTTACTTAACAAAACGTGAAAAAAGTAAAGGGGTCTGTATACTTTCCGAATGCACTGTATCTTCTAAAAAGTCAGTGTCCAGTTGCAGGTGGTTCGTTTGAATTTAGAAAATGCTCCATTATTAAAAGAAATCAATGTTTTCCTATATGATGTAGTCAAACAATGTGTATGCCACCATCTTGTCTATTTCAAATATTCTCTCATTGATACGAGGGTTTAATTTCTATTAATGTTTCTTTATTAAATTGAGTCTGTAAACTGTGATTGACTACACACTCCAGTACAGTAGGTGGATGCACCTCTAACGTTTGTTTGCAGACCGCTATATCTTATAGAAAAAGGGGTGGACACCTGTCTCAATCAATGAGAGAAGATTTGAAATAGACAAGATGGCAGCGTACACTTCATTGAGCAAAACATTTTAATAACAGAGCATTTTCTAAATTCAAACGAATCACCTGCAACTAGATAGACATTTTAGAAGATACATGTTTGGCCGAATCGAGAACGAAGTTGCCAAGTTAAGGTTGATTGAAAATTATCTGTGCTAAGCCAAATCGTACCTATCCTGTAACGGCTAATGGACATCACAACATTGTTAGCATTTTACAATCTGCTAGCTATCCATCACATTGAACAGCCATGATCAAACTAATATCAATTGTAGAGTCTGACAAGTAGATCACAGGCTTCATTAGTCACCATCATCTCGATTTCAATTTTTGTATGGGGCGGCAGGGTAGACCAGCGGTTAAGATTGGGATTGCTTGTTCGAATCCCCGAACCAACCAGGTGAAACTCTGCCGATGTGCCCTTGAGCAAGGCACGTAACCCTAATTGCTATTGTAAATGCTCTGGATAAGAGCGTCTGCGCTAAATGGCTAAAATGTACATATAAAATGGTGCCTAGTTGGCTAGCCAACTTGCTATGTGACAACACTGCTGCCACTGTCTAGCTATTGAAGTTATGTTGCAATCTTATCCATGGCAAGATCCCAACTTATTATTTCGCAATCAAGTCATGACCATTGGGGTAGTTAAATAGGTAGTTAGTTAATGTTAACTGACAGAAAACGAGATTGATCATTAATGTTGACAAGTACGATTACCTAGCTAACTTGTTAGCAAGTTGTTTAACGCAGCAAGCTAGCCACATAACTCATTTAAACTTGATAAACACTTCCCATTTTAGTTGTTAGGTATAACTATGGTCTCGTGGCTCGTACGCTGTTTTTATATAGGTATCTAATTACAAAAGACCTAACTAGAGAATGTAAGCTCTATCTGTAAAACTACAGGCAGGCTTAGCACGCTAACGTTAGCTAAGGCTCAAGGGCTAACTCTGTGGTGGTGGATTCTAGGTAGCAAGTTCGTCAGCTGTCTATTCCAGTAGACAGAAGGAAAAGACAACGGTATCATCCAAATTGGTATCTCAAGACGACAAACTATCCTACGCAACACAAAAAGTCAGATTTATTGGCTTGCCTGAGTTTGTAACCGATATTCAGCCCGTTTCGTAGCGACTAGCCAGACATAACCCACGAAGTCCTGCTGCACGGTCGGTGTAGTCAATCATGTGACTTGAGCAGGAACTGGGTAGAGCTAGGCCTAAATACATTTCAGCCGAAGCCACAAAGATTTGTCAGTGTTGACACACATAGCTAGACAACTAAAATAAATACGTTGTTGCGAATGCCACATATTTAACTGCACCACCCCGGGTCCAAAACTGAGCTGATCGATTGCACATGACGTCACGACGACAATTTGTAAACTCTCCACTTTGAAGATGGGTCGCAATGTATGCTGCGTACAAAACAACTGTGAACTCGGAAAAGTACAAGGTCAAATCATGACCTCAGTGATCTTCAGGTCGGAGATGTAATTTCACATGCTTTGGCAATGTAAACATACGTTTCCCATACCAATAAAGCTTTATATGTAATTGAAATTGATCTAGAAAAAGACCGAGTTCTGGAGTTGGAATTCCAAATTGGATGACCGTTCAAATCGAGCTCCGAGTCCCCAATCCCCAATTGTTTTGATGTGGGCACTTTAGCAAACGATATAATTCATGCCATTTTTATTTTATTTATTAAACCTTTATTTTATCAGGGAGTCATACTGAGACCAATGTCTGTTTTACAGATGAGCCCTGGATTACATCAATTACAGAAAATACACATCAAAATATAAATACGACATAAAAGCAGAAAGAAAACACGGTCATAAAGATGCTGCTTTAGATTTGGAATGGAAGTTTGAACAGATTTTGGAAAGTGGAACCATGCTCATCCTCCAGGCGGGGATAAGGCTTTGGCTACCGAAAACCAAACTATATAATTTCCGGTAGGTGGTGCACAGAAAGGAAACAAAGATGATCTACAATATTGACAAGATAGTTGAGTGACCGCTCTAACAATGGAAATACATGTCCTCAAAGATGGAAGGCAGGCGGGAGGAGGCGCATGTGAACAACAGGCACAACTCCGATATAAAAATCAGTTTGGCGAAATGCCACGTGCGTCCACTTAGATCAATGCAATCGTAACAACCTATCCATTACGAAACTTATAAACAAACAAATTAGCAATTACATTTTTTGTTGACCAAATTCGACACTAATGGACCGTTCCTCACTCCGTCTCATTTTCGTATACAGATTTTGGGCGGAGTAAACCCTCTCTAGTTCTCCTATTCCTCTTTGAAGAAAAACAAACAGGAGTAAAGGGAAGGTGGTTCCTTGGTGGACTGAAGAGTGTACACTCGTGGACAAAAGTTTTGAGAATGGCACAAGTATTGGTCTCCACAAAGTTTGCTGCTTCAGTGTTCGTAGATCTTTATGTCAGTAGTTACTTTGGTACACTGAAGTATAATTACAAGTATTCCATAAGTGTCAAAGGCTTTCATTGACAATGACATTCAGTTTATGCAAAGAGTCAATATTTGCAGTGTGGACCCTTCTTTTTCAAGACCTCTGCAATTCGCCCTGGCATGCTGTCAATTAACTTCTGGGCCACATCCTGACTGATGGAAGGCCATTCTTGCAATCGGAAAGGGGATTCATCAGAGAAAATGACTCAGCAGTCCAATCCCTGTACCTTTTGCAGAATATCAGTCTGTCCCTGAGGTTTTTTCTGGAGAGAAGTGGCTTCTTTGCTGCCCTTCTTGATACCAGGACATCCTCCAAAAGTCTTTGCCTCACTGTGCGTGCAGTTCCACTCACACCTGCCTGCTGCCATTCCTGAGCAACCTCTGCACTGGTGGTGCCCCGATCCTGCAGCTGAATCAACTTTAGGAGACGGTCCTGGAGTTGCTGGACTTTCTTGGGCGCCCTGACGCCTTCTTCACAACAATTGAACCTCTCTCCTTGAAGTTCTTGATGATCCGATAAATGGTTGATTTAGGTGCAATCTTACCAGCAGCAATATCCTTGCCTGTGAAGCCTTTTTTGTGCAAAGCAATGATGACAGCATGTGTTTCCTTGCAGGTAACCATGGTTGACAGAGGAAGAACAATGATTTCAAGCACCACCCTCCTTTTAAAGCTTCCAGTCTGTTATTCTGACTCAATCAGCATGACAGAGTGATCTCCAGCCTTGTCCTCGTCAACACTCTTACCTGTGTTAACGAGACAATCACTGACATGATGGCAGCTGGTCCTTTTGTGGCAGGGCTGAAATGCAGTGGAAATGTTTTTGGGGGATTAAGTTCATTTTCATGGCAAAGAGGGACTTTGCAATTAATTGCAATTCATCTGATCACTCTTCATGACATTCTGGAGTATATGCAAATTGCCATCATCAACACTGAGGCAGCAAACTTTGTGGAGACCAATACTTGAGTCATTCTCAAAACTTTTGGCCATGACTGTACTGCTGCTATTCGAGAAATAAATAGGATTTACAGCGTGTTGCGTAGGAATATGACTCCAGATAATCTACTTGATTAGTACGATGGGTAATTTAGTCTGTCAAGAGAAATGCAGAATTGAGAGACTGGGTGTAGCAGTGAGATGAGATTATGCTTGGTCCCAGCACATTCGGGTGTGGAAGGGAATGAAATTGTAGACCAGTTAGCCAAAAGAGCTTCAAAACAAGATATAATTTATATTAATGTTGCACTGGTTAGAGGTATTTTGATAATATATGTGTGGCTATTAAGGGGTCTGAATACTTTTCTGAATGCACTGTAAGTAAAGATACTTTAACATATCACTTAAGTAGTTTTTTGTGGTATCTTTACTCTACTTTACTATTTACAGTACCAGTCAAAAGTTTGGACAAGTATTTTTTATTTTATTTTATTTTATTTTACCTTTATTTAACCAGGCAAGTTGTAAGTATGTTGAAGAGAGGGAAAGATTGAAGTGTAAGGTCATTGAGGTTGGTGGGGTTTGGAAGGGATTTTGGTGATGCGGGAGGGTCTTTTGGAAGTTAGGGCTCTTTTTTTCTCAGAAGTACTGAGTTAGGTAAAATGATTTAGACATTTGAAGCTAATGTTGTAAACCTTGATTGACTACACACTACAGCACAGTAGGTGGCGGCATGCATCTTTAACGTTTGTTTGCAGACCGCCATTATACCATAGAAGAAGTAGAAACACAGGCGTTGGACTGGAAGCGGTGTTTCTAATAGTTTATATTACTACTTAATAAATTGGCAACAGACCGTACAAGCAGGAGGTTCATCATGCCTGTCACCTGTGCAGTAAATGGCTGCACCAACAAGTTTATCAAAGGGTCAGAAATAAGATTTTACAGGTAAGGACTAAAGGACTTCAAGCTATTGTTAGCTAGCTTGCTAACGTGAGCTAACTCGTTCTTCAAATGTTGTTGGTTGTTGTCGCTAGTTGTTAGCTAGCTAGTCGCTGTTGTTGAGTCTAGTTAACATGGTTGCTAAATTAAGTGTTTGTTAATGTGAGAGAGAGGGAGAATGCATGCATGTGCTAGATACGCCTGCTTGTGTTAAGCAGTGGTTCTTGTCCTATTCTTCTCAGATTCCCCATCAGTAAGCCTCAACTTGCCAATCAATGGGTACAAAGTTTGGGGATGAAAAACTTCATACCTACACCTAACACTTGCCTCTGCTCAGAGCATTTTAACCCAGATTGTTTCCGAGACTACAATGGCAAACAGTTTCTTAGGGAAGATGCAGTGCCCACCATTTTCGGTGCTGATTCATCGAAGGTAATGTATGGTTTCATAGTTGCTCAACCTAGCTTAGCATACTGTCTTTATTTTTTATTAAACTGTACTATCTGATGTTAAGATATGTATGTTAAAAACATTGCAGCCTGAATTACGAAAAAGGGGGATGACGACCAAGGACACAAATGCGACTAATCGCTTTGGGGCACCGTCGGACCGAGAGAGGACTAAGGCGCTGGAGAAGATCAAGGCGAAACGACAGAGTACCCGGGACACTGGCAAGGTGTGTCACATAGGTTTTCTCAGCTGAAGCTCACACACATTTGATGCGTTTAAACTTTTTTTTTTTAATGGCCCCTCTCACAGATGGTTAAATTAATACAGCCATCTTCATCGACCTGGCCAAGGCTTTCGACTCTGTCAGTCATCGCATTCTTATCGGCAGACTCAATAGCCTTGGTTTCTCAAATGACTGCCTCGCCTGGTTCACCAACGTCTCCTCAGATAGAGTTCAGTGTGTCAAATCAAAGGGCCTGTTGTCCGGACCTCTGGCAGTGTATGGGGGTGCCACAAGGTTCAATTCTCGGGCCGACTCTTTTCTTGGTATATATCAATGATGTCGCTCTTACTGCTGGTGTCTCTGATCCACCTCTATGCAGACGACACCATTCCTTATACATCTGGCCCTTCTTTGGACACTGTGTTAACAAACCTCCAAACAAGCTTCAATGCCATACAACACTCCTACCATGGCCTCAAACTGCTCTTAAATGCTAGTAAAACTAGCATCACTACTCTCGACGGGTCTGACTTAGAATATGTGGACACCTACAAATACCTAGGTGTCTGGATAGACGGTAAACTCTCCTTCCAGACTCACATTAAGCATCTCCAATCCAAAATTAAATCTAGAATCAGCTTCCTATTTCGCAACAAAGCCTCCTTCACTCATGCTGCCAAACATACCCTCGTAAAACTGACTATCCTACCGATCCTTAACTTTGGCGATGTCATTTACAAAATAGCCTCCAACACAAATTGGATGTAGTCTATCACAGTGCCATCCGTTTTGTCACCAAAGCCCCATATACTACCCACCACTGTGACCTGTATGCTCTCATTGGCTGGCCCTCACTACATACTCATCGCCAAACCCACTGGCTCCAAATCATCTATAAGTCTTTGCTAGGTAAATCCCCACCATATCTTAGCTCACTGGTCACCATAGCAACACCCACCCGTAGCATGCGCTCTAGCAGGTATATTTCACTGGTCATCCCCAAAGCCAACACCTCCTTTGGTTGCCATTCCTTCCTGTTCTCTGCTGCCAATGACTGGAACGAATTGCAAAAATCATTGAAGCTGGAGACTTCTATCGCCCTCACTAACTTTAAGCATCAGCTGTCAGAGCAGCTTACCGATCATTGCACCTGTACACAGCCCATCTGTAAATAGCCCACCCAACTACCTCATTCCCATATTGTTATTTTTGCTAATTTGCACCCCACTATCTCTATACGTTTGTTTATTACATGTGTAACTCTGTTGTTTTTGTCGCACTGCTTTGCTTTGTCTTAGCCAGGTCGCAGTTGTAAATGAGAACTTGTTCTCAACTGGCCTACCTGGTTAAATAAAGGTGAAATAAAAAATTAATAAAAAAAAGTGAGTGTAAATCGTGTTGCAGCGTATAGTGAATTTTTGCACAGTTAAGTGCTGTTTTTCAGAGCCTTACTTACCCTGTTTCATCCATCAACATTCACTCAGTTATTTTTTGTTTTTGCAGGGCAGAGGTGATGGCAGAAGACGAGGAGGAGGAGGAGGACGAGGAGGAGGGGTCTCCTCCAACACCGACCGGTAAGAGTGGACACATTTTCAGAATCTATCACTGCATGGGTGCACTGCTCTGCTACCTTCCTCGGCGCCTGCTTGTTTTCATTATTGCATTTCAAATTGTTGCCTTTTTTACTGGAGAGACTAGTCAGTGAAAATTAGTATCAGGGAGAAGGTAAACCAGCAGAAAGCAGTGTCATTCCGTAAATGATGCACAACCAAGTAAGCAAGACTCAGATGATGGTCACATACAGGAAGCAGGTCAGAGAAAACGGACAGGGCTGTCATTCGTTCCTGTTGTTTTTGTGTATTTCCAGACAGACTATAGCAGCGAAGAGCAAAGTGTATGACAGCAAAGGCCGCTTGCTCTCCTGCAGCAAGGATATGTGTGACTGCCTGGACGCGGACTGCATGGGCTGCTTCTACCCCTGCCCGGAGTGCGACTCCCGCAGGTGTGGCGTGGAGTGCCGCTGTGACCGCAAGTGGCTCTACGAGCAGGTTGAGGTGGAGGGGGGAGAGATCATCCGCAACAAGTACGCTGGCTAGTCTACCCCGCCCTTAGGCCTTGAACTATGACTGTTGTTAAGATGATCAATTATTTCTACTTTTTTTTTTTTCTGTAGAGAGAGAAGAGTAAGAAATGGTCTGAAGTTGCCAAAATAAAAAAACCTTGATTCGATTATGTATCACAACATAATGAGTCAAGACTAAATGAATGAGAAAAAATACTCCCACAATGGTATCAACCAAGTGTTATAGACATTGCGTATGTAGTTTAGTTCCTGTATCGAGAGGCTCAATTCAAGAAAGTATGCACATACACTTCACTGGTGCCTGGCTACGAGAACTCATCCAAGGAAAAATAGGTATATGATGGAGATTTGATTTGACCTTTTTTCTTTATGGTTTTTTAAATTCTCTACTTGTTTTGATTATGCCCATAGCTGTCAATTACATTTGTCTTACTTCATTTAAAAATATGTGACAGTGTCCAGAATCCAACACTTGTTGTCAGCCCTACAAAAAGTTAATCATTATTGGTGATGTGATTGGTGGCTTCTTCAGTATTGTGTGTAGTTCTGCATAAATTTCCTACAAATGTCTACGAGGTGTTAAGAAGCCAAAAAAGTGTGCTGCTTTACAACAGATGAGCTCAAATACAGGGTGTTTTGTGCAATTTCGTAATTATTTTCTGTGACTTATTAGGTCTATTTTTGGGTAGTGATAAATGACTCGTAGTCAGATATGGTGGTTATCTTAAGAAATACCGGAGGCCATCAAAAACACACCAGCCAGCCCTGTACCACCAACCTCTGGTTAAAATAGATTGTCAATGTTTAATCTGTCATGCAATTAACTACACAAACAAGTTAGGCCTGTGTCCTTCAGACGTTTGAAGCGGAAGCGACAAAGGGCAACTGATGTGGGTAACCGTGAAGGTAATTTTGCTTTTCTGACAATCCTTTATTCAGTTTGACCTACCAATATCCATTTTCCCCAGTCTTATCTTTGTGTAATCTATTGCAAAACATTATTTGGACAAACCTAAATGAAGACAGAGCGGCAAGGTTGCTGTGGTAGAACTTTATTTTATGGTACAGAAATTAGCAGTTATGTACTCATGAATTACACTGTGACATTGTACTTACATAATAGTGTGTGTTTCTTTTGAGATTTATTGTTAAAACAAGCACCACTAGGCACTGTGTAGTTATCGAATGTGTTTCATTATTTTAAGGGAATACCAGAAAGTACCCATTGATAGCACACCAACAATGGAAACAGTACCATAAAATAGTCAAAACGTTGCTTAACATAGGCTGTTGCAGCAACCACAGTTGAACTCTACAGTATTACATTTCTAGTGGGTATACTACGCAGCTGGGTGTTGCCATGCTTATGCGGTCACAGTCGGTGTTGTCCGTCTTGCATTTGATGCAATCACAGCTCTTGGCAACAGGTATGAAGAAGGGGTCGGCCCCGGGTGGACAGCCTTCCAGGTAGACCTCTTCGTAGGACCACTCCTTGAAGTTACACGCCCCCTGGGAGCGCGGCAGCGATTTGCTCTGATAGTTCAGATCCTGCCAACGACAGCATTCATACCAGTAAATTGAAATCATCTGATCACTAGCCTGGTCCCAGATCTGTTGTGCTGTATAGTCAACTCGCATGACAATAACCATAGGACTTGGCAAGACAGCTCAAACCAATCCGAGATTCGGCTAATGGAAACCACATGTTTTAATTAGTGCATGATTCATTACGTTACTCTTCTCCTGCCATTGTGATCTACACATAACAAAAATATAAACGCAACATGTAAAGTGTTGGTCCCATGTTTCATGAGCTGAAATAAGTCCCAGAAATGTTCCATATGCACAAAAAGCTTATTTCTTTCAAATGTTACGCACAAATTTGTTTACATCCCTGTTAGTAAGCATTTCTCCTTTGCCAAGATAATCCATCCAATTGACAGGTGTGGCATATCAAGAAGCTGATTAAACAGCATGATCATTACATGATCAATAAAAGGCCACTGTAAATGTGCAATTTTGTAACACAACACAATGCCACAGATGTCTCAAGTTTTGAGGGAGCGCGCAATTGGAATGCTGAAGGCAGGAATGTCCACCAGAGCTGCGCCACCATCGGCAGGATTATTTATGGTTAGGACGCAGGGATTGAGCTCGGGCCGATTCGGATGTGAGTTATCTGGCCCAAATGTATTACTTGGGGCTTGGGCTGATTGTAGCTACTCTCTGGCAGATGATGACACGGGCCGCTATATATAATTAACTATTAATTATTTTTTTCCCCCATATTTTCCATTGTTTCTGTGATCAAAAAATAAAATTAACATTACATAAAATGATGTAAGCGTCTTTACTGTTTAAGTAGTGTTTATTTCTTTTGATACTTTGTGCAAGGTAAATGATATTCATTAAAAACTTTGTCGATCGGGCCTTCCGAGTGGCGCAGCGGTCTAAACCACTGCATCGCTACAGATGCTGGTTCGATACCCGTCAGTTTAGCTCAATTAGCACATAGTTCTAGGCAATTAAATTAAACAGCAGAAACTGCACTACAATATATTACACAACAGCTCACATGCAACAGAATATAACTAATTTTAATGAAAAACAATTGTAACATTTGATAAACATCAGGGTGTTCATTAGGGCTCTCAACAGAAAACTTCGCATCAGAAAATAAAAATATGTTTTTCCTATATTGTTCCGTTTGGTTACTTAATAAATACACCCCCCTAAATAAGTACTGTCCATCCCTATTTAGCTACCGTCGTTTCGCACAGGCCAGCGCAGGTGGTGATCGTGATGCTTCCGTGACAGTCCTCTCTCTCCACAGTGATGGTCATGTTGTTTAGTCCGCAGCCATACCTGCAGTCTGTCCCAGCCCTCACCGGTGTCACACACATTATTGCCACGACGACCAGCTGCAGCGTCCTTAAGTGGGTGCAGTACATAATGCTTCTACAAGGGGAAAAGGTCCCTTCAGGTATCTGCTGTACAGCAGGGAAACACTTAGTTCACACTTTAAACAAAGTATATCTTATAAGGCCTTCAGACTCCCTTTATAAGGCCACCCCAAATCATTAAGGAAATGTAATCCTATATGAAAGGTGGCATATAAGGTTATGCGTGCCACATTTGTCAAAGCACCTGTTGTGTCACTTCTATTATATGATACATTTTATTTATTAATTTACAACCTGAATATGTTTATGGCCATAATGGCAGGTTTCCTTACTGAGATTTTCTCAGACCACATAACGTTCCCTCTTGGTCTCCCAATGGACATTTTATCTACCATTTCAATCAGTGATTCACAACCACTCAGAGGACATTGCTGTGGATCTGTTAAAGATGTTTGTCAGAGATAATGCCATCAAAGATATACTGAAGCGCAAAGAGAGATTCTAATCAAATCACATAAAGAATACAGACAAGGTCAGATAAGTAATGTTCTATTTGGTCACGAGCCAAAACCAATATTAAGATTTGTGAGCAAAAAGATAGTATGCTGTTGGAAGCTACTTTGCTCATTAAGAAAGTGAATAGATGTTATTCTACATCAACATAGCCCTCTTAGATCTTTGTGGCCAGGATGAATGGTGCAAAGAGTGAGAGCTTAAGGCTATTGTAAGTCTGCCATGGACAAGATAAGATCATCTATAAAACTTAAGTTGATGTAATTTCATGTAAGCGTCCAGGGGAGGGAAATTTATCTCAAATTATGTAGAATTAGATTACATGAACTGTTCAGATTAAATCGTCAATTAGTTTATCAAACAATCTGTAACGCCTAATGTACTACACTGAGTCTTTTGAAATGATGATTTTTTGTTGTTATTATTGTATTCTGTTATTGCATTAGAAACAGCTACAGCCTAGAAAGTGAAAAGGGGAGACAATTAAGAGATTACATTTGTACAGCTCAGAATCTTAGTTGAAATATAAAGTCGTAATAAGGCTTTCAACAATAGTAACAATTCAACATTCACACTCAAATGAGCATTACAATAAAAATGTATCAATGGCAGTTTTCCTATATTATTCTTCTATTCAGATTAGTCACATTGAAAAGACCTCAGTAAGTGATTAATTTTTAAAAAAACTATTCTGCAGTATGTGCATACTGCCTTGGAACCCTTCCGGATCAAGTTCTTCCTCTCTCCACAAGCTGTATCATCTCTTTAGAGCATGACAAATACAATCATTACAGTCAAACCTAAAGATTCAGCACGCATTTCAGATATACACCAGGCTACACACGCACACACACACACACACACACACTATGGAATTACATTTAGAGGCAGAGAACACAAGCGTCTGCAAAGTCAACATGCTCACCTGTTGGATTCTCCCTTTTGATTTAGTGACGAAGAAGGGTTTCCCCAGCTCTTTTATCCTTTGCACGTATTAATGTTATCATAAGGCTATTGCTCCATATATGATTGCTTTCATTCGACAAGGACCTTTCTTATACCTTGCATGGGGGTGGACTCAAATCTCTTAAGCTCTGTTGCCTTGGAATAGTGAGGTTTTTCCTACCTGTTTGTAGGAAATATAGGGGTTAAGCTCTTTTGGTACGTGGATAGGCTCAGGTCTGTAACTCAAGGTCAATACACCCACACAAGGGGAGCAAACTCACATCTTTAGACTATCTGTATCAAAACACAAGGCAGAATGGCTTAAATGGATCAGCAATGTGTGTGCTCGCAATAGAACCAACATGTAACACTGCCAACGCATGGAAAATCCATATAACGCCTCCATGTTCCATAGGTGCCTGTCAGCCCCCTCTCTGAAAGAGTACAGCACACCAAATCCTGTGTCATTTCAAAGACTCGAACAGAGATGGTTGTGTGACTACACTTGTAGAAGTCCCAGGTTCTAACCCTGTCGGTCACAAATACAGTAATTGACCAATGCCTCCAAATGGTTGACAATAACACTTCTGGTCTATTTGACCAATGCCTATGAAGACACTTGGCTGATAATCCTATTCTGTAGTGTATCATCATTATTGCATTCCCCTCTGAACCATTGGTTCCCTTTATAAGTTCCCAATGCATACGATGGCTAAAATGAGGCATATCTCTAAAGAATCTTATTTTTCATGAGAAAGCGCAATAATTTGACTAAGCCATTCTTCAGTTCAATATGAATCCTTTGCTAGGGGAATATGCTTAGTGAGGGACTCTAGTATTTTATAATTTTTGCCGCCTTCACCAACCATGCTCACACTTGAAGATAAACTCAGTGGAGGGAATAGTACCCAATTGTCATACTTGAGTAAAAGTAAATACACCTTAATAGAAAATGACTGAAGTAAAAGTGAAAGTCTAAAAGTATTTGGTTTGAAATATACTTAAATATCAAAAGTAAATGTAACTGCTAAAATATACTTATGTATCAAAAGCAGAAGTATAAATAATTTCAAATTCCTTATATTAAGCAAACGTTTTCTTGTTTTTTGAATGTACGCATAGCCAGGGCCAGGGGCACACTCCAACACTCAGACATGATTTACAAACAAAACATTTGTGTTTAGTGATCAGAGGCAGTAGGGATGACCAGGGATGTTCTCTTTATAAGTGTGTGAATTTTCCTGTCCTGCTAAGCATTTGAAATGTAATTTTCAAATGTCAGGGAAAATGTATGGAGTAAAACGTACATTATTTTCTTTAGGAATGTAGTGGAGTAAAAGTTGTCAAAAATATGAATAGTAAAGTACATTTCCGTAAGTGCTTTACACCACTGGATGGACCAAACTAAGAATGGTGGTGGCTAGTGTCCGTAGGTCTGCTGATGGGCAATAACTAAACACTTTGTTAACCAGATTGTCAAATAAATTGTTACCAAAATGTACACTGGTGCAAAGAGATCTGCAGCTTATGTTTCCAATGAAGCGATGGTCGGGAAAGTTAGCCATGTCCCTAGCTTGCCAGGCTGTGCAGCATTCAGTAAAGTCAGTCCTGCATGTTTCAACATGAAAAATGCACCACAGCCTAGTGACTGTAACCTTTTGGGCGGCAGCCATGGTTTGTCAAACTGCTGTTCTGTCTGCCCCTTCAGCCACGGGAGAGGCCACTTCCAATGCGGGGGTCTGCCTTAATCGACATCCATGGTGCCCGGGGAAGAGATATAGTTGGGGGTTAACTGCCTAGCTCCAAGACAGAAACAGCAGGTTTTTACACATTACCGGCTCAGAGATTCAAACCATCAATCTCTCGGTTACTGGCCCAACGCTCTTAGTCACTATGCTACCTGCCGGCCTATAGGCTACCCTTGATACAGTAGCTGACAACTGGTGAGCCAAGCAAGTCTCTCATGCCCGATATTCAATAATAGAAATGATTGTGCATGTTGCATTTGGCAAATGGCCATCGAAGGGGCAAATGGAGGTGAGGCTTTATATCCTAATGCTTTTTGTAGGACCATTTCAGCATTAGACCCTTATAATATTTGCAGTCATGCCTGAAATGATTGGCACCCTTGATAAAGATGAGCAAAAAAGACTGTGTAAAATAAATAACACAAATACTGAGCTACAGGTAACTGCCAAAATAAAGAAACCACTTGAGTAAATGAGGGATACAAAGTATATTGAAAGCAGGTGCTTCCACACAGGTATGGGTTCTGAGTTAATTAAGCAATTAACATTCATTGGCTTTGGTCGCGGTGCTGTCCATGGTGTTGAACGTTTGTGCGCCCGTTAAGGGCACAACAAGGGATTCTGGCAAGCTATTAAGATTTCTTCCCTGTACCTGCGGCTTCACCCATTAAAGTTGCAACAGCGCCAAAATAAAAACGACACAATTCCAACCGTCTAATTACAGATTCATTATCTATCTATTAACTTGTAATTTACTTTGTATAAAGCCATTTGTAAACCATGTTAGACATACCTTACCTGTAACATGAATGCACCCTTACTTGCGTCTCTGCTGATTACTGACCTCACCCTTGTGCTGACAGAGTTGGTTGCTACAACAGCAGCAAGAGACCAGAGTCAATAGATGGAAGCAAAATTCAGTTCAGTATAAGAACCCTTCATAATACTAGACCTAAATAACAGATATATGCAGTCTTAATATGAACATCTGTGAGACATTTAAGGTTGTCAAGGGCACTGCTTTGACATAGCACACCATAATGATTGCTCATGGCCATCATTATATTTTTTGTTATGCAAGGCTATAAATTATGTTGTCCTTTATGTGAGGTCTATATATACCGTATGAGTGTGTATGTATTTACAGTTGAAGTCGGAAGTTTACATACAACTACATTTAAACTCAGTTTTTCACAATTTCTGACATTAAATCCTAGTAAATATTCTCTGTCTTTGGTCAGTTAGGATCATCACTTTATTTTAAGAATGTGAAATGTCAGAATAATAGTAGAGAGAATTATTTATTTCAGGTGTTATTTCTTTCATAACATTCCCAGTGGGTCAGACGTTTACATACACTCAATTAGTATTTGGTACTATTGCCTTTAAATTGTTTAACTTGGGTCAAATGTTTCAGGTAGCCTTCCACAAGCTTCCCACAATAAGTTGAGTGAATTTTGGCCCATTCCTCCTGACAGGACTGGTGTAACTGAGTCAGGTTTGTAGGCCTCCTTGCTCACACACGCTTTTTCAGTTCTGCCCACAAATTCTCTATATGATTGAGGTCAGGGCTTTGTGATGGCCACTCCAATACCTTGTCTTTGTTGTCCTTAAGCCATTTTGACACAACTTTGGAGGTCATTGTCCATTTGGAAGACCCATTTGAGACCAAGCTTTAACTTCCTGACTGATGTCTTGAGATGTTGCTTCAATATATCCACATAATTTCCTTCCTCATGATGCCATCTATTTTGTGAAGTGCACCAGTCCCTCCTGTAGCAAAGCACCCCCATAACATGATGCTGCCACCCCCGTGCTTCACGGCTGGGATGGTCTTCTTTGGCTTGCAAGCCTCCCCCTTTTTCCTCCAAAAATAACGATGGCCATTATAGCCTAAAAGTTATATTTTTGTTTCATCAGACCAAAGGACATTTCTCCAGAACGTGTCTCCTTCCTGAGCGGTATGACGGCTGCGTGGTCCCATGGTGTTTATACTTGCATACTATTGTTTGTACAGATGAACGTGGTACCTTGTAGAGGTCTACAATTTTATTTCTGAGGTCTTGGATGATTTCTTTTTTTTTTCTTTTTTTTTCACCTTTATTTAACCAGGTAGGTCAGTTGAGAACAAGTTCTCATTTGTAACTGCGACCTGGCCAAGACAAAGCAAAGCAGTGCGACAAAAACAACTTTCACAGAGTTACACAGTAAACAAACATAGTCAAAAACACAATAGAAAATCTATACACAGAGTGCAAATGTAGTGCAAAATGCAGTAAGGTTAGGAGGTAGGACAATAAATAGAGCATAGTGGTGATATAAATTACAGATTAGCATTAACACAGGAATGAAGGATGTGCAAATTATGATGTGCAAATAGAGATACTGGAGTGCAAGATTAGCGAAAATAATAAAAATAAATATGGGGTTGAGGTAGTAGTGTGGGCTATTTACAGAATGGCTATATATAGGTGCAGTGATCGATAAGCAGCTTTGACAGCTGATGCTTAAAGTTAGTGAGGGAGATAGGAACCTCTAGCTTCAATGATTTTTGCAATTCGTTCCAGTCATTGGCAGCAGAGAACTGGAAGGAATGGCGGCCAAAGGAGGTGTTGGCTTTGGGGGTGACCAGTGAGATATACCTGCTGGAGCGCATGCTACGGGTGGGTGTTGCTATGGTGACCAGTGAGCTGAGATAGGGCGGGGATTTACCTAATAAAGACTTATAGATGACCTGGAGCCAGTAGGTTTGGCGACGAATATATAATGAAGGCCAGCCAACGAGAGCATACAGCTTGCAGTGGTGGGTAGTATATGGGGCTTTGGTAACAAAACGAATGGCACTGTGATAGATAGATAGATAGATAGATAGATAGATAGATAGATAGATAGATAGATAGATAGATAGATAGATAGATAGATAGATAGATAGATAGATAGATAGATAGATAGATAGATAGATAGATAGATAGATAGATAGATAGATAGATAGATAGATAGATAGATAGATAGATAGATAGATAGATAGATAGATAGATAGATAGATAGATAGGTACTTTATTGATCCCCCGGGGGGGAAATTTCATTATCAAGCAGCTACAACAAAAACACAGGGCAGGTGCAAAATGCCACAACGAAAGTACACAAAAGACAGATACACGGTACATGATACATAGAGCGGCAGTATGAAAAAGTATAGAAATACAGGATATCTGGAGTGCAAAAAAAAAAAAAAAAAAAAAAAAAAAAAGGTATAAAAGGACATTGCATAGTATGAGTGGTTGGCTGAATATGTACACTATACATTGGTGGATGTTGGATGGTTAACTATACTATACAGGTTGATGGCAGAGAAATACTTCAGTAGCTAATGCGTATGATATGAGCGAGGGTAATAATAGTTTACTTAATAGACAGACTGGGTAAATGAACAGGTAAGTGAAAATTTTGCATGGTTAAATTAGCTGTACAGTTAGGTATACAGTTATATTTACAGATAAGTGAATACTTGCATGTTTACACAAACTGTACAGGTAAATGACAGGAAGAGATACTTTAATAGCTAAATGTGTGTATGATATCATTGGGGTAATAATAGTAATTCCCTTAAAATACAGTCCTTAGTCCGATTCTGGATTTAATTTTGGATTGGAGATGGTTGATGTGGGTCTGGAAGTTGAGTTTACAGTCTAACCAGACGCCTAGGTATTTGTAGGTGTCCACGTATTCTAAGTCGGACCCGTCGAGAGTAGTGATGATAGTCCGGTGGGCGGGTGCGGGCAGCGTTCGATAGAAAAGCATTTAAGAGCAGTTGGAGGCCACGGAAGGAGTGTTGTATGGCATTGAAGCTTATTTGAAGGTTATTTTACCATGATGTCGAGCAAAGAGGCACTGAGTCAAGGTAGGCCTTGAAATACATCCACAGGTATACCTCCAATTGACTCAAATTATGTCCATTAGCCTATCAGAAGCTTCTAAAGCCATGACATCATTTTCTGGAATTTTCCAAGCTGTTTAAAGGCACAGCCATGTTAGTGTATGGAAACTTCTGACCCACTGGAATTGTGAAATAATCTGTCTGTAAACAATTGTTGGAAGAATTACATGTGTGATGCACAAAGTAGATGTCCTAACCGACTTGCCAAAACTATAGCTTGTTAACATGAAATCTGTGGAGTGGTTGAAAAATGAGTTTTAATGACTTCAACCTAACTGTATGTAAACTTCCGACTTCAACTGTATATACAGTATATATAGGAGAGAGACATAGGGATTGGTGAGCCCAGGTCACCAGCCTACCCCACACCCTCCTCGGCACATGGGTCTTCCCCGGGGGCATGCCGCTGGTGGCGGGTCCCGACACCCTGCCCGCACGATCTCCTGGTCAACGTCCCAGACCACGGGTCCCACGACGCACGCTGGTGGTAAGATGGGAACCCTAGGGGCCTGGTCTGACCCCCTGGTCAGACCAGGTCCCGGAACACCTCGTCCAAGTACGACTGGAACACTGCCGGCGCGTTGTTCAGGCCGTACGGCATTACCAGATATTCGTAGTAGCCCGACGTCATGCTAAAAGCGGTCTTCCACTCATCTCCCTCCCGAATGCGTATGAGGTTATACGCACTCCGGAGGTCTAGCTTCGTCTAGCTTCGGGTACCGGAACTTGACGGTCACGTCGTTGAGGCCCCGGTAGTCAATGCATGGTCGAAGTCCCCCGTCCTTCTTCGCAACGAAGAAGAAGCTTGCTGAAGCAGGCGATGTGGACCTCCGGATGTATCCCTGCTCCAGCGTCTCACAGATGTACTTCTCCATTGACCAAGATTTGGCAACAGAGAGTGGGTAGATCCGGTTCCGGGGGGGCACAGCTTCAGGCAGTAGGTCAATGGCACAGTTACACGGCCGGTGAGGAGGGAGACACCTAGCCCTTTGCGGGAGAACACCTCCACCAAGTCTGCGTACTCCTGTGGGCCGTTGGGCTGAAGGGCGCATACAGGGCTCTCCACCGATATAGCTCCACAGGTCAGCTTGAGACAGGTCCTCCGGCACCTGGAAGACCAGCCCTGGATCTCCTTCTTACTCCACGAGATGTTGGGATCGTGTCGCTGAAGCCAAGGAAGACCCAGGATGTCAGCACCATTAACTCCAATCTCTCCCGATGGCAGCCGTTGATGGTGAGGGTGAGTGGCCGAGTCACGTGGGTAATGGACCCGGTGCCCACCTGTTGGCCATCCAAGGCCCAGAGTCATTCAGAGCTGTGGAGACATGAGAATGAGTTTTTCCAGACAACACAACCGAGCAACAGAAGGGCCCAGCAATATCTGATATGCATAATGCACTTACTGTGCTCGTCTGTGCTGTCTGGGTACTCACCCCCTTCCCGCTCTGCTCCCGTTTGGAGGGGCACTCCCGGCGGAGGTGACCCCTGCTCCCGCAGAACAGGCATAAGCCCTGTCGACTCCGGCGGTCCCTCTCCTCTGCAGGCAGCCTCATCAACCACAGCTCCAATGGCTCGAACTCCGGTTCCTCCTGGCATAGAGGATGAGCCGACTGCCGGCCCAAACGGTCACGGTCCCGGAGCTGCCCATCGATAACAATGGCCCGGGCGATGAACACGTCCAGCGACATGGTTTTGCTCACACAAGCCAGCTCCATCCGAACCTCCCTCCGCAAGCCATTGCAGAAGGTGGTTCAGAGGGCCGGCCCGTTCCAGCCACTGGACGCTGCCACCGTCCGGAACTCTAGGGCATAGTCCGAAGCTGCGGGGGGGTCAAAAACGGTCCAGAACTGAGCAATGAATCTGGGGAAGGACCTAAATTCCTCAGCACTGCTTCTCCACAATGCTGTTACCCAGTCGAGGGCGCGCCCGGTAAGGAGAGAGATCATCGTGGTTACCTTCTCCCTGTCGAACTCCGAAATACAACTCACATTGGAGAAGGCAACCACGACAACCGTCCAGATCGCCACCATACCGCTCTGGCAAGGCTCTCCGGATCTCACTCACCAGGACGACGCTAGGAAGCCCACGCTCAGAGGGAGAGGACGCCGCCGCTCTGCCCGCCTGGTTGTGGGCATGAGCTCACGAAACGTGTCCAAGAGCTCCGACATCTGTCCCTCCATGACCCGGTACCTATCCTCCATTGCGCTCTCCTGTGCTCATCATGAGGGACAGGGGCAAACACTCACAAAAAGAAAAAAACAGGGAAAAGGTGGCGTCCGAGGCGGTGGATTATTCTGTAACAAACGCAAGGAGTAAAAAAGGAGGAGGTGAAACAAAAGGAATTGCATAAGGCGATATATTTTATAAAGTATAGCATGCGTGATACAAAGACAATAATCCACCCCCACACACGGGGAAGGGAAACATAAATAGGTAGTGTAACGGGGTGAATGGGAACCGGTGTATGTGTGTGGACGGGTGGAAACAGGGGAATGTGAAGCAGGTGATGGGCACTTGGATAAGGCTGCCATCGTCCTCATGCCGGTGGTTAGTACACCGGCGAGCTGGAGCGCCGGGGCGGGAGGAGCACCGTCGAGGTAGTTGGCATGGAGTGACAACCTGGTCTATGAATCCCGGTTCCTGTTGCGTCATGCTGATGGCAGAGTCAGGATTTGGTGTAAGCAGCAATAGTCCATGGCCTCATCCTGCCTGTTGTCAATGGTACGGGCTGGTGGCAGTGGTGGAATGATGTGAGGAATGTTTTCCTGGCACTTAATAGGTCCTTTGATACCAATGCAACTCAGTATTAGGAAGGTTTTCCCACTGTTTGGTATACTCAGTGTATAGTGCCTTCAGAAGGTATTCATATCACTTGACTTATATATATATATAGACATTTTAGGAAATGTATTGAAAATGAAATACAGAAATATCTAATTTACATAAGTATTCACACCCCTGAGTCAATACAGAATCACCCTTGGCAGCGATTAAAGCTGTGAGTCTTTTTGGGTCTCTAAGAGTCTCTAAGAGCTTTGCACACCTGGATTGTACAATAATTGCACATTATTATTTTAAAAATCCTTTGAGCTCTGTAGATAGATAGATAGATAGATAGATAGATAGATAGATAGATAGATAGATAGATAGATAGATAGATAGATAGATAGATAGATAGATAGATAGATAGATAGATAGATAGATAGATAGATAGATAGATAGATAGATAGATAGATAGATAGATAGATAGATAGATAGATACTTTATTTATCCTCCGGGGGGGAAATTTCATTGTCAAGCAGCTACAACAAAACACAGGGCAGGTGCAAAATGCCACAACGAAAGTACACAAAATACAGATACACAGTACATGATACATAGAGCGGCAGTATGAAAGAGTATAGAAATACAAGATATCTGGAGTGCAAAAAAAAGCTATAAAAAGACATTGCATAGTATGGGTAGTTGGCAGAATATGTACACTATACATTGGTGGATGTTGGATGGTTAACTATACTATACAGGTCGATGGCAGAGAAATACTTCAGTAGCTAAAAATGCGTATGATAAGAGCGAGGGTAATAATAGTTTACTTAATAGACAGACTGGCTAAATGAACAGGTAAGTGAAAATTTTGCATGGTTAAATTAGCTGTACAGGTAAATATACAGTTATATTTACAGATAAGTGAATACTTGCATGGTTACACAAACTGTACAGGTAAATGACAGGAAGAGATACTTTAATAGCTAAATGTGTGTATGATATAATTTGGGGTAATAATAGTAATTCCCTTAAAATACAGTCCTTAGTGCGCAGGGTTTAATTACAGACAACTGCACGTATTGCACATTCGATATACTAAAAGCAATGAGAAAAGGTGCAAGTGACAGGATACTAATATGCATTCCTGAGTGAATGCCTACGTAAGTTAGATCCAAGAATTACTAGCAATATTGATATGATATAACAACTGTACATGAGTATGTATATACAGACCTGCATGAATAAATAGGTCCTGAGTGAATGAGTGCTGACGGAACAGAGTTACTCACGGATGGATGCATAATTGTTAAACTAGGTCCTAGCACCCCTATGTTGCCGACGGCACGGCACCCCGGTGAGGCATTATATAGTCTAATAGCCACCGGCAGGAAGGACCTCCTGTAGCGCTCTCTGGCACACCGTGGTGGGATCAGTCTGTGACTTAAAGTGCTCCTCTGCATCATAACCATAGCGTGCAGAGGGTGGGTGACGTTGTCCATGATGGCCAGCAGTTTGGCCAGGATCCGTCTCTCCGCCACCTCCTCCAGAGTGTCAAGGCTCATCCCCAGGACAGAGCTAGCCTTCCTGATCAGCTTATTTACCCGAGAAGCATCACCGGCTTTGATGTTAGCTCCCCAGCACACCACTGCAAAAAAGATGGCACTGGCCACCACAGACTGGTAGAAGGTATGCAGTAGTTTACTGCACACGTTGAAGGACCTGAGCCTCCTCAGAAAGTAGAGTCGGCTCTGGCCCTTTTTGTACAGGGCCCCGGTGTTACCAGCCCATTCCAGCCTGTTGTCCATATGGACTCCCAGGAACTTGTATGACCCAACCATTTCCACATCCATCCCCTGTATAGGGACTGCAGTAAGTTGTGCCTTGGTTCTCCTGAAGTCCACCACCATCTCCTTTGTTTTGCTGATGTTGAGCTGAAGGTGGTTCTGCTCACACCACAACACAAAGTCACTGATTGTGCTCCTGTACTCCTCCTCCTGCCCACCCCTGATGCACCCTACAATAGCAGAGTCATCCGAGAACTTCTGTAGGTGGCATGTTTCAGAGTTATATCTGAAGTCTGAGGTGTAGAGGGTGAACAGGAAGGGGGACAGGACCATTCCCTGGGGGGCCCCTTTGTTGGTAACTGCCCGTTCTGACACACAGCTCTGTAGTCGCACAAATTGTGGCCTACCGGTCAGGTAGTCCGTGACCCAGGAGACTAAGGGTGCTTCCACTTTCATCCTCCTCATCTTCTCACCCAGTAGCAGGGGCTGAATGGTGTTGAAGGCACTGGAGAAGTCAAAAAACATAACCCTCACAGTGCAACCTGCGTTGTCCAGGTGAGAGTAGGCCCTCTGCAGAAGGTAGATGATTGCATCATCCACCCCGATGTTGTGCTGGTATGCAAACTGCAGGGGGTCCAGTGATGTACACACCAGGGGTCTGAGGTGAGCGAGGACTAACCTTTCCAGGGTCTTCATGATGTGGGATGTTAGCGCTACAGGTCTGAAGTCATTCAGGACAGTGGGGTGTGCCTTCTTGGGCACTGGGACGAGGCAGGATGTTTTCCACAGCACAGGGACCCTTTCTAGGCTCAGGCTAAGGTTGAAGAGACGCTGGAGTATTTCACACAGTTGGTCAGCATAGACCCTAAGCACCCTTGGGCTGATGCCATCAGGGCCCGCCGCTTTCCACTGATGTAGTCTCTCCAGCTCTCTCTTCACTTGGTTGGTGGTGAAAGCCAGCCCAGGTGGGGGGGTGGGGGGAAGGGGGGTGTTGAGGATCAGTCCAGGGGGAGCAGGGGCAGAGGTGGGGTCACTGATTGTCTCAGCAGAGGTGTTGTGAGCAAAGTGGGGGTGGGACAGCCGTGAGGGTGTGTGGTCTGGAGAGCTGGAAGGGAGGTGGACAGGGCCAGTAAAGTTGGTTGTTGATCATTGCTAGGCTTTCTCAAGTTTTGCTATAGTTTTCAAGCCAATTTTTAGTCATTCAGGACAGTGGGGTGTGCCTTCTTGGGCACTGGGACGAGGCAGGATGTTTTCCACAGCACAGGGACCCTTTCTAGGCTCAGGCTAAGGTTGAAGAGACGCTGGAGTATTCCCTACAGTTGGTCAGCACAGACCCTAAGCACCCTTGGGCTGATGCCATCAGGGCCCGCCGCTTTCCACTGATGTAGTCTCTCCAGCTCTCTCTTCACTTGGTTGGTGGTGAAAGCCAGCCCAGGTGGGGGGGTGGGGGGAAGGGGGGTGTTGAGGATCAGTCCAGGGGGAGCAGAGGCAGAGGTGGGGTCACTGATTGTCTCAGCAGAGGTGTTGTGAGCAAAGTGGGGGTGGGACAGCCGTGAGGGTGTGTGGTCTGGGGAGCTGGAAGGGAGGTGGACAGGGCCAGTAAAGTTGGTTGTTGATCATTGCTAGGCTTTCTCAAGTTTTGCTATAGTTTTCAAGCCAATTTTTAGTCAAAACTGTAACTAGGCCACTCAGGAACACTCAATGTCATATTAGTAAGCAACCAGGATGTATATTTGGTCTTGTGTTTTAATTTATTGTCCTGCTGAAAGGTGAAAGTGTCTGTTGGAAAGCAAACTGAACCAGGTATTCATCTAGGGCTTTGCCTGTGCTTAGCTCTATTCCATTAATTTTTATTCCAAATAATTCCCTAGTCCTTGCCGATGACAAGCATACCCATGACAGGATGCAGCCACCACCATGCTTTAAACATTAAAGAGTGGTACTCAGTGATGTGTTGTGTTGGATTTACCCCAAACATAACGCTTTGTATTCAGGACATGAAGTTCATTTCTTTGCCACACTATTTGCAGTTTTACTTTAATGCCAACAGGATGCATCTTTTGGAATATGTCCGATTTTTTTTTACCCATCTAACAATAGGACTCAAGATATTAACATAGTTGCACTTTGAAATTATGGGGTATTTTTGTGTTGGCCAGTGACACAAAATCTAAATTGTATCTATTTTAAATTCAGGCTGTAACACAACAAAATGTGCTCTTTTCATGACATAGACTGACCAGGTGAATCCAGGTGAAAGCTATGATCTCTTATTGATGCCACCTGTTAAATCCACTTCAATCAGCTGAGATGAAGGGGAGGAGACAGGTTAAATAAGGATTTTTAAGCTTTGAGACAATTGAGGCATGGATTGTGTATGTGTGCCATTCAGAGAGTGAATGGGCAAGACAAAATAATGAAGTGCCTTTGAACGGGGAAGTAGGTGCCAGGCGCACCGGTTTGTCAACAACTGCAATGCTGCTGGGTTTTTCACGCTCAACAGTTTCCCATGTGTATCAAGAATGGTCCACCAGCCAAAGGTGGGAAGCATTGGAGCAAGCTAGCAATTCCTAATGTTTTGTACACTCAGTATATACACTACTGTTCAAAGTTTGGGGTCACTTAGAAATGTCCTTGTTTTTGAAAGAAAAGCTAATTTTTATCCATTAAAATAACGTCAAATTGATCAGAAATACAGTGTAGACATTGTTAATGTTGTAAATGACTATTGTAGCTGGAAACATCTGATTTTTCATGGAATATCTACATAGGCATACAGAGGCCCATTATCAGCAACCATCACTCCTGTGTTCCAATGGCACGTTGTGTTAGAAAATCCAAGTTTATAATTTTAAAAGGCTAATTGATCATTAGAAAACCCTTTTGCATGTTAGCACAGCTGAAAACTGTTGTGCTGATTAAAGAAACAATAGAACTGTCCTTCTTTAGGCTAGTTGAGTATCTGGAGCATCAGCATTTGTGGGTTCGATTACAGGCTCAAAATGGTCACAAACAAATAACTTTCTTCTGAAACTCGTCAGTCTATTCTTGTTCTGAGAAATGAAGGCTATTCCATGTGAGAAATTGCCAAGAAACTAAAGATCTCAAACAACGCTGTGTACTACTCAATCAATCAAAATCAATCAAAATTTATTTATAAAGCGCTTTTTACATCAGCCGATGTCACAAAGTGCTATACAGAAACCCAGCCTAAAACCCCAAACAGCAAGCAATGCAGATGTAGAAGCACGGTGGCTAGGAAAAACTCCCTAGAAAGGCAAAACCTAGGAAGAAACCTAGAGAGGAACCAGGCTCTGAGGGGTGGCCAGTCCTCTTCTGGCTGTGCCGGGTGGAGATTATAACAATTCATGGCCATTAAGGCCAGTTCTTTCTCCAAGATGTTCAAATGTTCATAGATGACCAGCAGGGTCAAATAATAATAAAAGTAGTTGTGGAGGTTGCAACAGGTAAATACATCAGCAGTGAATGTCACTTGGTTTTTCAGTGCAATAGAGCGAGAGTGAGGTGAAAACAGCAGGTCTGGGACAGGGTGGCACGTCCAATGAACAGGTCAGGGTTCCATAACCGCAGGCAGAGGAGTTGAAACCGGTGCAGCAGCACAACCAGGTGGACTGGGGACAGCTAGGAGTCATCAGGACAGGTGGTCCTGAAGCATGGTCCTCCGGGTAGGCTCAGGTCCTCCGGGAGAGGGGGTAGAGTGGGAGAGAGAGCGAATTAGAGGGAGCATACTTAAATTCACACAAGACACTGGATAATAACATCAGATTTAACAAACTGACCCTAGCCCCCTGGCACATAGACTATTGCAGCATAGGTACTGGAGGCTGAGACAGGGGGGTCAGGAGACACTGTGGCCCCCTCCGACAATACCCAGACAATACCCCCGGACAGGGCCAAACCAGGCAGGATATAACCTCACCCACTCTGCCAAGCACAGCCCCTACACCAATAGGGGGATATCAACAACCACCAACTTACTACCCTGAGACAAGGCTGAGTATAGTCCACGAAAAGATCCCCTCCACTGCACAAGCCAGAGGGGGCGACAAACCGGACAGGAAGTGACGCACCCCTCCTAGGAATGGCATGGAAAGCACCAGTAAGCCAGTGACTCAGCCCCCGTAATAGGGTCAGAGGCAGAGAATCCCAATGGAGAGACGGGAACCGGCCAGGCAGAGACAGCAAGGGTGGTTCGTCGCTCCAGAGCCTTGCTGTTCACCCTTGCACCCCTGGGCCAGACTACACTCAATCATAGGACATACTGAAGAGGTGAGTCTTCAGTAAAGACTTAAAGATTGAGACAGAGTCTGCGTCTCTCACATGGATAGGCAGACCATTCCATAAAAATGGAGCTCTATAGGAGAAAGCCCTTCCTCCACCTGTTTGCTTAGAGATTCTAGGGACAATAAGGAGGCCTGCGTCTTGTGACCGGAGCGTACGTGTAGGTATGTACGGCAGGACCAAATCTGAGAGATAAGTAGGAGCAAGCCCATGTAATGCTTTGTAGGTTAGCAGTAAAACCTTGAAATCAGCCCTAGCCTTAACAGGAAGCCAGTGTAGAGAGGCTAGCACAGGAGTAATATGATCAAATCTTTTGGTTCTAGTCAGGATTCTAGCAGCCGTGTTTAGCACTAATTGAAGTTTATTTAGTGCTTTATCCGGGTAGCCGGAGAGTAGAGCATTGCAGTAATCTAATCTAGAAGTGACAAAAGCATGGATTAGCTTTTCCGCATAATTTTTGGACAAAAAATGTCTGATTTTTGCAATGTTACGAAGATGGAAAAAAGCTATCCTTGAAATATTCTTGATATGTTCATTAAAAGAGAGATCAGGGTCCAGAGTAATGCCAAGGTCCTTCACACTTTTTTGGGAGACGACTGTACAACCATCAAGATTAATTGTCAGATCCAAAAGCAGATCTCTTTGTTTCTTGGGACCTAGAACTAGCATCTCTGTTTTGTCAGAATTTAAAAGTAAAAAATTTGCCGCCATCCACTTCCTTATGTCTGAAACACAGGCTTCCAGGGCAGGCAATTTTGGTGCATCACCATGTTTCATCGAAATGTACAGCTGTGTGTCGTCCGCATAGCAATGGAAGTTAACATTATGTTTCCGAATGACATCACCAAGGGGTAAAATATATAGTGAAAACAAAAGTGGCCCCAAAACGGAACCTTGAGGAACACCGAAACTTACAATTGATTTGTCAGAGGACAAACCATCCACGGAGACAAACTGATATCTCTCCGACAAATAAGATCTAAACCAGGCAAGAACTTGTCCGTGTAGACCAATTAAGGTTTCCAATCTCTCCAAAAGAATATGATGATCGATGGTGTCAAAAGCAGCACTAAGGTCTAAGAGCACGAGGACAGATGCAGAGCCCTGGTCTGACGCCATTAAAAGGTCGTTTACCACTTTCACAAGTGCAGTCTCAGTGCTATGATAGGGTCTAAAACCAGACTGAAGTGTTTCGTATACATTATTTGTCTTCAGGAAGGCAGTGAGTTGCTGCGCAACAGCTTTTTCTAAGATTTTTGAGAGAAATGGGAGATTCGATATAGGCCGATAGTTTTTTACATTTTCTGGGTCAAGGCTTGGCTTTTTCAAGAGCGGCTTTATTACTGCCACTTTTAGAGAGTTTGGTACACATCCGGTGGAGAGGGAGCCATTTATTATGTTCAGCATAGGAGGGCCGAGCACAGGAAGTAGCTCTTTCAGTAGTTTAGTTGGAATAGGGTCCAGTATGCAGGTTGAAGGTTTAGAGGCCATGACAATTTTCATGAATGTGTCAAGAGATATAGGATTAAAACACTTGAGTGTCTCCATTGATCCCAGGTCCTGGCAGTTCTGTGCCGACTCAGGACAGCTGAGCTTTGGGGAAATATGCAGACTCAAAAAGGAGTCTGTAATTTGCTTTCTAATGATAAAGATCTTTTCGTTGAAGAAGTTCATGAATTCATCGCTGCTGAAGTGAAAGGCATCCTCTCTTGGGGAATGCTGCTTTTTAGTTAGCTTTGCAACAGTATCAAATAGAAATTTAGGATTATTCTTATTCTCCTCAATTAGGTTGGAAAAATAGGATGATCGAGCAGCAGTGAGGACTTTTCGATATTGCACTGTACTTTCTTTCCAAGCTAGTAGGAAGACTTCCAGTTTGGTGGAGCGCCATTTCCGTTCCAGCTTTCTGCAAGCTTGCTTCAGAGCTCGGGTATTTTCTGTGTACCAGGGAGCTAGTTTCTTTTGGCAAATGTTTTTTGTTTTTAGGGGTGCGACTACATCTAAAGTATTACGCAAGGTTAAATTTAGATCCTCAGTTTGATTGTTAACTGATTTTTGTACTGCGACGTCCTTGGATAGGTGGAAGGAGTCCGGAAGGGCGTCTAGGAATCTTTGGGTTGTCCGAGAATTTATAGCACGGCTTTTGATGATCCTTGGTTGGGGTCTAAGCAGATTATTTGTTGCGATTGCAAACGAAATAAAATGGTGGTCCGATAGTCCAGGATTATGAGGAAAAACATTTAGATCCACAATATTTATTCCACGGGACAGAACTAGATCCAGTGTATGATTGTGGCAATGAGTAGGTCCGGAGACATGTTGGTCAAAACCCACTGAGTCGATGATGGCGCCGAAAGCCTTTTGTAGTGGATCTGTGGACTTTTCCATGTGAATGTTAAAGTCACCAAAAATTAGAATATTATCTGCCATGACTACAAGGTCTGATAGGAATTCAGAGAACTCAGTAAGGAACTCTGTATAAGGCCCAGGAGGCCTGTAAACAGTAGCTATAAAAAGTGATTGAGTGGGCTGCTTAGATTCCATGACTAGAAGCTCAAAAGATGAAAACGCTGTCCTTTTTTGGGGGGTAAATTGAAATTTGCTATCGTAAATGTTAGCAACACCTCCGCCTTTGCGGGATGCGCGGGGGACATGGTCACTAGTGTAACCAGGAGGAGAGGCCTCGTTTAACACAGTAAATTCATCAGGCTTAAGCCATGTTTCAGTCAGGCCAATCACATCAAGATTATGGTCAGTGATTAGTTCATTGACTATAACTGCCTTGGAAGTGAGGGATCTAACATTAAGTAACCCTATTTTAAGAAGTGAGATATCACAACCTCTTTCAATAATGACAGGAATGGAGGAGGTCTTTATTCCAGTGAGATTACTAAGGCGAACACCGCCATGTTTAGGTTTGCGCAACCTAGATCGAGGCACAGACACGGTCTCAATGGGGCTAACTGAGCTGACTACACTGACTATGCTAGTGGCAGACTCCACTAAACTGTCAGGCTGGCTAACAGCCTGCTCCCTGGCCTGCACCCTATCTCATAGTGGAGTTAGAGGAGTTAGAGCCTCGTCTATGTTCATAGATAAAATAAGAGCACCCCTCCAGCTAGGATGGAGTCCGTCACTCCTCAGCAGGCCAGGCTTGGTCCTGTTCGTGGGTGAGTCCCAGAAAGAGGGCCAATTGTCTACAAATTCTATCCTTTGGGAGGGGCAAAAAACAGTTTTCAACCAGCGATTGAGTTGTGAGACTCTGCTGTAGAGCTCATCACTCCCCCTAACTGGGAGGGGGCCAGAGACAATTACTCGATGCCGACACATCTTTCTAGCTAATTTACACACAGAAGCTATGTTGTGCTTGGTGACCTCTGACTGTTTCATCCTAACATCGTTGGTGCCGACGTGGATAACAATATCTCTATATTCTCTACACTCGCCACATTTATTTTTAGCCAGCACCATCTTTAGATTAGCCTTTACGTCGGTAGCCCTGCCCCCTGGTAAACAATGTATAATCGCTGGATGATTCTTAAATCTAATATTGCGGGTAATGGAGTCGCCAATGACTAGGGTTTTCAATTTGTCAGAGCTAATGGTAGGAGGCTTCGGTGGTTCAGACCCCGTAACGGGTGGAGGAGAGACCTGAGAAGCCTCTGGCTCCGACTCGTTGCTTAATGGGGAGAACGGGTTGAAAGTTTCTGTCGGCTGAATGAGCGACACCGGTTGAACATGCCGACTGCATTTCTTTCCAGAAGCCCTGAGAAAAATGTCCGGCTGCGGGGACTGTGCGAGGGGATTTTTACTAGTAACTGTACTTACTGGTGACACAGACGCAATTTCATCCTTTCCTACACTTATATTGCCCTTGCCTAACGATTGCGTCTGAAGCTGGGCTTGCAGCGAGGCTATCCTCGCCATAAGGCAATAGTTTTCCTGTATGTGATGAATACAGTGACTGCAGTTAACGTCAGATGACATAGTGTTAATAATGTTACTACTTAGCTTCGGCTGGTGGAAGTCCTGTAGAACCATGTCCAGATAAAGCGTCCGGGATAAAAATGTTGAATGAAAAAATTAAATAAATTATAATACAAAAACGTAGAAAAAAAAATAATAATTAAGACGTTGGAAAAATGTGTTAAATCAAAATAGATTTAAACAGTTATAAAAACGTAAAACTTGGCAGGTAGCCAAGAAGTAACAAACAGCAGCTCAGAGACAAACGAAACGCTCAAAACGGAAATCTCCCTTCACAGAACAGTACAAACTGGCTCTAACCAGAATAGAAAGAGGAGTGGGAGGCCCCGGTGCACAACTGATATGTATGTAAAAATATGTTTTAAAAATAAGACAACTTTCCAGGGGGTGTATTTACTTTTTCACATGACTTTATGTATTCATACTTTCTGAAGCCACTCTATGTATTTGCATGTTATTTTGGCATTATTACGTGTCACATATCAGTTGGCAAACAATGTAAAAAATATATATATCATTGAGTTAATAAAGCATTGTCTCTTTTTTGTTTTCTTAAGTAAGGCAGCTCCAAAATGCATGTGTTTCAGCCTAGCTCAGTGCTTTCTGTGGTGGTGAGGCAGCCTGCAGAAAATATGAAGCATTGCGCCGTGATTGGCTCAGTGTTCTGCCACTCATGGGAAACTACAGTCATGGCAAAAAGTTTTGAGAATGACACAAGTATTGGTCTCCACAAAGTTTGCTGCCTCAGTGTTGATGATGGCTATTTGCATACACTTCAGAATGTCATGAAGAGTGATCAGATGAATTGCAATTAATTGCAAAGTCCCTCTTTGCCATGAAAATGAACTTAATCCCCCAAAAACATTTCCACTGCATTTCAGCCCTGCCACAAAAGGACCAGCTGCCATCATGTCAGTGATTGTCTCGTTAACACAGGTGAGAGTGTTGACGAGGACAAGGCTGGAGATCACTCTGTCATGCTGATTGAGTCAGAATAACAGACTGGAAGCTTTAAAAGGAGGGTGGTGCTTGAAATCATTGTTCTTCCTCTGTCAACCATGGTTACCTGCAAGGAAACACGTGCCGTCATCATTGCTTTGCACAAAAAGGGCTTCACAGGCAAGGATATTGCTGCTTGTAAGATTGCACCTAAATCAACCATTTATCGGATCATCAAGAACTTCAAGGAGAGAGGTTCAATTGTTGTGAAGAAGGCGTCAGGGCGCCCAAGAAAGTCCAGCAAGCGCCATGACCGTCTCCTAAAGTTGATTCAGCTACGGGATCGGGGCACCACCAGTGCAGAGCTTGCTCAGGAATGGCAGCAGGCAGGTGTGAGTGCATCTGCACGCACAGTGAGGCGAAGACGTTTGGAGGATGGCCTGGTATCAAGAAGGGCAGCAAAGAAGCCACTGTGTCATGCCAACAGTAAAGCATCCTCAGACCATTCATGTGTGGGGTTGCTTCTAAGCCAAGGGAGTGGGCTCACTCACAATTTTGCCTAACACAGCTATGAATAAAGAATGGTACCAACACATCCTCCGAGAGCAACTTCTCCCAAACATCCAAGAACTATTTGGTGACGACCAATGCCTTTTCCAGCATGATGGAGCACCTTGCTATAAGGCAAAAGTGGCTCGGGGAACTAAGTGGCTCGGGGAACAAAACATCTACATTTTGGGTCCATGGCCATGAAACTCCAGAGACCTTAATCCCATTGAGAACTTGTGGTCGATCCTCAAGAGGCGGGTGGACAAACAAAAACCCACAACTTCTGACAAACTCCAAGCATTGATTATGCAAGAATAGCCTGTCATCAGTCAGGATGTGGCCCAGAAGTTAATTGACAGCATGCCAGGGTGGATTGCAGAGGTCTTGAAAAAGAAGGGTCAACACTGCAAATATTGACTCTTTGCATGAACTGAATGTCATTGTCAATGAAAGCCTTTCACACTTATGGAATACTTGGAATTATACTTCAGTGTACCATAGTAACTACTGACATAAAGATCTAAGAACACTAAAGCAGCAAACTTTGTGGAGACCAATACTTGTGTCATTCTCAAAACTTTTGGCCACGACTCTACGTCACCACCAAGTCTAACAACATGCCCAAAACATGTCTTTCATTCACCCACGTGGGTATATGCTCCTAAAAACCAATGAGGAGATGGCACGTGGGTATATGCTGCTAAAAACCAATGAGTAGATGGAAGAGGCAGGACTTGCAGTGCATTCTGCGTCACATATAGAATCAACTTCTATTTTAGCACCTGGCAACGCAGACGCTCGTTGGCGTGCGCAAGCAGTGTGGGTGCAATGATTGAATAATATGTATGTGTACATTTATTTTGCAACGCTCGCCCACGCGACGTGTCCTGTAAGGGTAGAGCTCGAAAATTCAAGCCCCTTGGGTGCTGCCATAGAGTTACATTAGAAGTGCCCATCCATGAAGGCTCAAGGTCATTGGCCACAGATAAAATTACGTCCAATCACGTTATATATACAGTAGCTTTGATTTAACTGATCATGTCAACATCATAGCTAGCAGTCATCATCATGAATCAAGTCAAAATTCTACTGGCAAATCCTTTTTAATCCTTGTCATATGAAGATAAATAATTAAGAGAAATTATAGATAAAACTTATCAGGGCTCATTGTCATTGGACATAAACATTACACAACAAGTTGGAAATTGCAAATTCAATAATGAGTGGTTTGGAAGGAATCAGTGGCTAACTGCAAGCATTGCTAAGCAATCACTAGCCTGCTATTCAGTGAGTGGCTGTGTGGTCCCAAGTCTAGGATTAAGGGTCTCTTTTCCAAGTTTAAAATGATAAACATTCAACATTGGCCATGCTGTCAATGAAGCATGATTTGTGCTGCACACAAAACAATTGTTAACTCGGAACTGCAAACTCTGAATGAGTGAGTTCAATACAACTGGGAACTCGGGAAAAAGCTAGCCAAGACTGGGAAAATAAGTTTTGAACGGTCATGCCACTCTGAATTGTAAATCCAGAACTTATGCCTCTTTCTATAGCTATGACCTGATAATTACTGACGTCATCATGATTCAACCTTGTTTTGTTGTTTTTTAGTTCCCAGTTGTCTTGAAAGCTCCAGAGAATGCCAGACTTTGATGACAACGTTTTATGACAAAATTTGCCCACAAAGAACCGTCATGCCACCTTCCTGTTCAAGTGAGCACAGCACATCAAGGTGAGTCCAAAAATATATTGTATGCTGCTGCATAAATTATGTAATATGCCAGGGAGATATGTATACTGTAGCTAAGAAAGTAATACTAAGTGTATGTTGTGTAGTAAACTGTTAGTAGCCCATGTGCGTCACCCTAATAATTTGGTATATTTTCACCTCTTATTTTCGGCTACTGTTCTAACTTGGTAGTGCACATGTAGCCTATAACCTGTTTTAGAGAAATTTAATTATTGAATATTGTAAGAGCTTTCATTGTCTGCTTTTATGCCACCTTTATTTATCCTGCGGTTCTGACTTGGTGTACAGGGAGAACACTGTAGGAACAGCCCATGTTCTGAATTCTGTCGCTGTACAAATAGTTATACAAAAAGTGCTGAACAAATAGTTATATTGACTATGTCCGTCCTAGCTCGCTCATTAATGTCTTCATCGAAATTACGGATTGCCTCTTATCTGCTTGTCGTGCCCTTATGCCATAGTTTGTACATCTCAATTGTCAGTAGAAACCACATTTACTTAAGCAAGTCAACCATTTTTTTTAAAGGCAATAAATGAGGCTGAATTAACTGTTTTGCTGCCAGACAAGGCTCCGCTGATAGCCAGGTGCAGCAGTGGTAATGTGTTGGGACTGCTGTTGGGACTCTGCTGTTGGGACAGTTATTACATGTAGGCCCTAAGAGTTTTTGGGTACCGTTTGTCACCGTTTTAGTGCAATTAATGTATTGGTTAGTGTTGTGTTGTGTAGTGGCTTTGCAGTCATGCATCCCACATTTTTTGTTTTGTTTGCCCCACTAAGATTGACATGCTAAAATCGCCACTGCCTATGTGTCTTTCGATCTGGTTGATTAGTATACGGTCAAATTACATCAATGGCATTTGGAGGGTTACCTTTGATAGGTGGCAACAGTTGCATTTGAGCATCCCATTGTTAGAAGTGGTGGTGGCTGAGGTGCGTAGTGACCCGCTCTATCCACTGGGGGATGATCGAGCTCTGCCTGCGCTGCGGCACATGCTCGATTTAGACGAGGCACAACTCCTCAATAACACGCACAATGGGAAATAGCGGAGGTAGAGGCAACGGACAGATGTGTGATGCGCTAACTTAACCGTGGGCTATTTCACATGTCAACATAAACTTTTATTTGTCCTCTCGCCGACGCAGCTTCTTTGACCAGACTGAGCTATTGATACTCGCTAGACCTGCGTTTTATATTTTTTTGCTGCCAGCACTGATGCAGCGGTGTATCTTTTTCGAGAATGGGGGTGATAATAGATGGATCCTGTTGAATTGAGACAAGACAACGTCGAGACACGTCCAAAAAGTGTCATCCCTCGAGTACAATCGAACACAGATGTATAGGTGATATGTTCGCCGGCTGGATACATCGAGGGATTTTAATATTCCCAAAACAAGACGCGAAATTGGGCAAACCAAGGAATTGCAGCCTCACCTACAGCATATTTTGTAATGCACTGAGTCGATTTCGTTCGGCCTTTATCAAATGTAAGTAGAATGTCTGAATGAATTAAGGTGGGGTCTTTTTTTTTTAACAAAGTGAACACAATTTCGTGTGTAATTGAAGGAATGTTTATGATTAACTACACATACTAATGTTGCAGTTATCATACGTTGTCTCCTGTTGCCATGTTAGTTATTATTTTGATTAATTATTAATTATGTTATAAATATTGTCATTATAATTATTGTTATTATTAGACTGGTCTTAAATTGGTGATGCGTAGGCTATAGTGCATGCATCGCCCAAATAGGGGACATGCATTTGAATACATACATTTATTTGTAGGTTGTCTAATCGAACTGCTGTTTCTCCCTTGCAGCTGCTGAAGACGTCAGAGGAATAAAGTCATTCAGAATCACTGAAGGTGTACAGGATAAAAGGGCCGGTTTTCTCATCACCTAAAATGACAACCAGGAGGGACCACGAAAAGTAAAAAATGCCGTATTTCCGCAAGTACTCACACTGGAGTTAACCACCTGAGGGACACATGAGGTTGTTTTGTGAACATATTGTTCAATATCTGGTGATTTAATAGGCTATACATTTGAAAAGCATAAAGGGCCTACACATCCACAGCCTATATTCACTTGGCTGCAATTAATTATGCCATAAAATATATGAGGAGTCCGTTTACAAAAATCTATTCATGTGTTTCTTAACTCACCTATGCGTCACTGAATAACAGGTGCCTGCTATCTGTCAAAGCAGCATCAACCAACCTGTGCGCCCTTTGCTACAACTTCTTACTTTCCATTGGCCTAATCGTAAAGGGATTATATAATTCACTGGGAACTGAATTTACACCCTCCTCAAAATGGAGTTTGCCATGATAGGTGCAGATAATGGGTGCAAAACTAGACTGCCTTACGGGTATGCTCGCGCACGGGAAAGGGAGCACGAAAGGGAGAGACAGGTACAGCAGGCAACAGCCGCTGCTGCTGCTGAAGGTGCATTAAGTGGAGAGGGAGGGGAGTCCTCTGGACATCTCCTTAACAACCACCAGCAGCATCAGTCTCGCACCGCCTCCTCATCAAATTCCAACAACAGTAGCGGCAGTACCGCCTCACGCCCCTCCTCCTCGCAACAGCCGCAACAGCCACAGCAGCACCACCATGAGTCTGAGCAGCAGGTTCTCAGAGAAAGGAAAAAGCAACGCGGCGTAGGACGTTGGAGAAGGAGTCGCCAGACTCTCGGTGGGGACTTGCGCCACTCGGAGTTGGCGCTACTTGGATCCGAGGAGGATATGATTGAGGAGGACGAGGCGGAAGGCGGAGAAGAGGAGGACGGGGGAAGCAAGAGTTCCAGTTTTCTCTGTAATATGGATGATGAAGAGACTGTCTCACTCACAGATAGACGTCCCCAATCAGGATACGAGAATATTTACAGTGAGTATGGGTGCTGCGAAAGAGTTGTTATTAATGTGTCCGGACTAAAGTTTGAAACTCAACTTAAGACTCTCACACAGTTTCCTGACACTCTTCTGGGAGACCCGGACAAACGAATCAGGTACTTCGACCCTCTAAGGAACGAATATTTTTTTGACAGGAACCGACCAAGCTTCGACGCTATTCTTTATTATTACCAGTCAGGGGGCCGATTGAAGAGACCCCAAAATGTACCTTTTGACATCTTTTCGGAGGAGGTGAAATTCTATGAACTCGGGGAGGAGGCAATGCTGAAGTTTCGGGAGGATGAGGGTTTTGTCAAAGAGGAAGAGAAACCCTTACCAGAGGACGAGTTCAAACGCCAAGTTTGGCTTCTTTTTGAATACCCAGAGAGCTCACAACCTGCGAGAGGGATTGCAGTCGTGTCCGTTTTAGTCATCGTTATATCAATAGTCATTTTCTGTATGGAAACGTTGCCAGAGTTCAGGGACGAAAAAGAATACCTTAAACCACGAGACAATTCAACAGAACCCCATGGGCAGACCCCCTTTAACGACCCATTTTTCATTGTTGAGACGGTATGCATTATTTGGTTTTCATTTGAGATTATAGTGCGCTTCTTTGCAAGTCCAAGTAAAACTGATTTCTTTAAAAACATTATGAATACTATAGACATTGTATCCATTTTGCCTTATTTCATCACGCTCGGCACAGATCTTGCTCAACAGCAAGGTAAAGGGGACCAGGCAATGAGTTTTGCAATCTTGAGAATAATCCGCCTTGTCAGAGTCTTTCGCATATTTAAACTCTCCAGGCACTCCAAAGGACTGCAAATCCTCGGACATACCCTCCGCGCAAGTATGAGGGAACTAGCGCTTCTGATTTTCTTCCTCGTTATTGGTGTCATTTTGTTCTCAAGTGCAGTGTACTTCGCTGAGGCAGACGAACCCGCGTCTCAATTCACAAGTATTCCCGACGCTTTTTGGTGGGCTGTCGTCACTATGACCACGGTCGGATATGGAGACATGAAACCAATAACTGTCGGTGGCAAGATAGTGGGCTCGCTCTGTGCCATAGCGGGTGTGTTAACCATAGCTCTTCCAGTGCCCGTCATTGTATCCAACTTCAATTACTTCTACCACAGGGAGACTGATAATGAAGCAGACCCGCCACCGGTTGTTGAAACCCCACCACCTGCCTGCCCCTATTTCCCCAACTTTCTAAAAAAATTCAAAGGGTCCCCCTCAGGCTCTTCGCTGGGTGATAAAGCAGAGTACATGGAGATGGAAGAGGGGGTAACGGAGTCGCTGTGTGGAGTGGACAAAAGCCCAAGTAAAGGAAATGGGACAGACATTGGCAGGAAAGACAGTACAAGTTCAAAGTCACAACAAACTGACGTGTGATGACAAAAAATGATTATTCTTGTGGAGAAAGATATGCTGTCAAATCACACACACATAGATGGTCAGACTCACACAAGTGCGCACTTGCGCGCATACACGCACACACACACACACACACACACACACACACACACACAGACAAACTCATACACACACACACTCACATATTTTATATTTAGCTAGATCTTGGGAAGCTCAAATATGGTGTTTTATTTTGCCATGTGGTTGCTTAGAAAATAGACACCCAAATCAAAAGCTTTATAACTATTATGACCAATGTAATCCGATGATATAAGATATAGGCTACCTATATCGGCCTCGTAAACCTACAAAATAAAATCGAGAATATTGAAGAGACAGGCTAATGCATACGCACTTTATGAGTTTCATTTGTCAATAATGGAAGGGGAGATATATATATTGTTTTGCTGTTATGCGATAAAGTCCAAGTTTATAGTAGGCCTAGTTTGCACTATTGTAAACGCTTTTTGAGTCGCTGACTTTGAAGAGAGATATACTTGGAAGTTATATTGAGAGACAGAAACTGTAGGCCATATGGCAACCTAGACACCCCTTCGTTTGACTAAAGAGTATTGAGATATTCTTATTATAAACAATAATCAATTCTTATTGCGTTTCTGTGTACACAATAAAATAATCATTCAATATCGATTGGAAACATTGAAATAGCTAAGTCATGTGTGAGATTATTGAGTAAATGAGCATGATACCTATTTTCTTTCCAAATGCTCGGCGTTGACAGCACACTGAGGTCAACAAGTGAAACGCTTGGCAAACAACATTATTTTCAAAGCTTAGGCCAAAATAAAGCCTTGAATTGACCGACCACCGAGGTGAAGCACAGGAATTACACTAGCTACTCTGCAGACTGACATGAGGAATTGCTCCACACTGGCTGTCACAGGAGGTCCAGCACGGATATCTTGCGTGACTACAACCCCGTCCCTTTAAAACCACCTCAAACTAACTGACAATATCCCTTTACACGGACGTTGACTGAAACCTATATGGGAAAAAACGACTGTCATCATGGAAACTTTGGGTTTGTGAACTTAATCTCTTATTCGCTGGACCTAATACACATTTCTCTAATATGAGAATGGAAGGTCTGTTGGTCATCCCAGAAAGCACCAAGATCTCCAGCAGGCGGTTTCCCAAGGTATGTTCAACATTTAATCACCATTCACATATACATATTTTTGTGATGTGGTTTTCTGTATATGAGCATGACACACCCACACACACACGTACACATTATGTGACGCACTCTGGAACTATTTGACGTTCCAAAGTAATTGATAAAAGATTTAGTTTCTTGCTGCATGTTTTTGAATCAGGTCAGGTACTGCCATGCTACACCCACATTTTCTAGTAGGATATACATAAATTTCTAACTATAGTCAATGATGCAAAATTCTAAAAAGTAAAATATGCACGTGCATAAAGTTCTACTTTTCCATTGAAGGTAGTAATCCCATTAAATATAAATAGACAAGGCCAACTGTATCAAAACAAACGATAATGTGCTGCACAGGCCACTACTAGCCTGCTGATTGCATTAACACACACACACACACACACACACACACACACACACACACACACACACACACACACACACACACACACACACACACACGCACACGCACACGCACACGCACGCACACACACACACACACACACACTCTCTCTCTCTCTCTTGATGTTGACAGCATTGATGCTTTTGGGGCCCTGACATTTTGCCTAATATAATAATTAAATATTTAAAACTGAGTTGTACAAAGCAAAATTTTTCGCACTCAGAGCTCTGGGTCTTTATCCAGAAAACCTGTCAACGCCTGTCAGACAAATACATTCACTGTCATTCATTGTACTTTTGAAATGGTACAACCAGACTCAGAAAGTGGCTGGCTCAATATGTTTTGTTACTGCATCAATACACTGTAATTAGTTATGTTAAAAAGTAGCTGTGTAGCAAATACTCATCAAAAATGTTATTCATCATCTGCTTGCCGTTTCCCCGGCATGGCATCAATGCCTTCAATTTAAACTTAAAACATGTACTTTGACCTGTGATGTCATGTGAATGACAGTCTTTGCAGTGTCAATTGTTACCATACACTCATCTCATATGATGAGTAGAATAAATGAGTGTAACATTTTCAGATTTTCATGGGGTTTCCTCATCTTAGGCATCAATTCAAAGGATACAGTGTTAATTTGGACCCTGTCAAGTCAATTTGTGTACACTGTATTTGGTCTAGTGCATTTTCCCATTGAGGCTGTATGTACAACCAGTCTCACTGAAGCTCTGTACTGTATGTGTGGAATACTCTGTGAATCTACAGAGTGGGTCAGATCTGATCAAAAAGATAAAAACACTTCACTTTGCACAAAGTTATCTCTCCCTTTTATGTTTTATTCCCTTGGGAGAATAATAGCTACAAACTTTGCTCTGATGCAAAAACATAGTACATTTGTGTTTTGGGCCTTATCTAGTACAGTTTATGTTATTCAGTGTAATATAATATAATATATGCCATTTAGCAAACACTTTTATCCAAAGCAACTTACAGTGACTTGCAGAAGTATTCAGACCCCTTGGATTTCATTGTGTTACAAAATGGGATTAAAATGGATTTAATAAAAAAAAATTGTCAACGATCTACACAAAATACACTGTTATGTCAAAGTGGAAGAAAAATTCTATATTGTTTTTTAATGAATGAAACATTTATAAATACAATATAGTCATTGTATAAGTTTTTAGCTCCCTGAGCCCATACTGTACATGTTAGAAACACCTTTGGTAGCAATTTCAACATTCCCTGTCTTCTTGGTAAGCAACTCCAGTTTAGATTTGGACTTGTGTTGTAGGCTAATGTCCTGCTGATGTCCTGGTGTAAAGCGGACTGAAGCATATTTGCTCTAGGATTTTGCCTGTGCTTAGCCCTGTCGAGTTTCTTCTTACTCCCCAGCATTTGCCGATGTCAAGCATACCCATACCATGATGCAGCCACCACAATGCTTGAAAATAAGGAGCCAGTTACTCAGTGATGTAGGGCTTTGCATTTAGGCCAAAAAAGTGTATTCCTTTGTTTTTTTTGCAGTATTACATGTAGATACATGTTTCGGAATATTTTTATTTTGTATATTTGTGTTCATCTTTTCACTCTGTCATTTAGGTAATTATTGTGCAGTCACTACAATGTTGATCCATCCTCAGTTATCTCCCATCACAGCCATTTAACTCTGTAGCTGTTTTAATATCACCAATGGCCTCATGGTATAGTGCCCACAAAGCTCATAACTAAGCTTAGGACCCTGGGACTAAACAACTCCCTCTGCAATTGGTTCCTGGACTTCCTGACGGGCCGCCCGCAGCTGGTAAGGATAGGCAACAACACATCTGCAACGCTGATCCTCAACACTGGGGCCCCTCAGGGGTGCGTGCTTAGTCCTATCATGTACTCCCTGTTCACCCACGACTGAGTGGTCAAGCATGACTCCCACAACATCATTAAGTTTGCTGACGACACAACAGTGGTAGGCCTGATCACCGACAACAATGAGACAGTGTATAGGGAGGAGGTCAGAGACCTGGCCGTGTGGTGCCAGGACAACAACTTATCCCTCAATGTGAGCAAGAGAAAGGAGCTGATCTTGGACTATAGGAAAAGGAGGGGCGAACAGGCCCCATTATCATCGACAGGGCTGTAGTGGAGCGGTTGAGAGTTTCAAGTTCCTTGCTGTCCACATCACCAACAAACTATCATGGTCCAAACACACCAAGACAGTTGTGAAGAGGGCACGACAACTCCTTTTCCCCCTCAGGAGACTGAAAAGATTTGGCATGGGTCCCCAAAGCGTACGGCAAGCTTCCTGCCATTCAGGACCTATATACTAGGCATAGACTGTCATAAACTGTTCTCTCTGGTACCACACGGCAAGTGGTACAAGAGCGCCAAGTCTGGGTCCAAAAGGCTCCTTAACAGCTCCTACCCCCAAGCCATAAGACTACTGAACAATTATTCAAATGGCCACCCAGACTATTTACATTGACCCCCCCCCTTTTGTTTTTACACTGCTGTTACTCGCTGTTAATTATCTATGCATAGTCACTTGACAAATTACCTCAACTAACCTGTACCCCCGCACATTGAACTGTATATAGCCTCGTTATTGTTATGTAATTTTCTTGTGTTACTTTTTGATGTTATTTTTTTACTTTAGTTTATTTAGTAAATATTTTATTAACTCTATTTATTGAACTGCATTGTTGGTTAAGGGCTTGTAAGTAAGCGTTTCATGGTAAGGTCTACACCTGTTGTATTCGGCGCATGTGACAAATACAATTGGATTTGATTTGATTTGGTAACATCCCTGTGAAGTTTCATACCTGTCCTGCAGCTCAGTTCAGAAGGATGACTGTATCTTTGAGGTGTTTGGGTGGTTTAATACATAATGCAGATCATAATTATTAAGTAGACCATGCTTAGAAATATATTTACTATCTGATTTGTTATTGTTAACCATCTACCAATAACTGCCTTTTTTATGAGGCTCTCCAAAAGCTCCCTGGTCTTTGTAATTGAAATGATATGCTTGTAACTATAGTCCATGTAACTATTTATAAGATTTGTTAAGGCAAACTTTACTACTGAAGTATTTTAGGCTTGCCTAAACAAAGGGGCTGAATACGTATGCAACAACTATGTTTTAGTTTTTTAAGAATCTTAATTTTTATTTTGCATAGTTCTTCCACTTTTATATTTTCAGAGTATTTTGTGTATGTTGTTGACAAAATATTACAATTAAATCCATTTTAATCGCACTTTGTAACACAATAAAATGTGAAGAAATCCGAGGGGTCTGAATACTTTTATTTGTTTATACATTTTGCCTACGGGTGGTACCAGGAATCAAACCCACTTTCCTGGCGTTGCAAGCATCATGCTTTACCAGCTGAGCTACAGAGGACGCTTTGGACATGTGCAGTATGTCTGGGCCTCCCTCTGACATATTTATAGCCTATGTTATGTCGTATTGCATTGCAATTCCAAGTTACACAAATATTGTGTGCGCATGGAAACTGAGATCAGAGGCTGATCTGTATGGAAACAATCCTACTGTAGTTCTCAATTGCGGAAGAGATTGACTAATGTACACCTGGGAGCTTTAGGAGACTAACATTGAAACCCCCAGGTTTCAATGTTGAAGTTACATAATATGCCTCCATTGAAAGATAGCAACCCTAGTCTTTGTTAACAACACAACATCTCACAGCGGATCTTTCCAATGAGCTGAATTAATCTGACAGTGCGCGCAGGAGTCGATTATGTTACCTCATTATAGATGTGTAGATAATGTTGCTAGTTACACATATGCTTTAGTGTAGGGTTTCCTGACTCACATGTATGGCGATAATGTCTGTTGCGTGATATTACAGTGTAATGACAGTAGTTACAGTCTTATTACAGAGTAATGAAAAAGCATGACTTATGGTAAGGTGATGTAAATTGGCACAACAATGCTCTTTGTAGACTATGAGACTTTGTCTAAATGAGTCTTTGAAGTCTTGATGAGCGGAGCTAGGAAGTGTGTATATAGTCCATAGAATAGACTCAAGTTTGGAGTCACACATAATTGGAGCAGGAGGAAATTAAATCCTGGCACACCGCTGGACAGGTAAGCACTTCCCAGAGTTGTCACATGGAGTCTTACTCAGACTTGGTTGTCCCTAGGGGTGCAAGCGAAGGCCCTGCAGAGATGCAGTGGTAGTGTATTAACAAGCTTGAGATTTAATGCAATGCAGCAGCTGCTCAACCGTAAAACGTTTTCTTCCTGATGACGCGGGCTGGTGGCTGGAAGGCTAGCGGCCTGCTGGTAAAGTTTAGCGGCTCCAGATGTGTCATCAGCTGTGGGAGTCTTGAATGGAGCATTGAGATAAGTAAGGAACGAGTAAGCAGGGTCTCGCTTGTTATCGTAACACCTAACGAACAACGTCATATGAGCTGTACAGTGTAAACTAGTCATGTAGTGTTCAAATGCATGATTGATTGCGCAGAGTCGAACGGTTAAGTAACGCGGTAAAAAGGTGAAGTAGATGGAGTTTTGAATAGTAGTTGATATAATGATGGCCTATAGTGAAAATGTTACACATTACGAATGTGGGTTACTTCAAAATACATTCTAGACCTAGATAATAAGGTTATTTGTAACCCAACCACGAAATGACAATATATATGTGAAGAAGGTAAACAACTTAATTAGTTGTTTTTTCCATGATTTGATCCTAATTAAAATGAGGGTTTACAATTTGATTAAGGTAACAAGCATACCTTTTACATTGATACCATGTGTAATTAAATGTTATGAGCAACATGATCATGTTCCTAGTCAGGGATATATGTAATCAAGCATTTTTCACTCATGACTAATCAAGGCCACTCCCAATGGACGTTGAAACGATCAATCCTGGATGAGCCGTGATACGTGAGCAGAGCCTCCCTATGTATTGATCAGCTTATGTAAACGTAAGCCTGTATTCCCCAAATCAAAGCAGTGGCATCTTTAGTCCAGGTGGAGCCAAAATGGCTGCCATAAATGGAGACCCCGTAGACCTAGTCTCCCACTCGCTCTGGAAGCTTTTATGTGGAGTGACTAATGCTAGCTCTCCAGGGCCCGGGGTGTATCGTTGCATGTGTGCTGTACACAAGGAGCCAGCCTACAGGGGCCTCCACGCGCTGTTGATGACTCAGAAGGCAGCCCGGAGGACTACAAAGACCAAGATCCCCCGCATAAAGTGCATGGGGATTTCTGTTTAGTAAAAGTTTGGAACATTCTGAAAAATGAAAGAGTACCCTTATTGTTACATGCCACATGGTTTTGTTTAAAGATATGGTTAGATCAAGGGAAGCAAGCAGAATCATATTTTCTCAAAGTGAAATGATTCAAACCAGTTAACACTTTACATCATCAAGGTATGCTTTGTAAAGGGTTTGTAAGTGGTTTTAGACTATGTATTATACGTTTATAGTTGGTTTATAATAAACAGCTATACTCATTCATTGAAATTGTGATTGACAAATTGTTAGACTAATACTAGTTGTAACTGCTTATTATTATATATCAATAAATAATGAACAGTCCATAAGCTACTTACAATCCCTTTATAAACCCTTTATAAAGTATGCTTAAATGTAGTGTTACCCAAAATCTAATGGCCGTTTAAAAAAAAAGGGTTGTAATTGGTCTAGAACAGTGTCAAAGGGAGCTGTTTTTAAATCATCTGAGGTATGCAGTTACAGAAATACTGCTGAGGGGTGGAGAATTCTGTTGTTTACTTTATATTGATGACCTCATAACATCCGTAATTTAATGATTTATTTACTTCTTGAGTCTCTCATGGCATCGTCTGATAAAATAGATATGTCATTACCCCAACCATAAATGTTTGGGATATATTTTCCTAAGGAGCCGTTGTGAAACCTTTGCTGTACTATTATCCTTGTCTTTGATTTTATAAAAACTCATGTTACAAAAATGTACCAGTGAGCTCTTGAACGGTAAAATATTATTGGTTTTGGCTTCCTCTCAGAGGTTTTGATGGAGACTTGCAGATATGCCCCCTGGCAAAAACATGCTACTTCACTTATGAAGTAACAGTCAATGCTCAAGGGCTTTGTATGTCTTTGGACCAGATCCACATAATTATTTTGGGAAGTCTTTCCATTTTTTGGTGGACTACGCAGGAAACAACAAAGTTCTCTTTTAGGATTGTATTTTACTTCTCGAGCCCCTAACAGTAAGTCCTTTCTCCCTCAAGCCAAGTCTTGGTTTTTATACAGTCATGGTTTTCTGCTCTTTCGTCAGAGGTATTCTACAGCTGGCACGTTAAAACACTGCTCGGGCAGTGATGGAAAATTCCCTCTCCATTTTTTAGATAAACGTACACATGACGTGAGATATTATTTGTTTCTTCTTCAATCCTTAATTCCAGATAAAGTAGCAGCTTTTTATTGTATACTTGGTAGCTGGTTGTACTGTAGTTAGTTGCAGTGCATTGATGTTAATGGTTTAATCAATACGTTCTAACCATTTGACAACGATTAACAGATCACAATGCCAGTCTACTGTACTTTTCACTGCATGTCAAGAAATGAAGAATGCACACAGTACTCTTTGGGGTGGTTTCCTGGACACAGATTTTTGGTCCAGGACTAAGCTTAATCTGTGTTTGGGCAACCACCCCTCTATGTCCAATGTATAATTAGGCCTACTCTTTTAATGTTCCAGAAGTAACAAAACAACTGCATTTAACAAAATTACTGAGCTGTAAAGAAATGATAAAATGTGCAATATCCTGAACGATGAGGCTTAAGTGCTGTTCATTAACAATTATCCCACTCTGAAAGGTTCTCCATTCTCCACATTATCCTCTTAAAATGTCCCCCCTGCAGCCTGTTACGCATAGTCTACTAAAGAACGATAATTTGTTGTTTACTGCTATTGTTTAGGAGACTAATAATAGTAAGGCCAAACACTTTTGTTTACGGCACATCTGCGAGGCTGTGATATTGGCATAAAATAAAATATTCTAGCTTGTATTTGAGCATCTGCCTTATCATCAATGTTTGCCTTGGTGAGTTAATTGGGACTTTGTGCACTCCCTTGAGTGCTGGCTGAAAAATTGCACGTTTGAGGCTATAAATAGCTGATAGCATTTCCTGCAGTGCTGGGGAGAAATTTGGTGTTTCGAAAATAACCTGTCTTGATCCCATTTGTTGTTGAATTGCCAGCTATCTTTATTCTGTATACTGTAGACACACCAAGAGGTGTCATGACAGAGAACAGAGAGAACCTTGTGGCACGAGATTACCTTTGTCTTAATTGGAACCCAGATTGGGCAATCAGAGTTGATCAATCAATTGAGGCTTATGCTTTTCCAATGTTGCGTTCCCAGGCATAAAGTTACAAACACTTTTCCCAAGGGTGCTGGGGGCCACAATAAGCTGCAGAGGAGAACATTTGTGGTAAATGTAAGCATTGTCATAGCAACCGTGACTGGAATTTTCTGATGTATGGTGTGTCGGTGTAAAGTGTATGTGTGCGTGTGTGTGTACGCTCATCTGTGTATGTGTATTTTTAAGTGTTTGAGAGTCTGCTATTCCAACTCTCACCCTCTGTTTGGAAAATATGTGTCAGGGTTGTACACAGTGCAGTTTCCCCCCAAACAAACCACTGGCACACTACAACGCTTAAAATACGAGAGATTTATTTTGTGACTCCATCTGGCATTTACAGCACCTGTGGGTTGGAGTCTGAAATCCAACTGCAAGTCAGCAATAGTGGGGAAACTCGTAATATCACTCTTCTGGTCCTTTTTGATGTGCTACATGTTGTGCCCTTAAGTGGTTTCTGTCCTCTGACTGGGGAGTGTGGTTTAAAACTCTCAGTGTGGGGTGGCATTATTCATCACACTTTCAGAGTTGCAACGCCACAAGTTAAAATGTGGCATATTGCTATCATTTCAATGTAGCGCAGCAACATTTCACACAGTTATGGACGAAGAGGAAGTGTGTGTTTGTTATTGTTTGGGTGTGCACCTGCATTTCTTTGTTTTGTTTTTTAGATGTACCGACACAACTCTTGTGAAATGGAAGGTTAGAGTAACGCTGTAATAACAGTGGAATAATAACCGTATTATAATAACAGTATATCAGTGTAGTGTGTGTTTTGCACTCTGGCTGATGGAACTATCCTATCTTAACTATCCCAAAGCTCCTGAACATGGCACTGTCAGCACCTATTGACCACCTCCTTATACATGTCTGTCTGTATTTTAGCTCCTGACTGGGATATCATAAATACTATTATCACCCACATTGACATTTATATTGGTTTTCAAAACGTCTTTGCACACTCCTTTATCGACTTTCCTTACTGCTCATCAATCAAGTAATGCTGCCCAGATTGGTTCCTTGGCAATAGGATAGCCACTGGAGACCTGACTAATATGATCACTTCTAGGAAGTTCTAGAGTACTACAGCAAAAGCATTTGGTTGTTACAAAGGGCTACATGCTATTATTGAGGGAAGGGTACTTATTCTGCAGTGGATTAATTTTACATTTGAGTCATTTAGCAGACCCTCTAAGCGATTTACAATTAGTGCATTAATCTTAAAATAGCTAGGTGAGACCACATCATTCACACGGAAAATTCCAGAAAGTTCCAGCACCCCCTTATTCATCCCCCCACATCCACCTTCTCCCTCTCATTAATGAAGTCCAAATGTTTCAGTCAGGTCCAGACGCCTGGGCAGCATTCCCTGGCTTACTGGATTCCTGGCCCAAGATAATTATTCGCGCCAAATGGAGTGCACAAAGCACTTTTCATTTGAATTTGTCTTTATTTATGTGTGTCGTGTCTTATGAGTTGCTTGCTTGACCCAAACTCTGTACTTAATGTGTGTAGGTGGGTCATCCATACATTTATTGAAGCGGCATCCATGCTTCAATAAATGTATGGATGATTCATGCCATTCGTGTGAGCCAGATTCGATCTTGTGACTAATTGGTCATCTAACATTCATGTTAAATACCTGACCACGGCCATCCATCCCACTTCTGACACCAGTGTAGCATATTTGGGGGTTTGCTGCCTAACTGTAACTGGGATACTGCATGGTAACGCAATACTTTACTGACATACACATAAACAACGGCCTTCATGGACAGATCATTTGCATGAGCTGCAATCCATTGGAAACAAATGGCTTTATCTTTCTCATATGGATGAAGGTCATTGACAGTATAAATTCATTCAGAGAAGAGGGATGGAAGTCTGGGTAGAGATGACTGCTGATAACATTTTTGTTTCAGGTGCATCTGTGTGATTTATTATGTGGGAAGTGAGGCTATAAATCAACCACTCTGGCATTTCTCCTCTGCTAGGGTGTCACAGGCTGGTTACCGGTTCTGCTTTTGGCTGTAGAGGCTTGAGAATCAGACATGCTAGCTGGACTTTCCCATTTCGGATGTGGTTTCACACGATGCAGGGTTGTCCTGCTAGTGCATTTGCAATCCTCTATCCTCACATTTTGATGTTTTGTTTCTAGTTTTTAGGGAGGTGTTTTAACCCCAACTGAGCAAACCGGTGTAGTAGTAAATCCTTCCTAAGCTTACAAGGTAGACATGCAAAGTCATTCTACTGTTTGCCCTTGTGAGTTGATGCATAAATAATTATTAATTATTCATGGTTAAACCTCTCACGCTGTGCAAGTAATGATGCCCTGGTCCTTTAAAAAGTTGTCTGCGACTTCAACGATGTGGCAAAATCATGGTAGAATTGCACATGTATAACTGTGTATAGCTGTCATTACTTGTTATTATTTCAATATCTTTGGCAAATATTTGCTATGGACTTCTATTATACCAGCAACGGTCTCCCTACATCCCATAAACACAGTGCATTTGGAGGCATTTCTCACTGCCTAGCAACCTGACACAACTGTAGCCAGGTTTACTTTCCACTTGTAAGCCAGTAGAATAGTGTCTAAACATAGATTATTCAACCTCACAGCAATGTTCGAATAAAAAAGATTTTGTGGTACTGAAGTGATTTGAGTTGCGGATGTATACGCTCCCTCAGTCAGCTTGTAGTGAATTCACTCATAAACACTGTATTTCATAGATCTGCTCTTGCCAGTCCTGCCATCCATGTGCACAGAGCTTGTTAAGAGGGGACGAGGGCGTCTTTGCATTAATGATGTTTTCTGACCGCCGCCACCCCGCCAGCGCCATGCCTTTAATTCGCTGTGATGGTCTGTCATGGTGTAATATGACTCACAGTGCATTGCACATGTGCTTTCCGAGTGGCGCCGCCCTTTGTCGCTTTGAATCAACTTGAGGCCCACAACCGTCACATACGCCACGCTTGCTTGCATGGGCTGCCTTGGCCAGAACAGCTGACCAGCACAACACAGCCAATGAGAAATAGGAACAACAGCGTCTGTGTGGGCACTCAACCATGCCAGCAAAGAGTACATGCTGATAAATCTGCATAGATGAACCGTAGCAAAACAACGTATTAAACAACGCATTCGTATTTTCAGCTGACAATTGGCGGCTGTGGGCTTAAAATGAGCTTGAGAATGGTGAACCAAATGTTGATTATTTGAGTGTGCGTGGGTTTGTGTGTGGCCTACATATTTATAGTCTGCTTTGTGTGTCTGTGAATGTCAGGACTGATCTGAGAGCAGTGCCTGCAGGGGAATGAGGCAAGAATCCCCCAGCCTTTGGATTAGTGTCAGTGTGCAGGAAGCGAAGGCTGCACTTCCCCCCCCTGAGCTACTGTACGTGTGTATGTTGGGTTTCTAAAGCTGTCTGTTTGAATTCTCTCCATACTACAGTAGATAGCGTTTCCATTATAGTCTCTTGATTGTCTTGAAGCCCTTCATAAAAGCCAGCATTCTCTTCATTAGTTCAGGTTTTCAATCCTCTCCATATCGGTTTGTATCCACTTGAAATGCATGCCACTTGAACATCAATAGAGATCTAATTCAAATAATCTGAATGCGGCTCTTGAGAATTCTTAGTAGTCCAAGATAATTCTACATTTCATCAGTCAGTCTATGTGTCACTGGCTCAAGGGATTTGGTCCCTACGTTGGTGTCACGAGATGGTGCAGAGAGAGACCAAGGCGCAGCGCAGTGATAGTTCAACATTTTAATGATTTGACAAATCAATACTGACAATGACGAACTGTCCAAACACAAACACAATATGATAAACGTAATGGAATTTGTACACCAAACAAAAACGGAACACACTACTTTACCCGTGACTGGAGGAATAACGACCCATACAAAGGTGTAGGACATACAAACATATATAGGATCCCTAATTAGAGACAATGCGGTGCAGCTGCCACTAATTAGGGATCCAACCCAAAACCCACACAGAAACAGAAAGAATAGAAACTGTCAGACTCTGACCATAGCTTCACAGAGAAGCAAATAGGATTCTCTATGGCCAGAGCCTGACAGTTGGTCTATCAAATTATATCTGGTGTGTGTTGGTCATTATTAAGCTTTGGCTATGAGGTTGTCGTATCTATGAGTATTGTTACCAAGACAGGGTATGCAGCTTCTTCATAGGTAATTTAGATCAGTAAGGTTTTGGTGAAACACACTGTATAGGCCTACCTCTTGTTCACTGCTTGGATATGCCTGTACTTGGCAAGGCTTTACTGATATCTACATGGCAGTCAAAGATACTGAAGTACATGGATATTACAATACATACACAATAACACATTCAAGTTTAAATCACAAGTAAAATTCATGAAAGTATGTACATTAAGGGGACACACAGGGTCCATACTTGAGAACATTGTAAGTTTAAGTTTAACCTGGACCTCCTTTTCAAAATGCACATCAGCCAATTAAAATCGTTGACGTAGTTGCAAACTCTACATGTTAGCTGCTCCAATTACATAACCTGGCACATTTAGCCCTATGATAACCTGAGCAGATGGCAATGATTATTTCCTTTAACAAATCCTGCATCAGCCTATCAAATATCTTTGACTTTATATCCACCAACCAATGGCATTACTTAAAATAGGTCAACTTGGCCACCAGAGGGATATTTTACACCTCTAAATTCAAGGTTTAGTTTTGTCCCTCTATGTCTGTCTCAAGTGTAGAGTGCCAATATTGCATGATGCATCCTTGACTAGGCTACTAGGCTACTAGCTACTAATGTCAGACAAAATTCAAAGAGCATGTTTTCGCATGTATAACCACGTTTCCATACAGAGATTTCATGCAAGTAAAGTAATACCGTATAAAAAAAGATCACGACAGCTGTGACTAGCCTGCCTGCACAACCTACCTGCACTTTATCTACGAGCTGTTGGCTAGAGTGCAGGTGCCAAGACCAGAGTAGGCACATTTGCTATTTAACGCAACAGTTTTTGTGACAAAACTCTCAGTAGAGTTGAAAATGCATTGGAAATATATTAAACTTTTATTCGATACATAAAAAACTAAAAATACATTTTGTGTCCACTACGCAAGTGGAAACACACCACTGGTGGGGAAAATGTGCATATTTTCTTTATACATATTGTCGAATATTCACATGAAAATCTGTCGCCAATTGGATGGAAACCTCGTTTATGACAAAATCCTACAGTTTTTGCTCATCTGTTTCGCATACATCCATGTGCTTTTATGGAAAAGGACTTGTCAAATAGCTGTCATTTACCATCTTTATCGTTGCTTTCTGCTGCAAACAATGCTAAAGCGGTTGACTATGAAACAACAGTGCACATTAACCATGGGTTCAAGCACCCCTCGCATCAGGCTAACACTGTTCACTGCTGGTCCTCGATGCTTGATTCAAATAATGCACATGTGACAACGTGGATGATTATAATAATGCATATAAAACGTTTTACATGTAAGTGTAGCATATAGTAGCATATAGTAGCAATTCATATTTATGTAGCAGTGCCAGTAGCTTATGTGACGTCTCCAAGAAGCTCTGCAAAAAGCTCCTCATTAAATGTTTTCGTAATCTTCATTTACAAGTTTTCCTGCCCTTCTCTTCTCAACACACAAACACAATAAATGTAATTCTATACTTTCAATGGAGGAAAAAAACTGAGATTTAAACCCTTGCCACAATCTGCGACAATTACGTGGAGTTAGGTACTCTACACAGAGAGCTATTTGACCAGTCAGTCAGACACATTATTTATTGTAGTTGCTTTGATGATCAGAATGTGCCGTTGGACTTCTCTTAAGGATGCTTTCATGAACAAGTGTTGTATCACGTCCAACTACGTCAACGATTTTATTTGGCTGATACGGAATTTGAACCGGATATAATTACGGCCAGCTGTGCAGATTAGCACAAGGCTAAGTCTGTCAGGTTATCTGATGGTAATAGCTAACATATAGCGTTTGATCACACATGCAACTACGGCAATGATTTTAATTGGCTGATGTGCATTTCGAGACGGATAAAAGGTTTAAACTTTTTCTAATGTTCGCAAGTATGGCCCCAAATCATTTTGTTTATTAATTTGATGTTTTGGCAGTGTCGGAGGTATAACTGCGTTGGAGCTGTTAAATCGGTGAGCAGCTGCTCTTGTGATCATTGCCACACCGGCCCACTCACATTAAAAGTTCAGAAGTGTAGGCTATATAGAACTAATGACGCTCAAATAAAAATATCATTAAATTAGGATTTCTAGCAGCATAATCGAGGTGTAGATTACATCTCAAGTTACAGTGTTCGAACTTGTAAATAAGGTTGCATGGGATTTTTCTTAATGCAACCTTATGCAACCTGTCCGCCTTAGGTATAATGCCAGGAGCGGCTTGTGGTTCTCTTTCAGTCAAATCGGTTCGACATCTCGCTATGGGACTCACGCTCGCCATTTGCTGAAGCCTTATTTGCAGTTGCAGGCCTGCCTTTATAATCCCTGCAATGCTCTGGTTTCTTCATTCTTTTTCTCTTCATGAGTGTATTTGCTTATGGGCCCGTTTAACAGCTTTCTTCAGATACTTGGCTCTCAACTTTAATGTTCCATTTGGTGTGGGCTATCATCCCACCACAAGCGTTGAGTGGCTTGTTTTCTATTTTGTCTTCACATTACCAAGTGAAGTTACCTCAGTTAGTTTGTTAGCATCACTGTTTGCCGTCAGTTACAGACCTGTGTGGGTCCACGAAATGAGTGCCTTTTGAGTGCCCTTTGATATTTTAAGTAGAAATTGTTCACCAATATTGCATTTTAAAGCCTGTTATAATAATTGAAATGCCCTTTAATATAGACCACGTGGAGAATTCAATAAAGATTTTTTTAAATAAAAACTTGCCAAACTGCCAAAATTCAGCATTTTGACATGTCCCTCTGTGCACCCTCTGTGACTTCTTGGAAGATTTTAACTCATGACGCTACAAGCTTGGCACACCTGTATTTGGGGAGTTTCTCCCATTCTTCTCTGCAGATTCCTCTCAAGTTCTGTCAGGTTGGATGGGGAGCGTCACTGCACAGCTATTTTCAGGTCCCTCCAGAGATGTTCAATCGGGTTCAAGTCTGGGCTCTGGCTGGGCCACTCAAGGACATTCAGAGACTTGTCCCGAAGCCACTCCTGCTTTGTCTTGGCTGTGTGCTTAGGGTCATTGTCCTGTTGGAAGGTGAACCTTCGCCCCGCTCTGGAGCAGGTTTTCATCAAGGATCTCTCTGTACTTCGCTCTGTTCATCTTTCCCTCGATCCTGACTACTTTCCCAGTCCCTGCCACTGAAAAACATCCTCACAGCATGATTCTTCCATCACCATGCTTCACTGTAGGGAAGGTGCCTGGTTTCGTCCAGACGTGACGCTTGGCATTCAGGCCAAAGAGTTCAATCTTGGTTTCATCACACCAGAGAATCTTGTTTCTCATGGTCTGAGAGTCCCTTAGGTGCCATTTGGCAAACTCAAAGCGGGCTGTCATGTGCCTTTTACTGAGGAGTGGCTTACATCTGGCCACTCTACCATAAAGGCCTGATTGGTCGAGTGCTTCTGGGGGATTCTCCCATCTCCACAGAGGAAATCTGGAGCTCTGTCAGAGTGACCATCGGGTTCTTGGTCACCTCCCAAGGCCCTTCTCCCCCGATTGCTCAGTTTGACCGGGCGGCCAGCTCTAGGAAGAGTCTTGGTGGTTCCAAACTTCTTCCATTTAAGAATGTTGGAGGCTACTGGGTTCTTGGGGACCTTCAATGCTGCAGACATGTTTTGGTACCCTTCCACAGATCTGTGCCTCGACACAATCCTGTCTCGGAGCTCTGCGGACAAATCCTTCGACCTCATGTTGTTGTTTTTTACATGCACTGTCAACTGTGGGACCTTATATAGACAGGTGTGTCCCTTTCCAAATAATTACTATAATCAATATTAGAATAAGGCTGTAACGTAACAAAATGTAGAAAAAGTGAAGGGGTCTGAATACTTTCTGTTTCTGCTTACCTGGCTTCCAGCTAAAAACCTGTTGATGCTTGAGCAAGGCACTTAACCCTAATTTGCTCCAGGGGCTGACCCTGTAGGTAGGCCATCATTGTAAATAAGAATTTGTTCTTAACTGACTTGCCTAGTTAATTAAAGGTTAAATAAATACAAAATTGTTGTTTTATAAAGGTATCACACTGTCTCTGTCTTGTCTCCAAGTCACTTGCCCCACCCAGGATTTGCTGCTAGTTCTAGATGTGGTCACAGGCAATCACTTTGAACCCCTGGAGATGGTGGATCTTAAGACTCTATCTTATAAGATGGCACTGTTGCTCGCCTTGGCCACTGAGCATGTTAGCGACCTTCATGTGCTCTCGGTTCATCCTTCATGCACTCAGTTTGCTCCCGACTACTCAAAGGTTACAATACGCCCTAACGCTGCGTTCGTTCCTAAAGTCATCATTAAAATGACTTAGTAGTCAAGCCATTAATCTCTTTCCCTTACATCCTCCACCATTCTCTTCCCCAGAGCAGCGGTGCCTGTACACATTGTGTCCACTGTAAGCCCTGCACATCTACATGGGCAGGACGAGGCTATTCCAGGGCTGTGACCAAGTGTTAGTTTGCTTTGCCAACCCTGCTGGGGGTAGGGCTTTGTCCAAACAATGCCTTTCCCACTGGGTAGTGGAGGCTGTCAACAAGGCATACAGTTGTTGGGGATTGCAGTCTCCCCTGGGTGTCAGGCTGCATTCCACTAGAGGAATTGCTACGTCATGGCCACTGTTCAGAGGTATCTCCGTCTCTGAGATTTGTGCGGCGGCTTCCCCTCACACCTTTGTAAGGTTCTATAGTCTGGATGTCACTGCGCCCACCCTGGCGCACACAGACATTGGCGCTGGAGCTGAGTAGGATAGATCAGGTACATTACTATGTACCACCACACAGGCTTCTAAGGAAATGGGCTATTGGCCATTGGGTTGTTTCGCAAGTGTGCCGTAGTGAGATGTCAAAGCGGGTCGACCAAAACGGTTGTAACTCCGGTTCTCTGAAGGAGATGTGGGAGACATTTCACGACTTGTGTAAGAGGTAGTTCTTAGAAACTAGAGCATTTGCGGGGGTTATATAGGGGCATTAGCCTGTTAGGTGTGATTGAATAGGCTTCAGCGAGTGACACGCATGGGCGCGTGTCCCATCGTGAGGGGTCTCCCTAATTTCTTTCAGAGAACCGGGGTTGCAACCCTAACCCAACCATTTCACAGCTCTAACGCAGTTCCACCTCCGACACCCCCAAATCAACCACTATGCGGGTATTGGCTAGCGTGGATCTGATAGAATCTAGCCCTAACTCACTATGACTGGGCAGAACTCAGTCCACCATAGGCCTGCTTTTCTTTCATGCTCCATTCATGCATATTACAAGCTTTTTTATTGGTGTTTCCTTCCCAAATGTCACGGGTAACTTACCTTTGGCACCAGTATTGTTATTGGGCCACTATAGACTACTTTTAGCGTTCTAAAATGTTTAATAGTCCACTGGAAAGCCCATGAGAGTTTTTTCTAAATTGTGGCGCCTCATGCGGGGCCTCTTCAACCTATTAACCCCACCAAACCCCTCCTTATTCTCTTATTTCCTTATTCACATTCCATTTCTATGACAACAACTAGCCTACTTCAACCCCATTCCATAAAATCTAACAAACCAATCAGCATTCATCACACGTTAGCCTCAGATGAAACACAGCTTGTAGCTGCATCCCAGAAGAATGATGTTGGTATTGCAGATTCAACAAAAGTCGAGGAGGGGAGTGATGATAACTGCATCATTATGCATTATACCAGCAGGTTTTAATTAAACCGTTACCGAAGTGGAATTTGTGGTATTGTGCTTAAGGAGATATTTATGACATCAGCTTTGGGTATGAAGTCATTGTGCACACCGATCCACCCCTCTTTGTATGCTGATAACATAAATATTGACCTTGTTGCCAAAATATTAATATCAATCTCTGTCAGTGTAAAGGGACTGACGATAGGTTTTTAAGCCCTGCACTTCCCTCATTAGTCACGTTCAGTCTTGTACTTACTGCAAATAAAGCATTCCTTTTCAACAAAATGTAATTAGAGTCCAGTATATATATTGCTCCTCAAATGTATTGGTATATTTGATATAATTTATTATGTAAGGTTTCAAATCAAATCAAAGGGTATTTGTCAGATGCTTTGTAAGGGAAATGCTTACTTACAGGCCCTACCCAACAACGCAGAGAGAAAATAATAGACCACAGTCAGGACCTGAAAGTACCCTCCCTCCCCCAAGGCACGGGCTCCCGACCGCAAGACCAGGAGCTCTGATGCGAGGGACTGGCACTGGAGGTACCGGGCTGGGGACCGGCACTGGGAGCTCCTGGCTGGTAACCGGCACTGGAGGGACCGGGCTGGGGACTGGCACTGGAGGGACCGGGCTGAGGACTGGAGCCAGCACTGGAGGTTCCGGTCTGGGCACCAGGGTTCCAGTGCCGGCCCCGCGGTCTTCAATGAACCCCCACGAGTGTTGCGGCAGGGGCTCTTCATAGCGCCCCACCGACAGTCCCCAGAGCCCACCCCCCAAAAACTGTATGGGGGGTCTTCTGAGCTGGTCGCTGGGCCTGCCCTCTGGTACGCCGACGCGTCGCCGCTGCCCTGGTTCTTGTTCTGGGCCCTGTAGGAACTCCAAGTTTCCTCACGAGTTGGGAGACAGGGGCAACTCGTCGTCATCCCCCTCCTCCTCCCATGGCTGTAGGGGCTCCTCCAAGATCCTCCACGAGTGTAGAGGCAGTGGCTCCTCTTCATGCCCCTCCCACAGGTTTTCTAGGCTGTTCGCGGGGCCTGCCCTCTGGTACTCCGACGTGGAGCCCGCCGGCGTCGCCGCTGCCCTGGATCCTGTTGTGATTCCAGGGCTAGACAATGGAGGTACTCCTCCTCGGAGACAAGCTCCTTACCTCCCAGGAGTTCCTCCACTGTCCAGCTCTGCGTGGTCCTGTGGTGGAGGATCTTTCTGTCATGGTTCTTAGGCAGGACACGAGGCGCTGAGCAGTAGTATATTGACATTCCTTTATTGGAATCAAAACAAAACAACAAGGGAGAGGAAGCAACCACGAACTGGTGTGCACATAGCACAAACACACAAAGATCCACATGCAGGTGGGATAACCATGAACTTAAATAGGATCCCCAATTAGAGACAACGCAGGGCAGCTGCCTCTAATTGGGGACCAACAAAACACAAACATAGACTTATCTAGAAACCTCTCCTCTGTCAAGCCCTGACCTTAGCCACCAGACAAACATAGAGATGCCTGGCGGCATCACCACTGTCAGGACATGACAGCTATATACACATGGTACCAGTACCGAGTCAATGTGAAGGGGTACATATAGATAGGGGTCAAGTGACTAGGCAAGAGGATAGATAATAAACAGTAACAGCAGTGCATATGATGAGTCAAAAGAGTTAGTGCAAAAATGCAGATAGTTAAATAGTTAACCAATAGCTTCTCAGACTATTTGGTAATTTTATGGCTTGGTGGTAGAAGCTGTTCAGGGTCCTGTTGGTTCCAGTGTCCGGATTAGTGTCCCACTCCTCGAAAGCGGCAGCTCTAGCCTTTAGCTCAGTGCGGATGTAGCCTGTAATCCATGGCTTATGGTTGGGATATGTACGTACGGTCACTGTGGGGACGATGTCGTTAATGCACTTATTAATGAAGTCGATCACTGATGTGGTAAACTCCTCAATGCTATTGGATGAATCCCGGAACATATTATAGTCTGTGCTAGCGGAATCGTCCTGTAGCTTAGCATCCGCTTCATCGGACCACTTCCGTATTGAGCGCGACGCTGATGCTTCCTGTTTGAAATTTTGCTTGCAAGCAGGAATCAGGAGGATAGAGTTATGGTCAGATTTGCCAAAGGGAGGGTGAGGGGGAGCCTTGTATGTTTTTTTGTGTGTGGAGTAAAGGTGATCTAGAGTTTTGTCGCCTCTAGTTGCAGAGGTGACATGCTAGTAAAAATGAGGCAAAACTAATTTTAGTTTACATGCATTAAAATCACCGGCCACAAGAAGCTGCGCCTCTGGATGTACATTTTGTTGTTTGCTTAGGCCCTATACAGCTCATTGAGCGCGGTCTTAGTGCCATCATCGGTTTGTCACATACAACACTTAAGGAGAACAGCAAAAAAGACAACTCTAGACAAAAGTAGTCTGTGTTGTCTACCTATTCAGGGGAATAGTTTTAAGTGTTGTCATCAACAATGATGATATATCATGGCAGGGGATACAGTAGCTGTATGATAGTATTGTGGCAGCACAATTAGCTCGATTGAGACTGGGATTTCCACTCTGAATTTATGCAGACTCCTGTGGCAGTGTTGAAGAATTGAGACACATAAACAATATTGATTACACTTATAACTTGAAATCATTATAATGACGTTTAACCATTGCATACATTTGTAAGTAGAGCCTTCTTAGGTATAGACTGGGGAGCTACTGTATAATCCTTTGCATAAATGTATAATTTACACTAGCTAGTGTGAAACCTGTGAAAAGCTATCCCTTTTGCTATTCCTAGACCTATGTTCTGGGCTTTGCTACTAGTGTGTCAATTGTTTGTCGAAGAATGTTTACACACTTGGTATGTTTACCCATGAGGAGTTTAGGATAAACATAAGTGGTCTAAATAAGTCATAAAATAGCCCAAAAAGTCAGAAAAAACTCTCTACAACAACACTCTATAGCTTACGTTTCACTTATTAATTAAACTAAATGTAGCAGGAGAATGTGAAGGAGTTTCATGTATTGTCTGCATGTGTCAATATGGGAGCCTATTTATGTTTAGTGGTTCTGGCTTCAGTGCATGGAAACAATGTACAGTTTGTGTTGTAAAATGAGACAGCAGGACATGTCACATAGATGCAATGCTAATACAGTTATTTCTGAGTGCAGCCTAAGGACAGACATGACTGTCCTTGAACCTGGCCATTCACAACACAACCACTCAGTAAGAAAGTTGTAGTTAACACAGAATGTCTGGGTCTAGGCCTAGACAGTGTGAGAAATCTGGGAATCCTGCAATTACCGATATACGGAAACACCAGCTGTTTCATTCAAAGAAGAAGGCTGTCTTGAATTGATCATGTCTTTACTATTAAATAAATACACATGAAAATTAAGTACATTTACACTACAATACAATCAATGTCTCATATACAGATATTAGGAGACATGTCCATTTTCACAATATGCTCTGGGCAATAAAAAATATATTTCATGCATTTCATCTATCCAAATGTTTAAATCTGGGTTTATTTTCCCAATGAGGCCCTAGCCGGCAGCAGGATGTCACGAAGCACCCCTCCATGTTGGCCTTCAGTTCCCACCCCTGGCCCTGGCAGTCCAGGTTAATGTTTTGGAACTACATGAGGCATTTGGCTCCGAGCTGAACTACGGACAAAAGGGTGTCAGGGACCCAATAACTCAGACTTAATGGCCGAGCTTGGGCGATTGTTATCTGTTATGTTATGCTGCAGATATTCCACTGGGTCTTAATGAAAAATAAAAAACAGACTGCAGTGTATCGGTACCCATGAGATCATAAACGCTGACACCAGTTGCTAACCTGATAGATATTGTATATACTGTATTGGTAACATGCCATTAGATAACATGGAATGATAACCTGTAATGATGACCTGCTATCCATTAATAACCTGGAATGATAAACTGGAATGATAACTTTGTCTTTGTAGATTACCTGGAATGATAACCTGGTATTCATAGACAACCTGCATTGATAACCTGTTTATCATGTCCTGTTTATCTTTCGTTACAGTGATATCAGTTGACGGTATAGAAGAGGATGTGCTGGCTGGTACTCTTGGAATTGGCATAGAAAGAGCAAATATTAATACTGGTCATCTGGGGTGAGACAACGGACATCGATAACCACAGATCTACTGCAAGAGTGAACCCAGCGATGGGATAACATAAGTTTGAATGGACAAATTGGACATTGGGACATTATACGGAGCGCACAAGGATCTAAAATCTTTCCTAGTAAGCCTGGAGGCAGGGAAATGAGTAAGTCATGGCCCAAATGATTGCCTTAATTATTACATATATACCTATATATGAAGTGATGAAACTAGAGACTTATCCGAGTTCAAATATGTTTTTCTTTATGTGTGAAACAGTGTCTTTTAAGGAACAGATGTGAATATTTTAATAAGATAGAGAAAAATTGTTTGGTTGTAATGTTGACAATGTTTTAGTTGGGTCTGCTTTGTAGGTGTCATTGATAACCAAATGGTGGAGTTACTCTCTGCTTACTTACAGCCAGCAGAATGAGTTGATCTATTTTTATCTCGTTTCATATTGTCAACCAAAATAAGGCTGGCTTGAGGCGGAGCTGCTCACTCAGCTACCGGCTACAATGTCTTTCAATTCACAACATCATGTTATGACAACTATATTCCAATTCAGAAATGAGTAGGGATTAAAAAATGAGACTAAATGACTCTACTATATACATGAAACATATCTGATTATTTTGTTCGCTTTTTTCACACACTCTCAAACACGAAAGATGTCAGGTGCGCACACACACAAACAGAGAATTATATACTGAAGGGACACAAAGGGTTTTCCCTAAGATGCAAATTGTATTTCAGTGACAACTATGTTAGTGATAGAATTGACCAGCTGCTTTGTTGACACAAACCTCGATCCATTTAAAGTAACTGTATGCAAAGTAACATGGAAGTGTGTTATATATTTTTTTAAACCTAGCCTTGACTATTACTTAACCAAAGTTGAAACCCTGATTTTATTGTACGTGGTGGACACTTCTTCTGGAGATGTTGTGAAAATAGATATACATTGAATAGAACATATGTACATTATGCTGATGTTTATATTTCTGTGTCCTACAATGTGTCGCAAAACATGACATTTGAGACAATTCTACTTAGTTTGACTGTTAACAATGTTCAGATCTTCAGAAGTCATGTTTATTTACATGAACATTGAACATGTTGTGGATGCTGCTCCACAACAAGATCCATGATTTTCCCCTTCAATTTAGTTTTTTGGCAAGTGGGCTGTTTCTTATTGCGCTGTTCTCATATAACTACTCGTAGAAAATCTGCCCACTCTCTTTTGGCCTGCTTTCAAAGACACAGAGTTGTATGCACTGCTTGCTTGTTGCAGCTTTGTCAGAGAAATCAAGTGTTTGCTTTTTTAATTCATAAATGACATCTTATGTTTAAGCCCATCCTTCTTACATTCAGTCAACAGCCAATAACTTAGAAAATGCTCGCTCTTGGGCGGGCTGTCTATTATTGGAAAGTCGGCCCATGATGACGATGACTGCGCTTCAGCGCATCAACAACACAGAGTCCTTTATTCTTTTTTTGTTATTGAATGTGGTGGAACCTAATATTATATACAGTATTATTTGCGTAGACAATGGACTGCACTTGAATCTGGAGATGAAAAATTGCTCTCATAAGAGTGTCTGTTCTTCATCTGCTTACATAGAAATCCCCCCCCCCCCCCCCCCACCCCACCCCCCCATTCTTAAGCATCATTGGTTATTTACCAATGATTGCAGAAAAAAACAAGTGCTGTTTATTCCCAGATCCCATAGTCCCATTGTAGTACATTTTGAAGCAAACACAAAACCCCATGCACGTTCTAATAATTGATGTCTGTCAGTCAAAGTGTAAAAGTTTAAAGCTATATCCCTTAGCAGTTAATGGTATAATTTAGTGTGCCTAGCAAGAAGGTGTTGTGTCTTGCCATAGTTAAGCTAAAATACTCTGGATTCCCAAATTGTAGTTGAATAAGCAGTAACTTAAGGGAAAACGAAGAGAAAGATGTATCTTTCAATATCAAGTCTTTCTAGAATACTACGATGTTACTATACTGTTAGATACTGTATAATGTTACCTTCATCCTAGTTATCTACGCAATCCGTAGTATAAATCTGAAGTGATGGCTTCTTTTGGTAATATCAATCAGTGTTATGTCCCGGCCTAAAGCACTTCGCAGAATGATGAGAATGTTAAAAAAAAAACAGCCATTTTAAGTAATTGGTATAGCCTGTGTAGCCTGAAGACCACAACAATGATATTTCACTACATTATGGTAACATATTATGGTAATGACCTAACTGTGATTGGACTGAACTGAAAGTCAAAGAAAAGGATTTTTTATAATGCCCTAATATCAAAGATGGGGCTTAGCCCTGCCTACAGTATCTAGATGTGACTAGTTACAGAGAAAAGTGTCTCAGAGTGCTGATCTAGGATCAGGTCCCCTGTCCAGGTTATCTTATTCATTGTGATCTAAAAGGCAAAACTGATCCTTTATCAGCACTCCTACTCTGACATGCTTGATACGTACAGCCCCAAATATAACAAACATACAAATCAAATCAAGTCCATATCTTGAAAATCATTACAATGACACGTTTAACCATTTGAAAGTTGTGCCTTCTTAGGTATAGACTGGGGAGTCCATTGTATATATAAATATAACAAATCAAGTTTTATGTTACACGCTTTGTAGACAACAGGTGTAGACTAACAGTGAAATGCTTACTTACGAGTTCATTTCCAACAATGCAGAGTTAAATAAAACAAATGTACTAAATATTTAAATAGTGACGCGAGGAATAAATACATAGTGAATAACAAATAAAAATAACAAGTAAAAATAACATCGCTATATACAAGGAGTACCAGTACCGAGTTGATGTGCAGGGGCACAAGATAATTGAGGTAGTTATGTGCTGTACATATAGGTAGGGGTAAAGTGACTAGGCAACAGGATAGATAATAGACAATAGCAGCAGCGTATGTGGTGAAAGTGTGTGTGTGTGTGTGTGTGTGTGTGTGTGTGTGTGTGTGTGTGTGTGTGTGTGTGTGTGTGTGTGTGTGTGTGTGTGTGTGTGTGTGTGTGTGTGTGTGTGTGTGTGTGTGTGTGTGTGTGTGTGTGTGTGTGTGTTGGTTACATAATATGTTTCAGCCTTGAAATCATTGTACCAGCACTAAGTATGTTTACCATGAACATCCACATGGAAATGACATGGGTTATTTTTCTGTTAAAATGTAACTCAATGTTAATGCTGTCAGAGTATGTGTGTGTATGTTTGAACCATTCATTTTCATGAACACAGAACTGTCTCTTAAAGTTGATATTAAAACAACTCAGTCGAAGTGTATTTCAGGATGTGTATAATATTTCTACAGTCCAAATGTGATAAAGTACCCATGTTTTGGTCAGCCTTGCTTTTTTCTGCATGATGCTTTGTTTTAAAAAAATGCATCCTAATCTGAGATGTTTGTATTCTTTTCCTGAGGTTACTTCTTCTCTCTGTAATATCTTTGGAGCTTGTTTATTTCCTACCCTTAATTTTTATTTTTATTTTGTATTTTTTGGGGGTCAATCTTCAGACTTTGGGATTTTCTACATGAATATAATTTTTATAGGCAGCAATATGAGATGTGATCGAACAGAGTATGTGCAATGTTGAATAAAGAAAAATATAATATATTCAATAAAAACAAGCGCGAGAGTGACTTGAAGGTATTCCAACAACGTGATCTACATATGCGTGGTATTAATATGCCACCTCATAATTTACTGGTTATGTCCTTATGCTAGAAGCTCCTGTTAGACATGTTTTGCCTTATTTTCTCACCCATAGCCGTTGATATACAGTGCATTTGGAAAGTACTCAGACCCCTTGACTTTTTCCACATTTTGTTACGTTAAAGCCTTATTCTAAAATTGATAAATAAAGTGTTTTCCTCATCAATCTACACACAATACCCCATAATGACATTTTGGCAAAAAAACTACAACTGAAATATCACATTTATATAAGTATTCAGAACCTTTACTCAGTACTTTGTTGAAGCACCTTTGGCAGAGATTACAGCCTCAAGTCTTCTTGGGTATGACACTACAAGCTTGGCACACCTGTATTTGGGGAGTTTCTCCCATTCTTCTCTGCAGTTTCTCTCAAGTTCTGCCATGTTGGATGAGGAGCGTTGCTGCACAGCTATTTTCAGGTCTCTCCAGAGATGTTTGATCGGGTTCAAGTCCGGGCTCTAGCTGGGCCACTCAAGGACATTCAGTGACTTGTACCGAAGCCACTCTTGCGTTGTCTTGGCTGTGTGCTTAGGGTCATTGTCCTGAGGAGTGGCTTCCATCTGGCCACTCTACCATAAAGGCCTGATTGTTGGAGTGCTGCAGAGATGGTTGTCCTTCTGGAAGGTTCTCCCTTCTCCACAGAGGAACTCTGGAGCATTGCCTGAGTGACCATCGGGTTGCTGGTCACCTCCCTGACCAAGGCCCTTCTTCCCCGATTGCTCAGTTTGGCCGGGCGACCAGCTCTAGGAAGAGTCTTGTTGTTTCCAAATCATGTCCAATCAATTGAATTCACCACAGGTGGACTGCAATCAAGTTGTAGAAACATCTCAAGGATGATCAATGGAAACAGGACACACCTAAGCTCAATTTCAAGTCATAGGAAAGGGTCTGAATACTTACATGAATAAGGTATTTCTGTTTTTTATTTTTAATAAATTTGCAAACATTTCTAAAAACGTTTTTTGCTTTGTCATTATGGGGTTTTTTGCTTTGTCATTTTATTTAATCCATTTTAGAATAAGGCTGTAACGTAACAAAATTTGGAAAAAGTCAAGGGGTCTGAATACTTTCACAATGCACAATTCCTTCGAACGCAGGATTCAACATTTAGACTTTAACAGTAATAGCACCCATGGTGGCACCAAAAGTTCCAAGACAATTACATAGAATTCCCATGTTAACATCAAAAGCATTGCTTGACCCAGTACAACAATATTCAACATCCAAAGACTCACATGGCAATTACAATAAATAAGGAGTTTATGAATTCAATTCGGAATATTGTTGCCGCAGGCATTCTGTGACTCATCATAGTTTTTCCAAATTTGGGAACAGACAGTGTCACCCATGGTTATTTTAGAATGTTCCAAGCATTCTTACATCTGTCACCCAGTTGCCTCGAAGGCTTCCCAATAACCAGACATATTCTGTATAAACCACTCTTGACAATTTTATTTTGCTCTTAACTCATCATTTGAAAAATATTCTTGACAAGACCTTGTACACCATTTCTAAAATGTGTTATCCCACAACAATGTCCTCAGAAAATCTTAGAGCTGCATGGATTTCAAACCAGATTAGTGCTGTGAGGACTAAAGATGTCTACAAATGTATTGTGTGTAAGTGGAGAAGGAGAAGGATCCAGTCGCAGGAGTTTGAGGAAGACTTGAGTTGATTTACTCCTATTCCCAAATGCGTACAGCGATAAACTGGCACTGCGTAAAGTGTAGTCCTTAATTACAGAAAACAAACAACAGGCAAAGCCAGTTGACCGCCAATAACTTGACCGCAAACAGCAGGTCGGATCTCTAAACTTACATCAAACACGCAACATGAGACAATAACGCAGGGGAGCAGAGGAAACAGATATACACATGATAATGAGCGGATACGGAACAGGTGTGATAGATAACAAGACAACAACAGTCCGGGGTTGGATAATGACAAGGGGGCGGTGGCAGCTAGTAGACCGGTGACGTTGAACGCTGGAGCCGCAACTGGCCAGAGGGGGGAGCTGCTCCAGAGGGAGATTTGACAGTACCCCGCCATCTGATGCGCTGCTCTAGCAGCGGGATGCCCCCGGCCCCGGTGACGACCATGGGGGTGCGGCGATTGGTGGTCAGGATGGCGGAAGTCACGAAGCAGGGAGGGATCCAGGACGTCCCGCACCGGAATCCTGCACCGCTCCTGCGGGCCGTACCACTCCCAATCCACAAGGTACTGGAGACCCCCCGGCCGGCGTCTAGAGTCAAGAATGGCACGGACCGAATACGCCGGCTCCCCCTCGATGTCCAGAGGGGATCCTCATGGAGAGGGCCTGCTACCACCAGCCTGAGGAGAGAGACATGAAACGAGGGGTTAACACGGAAATTAACAGGGAGCTGCAACCTGTATGTCACCTCGTTCACTCTCCTCAGGACTTTGAACGGCCCCACAAACCGCGGACCCAGCTTCCGGCAGGGCAGGCTGAGGGGCAGGTTCCGGGTCGAGACAAAGACCCGGTCACCCGGTACGAAGACCCGCGCCTCGCTGCGGTGGCGGTCCGTTTGGACCTTTTGACGGCACATGGCACACTGAAGGTATACGTGGGCGGCGTTCCATGTTTCCTCAGCACGCCTGAACCAGTCTTCCACCGCAGGGGCCTCGGTCTGGCTCAGATTCCATGGCGCCAGGGCCGGCTGATAACCTAAAACACACTGGAAAGGTGTGAGGTTAGTGGAGGAGTGGCGGAGGGAGTTTTGCACAGCAGGTGCCACTACCGGTGTGGATGGAACGAGGGCGCCCCTTCCGGCGCAGCCATGAGCTGTCAGAAGGCTGTCGAGACGGATGGCCATGTCCACCAGTTGATCAAAGCTTAATGTGTAGTCTCGACAGGCCAGCTTCCTCCTGACGTCTTTGCGGAGGCCGCACCAAAAATGGTCAATAAGGGCTCGCTCATTCCACCCAGAACCGGCAGCCAGGGTCCGGAACTCCAAGGCGAACTCCTGGGCCGATCTTGTGCCCTGTCTCAGGTGGAAGAGGCGTTCACCCGCCTCTCTACCCTCTGGTGGATGATCGAAAACGGCCCTGAACTCCTCGTAATCGTGGATCACCCGACCGTTCTCCCACCAGATCGCGTTGGCCCACTCCAAGGCCCTGCCCGATAGGCAGGAGATGAGAGCAGACACCCTCATGTCCCGTAGCCGTGGTGGCAGTCGTGGAAAAATACAGTCCTAGTTGGAGAAGAAACCCCTGGCAACGGGATGCCTCCCCATCGATTCCCTAGAGAGGGACAAGTGTACAGTTCCTGTGCCACCTGGCAGCGCAGGGTCGATTGTGGCACCGTGGCCGATCGTGGAATCGACATCGGGGATCTGGGGTTGGCTCCACTCCAGGTGGCAGACCGCCTGGAGCACTTGGTCCATCGCGGAGCTGAGATTGGCCAGCATCTCGCCATGTTCCCTTACTTTGTCTATGACGATGGTCAGCTCGGCTCTTCCTGCTGACTCTTCCTATTTACTCTTATTCCCAAATGCGTACAGCGATAAACGGGCACTGCGTAAAGTGCAGTCCTTAATTACAGAAAACAAACAACAGCAAAGCCTGGGAATAACTTGACCACAAACCGCATCTCTAAACTTACATCAAACACGCAACATGAGACAATAACGCACAAAGACTAGGGGAGCAGAGGGAACAGATATACACATTATAATGATGGGTTAGGGAACAGGTGTGATAGATAACAAGACAACAACAGTCCGGGGTTGGATAATGACAAAGGGGCGGTGGCAGCTAGTAGACCGGTGACGTGGAACGCTGGAGCCGCAACTGGCCAGAGGGGGGAGCTGCTCCAGAGGGAGATGTGACAACAAAACAAGCACTGGTGACAAAACATTTTAAAACGTTTGCAGCATACTGGTTTTCATGGCATTTCTATTTTATTTCGATATGAGCTAAAGCTGCAGCAAGAGGGGAGAAATGGTCTACAATTCTGGCCATATCAATTTAACAATTTTTTATGTTTCTGGAGTGATATTTGGCTGTGCAGGCTAGCATGAGGGACAGGAAGTAGCTAGCCACAATGAGGTACATTTTGATAAAACCAGCTAACCATTTAAGCTACCTAGGTATAACTAGCTACCGTTAGCTACTATTTAGTTCAATTTCTCTCATGATAATAAAGCCAACAATTTAAAAAAATAAAAATAGCATATTATTGACCTAAAATGTTAGCTGTGAGCACAGTATCGAGCTTATCCAGGGTCAGTGATAGAAAGTACATGGTTGCTCTATATAGGGATATCTACATATCTACATAGTTCCACTGCTTTTTTTCTTTGTTCCCCTGTATCCAGGGACTGATTTAGACCTGGGACACCAGATGGATGCAATTAAATATCAGGTACAACATAAAACCATCAGGCTCCGGACCTTGTAGGGTAAGAATACCCCTGGTTTATCTACTATGGGAACAACTGCAACCTTTTTGCAACCAACATTGCTAAAATGAATAAAATCAAATGAAACCTCATAACATGTTACCTGTAATGACAATCTCCTGTAGCCAAAATATAATCTTCTTATTTTCATACTGTACCTACATTACAAGAGTTGGATTTGCGCTAAACAATTTTATATGTCAGCATGTACAAAATCTGGTATATGGTTTGCCTCATATACACAGGTGCTGGTGTCATTTTAAATTGAGAACATATAGCTCAACATGTAAAGTTGAGCTATTCTCTGTTTCAGATAACAGATCCCCATAAGGGCCAGTAATGCCATCATACTGTAGGACTTTGGCTGCATTGGCGATGCATGCCATATGATAAACTGCTAAATGGATTCAGATAGCTGATATACTGAGACAGAGTGACAATCAAATAAAACAGATTGGAGATCTTACAACTAGACAAAAAGTTGTAAAAGATTTTTGTTAAGTAATGTTAAGGGACTCAGTCCGGCTTTAAACTTACTCTTGAAAGTTGTAATACTGCTAAATGTTCTTTGCGCCCTATGATAAATGTGTAGAATTGCTGGAAATAAGCTTTAAACCTACAAAATTCTCTCCTCCAACAAGAGGGGTGTGAACAGCTTGTGCTGGAAGGGGGGGGGGAACCCCTTGTTTGGGAACCCCTTGTCTTAACAACAATAGATCATTGAGTAGTAACAAGTAGGCTATTATTACTATAGCATAATTTCAGGTGAACATCATTTCCCTGATCTACTGTTAGATATTACTTGTTAGATATTACTGCACTGTCGGAGCTAGAAGGACAAGCATTTCGCTACAGCCGCAATAACATCTGCTAAACACGTGTACTGTATGTGACCAATAAAATTTGATTTGATTTGACTCAAGCCCAACAATAGCACACTTGATTGTCAACAGTGATGCATGTAACACACAGCACCCCTTCTATGGGCGTGTGGGGGAGGGATCTTGAAATGTAACATCCAATCAAAATCTTGTCGCTGGGAGCCAGAGGACCATTCAAACCGTTTTTGCAATATAACATTTCTGTAGACCTCCAAGGGAGGCATGACAATTATGTGATCTTGGAGGAATGGCAACGCGAGACTATAACCGGTGTAATCTCTGAAACTCACATCTAAATATGAATCATGTTTTTCAAAATCGTCAACTACTTCAATTGTTGCTGGTTGGAATTAGTGTGAAGTGTCCCTTTGGTTAAATTATGATTTATTTATCAATTGAAGCAGAATGTTAATGTCATGGAACATTTGACGCCAACATGGAGGCAGTGGTTCGCTGGCTCTGAGTCTCTTCCTCAGTTACTGTTCAGTTAGATAAAATGATCCAGCATGTTTTTTATGACTGGCCCCTTTTGTCTCTCGCTCAGTGTCAGCTCACCTCCGTCACTAGAGACTGAGGATCACGATGACAGGACGTTTTCTTCCAAAGGGGTCTTTAGGTTGTTGTTTTTGAAACCTGATGCTCGAGTCATTCATGTTTGGCACTGTTTAAATATTTTAAATGGGTCCGTCGTGCTGCAATTACTTGACTCTTGGACAAGCGCCAGCAGCATCAGTCAAGCACTCGACAAAGGCATTGCGCTGTACCTGCTCTCTGCACTTCCCACAGTTATCTCCGCAGGGACACGTCAACAGCAGCAGCTAAACCACAAGCTTCACCACAGGGACATCTTACCCAGTTGTTTTTAGACAAATACTACTGAAACGTAGCCAGAAATCTTACAAATGCCTAAAGTATATGAAAATGTTGAAGGAAACATATGAAATAAGTGATAAGTGCATTATTACTTCATTACGTTTGAAATACACCTGAAGCAAGGGTAACAAAATAAATTGTCTCCTTGTTGATTCCGGATCCTTATCATAATGATCATCAAGGAGACAACATTATTTTGTTATCCTCGCGTCAGGTGAATTTCAAAATGTCCTCTCCTTTAAGAAAGGGAATGAGGTAATGATGCACTTGTCATTGTGTGTGTGATAGTGTTCTCTCTCAAAGGTCAATGTGTGACACTTGGGCCAGACCACAGGGGTGTAAATTAGACCTGTGTGAAGTTATATATAGCCGGGCACCCATCACAGCTGTCCTCTGAAACTGGGTGAACCTGCAGAGGGGATACAAAGGGTTCTGTCCACATACACTTGCTGCGCACACACGTACTACATGCACACAAACATATGCCGGGACAACCATGCGCACACACAATTATTGGCACACGCACACCTACACACACACACACACAGTAATGTTTGTTCTTGGTTCCATAGCTTTTGTTAGCGCCTGCCACTGTCTTCCAGGAATAGGCTCCATCAATCAATGGCGTAACACAAGACTTGACAGGGAACAATATCCCTGCACATGGTAGGCCCAGTGCTACACTCTCATACCAGCAAATGTGGGGTTCATCATAATGCCTCTGTACAGTACCGGCCCCTAAAATGGGACACCCCAAATCCCCAACGGTACCTGTCTACTACTGTACACACTACTGCTCCTTTCTCTCCCTCCCTCCTACAAGAGATCTTACAATTTGTAATAGTGTTGTGTACAGTAGGACTGCAGGTTGTCAAAGACATGAAGATAACTTACGCATATGTCCTACAAAATCACCCCTAATGTCAACAGGTGACTAAAACCTGTCATGTTGATGGATAAGGCTGATGGATAAGCTGTTCTTATACTTTTTGAAAACGATAATAGTCAAAGACATCCGTGCTATGACTCAAGCACCAACCTTCCCTAAAGGTATGTTTACAAAGCATTGCAGACAGTGTGACTGGCCTTGACCTTGGATGTTCTTTTTAATACAATTTTTATTTAACCTTTATTTAACTAGGCAAGTCAGTTAAGAACAAATTCTTATTTACAATGGCGGCCTACAAGTAGTGCAATAGCATTTCTCTTGCTCTCTCAACTCATCAAATATTGCTCTCATAGTGATTTAAGAAATGTAAAACTGCTGAGGTGAACACATTAAAGGCCTTCATCTGAATAATGTAAACAAGAGGTTTTTGAGATACAGTATTGTTTGCTGAAGTGCAAAGACTAAATAGAAGTTTGTTTGCCTTACCTAAGGGTGAATATAATCACACCTGCTTTAGCAATGTTCATGCATTATCTTTGTTGACACGACTGCTAACCCTGTACATTTGTCTAATTCTGAGAACTGGAAGCATTTCCCCATGTTTACGTACTGTACTGTTAATACTGAAAAGCAATGATGAGAAGTGTCACAAAATGTAATAGAAGGCTTGAATCTGAGTGCGAAAAAATCTACAGAAAATCTCACAAAACAACTCAAATCTAAATGTAAGCATAAATTGCAAGATAATGGAAAATAATGTGCTCCCAACTTGTGGTACTAAAATCATGCATTTACAGGGTAGTTATATAAAACAAGTACATTGTAAGTATACATCGTTAATTGGTATTTTGTTAGTACTTACAAATTGTGATCATTCATATAAAGTTGGAACAAACTGGTATATGTGGTGAACAGGCAGACAGTTAAGCCCATAAATGTACAATACAGTATCTGTGATTGAACCCCTGACACTGAATTCATAACATCTGTAATCAAGTCACAAAAGTACATTCATCATGGCACCTCTGTGTGGTTGGGATTAGGTGGTCACAGGTCAACTGCCAAAGGGAGGTCAAGGTCCAGTGAGGAGGTCTTGGCCTATTGCATTGATATGCCAGCCAGAGCTTTGGAGCATGTTGTTATGTCTTTACTGTTCTATAATCCCACCAGATCCAAGATAACCAAAAGATTCTTTGATAGATTAAAAACGTGTTTTGTTAGGTCATGTGAGGAGTGCTTATGACGAGGTAGCTTTACTTATTTAACCCCGTCTACCGTTACAAAAGAGAAGAGGGAGAAAAAATAGGATTTTGGGGAAGATAATTTTCTTCAAAATTGGCGGCTTTAATAAGGCAAATAAATGAACTTTGCTGAATTATATACCAGACTTTTTACAAAAGCAAATCATTAAAGATCTATGTGAAAGACAAGCATATTCAATACACACATCATGATACATTACACTGTAATTGCATTTCACCTAGGTCATCTCTGATCACCTTGTCATGCTAATTGGCTGAGCTAGAAATATGTTTAGCAGTTACCTACAGAATGAGTCTGTGTATGATCTACTGTAGTCAATCCAAATGTTTAGCCATTCATGTGTGCACTTTTCCATGACTATGTAATATTCTGGGCTCATCTTAGCCTATCAATGAAATGGCTGGAATTAAGACATCAGTTTGATAGTAGGCGTTATGTAACATGTGATGTTTTGCTCCAATTGTCTGCAGGAGCTCTGTCTGAGCTTATTCCCTTGTCTCTAGAGGACGCTGCCAGGAGTGAAATGGTTTGTACGTAGAGAGAGGGCGCTGTGTTGCTCTGGCAGCGAAATGCATTTGGGTGACGTATGAAGGGAAAATTATGTTTGTTGTCATGGCAACTGCCAGTAGGGTTTGTCTGGAGCTAAAAAGCATACCCTGGCAAGGGGCTAGTCTGATTCCAGCACTGATTCAGAGGAGCGCTCTCCTCCATATCTCCTCCATTTTGAAAGATACGTTATTTTTGGAAAGGCTGAACGTTCTGTTGTACACAGAATCTGAAGAACTAAAGGCTGAGACCCTATTCAATCAAAATCTGGGACTGAATTTCCAGGTAAAGTGCATACCCAGCAAACAGGGGATGTCCTGAGGACATGCGGTAACGTTCCCATTAGATCTCTTAAAGGTTTCAGCGTGAGAACTTTGCGCGATGGTCCCAAGGGAACGTTCTCTGGGGGACCTTTGTCTAGTTCCCTGTAAGTTCCCACAACATCACTGAGGACCATGTCAGGACCTTTTTAGGATGTTCATTTTTACTAGTCCTTAGGATATCGCATGATACTCCTAAGGAAACGTTCTCTGGGGGACCTTTGTCTAGTTCCCTGTAAGTTTCGACTTCCTAAAGACTAGTAAAATTAACATCCTGAGAACGTCCTGATTACAGCACTCTGGGGGACCTTTTTTCTAGTTCCCTGTAAGTTCCCTGGACTTCACTGAGGACCAAGTCAGGCCCTTTTTAGGACATTCTCAGGACATTGATTTTAATAGTCCTTAGGACTTTGTGTGATGGTCCCAAAAGAACGTTCTCTGGGGGACCTTTTTCTAGTTTCTGGTTTGTTCTCGGGGATATCCCCAAGACAAACCGGGAACTAGACAAAACCTCCAAGGGACCATGACACAATGTCCGAAGAACATCCCTGGGACCAACCGGGAACTGGACAAAACCTCCATGGGTTCATGACACAACGTCCTGACGAACTTTTGCAGACCATTTTGGGATGTTCTAACTACTCATTATTGTTAGCAGGGTAAGAAACAAAATCCTCCTGTGTAGCAAGTTGTCACCGTCTATGGCAGGGTTCTCCAACTGATGGCCCACAGGGGATTTTGTTAGGCCCCCCAAGTTTTCTGACATAAAAGATTGTAAAAACACCAGCAAATCAGCTCAAAACCTGTGTCTGTGCATACAGTCTTGTTGAAAACACTGATGTGAAATGGAATGGAAGACAGACCACCCCCAAAGCGGTGGAGGGGTGCATCTTCTTTCTAGAGTTGGGCTTGACACGATAACTGCTCTCCCTGTCTCCTGAGTATTTCCTAAGTATTTCCACACGTAATAGAAAGATGCTGTATATGTGATCGTATACAAATATAAGCAAATTATAAATATTCCAAGTAAGCTTTGGCAATATGTACATTGTTACTGTCATGGTTCTTAGATAGGACTCAAGGCGCTGAGCAGTAGAATGCAGACATTCCTTTATTCGTGACAAAAACAACAAAACAAAGGAGAGAACAAAACAACGAACTGAATTTGCGACATGCACAAAAAAAGAACCACACACAGGTGGGCACAATATTCAACTTAAATGGGATCCCCAATTAGAGACAACGTATGGCAGCTGCCTCTAATTGGGGACCAACAGAAACCAAACATTAAGCCGCCTAGACATCCCTACTGTCAAACCCTGACAGTAACCTCCAGACACCATAGCGATGCCTAGAGATCTTATTCTAGTCAGGACCTGACAGCTATGTCATGCCAATAAAGCAAATTTAATTTAATTTAAATTTTAAGCAAGGTTTGAAATGATTAGGTTTTTGTCAATGTTATATCTGTTTCGGCTTCTTAGACTGCAAATTGAGGTCAATTTGCAGTCTACAAATTATTTGTAATTATGTTCTGGCCCCCTGACCATCCGCTCAAGAACAAAATCAGCCCACGGCTGAATCTAGTTGATCCCTGGTCTATGGTGACAAATTACGCTTTTAAACTGCCATAAATGCTAAAGAACTACATGTTTTGAATGATGGGAATACAGTATGTGCCCTTGCATTTATGTCAAAGCATATCAACTCACCATGTCAACTCACCATTCCTGTGGTATGCTCTTTGGTTTGCACAATGCACTAAGCCTTTTGAAGGTGTCTCTAAGTCCATGGCATGAGCTCGACAAAAGAGAGGTATCTGGACATTGATCACCTGCTAATGCCCTTTACAGGGGAACAAGACAGTAAAAGAATAATCAGGTAAGTACTTTTAAATAGATACAGTATCTGTGGAAAATGACCATGGAAAAGCAACAGATGGTACAACATTATTCACAAAAATATATCAATAAATATATGTCCTTACTGTGGATAACTTGGGAATTGTAATTGGCAATCTGTCAAAAAGAGAGAGTTGAATGGCCGTTGAGTGGCACACTGACTGAACACTGAAAGAGTGATAGCAGTCTTCGCTAGTCTTGGCTAAGCTGAGGCACAGTTGTGTGCTGTCACTGCTTGTTTGAGATACATGACCTTAACACATTTCAGTCTGACATCTTCCAGACTTCACTGGCGAGGAGAAGAGGAGAGAAGGAGAGAAAGAGAGGAGATGGATGCTTCCTGCAGAATCAGAGCACTTCTCCTTCAAGTCACACACACTAGAGGAATATAAATGCATTCATCAAAGACCACACACACACACACACACACACACACACCTGAGGCATGAAGATGTAACATTCTCCTCATTCACTCATACATGACTGTAATCCGCTGCACAGCTGTAACATGATTGAGGTCTGCTTTGATTGTTTGCACGAGTGTGAACTGAAAGCCATACGTATTCCTTCTCCAAGAACCCACACTAAAATTAGCATGACCTTTTTAAATCTTGTTTTTCTCACAGACCAAAATAGAAACTAAATGTCTTGAAGGGAAACAAAAGGCATCCTCCGGTTCTGAACAAGTATCACACATGAGCTCAGGCTTTACATAATATTAGTGTTGATAAATTTAGCTTGGGCTTACGTAACCACGCTCGGTTTGAATCATACTGATGAAGCAGAAAAAAACTTGAAACATATTTAATTTCTCAGAGTTGTTGGCTAATGACTTTGCAGTAAATCTGCAGACGTGACACACGATGTTGACAGAGACGCACTTGACAGGGAGCTGGCATTGGGGAGCAGCTAAGCTGATAGACTCTTGCTGTTATGGTAATGTTGCCTTCCACGCTGTTGGTCTCCTCAGCGTCTGTTCTGATAGCTCCCAAATCCTGGGAGAAGGTACCTACCTAAACAAGTACGTACGCACATAGCACTGTGATAGGATCTGCGTTTGCGCACCTGGGCCTAACTTTTACCACAGTAAGTTACCAGACAAAAAAAACGAATCCAGCGCCAGTTTCTGAGGACAGATCATTTTTCTCCATCTTTACATCCAGAAGCTATAGGCTCCAAATCACTGGTGCATGATGGGAAAAAGACGTGCATCCAAGACAAAATTAACCCAGGGGCCCAGAAACTTCAGCAGTCAGTTATTCATCCCAAATATGATGTCCAAACTTCGTCTTAACCTTTAATAGATGATTAATACAAAAATAGACATTCTATTTTTGTAGACCTCTCATATTATCAGTGGTGACCTGTCATTCAGGGCAGGTAGGGCAGAGCCACCTGTTTAAAATAAATAAAAGTTGGCCTGTTTTGAATGTGGTTCCATCACTCATGGGGACACTATCACAGCATAATCTACAGTTCAAGACCCCCTTGGGTGCTGCTATAGATTTACAGTAGAAGTGCCCATCTTTGATTGGACTCAACATCATACTTTCTAAATCTTAGCAAGCAAGCTAGCTAGCTAGATAAGCAGTCATCATCATGAATCATGTCGACAATCTACTAGCAAATCCTTTTCAATCCTTGTAATATGAAGATAAATGAAAGATAAAATAATCGGCCATTGGACATCAACATTACACAAGAAGTCGGGAATTGCAAATTCAACAATGGTTTGGAAGGAAGCAGTGTGAGCATCGCAAAGCAATCATTATTTTTGCTTTCCCTGGTGGAGAGGGTGTCTGATCCTAGTGGGTTTAAGGATTTAAAACATCTGTCTGAAAGGGTCTCAAAACATGAGAATTGTGTATCACATGTAGACAACACTGTTAAACTTACTGGGGAAATCAAACATTGTGGCTCAGCTAGACACCTCATATAGACGAGCCATGACCTTCACAACCAACGAATGGAGGAGAATAGGTACGTGCTCGCCAGAATTAAAGCATACATTGAATTGTTTGGCAATTGTGAGACAGCACTGCGGGGCAATGACGAGTCGACCTACTCTTGCCTAGGCATTTTCAGGTATATTTTTTAGACCATGCGCGAAGGTGATTACTGGCTACAAAGGCATTATGACGACCAACCCCTTCTTAAGGGTACATCAAGCACGATCCAAAACAAACAACCTTAAATAGGATAGAAACCTTCACACGCAACACCATAAGCCAGAAAAGGTTGAATGTATTGGCCATGCTGTCAAAACACCATGACTTCACCCAGAGAATGCCAGACGTTGTTGCCAAAGTAATTGAGAAGTTTGCCCACAAGGACTGCCGTGCCACCTTCCTGTTCAAGTGAGCACAGCACAACAATGGTTGAGTCCAAAAACATGTATTTTATGCTGCTCCAGAAGTAATGTAATATGCCAGGAAGATACATACTGTATGTATAGTGTAGCTAAGAAAGTAACACTAAGTGTACAGTGCACTTGGAAAGTATTCTGACCGGTTTACTTTTTCCACATTTTGTTACGTTACAGCCTTATTCTAAAATTTATTAAATCGTTTTTTTCCCCCCTCATCAATCTAAACACAATATCCCATAATGACAAAGCAAAAACAGAAAAATAATGCAATAAATAATAATAAAAATAAAACCGAAATATTACATTTACATAAGTATCCAGACCCTTTACTCAGTACTTTGTTGAAGCATCTTTGGCAGCGATTGCAGCCTTGAGTCTTCTTGGGTATGACGCTACAAGCTTGGCACACCTGTATATGGGGAGTTTCTCCCATTCTTCTCTGAGATCCTCTCAAGCTCTGTCAGGTTGTATGGTGAGCGTTGCTGCACAGCTTTTTTCAGGTCTCTCCAGAGAGGTTCGATAGGGTTCAAGTCCGGGCTCTGGGTAGGCCACTCAAGGACATTCAGAGACTTGTCCCGAAGCCACTCCTGCGATGTCTTGGCTGTGTGCTTAGGGAGCAGGTTTTTATCAAAGATCTCTCTGCACTTTGCCCTATTCATATTTCCCTCAATCCTGACTAGTCTCCCAGTCCCTGTCGCTGAAAACATCCCGCAGCATGATGCTGCCACCACCATGCTTTACCGTAGTGATGGTATTGGTCAGGTGATGAGCGGTAACTGGTTTCCGCCAGACGTGACGCTTGGCATTCAGGCCAAAGAGTTCAATCTGGGTTTCATCAGACAAGAGAATCTTGTTTCTCATGGTCTGAGAGTCCTTTAGGTGCCTTTTTGCAAAGCCCATGTGCCTTTTACTGAGGAGTGGCTTCCGTCTGGCCACTCTACCATAAAGGCCTGATTGGTGGAGTGCTGCAGAAGAGATGGTTGTCCTTCTGGAAGGTTCTCCCATATCCACAGAGGAACTCTGGAGCTCTGTCAGAGTGACCATCGGGTTCTTGGTACTGGTTCAAATCCAGGCTGTATCACATCCGGATGTGATTGGGAGTCCCATAAGGCGGCACACAATTCGTCCGGGTTTGGATCAAACAAGGAAGACACTGGGCCAATTGTGCGCCGCCCTACGGGACTCCCAATCACGGCTGATTGTGATACAGCCTGGAATCGAACCAGGGTCTGCAGGGTATTCAATATGCACCTCGGAATTGAATAAGGACGCCCGCAGTTGCGTCCCCGATGTGTCTGTCTTTACTTGTAGTCTGTGAGTTAGACCGATCACGTTTAGATAGATAGATAGATAGATAGATAGATAGATAGATAGATAGATAGATAGATAGATAGATAGATAGATAGATAGATAGATAGATCAGTAATAGACCCATGTATTTCCAGTTCATATTGCAAGAGCTGTTTTTTTCTTTGCATAATGTGCTGTCTGCACGTCAGTATTGTCTCTAAAAGTGGATCCTCTTGATTGTATTTTCCTTACTTTCAAATGGTAGGTTAGCCGCTGAGACTGCGTCTCTTTCATTGCAGCTTGTTTGCTTGCACTTGCTTATAATTAGAGCTAAGTTTGAATGATATAAGAACAAACATTATGAATTTACTGAACATAAATGTAATAATGTTTGTGTATGGTTCATAACAAGTCAAAACTCATGTCGGCATTTGTTATTATTGGAGAATACGTTTGTTATTGAGTTACACAAATTGACAGGGAGTCAGTAGAAACCATATTTATTTAAGTCAGCCATATCAGCTATGATTTTTAAAAAGGCAGTAAATCAGGCTGAATTAACTGTTTTGCTGCCAGACAAGGCTCCGCTGATAGCCAGGTGTAGCGTCGGTAAGGATTCACTCCATTGTGCTGAAAGCACTGCTGTCGGAACAGCTTTATGTAGGCCCTAACAGTTTGTGGACACCGTTTGTCACCGTTATAGTGCATTTAATGTATTGTTTAGTGTTGTGTTGTGTAGTGGCTTCACTGGCGTGCATCTACAAAAAAATTGTTTAGTTTGCCCCGCCAAGATATACGTACATGCTAAAATCGCCAGTGTTTTCTGGAAAATTACCAGAAGGGGAAAAACTGAATGGCCGTCAAGTAAATGTCAGACGTCCTCATTATCACCCAGGATTCAATAAACATATTCAAATGACCTCTCGCCTGCATGTCACCTTGCTGTTCTACTGATCCTCCCTACCATCATCAACTTGAGTGCAGTAGGTTCTTCTAATGTTCCCCTGGAAAAATTACCACCTATCCTTATCAAATCTGGACCGGGGAAAGGGGAGGAGGAATGCGTACAGCAGAAGTCAAATTATTTGTGGATTATACAGAGCTACTTATGAGGCAGGAAATGAACGGAAATAGAAATAAAGGATGCTTGTTTTCGTATGAGTCTCGATAGATATTTCTATTACAAATGGAATGTAGTGTGTGTGTGTGTTTGTGTTTGGGGATATTTGGTTGTGAACCCCCTTATAGTGAGTACTGAGCTGTGATACCGAGAGGCTGTGGTTCGAAGTCTTGGCAAGACTTAACGAGACTCATGTGAGGTTTGGCGTCATGCAGCAGATGGCGAGTCGTCTCATACCCAGTGGGCCAGCCCCGGGCCTCTGCCAGGAAACGGAGGAGCAGAGGCTTCCTTAACGATTCTCTCAAAGATGCCAACTGCTCCACTGTGGCCGCAGAAATTTGGGATTAATCAGACACTTAAAGCTACAAACTAATGTCTGACCAGTCAGCCAGGGTTAAAGAATGGGAGTTGTAACTGGGGCAATACATAGCCACTTGGACATATGGGACTTCCATAGCCAGTGCCCTTATCGTCGACCAAGGTTCAGCAATTCTATAGCCTTCAAGCAAGGGTGAATCAACCAAGCATGATGTCTTATGTTGGGGTCACTTACGTGGTTTTGACGTTTCTTAGAATGTTTGAAGCTTGTAGAATGCTACTGTGAGTCATTATAGCGCATCTAAAACACATAAACACTTCTCTTTGCACGTAATATCTCAAAACAAAAAGAGCTTGAACTGGTATTCCAAGCTTTCCCACATTCGAGAACAGCCTAAAATGTTGGGGTAAATTAAACAAAAACTGAAGAATTCAAACGCTTCCACCGAACATTCACATTCCTGTCATTAAATTCACTTCCATCCTGTTGGCCAAGACAATTTTAATAATAGGAGGACAACAAAGTCAAAATGGTCTCAAAAAACAATGTCGCTTTAGAATGTCCACTGCTCAAATGAATGTCCACAAAATCAAATGACACCAAAACGATGACACCACCATGTCCTAACTCAACTTACGTTTTTCCAACACAGTCCGAGTGCCAGATTAATTTAGTACAGCACTGCAGCCAAGTGCAACGGCAGCCCGTGTCTTTGCCACTCCAAGTGGTCTGATGCATTTTCAAGGACACGGTATGTCGAAGTCATTCAGACAGATGGAAAAGTTTTCCCAAAAGCCACACTTTCATAATGAGTTTCTAATGACATGTGTTGAGGAAATGTCTTTCCTTTCTGTTTCTCACCACATGTTTGGGTACATAAGCCTCATGACCTTTGGCTTGAGCAGATGCTGCTTCCAAATTACATTAAGTGGGCCTGTCGCATATTGTTTACGATTCATGAAAAGCAAGTTAATACTTTATATTAACTGCCACGAGTGTAATGCAATATGAATTCATTATGTCAGGGATGATCAATGAGGGGCTATGCATTCTGTGGAAAATAATGAACATGTAAGGTGTGTTCCACAAGGCACTAGCAGAGTGGAACTAACCTTCCACTGAGTTGCATTATTTTCCAGCGAACGCATAGAGCCCCGAGTTGATTATCCCTTTTATACCATGGCTATAATATAACACATTTGCCACAAAAACATTTGTTAATTTGCAGGTAGAAATGTGTTCAACTTCCACTGAAGTAGGTATCAAGTTTACTAGATAGCGACATTAGTTGCCTTGGTAACCAAAGAAACAGACTTGCTAGTTTAGCTAACTAAATCATCAGTCCTAGCTTGCTATTACTAAAACTAATTCAACAATTCAAAGCATCTCAAGTAAGAATGAACTATAGTAATTTAATTATACCGTGCTGATATACCTTGCGTTATAGGGAATTATACAACAGGTGGGTCTAATACTGGATGCTGATTGGTTAAAACTGGTTAAAGTAACTTTATCATTAAAATGGTGACTACTATTTATTGAATAATTACCTACGTCTAATTATGGGATATAAAGTAATCCTGCAATAATTAGCTCATTAGGAATCCAGGGGCACCACAGAGAGAAATGTATTATACTGAGTTGCTACTCTCCGAATTTAACTCAAATGTTTGTCCTATCTTCCAATATATAGCAGCCCTTATTTTAATGAATGTTGCCTCATCATTCTCGTCCTAGAATGGTCATGAGTCCGTCAATCGGCACAAACCCCAGCGCAAACTGATCCATCCGTATACACAAATTGGTTCAAATGATTTATTTACTAACTAAATGATAATACAGGATACATTTATAGAAAAATTGTTATAATTGTGAGGGTTTGACTGAGGCCAGGCCTCGGACTCCCACTAGGGGGAGTGGAATGGCCACAGTCAAGCCCTCACATCATAAGATGGGGAAGATAACGATCCCCAATTAGAGACAGCTGTCTAGAGTTGTCTCTAATTGTGGATACTATTTAAGCTCTCCGCACATCCACCTGCGTGTGGATCATTGTTTGGGTACTTGGTTTAGTATCGACAGTCACGTTGTTGTATTTAATAAGAATAATACGTTTAAATAAAAAGGATGTCACTTCACCAATGCTCTGTTTACCGTCCCATTACTCCGTATCGTGACAATAATACAATGCACTTAATAGGATAACAGGTCCCTAGCGGATATGTTCAATATTACACAGGCTACACCCAATGGAGATTTAGAGAGAGAGGGAGAGAGAGTCCTATAGGAAGCAGACACCAAAAGGAAAGGACAACTTGACATCTTGTGGACAATCAGAGACTTACACCAGAGACCGGTACCCATCAGAGGTGGTGCAAGCCAGCACCGAACAGAGGGAATCAGTGCACAAGTAAATACATGCAGAGAGAGCAACAAAATTCAATACATTTGGAAACTACGCTGAGCCTAGCCTTAATACCTTGCCCGCACTGTCGCGATCATGGGTCAGAGTAGAATGCATGTATTTACTTGTGCACTGATTCCCTCTGTTCGGTGCTGGCTTGCACCACCTCTGATGGGTACTGGTCTCTGGTGTAAGTCTCTGATTGTCCACAAGATGTCAAGTTGTCCTTTCCTTTTGGTGTCTCCTTCCTATAGGACTCATTCCTGGAGACGGCAAATCAGCTGTGTCGATATCCCCACAGTTTGGGGATGTGGTCAGTGTAGACAAGCGATGACTTTTGAGAGAATAACCGGGTGGTTCTGCTCAAATTCACCTTCTTAAATAAAGTCGTTGACCGTAGTGTTGATTGTTTCAGAGTTCCTCGGTGGGAACCACGTGTTGTCTTTTTGTGGAGGTCGTGACTTATCGTAGACCTCCGGCTGCAGCACGAATGTCCTCGAGTCAAGAGAGAGATAGGGAGTCTCAAAGGTTTTATACCTTTCGGTCAGAAGAGGGTGTTTCTGTCGTTTACGACCTGCTTATCTGATTTCCCTGAGCGTGGCTTGGCAAGAAAGGTATTGAGAACTTACTATGATCTCGTGTAAACAGCTAAAATCACAGTTTAATCATCACAAAAACATTCTCTTTAATCTGGATATTTCTTACCAAACGTAATGAATGTAGACATCATATAGACAGTTTGGAAACCCTTAAAGTTACAATGTTTTCCTAACCCTAACCCTAATCCTAATCCCACCTTCATTTAAACTTTAATCACAGAATCGACATTCATATCCATATGCCAAGAGTCCTCATTTTCAACACTCATAATAAAGTTAATCATGTTCCCAATGTCTTGTTTCATGGGCATAAAGTGATAGTCTTAGGACAAAGGGCCATAAACTGGGCATTTTCCCTCCTCCTCTCTTTTCCTGTGAGAGGGAAAGTGAGAGAAAGCTCCCACTTTCACTACTCCAATCCACTCAACCCCCCTCCTTTGGGGGAGAGAGGAGCTTGGCAGAAATGTATCCATCAAATGACCTGTAACCTCAAGTCATGACACCGCATTCCAGCCGGTGTCTATTCCACCAGCTAAAGCTATGACGTTGAAATGCCTATTTATTTACTCTGTTCCATCTCACTGCGCAATCCATCAGGGATGAGACAGACAGATAGGCAGCTTTTCAGCTTTTCAGAATTTTTATGGGTATACACAAAAACAGGTCAGCAGCTAGTTTGCAGTCTTTCCAGCTTCAGTTTGAATTGATTGTGTTAGCTGTTTTGTTGGCTTGCTCTTCTGAACAACAGTGTCCTGATGAGAGAGCACATTTTCTATGCCAGGTGAAATCGTGCATAATTAGCTCATTGTTATGGATGTATGACACTAGAAAACAGCTTAAACAAATGCAAATGCAGCTACTTTGTTGTTATTCTGGTTGCACTGGTTGACGTGACTGTAAATTAGCTGTAATTGGCTAGCAAGCAAGCAAGGGATAAGAACGTTGCTAGCCAGTTTGGCAATAAAACACTTAGAACGAACAACTGGGTCTCGTCCATAGATACAGAACAAACACCGGCTTCTTGAGCATTATCACTTAAATAATGCATGTTCTAGAATGACCTTCAAGCCAATCAGACACAAGTTTTCAACAATGCTGGTATAATTAGGGTGCGTTCGTAAATTCACTCTGGCTATCTACTCCGATTTCAGACCACTCTCGTCTGAGTGTTTTTTTTTGTTTTGTTTTCACCTTTATTTTACCAGGTAGGTCAGTTGAGAACAAGTTCTCATTTGCAACTGCGACCTGGCCAAGACAAAGCAAAGCAGTGCGACAAAATCAACAACACAGAGTTACACAGTAAACAAACATAGTCAAAAACACAATAGAAAATCTATATACAGAGTGCAAAATGCAATAAGGTTAGGAGGTTGGACAATAAATAGACCATAGTGGTGATATAAATTACAGATTAGCATTAACACAGGAATGAAGGATGTGCAAAAATAAATATAGGGATGAGGTAGTAGTGTGGGCTATTTACAGAAGGGCTATGTACAGGTGCAGTGATCGATAAGCAGCTTTGACAGCTGATGCTTAAAGTTAGTGAGGGAGATAGGAACCTCCAGCTTCAATGATTTTTGCAATTCGTTCCAGTCATTGGCAGCAGAGAACTGGAAGGAATAGCGGCCAAAGGAGGTGTTGGCTTTGGGGGTGACCAGTGAGATATACCTGCTGGAGCGCATGCTACGGGTGGGTGTTGCTATGGTGACCAGTGAGCTGAGATAGGGCGGGGATTTACCTAATAAAGACTTATAGATGACCTGGAGCCAGTGGGTTTGGCGACGAATATATAATGAAGGCCAGCCAACGAGAGCATACAGGTCGCAGTGGTGGGTAGTATATGGGGCTTTGGTAACAAAACGGATGGCACTGTGATAGATTACATCCAATTTGCTGAGCAGAGTGTTGGAGGCTAATTTGTAAATGACATCGCCGAAATCAAGGATCGGTAGGATAGTCAGTTTTACAAGGGCATGTTTGGCAGCATGAGTGAAGGAGGCTTTGTTGCGAAATAGGAAGCCGATTCTGGATTTAATTTTGGATTGGAGATGGTTGATGTGAGTCTGGAAGTTGAGTTTACAGTCTAACCAGACACCTAGGTATTTGTAGGTGTCCACGTATTCTAAGTGTGCTAGAACACAGAATAACTGATGAATTTACGAACTCTCAACACCTGTTGAATATGGCCGGTGTCAGTAAACGTCGGCAGAAAAGTGTCATTAAATAGTTACCAGCAGCAGTTACATTCACCAACTCTCTGGATAACATGAAAACACCCTAACCAGCTCTGCTAGGGTTAGTAAAATGAGATATTCTCTCATTTGTGTCTGGAAGTAGCAACGTTAGCCAGTTAGCTTGGGTGCTGTGACGTTGTGAGGTCAGAGCGCTCGGATCAACCCTACTCCTTGGCCAGAGCGCCTAGTGTACGCTCTGAATGCTACGAGAGCGAAACACTCTGAATTTACAAATGGAAGGGACAATCTGACAACGTCCAGAGCGCACTCCGGCACTTAAAAACGTTATTTAGATTTATTCATACTATTTCCACCTTCCACAGGATATAGTCCCAACACAAATCTAGGGTTGCTACCCAAGCCAGCTGGTCGTTCGGTTGTAGACAAGTTCGGTTGCCAGAGACGTGATCCTGTCGTTCAGTCTTTTTGTTCTGTATCTATGAACGTGACACAGTCGTTCGTTCTAAATGTTCCATTGCCATATTGGCTGGCAAAGTTCTTATCCCTTGCTTGCTAGCTAGCCAACTATGGCTAACTTATAGTCACTTGCATCCAGAATAACTGCAAAGTAGCTGCATTTGCATTTGTTTAAGCTGTTTTCTAGTCACATTTATTTGGATACATCCATAACAATGAGCTAATGAGGCACGATTTCGCCTGGCATAGAAAATGTGCTTACTCGTCATGAAACTGTTGTTCAGAGGAGCTAGCCAACAACACAGCTAACAAAACCACTTCAAATAGAAGCTGGAAAGACTGCAAACTAGCTGCACTTCGTTTTGTTTGACCTTTTTTCAATTGAAAACGCTGCCTGTCTGTCTCGTCCTGACTCCTGACACGTTCATTACTATGGGACAGCTGGAGATTGCGCAATCAGATGAATCAGAGTATATAGGCATTTTAACTTCATAGATTTAGTCTGTGGTAACTTGTGGAATAGACATCGGCTGGAATGTGTATTTAACCAATCAGCATCCGTTGTATAAGCACAGATAGAAAGAACAATGAGACACTTATTACACCGGATGTATAAATGTGAAGAATCCACTTGGCGTTTCCACCCACTACCTAATATGGTGGTGAGAGGCAGCCCAGCATTTATTAAACATTTGATCTCAATCCCAAAACTAGAATCTGTTATGAACAAAGCGGACTAAGTTTGTATACTTTACCCAAAGTTTCCAAAAATGGTGTTGTTTATAAGGAGTGCAAGGGCGAAGTGAGTTATTGCACACTCGCACTTCACAGAGTAGGCGTTCCCTAATGGAAAAATGCAAATACATGCTAGAAAGCGCCAATAGGATCTTACTAGCTCGTTCTTGGCTCTGCCCACCTCCTTGCTTGTTCTGCCCACTATGACTAATTTGTTCCCATTGGAAACGACAGGGTGTGGTCTATCTTGGGTTAGTTATAAACATCTATGGTATAAATAAAGGATAAACAATTTTCTTTGGAAAATAATGAACGACGTGGAAGCTGTGTGCTCTTTTGTATAGAACAGTAGGCCTATTAAAAAACAAAGCAAGGAGAAGCTTTTCGTGCTCTCATTTATGTGAAGTCACTTATACGTATTCTTGTCAAGATATTCAAAGCCAAAGCCTTTTGTGCTTTTTGCACCCCTACGGTTATCCCATATTGCTTTCAAAATATGCAGCTTTCTCTCAATACAAATGCATGCAAATATTAATGAAGACATACAGGCAATGAGGAAGATATGCTGTTTTCTCTCAATGCAAATGGATGCAAATATTAATGAAGACATACAGGCAATGAGGTAGCTGAAGTTCTGAGAGTTTAATGTTTATAAATGATCTGTGGCAAACTGAATAAAATATGCTGCTTTCTCTTAATGCAAATGCATGCAAATATTCATGAAGACATACAGGCAATGAGGAAGCCGAAGTTCTGAGAGTTTAATGTTTATAAATGGTAGACAATGTGAAGTGGAGAATACTGTAAGCCTAAGGGTGAACATAACACTCATCAAATGACAAGTAACCTTATCTAAGAACCTGGGCTCAATAGCCAGTCAGTCACACATATAAATGGGTAAGATTACAAAAAGACACTTGAAACCTCCATGGGGATTAAAACATTTGATCCGTGAGACTTGAACTCTCAGTCACTAGATGTGATCTGTGATAGTCAAAATAATGTATTTAGTCATTCCCCCTGATGGTCCAACAAAACTTATCCTGAGTTCAAGTAAGTGATTTTGGTACTCTGTTCTGATGCTATTGGACACTGTAACCTGCTACGTTAACTTCTGTGTTGATTCTATCATCAAAACGAAGGATGTTAGAATTTTCCACAACAACATGGGTTAACAAAGAACTAAAACATTGTCCTAATATCAAGAGAATAACCTTTGCAGAGAGAGTGGCACAGGGAAAGTGAAAGAAATGAACAAGTTCATCAGATCCAAGATAAGAACTGCTTGAATTTACTTCAAAAACAAGGTTGAGGAGAAATTCAGTGCTGGCAATGCAAGAGAGCCTTGGAGAGAACTGAATTTGATGATGGGCAGGCCACAGAAAACCAGTATTCATTGTGAAGACTCCCTTAAACTTGAAAATGAATGGAACATTTTATTTCAGATTTGACAAGCATGATTACAGTGAGGAGTGCCACACTATATGTGAAGGAATGGTCCCAGATCCCAGGCAATGTGACGATAGAGGAGAGACATTTTACCTCTGCGTTCCGACCCACTCAAAGCTCCAGGACCAGACTGCCTAAAGAGGATCCTGAAGGAATGTGATTCACAAGTGGGACATTTTTACCCAACTGTTCCAGCTCTTCCTGAACACAAGCTTTGTTTGAATACCCGAGCCAACAAGGTGAAAAACCTGTCAATGTGTCATTGAGCAAGCCACTTAACCCTAATTTGCTCCAGGGGCTGACCCTGTAGGTAGGCCGTCATTGTAAATAAGAATTTGTTCTTAACTGACTTGCCAAGTTAAATAAAGGTTAAAAATATATAAATAAATAAACAATTGTCTCGGAGGCCTTAAAGGTGTCTACTATAATTCCGCTGTTCATGGACTTTTCCAGGGCAAACTAACCTGCTACTGAAATGCCTTTGTGACCTACAGTGCCTTCAGAAAGTATTCATACCCCTTGACTTTTCCCACATTTTGTTGTGTTATAGACTGAATTGAAAATTGATTAAATTGAGATTGTGTGTCACTGGCCTACACACAATACCCCATAACGTAATAGTAGAATTATGTTTTTAGACATTTTAACAGATTTAATAAAAATGAAAAGCTGAAATGTCTTGAGTATTCAACCCCTTTGTTATGGCAAGCCTCAGGAGTAAACATTTGCTTAACAAGTCACATAATAAGTTGCATGGATTCACTCTGTGTGCTATAATAGTGTTCAATAAGATTTTTGAATGACTACCTCATCTCTGTACTTCACACATACAATTATCTGTAAGGTCCCTGAGTTGAGCAGTGAATTTCAAACACAGATTCAACCACAAAGACCAGGGAGGTTGTCCAATGCCTCGAAAAGAAGGGCACCTATTAAAAAACATGAGCTGGCGCACACCCAGAGTAATTTATTATATGTAGAGGCACAGTGATGCCAAAACGTTGGTGATTAACCCAATCAATTATTGGGAGTTTATACATAGAGTGTGCGACTCTCTTCATTATTTTTGTCACCTATTGGTAGATAAAAAAATAAAAAATAATAAAGCAGACATTGAATATCCCTTTGCGCATGGTGAAGTTATTAATTACACTTTGGATGGTGTATTAATACACTCAGTCATTACAAAGATACACGCGTCCTTCCTAACTCAGTTGCCGGAGAGGAAGGAAACCGCTCAGGGATTTCACCATGACGACTTTATAACAGTTACAAAATCCTTAAGTAAACCTGGTTCAGTCTACTTTCCAACAGACACTGGTAGACAAATTCACCTTTAAAATGTTGGCAGGACAATAGCCTAAAACACTAGGCCACATATACAATGGAGTTGCTTACCAAGACAACATAGAATGTTCCTGAGTGGCCTAGTTACAGTTTTACTTAAATCAGCTTGAAAATCTAAGGCAAGACTTGAAAATAGCTGTCTTGTGATGATCAACAACCAACTTGACAGATCTTGAAGAATTTTTCAAAGAATACTGTGCAAATAATGTACAATCCAGGTATGCAAAGCTCTTAGAGACGTACCCAGAAAGACTCACAGCTGTAATTAATCACTGACAAAAGTGATTCTAACATGTATTGACTTAGGGGTGTGAATACTTATGTAAATTAGATATTTCTGTATTTCCTTTTCAATACATTTTCCATTTTGAATTCAGGCTGTAAGGTCGGACAAAGTTGAATTATTGTTTAACGGATGCACCGCCTCACTTTTCTCCACACCCCGAAAAAAAAGAATTTGTTTTGGCCAATATATGCGGCTCTTTGTTTATAATGCACTGTCCACTCTCCCTTGAGGCTTTCCCAAGTTGATGCCCAAGAGACAAAACAGCCTCAGATCACGCGCTCAGATCATGTTCGAGCATCGGATTGGACAGTGAAACACACACAGGCGACGTGCAGATGTTTCATTTCTCGCTCATGCCGTCATGACTGAAGCCAACGCAAATTCCTACTATTTATGTATCCAGGTTAAACGTGGGACGTCCCTCATTATAAACAAACAGTCGGCTAAATGATGGTTAATGCATAATTTTCAGATCTATTAGAAGAGATTAATAGACGAAACAACAATGTCATTGAACGAGAGATCAAGGCATTCATCAGGAAAGATGCAGTGCAGGCTAATAGTATTGTAGACAACCGAATTGAAGTAAAAATGATTGATGAAATCGAAGTGTGTCAGCTGTATGGTGATTTGCGATTCATAACTGACATTTTACCGGTACTACCTGTAGTAGTAGGCCAACCGATAACACCACGACGGAATGCGTTTTTAGTGATGATGTGCCGCCGAGAACAGCTAGCATGTCCAGCAAAGTACATCGCCAGTGGCATGCACAAACTTCGTGCAGATCAGCAGGTGGGGGCTTTTCGTGGCAGCCAGATGAGACAATCGAAGGAGGATGCGGTGAGCAAAGTTACTGGGCTCGAATTTCATCACGCCTGCTCTATATACAGTGGGGAGAACAAGTATTTGATACACTGCCGATTTTGCAGGTTTTCCTACTTACAAAGCATGTAGAGGTCTGTAATTTTTATCATAGGTACTCTTCAACTGTGAGTGACGGAATCTAAAACAAAAATCCAGAAAATCACATTGTATGATTTTTTTATAATTAATTTGCATTCTATTGCATGACATAAGTATTTGATCACCTACCAACCAGTAAGAATTCCGGTTCTCACAGACCTGTTCTTTAAGAAGCCCTCCTGTTCTCCACTCATTACCTGTATTAACTGCACCTGTTTGAACTCGTTACCTGTATAAAAGACACCTGTCCACACACTCAATCAAACAGACTCCAACCTCTCCACCATGGCCAAGACCAGAGAGCTGTGTAAGGACATCAGGGATACAATTTTAGACCTGCACAAGGCTGGGATGGGCTACAGGACAATAGGCAAGCAGCTTGGTGAGAAGGCAACAACTGTTGGCGCAATTATTAGAAAATGGAAGAAGTTCAAGATGACGGTCAATCTCCCTCGGTCTGGGGCACCATGCAATGTGATTTTCTGGATTTTTGTTTTAAATTCCGTCACTCACAGTTGAAGAGTACCTATGATAAAAATGACAGACTTCTACATGCTTTGTAAGTGGGAAAACCTGCAAAATTGGCAGTGTATCAAATACTCCCCACTGTAGATTGATGTTTCTAATTGTGCATGTATGGATGGATTTATGTATTTTTTACATTGCTACATTAATTTGTTAGACCTTACTTGACCCTCTTTCTACAAGGCCTAGTCTATGAGATGTCTAATCATATTGGTATGAATATTTTGCTAACTCCTCGGCTATAGAGATGCATTCAGGTAATGAACTCATTATTATGCATCAACATTTTAATTTGATTACAATAATTTTAATTTGTGAGGCTATACAATTAAGTAATGAACTGATAATACATCCATAATTTACTTTTTTCAATATTTTTTTAATATGATATAATTTCGCATTCTATTATACATCCTATGTGAATAATGTTCATTAATGTTAATTAGTGTATTAATAATAATAATCTGAAAATCAGTCTGAAATTGAATATTTATCCTATTGTTCATGTCCATATAGCCAAGGACAATGTGGTAAAGTACTGTTACTCCATATCCACTTAAGGAATTATTATTATTATTTTTTTTTTTTTGCTCGCTCGCCTCACTTTTCTGGGGTGAAACAGTGAATCAATTTTGTCTAGCCTAACACAACAAAATGTGGAATAAGTCAAAGGGTACGAATACTTTAAATGTCAACTCGGGCCTGCTGCTGTGGATCCGGGAGTTCCTGATGGAGCGACCCCAGAAGTTCAGTGTTAAAGACACCCTATCTGACCACCTTGTCCTAAACACAGGATATACTGTATACACAATTAAAATTGCATGCAACAACAGTGACCTCACCCTCATCAAATATGTGGACGACATGGCTCATGTCACATCTCCTGCTCTCCATATACACAAATGAAATGGCATGCAACAACAGTGACCTCACCCTCATCAAATATGCAAAAGACATGGCTCTGGTTGCTTGCCTGTTGGGAAGCTACTCCCAGTTCATTGACAGCCTCATAACATGGTTTGACACTCTCTCTCTCTCTCTCTCTCTCTCTCTCTCTCAGCGATTCACCTAAAATTTAGTTAGCTATGGGAATTTTCCAATTTATTACAAACCAATAGGTGGTCAATTGGAAATTCCCCAAATCTGACCACAGCATTTAATAACAGAACTCTCCCTCTCTTGGAACGTACTGTTGCAGAGTTTGGGTCGATTCCACTTGAACCAAAGTCAGTTTAGAAAATGAATGAAAAATTCAATTCACAAATTGGAAAGCAGTCCATTTTCAGCCCTGGAACGTATTCACATAGGAAGACAATTTCACGTCACATACTTTTAATCAATCAACTCTTCAAAGCTGGGCCAAGACGTCCTTCCATCCTGCAGTTGGATTTCCGTCTCTTTCAAGTGGCTATTGAACGAGAACACAAACCCAAAGCTAAAAGCCAAAACATATAATAAAAAATGTGTTGTCTTTTGTTGTTCAGCCCTGCAATCCGAGTATAAATGTGTGCTTGTTTTCATTGCTGATAAATAGTGTTATAGTAAGGGCCAGGCAGATAAGCCAGCAATAAAAAAAATACCCAACGAAATGAGTTGGCACCCTATGAAAGTGGGTGAGTGCACACATCTTGCCATATGCTCACAGCTATTTATTACAAGGCAGGACAGGTTACTGGCAGCAGCGCATCGACGTGTCCAAGTCCAGCTCAATTCCCCCCTGGCTGGTCTTGCATGAGGATTAATACGCCTGCTGCTTATGTGCTTAGCCTGGTTAAACCAGACTGAACGCTGTGCTCACAGTGGTAGGTTTAGTCTAGTTTAACCTTGTCTTCTGGCACATTATTAGGCTTGCTATAAGCAGTCATAATTGCTTGTGGCTGTTTAAACTGCATTTATAAACACATGGCTGTATATCCACTCACTATTGTGTTGATTATGTGATTAAGAGTGACTGTTACTTGAACTACATTTGTAGATGTAATATGGAAAAAAACTCATTATGCAACATTGTTGGAAGACAGAGAGAGGGCTGTGTGGACGGACGTTGCGAGGCGCCGTTAGCTGCAAATGTGTCCTCCTACGGTGCACACTCATCCAGCGCTCTCCACTCCTACTCCGTGGACCCTGGCAGTACTTGAGCGGGCCCGTAAAGCAGTAGAGAGGTAAACAGCACCTGTCAATGACCACTGTGTGTGGAGGAGACTAGAGACAAAGTCAGGTACGGACTCTCAAATGAACGTCAATGGCAGGAACTACCTACAGTATGTAACGTGCTAAACACTAAACATTACTAGGGAAAACAAGCATGTTCCTTTGAATAGATCAAACTGAATAGGTGTTTTCCTAAATGTAATGTGAGAGATTGCTAGACTAGATCGATGGCTTGCTGCTTTGGCCTGAGGACATTTAAAGTCCTGCAAAGTCATGGTGGGAGGAGGAGAGGAAGGGAGGGGAGGAAGTAGATTTACCTGCTGAGGGAGTCCTTTCTAGACCATAGCTTTGACCTATGACAAGCTTTGCCCATTGTAAAATGTACAATTTAGAACAATGCAAAATATGTTAGGATAATGGTTTTAAGTCCACATACAAAGGTAATGAGTGATGTCGAATAGGAGAGGTGGAGGTGAGCTATTGTCTGCTGGGCTGTAAAATTCCTGCCAAAATCCGCCCATATGTTCTTAGGGTTTTCACATAACAAATGTTTTTTAACCGTCTGTTGGGAAACAGGTTTAGTGAATCCTCAAGCATCCATTAATAAAACACTGCATGCCACAGATTGACGTGCATTATATCTCAAATAATTGTTTGTTATGTTTGTTTACAGATGTTGGGTTTGGATTAATAGAACGCATTATATTGTTCACGGTTCATTGATGTCGAGAGGGGTGTTGGCTCAAGGGTGAATAGACCAGCATCATGTTCTCCATGCTTACATCTGCTTTGACTAAACCTTAAACCTTACCTGTCCCCCTGAGTGTTATTTCTACAAGTACACACATACATTCAAGTGGCATGAATCAGAATCGGTTCTAACAAGAAAATCTGCATTTTCTCCACAGTGTACTTTGTCCGGTATTTGGGGGGATTTGTGTCTTTGTCTTCGTCAATACTTTTGGAAAGAATCAGTAGTCGTGCAATGAGGGATAATCTGGGGGCTTTGTTTTGTGCCTTTATGTACTTAGTGTCTTGTTACCCCAGACACAAAAGGCACATTAGTTTAATTTCACAAAAGCCACACGTCACAAACGTACTAATAGGCTTTTAAACACAGGGGTTTGGCTAGTTCTGCAGCTGCTTGGCTTTCCCACAATTCCCAGGCGTGTTTAGCATAATTTAATAGGGCAGGCCTGAAATATTCAAATGAAACTTTACAATGAGGTTAATGTTTCAATTGTTCTATTTCATTTTATTATGGTTGTTACATAGTACTTACGAGAGTAATTACACAGTAATAAGAACACTGAATTGTTACCCTAAATGTGTTATTGTAATCAAGTGTGGCCACTGTGTACATTACATTAGTGTACGACCAATACAAAAGTTTTTTACCACACGAGAACAGGTAAAGAATACAATATCCAAAGCTTTATTCATTGTAGCACCACAAATGTCATATACATGCTCGGGGCTGCTTATATTGGTCAAACTTAACAAGCATTGAAACTTCGCATTTCAGAACATAAGGCTGCTATTCAAATAAAAACATGGACTATGCTATTGTGCGCCACTGCATCGAAGCAAACCATGGCTCACCTTCCTCCCTGCGCTTTGTAGCCATAGAATCCGTGGCGATTTTAGCATGTAAATCTTGGTGGGGCAATCATTTACTGACTTTAAAAAAAACATAGCTGATATGGCTGTGGTTTCTACTGACAATTGAGATGTACAAACTATGGCATAAGGGCACGACAAGCGGATAAGAGGCAATACTTAATTTCGATTAAGACATTAATGAGTGAGCTAGGACGGACGTAGTCAATATAACTATTTGTTTAGCACTTTTGAAATGTACGGCGACAGAATTCAGAACATGGGCCATTCTTAGTGTTCTCCTTGTACACCAAGTCAGAACCGTAGGATAAATAAAGGGGCATATAAGCAGACAATGAAAGCTCCTACAATATTCGATGATTAACTTTCTCTAAAACAGGTTATAGGCTACATGTGCACCAGTAGGCGAAATTAAGGGAGGAAAATAGACTAAATTATTAGGCTGAGGCACATGGGCTACTAACAGCTTACTACACAACATACACTTAGTATTACTTTCTTAGCTACAGTATACATATCTCCCTGGCATATTACATCATCTCTCTGAAGTCAAATGACGCAGTTCTGAGTTGTTTTGAGCGCGGCACAAATCATGCTTCATTGACAGCATGGCCAATGTTGAATGTTTATCATTTTAAACTTGGAAAACAGACCCTTAATCCCAGATTTGGGACCACACAGCCATTCCACTGAATAGCTGGCTAGTGATTGCTTTGCAATGCTTGCAGTTAGCCACTGATTCCTTCCAAACCACTCATTGTTGAATTTGCGATTTCAAACGTGTTGTGTAATGTTTATGTCCAATGGCCAATGAGCACCGATACATTTTATTTATAATTTCTCTTAATTATTTATCTTCATATGACAAGGATTAAAAAGAATTTGCCAGTAGATTGTCTACTTGATTCATGATGACTGCTAGCTAAGAAAGTATGATGTTGACATGAACAGTCCAATCAAAGCTACTGTAGATAAAATGGGCACTTCTAATGTACAGTAACTCTATGGCAGCACTCAAGGGCTTGAATTTTCAAGCTCTACCCTTAGACTTGGCGGTGATGTAGTGTCCCCATGAGTGACAGAACACTGAGTCAATCACGGCCCAACTAGAGAACATTACCAACACCTACGCTCCGTATTTTCCACTTGCTGCCTCACCACCACAGAAAGAACCGAGCTAAGCTGAAACACCTGCACTTTGGAGCTGCCTTCCTCAAGAAAGCAAAAAAAGAGAACATGTTTGAGTGCAGCTTTATTGACGTGATGAATATTTATTTATTTTTTACATTGTTTGCAAACTGATATGTGACACATTAATCGCAAAATAACATGTAAAACAGGCAAGCCCCAAAAGCTAAACATGTGGGGCTCAAAAAAGGTGGGGGGTCGCAACTGCATAGAACACGTCCAAATTTCACCAAGAGGAGGTGATATCTTAAACTAAAACAAAGAGAGGCATTCTGGCAGTACTCATTAAACAGTGTGGATCCAAAGGGGCTGAACTGTGATTTTTCTTCTATGATCTGTCCTCGTTTCTTTAATGTTGTTGCCTTGATTTTTGGAGTCTCTGGGCCAGATGTACGTACATTTGCGAACGCAGCGTTAATAGCGCCATGGCCAAGACGCAGAAAGCGCTTGATGTGAAACCGCAGTGTGCGTGTTATGTACCAAACCTGCAGTTCATCAGGTAATCAGCGCCTGTCCCCACCCACTATACCGTAAATTGCGCGTATTTAAACGCGCAATTGAATGGGCCTCCTCTTCTCTTTCCATCATGGATCAGCCACCAAGTCAGGCAAAACAGCGAAAACAACAATTTAGGGATAACTAGGTTGATCTGCTTGTTCATGAGGTAACAGCAAATTTAAACATCATACAAGCCCGGAATTCCACACCCACACAAAATAATGGCATCTGGACCGAAATCACAAAAAAAATCTATGCAATATCCTCGACCCGCAGACAGGTGGAAGAGGTAAAAAAGAGGCGGCAGGACCTCAAATTGACCACTGTTGAAGAGGTTGTGCAGCAAACGCTGGTTGCTGAACAGGTGGAAGGAATTGATACTGCTGAGTCCACATTAGAAAATGAAGGTAAGTCTGATTTAAGATTAAAGTCGTGATTGTAAATGGACTTTATTGTCACATTTATATTTATTTGATTTATATCTAGCTATTGAAAAATAGAACATTCACCCACCCAATACCATTGCTGATAGTAAAAAACTGTCCGGGATTATTGCAGCACTAAAGTGTTCAATTTCTGTGATTTCCCTTCGGTATACATAACGGTTCGTTAGCCTATTACAAATGTATGGACGCTACGCTGGCAAAAAAAATGTGGAACAGCTGTATAAGTTGTTTTGTAGGTGTTACGAGTGTTACATATCCTTTTTCCCCTTTAGAAAGCGCATTTTCAAATGTTGGTGCTACTGCACCGGCATCCTGTGCACCTTCCACCTCGTCTCTACCCTCTGCACCCGCACGTAGGATGAAAATGGATGACGTGGATGAAATGCTCTTGACTGAGCAAAGGGGCCAAACGAGGGCGCTACAAAAGATGTCTTCGTATGTGCAGCAGATGGCCATTTCCATCAGGGCTGTGAGGCGCCACAGTCAGCAGGTAAAATACCTTGTGGTGGCAGTGAATGGAATGACGCGAGCTGTCACAAGATTATGTCGCCAGCAGCAGGAGACTAACAACTGCCTCAAGGCGATCATTGTAAGCATGACCGGAACCTCCAACCCTGCACCACTCAGCCCTGTGCCATCCCGACCTGCGCAACCCAGCCCTGTGCCATCCCGACCTGCGCAACCCAGCCCTGTGCCATCCCGACCTGCGCAACCCAGCCCTGTGCCATCCCGACCCGCGCAACCCAGCCCTGTGCCATCCCGACCTGCGCAACCCAGCCCTGTGCCATCCCGACCTGCGCAACCCAGCCCTGTGCCATCCCGACCTGCGCAACCCAGCCCTGTGCCATCCCGACCTGCGCAACCCAGCCCTGTGCCATCTCCAACTATAAAATTAAGTCTGAACAAACAGTCACACTGACAAAAGTCCAACATTGCTGTTGTTCGTTTAATGTGTATTTCCTCTTTGTAATAGCGAAAATTATTAGGTTTCTTTCCACATTTAAATTGAAAGTTCTAGTTTGTTTATGGTTGAATCCATTTATTTTATATGGATACAACATAAATTAGCAGCGGACATTTAAATATTTTTTTGAGCCAATGTCAAATATTTTGTGTGATTAATTAATTAATTCAATTTTGGTAAGTTGATCCAAGGTTTTCTTTTTTCAGTGATCAACCAGCTACCAGAGATAATAAATGTAAAACACTTAAACCAAATTACTGCTGCCATTTCACCAGGAGGCATATGCCAGGAAACCCGCTTCCTAAGTTACACCTGCTTTTAAGAGGCGGAGAATTTTCAGCCCAAAATAGAGGCGCGCTTTCACCGTACATAACGCGGAATACATAATTAGGCGCAGTTTACGCTTCCCCTCCCATCTCTTTATGTGACACTCCCACTTTCCCCTTGACCATCCCATGAATGCATATGCATGACACGAAAAGCGCATTTTGCCATTTTCAGTTCCCGTGACAGGCAGTCTGTGCTTTCATCTCGGTGCGTCCCGTTCGTACATACCTCGCCATGGTTTTATGCGCACTTTGCGAAACAAATACGCCTGAAGTGGGCGCAAAAGCGTTAGTACATCTGGCCCTCAGTGTCTCTGGATTCACAGACACCCAAATATCACCTATGTATATTTTCACATGGCCTATTGATTAACGAGACACAATATTTATATTTTTATATATGTTGTGTCTCAATGAGCCACTAGGCTATAAAAAGGAGTGCAATGGTCAGGTCACTCTGAGGAAGACGTCAGTCACCTGTCTGCATCCTTTACAATTGATTACTTATTGCTCATTTTAATCCATCTATACCTTTCTTTGTTGAGTGCTACAACTCCTTTTTACCTTGAATTAGTCCTTTTGGAAGTTCTTCTTGGTTAACCCTTCTCATTATTTTTTCATTGTTGTTGAGCACCCCTCCTTTCCTTTGTTTGCAGAAGCGCGAAGGCCCACCTGAACTCTGTTATTGTAATGTTATTCACATGTTGGTCACAAGTAATACATTTAGGTTAGAATTATGCAAATCAATGATTGTGTGCACCTTAAATGAACTGCACCAATATTGATATGGGGGTGCCGAGTTCCCACTAGGTACAGTGGGGAGAACAAGTATTTGATACACTGCCGATTTTGCAGGTCTTCCTACTTACGAAGCATGTAGAAGTCTGTAATTTTTATCATAGGTACACTTCAACTGTGAGTGACGGAATCTAAAACAAAAATCCAGAAAATCACAGTGTATGATTTTTTAATAATTTATTTGCATTTTATTGCATGACAGTATTTGATCACCTACCAACCAGTAAGAATTCCGGCTCTCACAGACCTGTTAGTTTTTCTTTAAGAAGCCCTCCTGTTCTCCACTCATTACCTGTATTAACTGCACCTGTTTGAACTCGTTACCTGTATAAAAGACACCTGTCCACACACTCAATCAAACAGACTCCAACCTCTCCACAATGGCCAAGACCAGAGAGCTGTGTAAGGACATCAGGGATAAAATTGTAGACCTGCACAAGGCTGGGATGGGCTACAGGACAATAGGCAAGCAGCTTGGTGAGAAGGCAACAACTGGTGGCGCAATTATTAGAAAATGGAAGAAGTTGAAGATGACGGTCAATCTCCCTAGGTCTGGGGCACCATGCAAGATCTCACCTCGTGGGGCATCAATGATCATGAGGAAGGTGAGGGATCAGCCCAGAACTACCTGGCAGGACCTGGTTAATGACCTGAAGAGAGCTGGGACCACAGTCTCAAAGAAAACCATTAGTAACACACTATGCCGTCATGGATTAAAATCCTGCAGCGCATGCAAGGTCCCCCTGCTCAAGCCAGCGCATGTCCAGGCCCGTCTGAAGTTTGCCAATGACCATCTGGATGATCCAGAGGAGGAATGGGAGAAGGTCATGTGGTCTGATGAGACAAAAATAGAGCTTTTTGGTCTAAACTCCACTCGCCGTGTTTGGAGGAAGAAGAAGGATGAGTACAACCCAAAGAACACCATCCCAACCGTGAAGCATGGAGGTGGAAACATAATTCTTTGGGGATGCTTTTCTGCAAAGGTGACAGGACGACTGCACTGTATTGAGGGGAGGATGGATGGGGCCATGTATCGCGAGATCTTGGCCAACAACCTCCTTCCCTCAGTAAGAGCATTGAAGATGGGTCGTAGCTGGGTCTTCCAGCATGACAACGATCAGAAACACACAGCCAGGGCAACTAAGGAGTGGCTCCGTAAGAAGCATCTCAAGATCCTGGAGTGGCCTAGCCAGTCTCCAGACCTGAACCCAATAGCAAATCTTTGGAGGGAGCTGAAAGTCCGTATTGCCCAGCGACAGCCCTGAAACCTGAAGGATCTGTATGGAGGAGTGGGCCAAAATCCCTGCTGCAGTGTGTGCAAACCTGGTCAAGAACTACAGGAAACGTATGATCTCTGTAATTGCAAACAAAGGTTTCTGTACCAAATATTAAGTTCTGCTTTTCTGATGTATCAAATACTTATGTCATGCAATAAAATGCAAATTAATTACTTAAAAATCATACAATGTGATTTTCTGGATTTTTGTTTTAGATTCCGTCACTCACAGTTGAAGAGTACCTATGATAAAAATTAGACTTCTACATGCTTTGTAAGTGGGAAAACCTGCAAAATCGGCAGTGTATCAAATACTTGTTCTCCCCACTGTATGGGCATTTGAAATGATTTTACTATTCAAATAATAGCATGGCATTTTTTCGGATATCCTGAAAGTCTAAATTCTAAAAAATATATAAATAAATAGCTACTGACTATCGAGCAATCAGAATAATGTACATTACAATAATTCACTAAGATAATTCCGTGACAACTCTTCTTCCGGTGTTCTCTGCAGTGTGCATTGCATAAAGAGTGAAAAGATTCAATAAAAAAATCTATACATAATAGTAAATAAAGTTATCCAAACAATAATTATATCCTTTGAACAGTAAAGAAAATATACATACATACAGTGGGGAGAACAAGTATTTGATACACTGCCGATTTTGCAGGTTTTCCTACTTACAAAGCATGTAGAGGTCTGTAATTTTTATCATAGGTACACTTCAACTGTGAGAGACGGAATCTAAAACAAAAATCCAGAAAATCACATTGTATGATTTTTAAATAATTAATTTGCATTTTATTGCATGACATAAGTATTTGATCACCTACCAACAAGTAAGAATTCCGGCTCTCACAGACCTGTTAGTTTTTCTTTAAGAAGCCCTCCTGTTCTCCACTCATTACCTGTATTAACTGCACCTGTTTGAACTCGTTACCTGTATAAAAGACACCTGTCCACACACTCAATCAAACAGACTCCAACCTCTCCACAATGGCCAAGACCAGAGAGCTGTGTAAGGACATCAGGGATAAAATTGTAGACCTGCACAAGGCTGGGATGGGCTACAGGACAATAGGCAAACAGCTTGGTGAGAAGGCAACAACTGTTGGCGCAATTATTAGAAAATGGAAGAAGTTCAAGATGACGGTCAATCTCCCTCGGTCTAGGGCACCAATGAGGGGGGCATCAATGATCATGAGGAAGGTGAGGGATCAGCCCAGAACTACACGGCAGGACCTGGTCAATGACCTGAAGAGAGTTGGGACCACGGTCTCAAAGAAAACCATTAGTAACACACTATGCCGTCATGGATTAAAATCCTGCAGCGCACGCAACGTCCCCCTGCTCAAGCCAGCGCATGTCCAGGACCGTCTGAAGTTTGCCAATGACCATCTGGATGATCCAGAGGAGGAATGGGAGAAGGTCATGTGGTCTGATGAGACAAAAATAGAGCTTTTTGGTCTAAACTCCACTCGCCGTGTTTGGAGGAAGAAGAAGGATGAGTACAACCCCAAGAACACCATCCCAACCGTGAAGCATGGAGGTGGAAACATCATTCTTTGGGGATGCTTTTCTGCAAAGGTGACAGGACGACTGCACCGTATTGAGGGGATGATGGATGGGGCCATGTATTGCGAGATCCTGGCCAACAACCTCCTTCCCTCAGTAAGAGCATTGAAGATGGGTCGTGGCTGGGTCTTCCAGCATGACAACGACCCGAAACACACAGCCAGGGCAACTAAGGAGTGGCTCCGTAAGAAGCATCTCAAGGTCCTGGAGTGGCCTAGCCAGTCTCCAGACCTGAACCCAATAGAAAATCTTTGGAGGGAGCTGAAAATCCGTATTGCCCAGCGACAGCCCCGAAACCTGAAGGATCCGTATGGAGGAGTGGGCCAAAATCCCTGCTGCAGTGTGTGCAAACCTGGTCAAGAACTACAGGAAACGTATGATCTCTGTAATTGCACCAAATATTAATTGTACCAAATATTAAGTTCTGCTTTTCTGATGCATCAAATACTTATGTCATGCAATAAAATGCAAATTAATTACTTAAAAATCATACGTGATTTTTTGGATTTTTGTTTTAGATTCCGTCTCTCACAGTTGAAGTGTACCTATGATAAAAATTACAGACTTCTACATGCTTTGTAAGTAGGAAAACCTGCAAAATCGGCAGTGTATCAAATACTTGTTCTCCCCACTGTACGTACATACATACATACATACATACATACATACATACATACATACATACATACATACATACATACATACATACATACATACATACATACACAGATAAATAAATACAGAAAAATTCAACAGAAGGCATTTAAACCCATTCTGGCACAAAGAGAATATTCATGTGGGAGACAAGCCTATACACAATCTACAGTATATACACACGTGCCATTTCCCAAATAGAAGCTAAATATTTTTGTAATTGAATTATAGGTTGCCCTTTTTCATTTATTCCAGGCTTTATCTAAATATCCCATTTCAGTTTCTCCTCATTGCTCAGGCAGATATTGCCAGGGTACAGTGCCTTCGGAAAGTATTCAGACCCCTTGACTTTTTCCACATTTTGTTACGTTACAGCCTAATTCTAAAATTGATTAAAAAATATATATATTCCTCAGCAATCTACTCACAATACCCCATAATGACAAAGCAAAAACTGGTTTTGCACATTTATTAAATATAAAAAAAACAGAAATACCTTATTTACATAGGTATTCAGACCCTTTGCTATGAGACTCGAAATTGAGCTCAGGTGAATCCTGTTTCCATTGATCATCCTTGAGATGTTTCTACAACTTGATTGGAGTCCACCTGTGGTAAATTCAATTAATTGGACATGATTTGGAAAGGCACACACCTGTCTGTATAAAGTCCCACAGTTGATGGTGCATGTCAGAGAAACAACCAAGCCATGAGGTCGAAGGAATTGTCCATAGAGCTCCGAGACAGGATTGTGTCAAGGCACAGGTCTGGGGAAGGGTTCCAAAAAATGTCTGCAGCATTGAAGGTCCCCAAGAACACAGTGGCCTCCATAATTCTTAAATGGAAGAAGGCTAAGGGGCTGTATCCAGGCACCTTGCGTTGCTTCGTGCCTAAGAGCAGCCCTTAGCTGTGGTATATTGGCCATATACCACACCCCCTCTGGCCTTATTGCTTACATACCGTATATCAGTTACTGTCTGCGCTAACAGCAGCAGAAGGTGATGGATGGCCCTACTATCCGTCCTCCCTATTCTTACTGAAGCCAGCCCTTCTTTAGCCAAAGGTCCTGACATTGTGTTATAAAAAAAAACACCTAAGTATTTTAATGTATACAACATGTTGACTGTAGCATGTACTGGCAGAGAAGGTGTGTTACACAGGCTTTTAGATTTGATAGATTTAAGGCTGCCGTTAGACTCGGGTATAAACTAAATAAATGTTTTCTTCAGATTACTTTTCGAAGCATGTTGAGAGACATTTAAATCAGTAAGCCAGTTATAAAGTAAGCTCGTCAACTTTGACCGCCTTCTCATCCCCATCATCTCTTAAGTCTCCGGGCTGCTTGTTGGATGAGATCAGTTTTATTCTCTGTAAGCAGCTTTGTATGGTGTGACCAAAATCTGTTTGTGTCATCCACAGCACCGCAATAACAGAATTAGGAGACGACTGTGTGTTGGGTTTCACGAGGCCAAAGGACACAGACACACGAACATGCTGCTGTTTGGTTACAGTTGGGGGGGGGGCAAGGCTTGTGTAACAGTTCTTGGCTCGGGGCCCTCACGGTGCCTGACATGACAGGGCCAAACCCTTACAATAACAACTGTCACAAAGCCTGTCCTTCAAACATCCCTTGAGCTGGATTCAGTACACAAAGGGACAGGGGTCACTCTGGAAAGGAGAACGATAGGGGTTAGAGGTCACAGGCTGAGAGGGATATGGAGTAGTGTCAGAGGGGACGCTTATAATGTACCAGGTTAAGGGTCACAGAGATGCGTATACAGTACCTGTGTGTGTGTGTGTGTGTGTGTGTGTGTGTGTGTGTGTGTGTGTGTGTGTGTCTGCATGCGTGTGTGTCTGCATGCGTGCGTGTGTTCGGCGTGCATTGTCTGTCTGGGAGTGAGAAAGAGAAAAGTAAGGAAAGCCCCCCTACTCCTTTACTTAAAAAGATTAGGCACTTCACCTAGATTTACAATGTTCAAAATAGATTATATTAGCACTGAATGATCTGCATCCATTCCAAATAAGCATACCGACTGACAAATACACCACATGCCCTAGAATCAACATTTAATCACAGCCTGTCATTTTTCTGGGATACTTCACCTTAGTTTCAGGAAAGAATATGCACTCCCACAACACATTCAAAGTCAAAAAGATACTAACATCTACCTCTGGCTGTCTATGCCCTAAAAGCAAATGTACAAACACTAGGTTATCCACAAAGCAAAGGCGTTCAGAGTCATTCCTTGTACTTTGCATGACGATTATGTCATTTCTGTATTTTGGGGACTAAACAACGCCTACAAGCCACATTTATTTGATGGACCCTGACATGGGTGTTCAAGGAATAGTCTGCTGCCCTTCTTAAAAGTTAAAAACTGCAGACAGGGCCCCTAAAAACAGAAATGATGCATAAAAAACGCAGCCAATTCAATGTCTTTCAGTGAGAGGAATGCATTGGTTGAACCACACCCCCTAGACAAACTCTGCGGACAACCATGCATCAGCACATGCATACATGTGGTTTCCGGGGCCAATAACATCTGATAGCACAAAGAAAGAGGCATGAAATCAAATTTGGCCAAAGTATTGTATAATCTAGTAGCCCCATAGACTATAGTCTGGATCTATTTAAACCTGCACTGCAGTTATCCTGTACCTCCACAAATCATTTAGCACATCCTAACTGCTCCTTTTCGTCATATCAAAATACTGTTTGTTGTGTTTAAACCAGTAAACACTGTCAACCTAATCACATTACCTGCCCATTAACAATGTTGAATCCTGTACATAAACTCAAATCAGTCAGGAGCCTTTAGTAAAGGGGCAGGAGTCTGGTCGCGATCATGATAATTATTCAAGCGAACCTAGAAATCACACAATACCACTTGCACATTCAAAAGAAGGCCAAAGGTGGGGTGAAGTATAGCGGGGGTGTTGCGGAACATTGTCTGGGACCTACATACCTAGCTCAGCGGGCTAACAGTCTTGGATGTGCTTATGTAAACATAATTAAAGTGACTAAGATACCGTAGAATAGTATAGAATGCAGTTTATACATATGAGATGAGTAATGCAAGATACGAAAACAAGCAGGAGGCCCAGGTTCGAATCCTGATCAGTCACACATGAACAACAACATTGCAGTATTGCACTGGCATAGCACAGTGCTAATGCATCTAAATATCTCCCAATTAATTAGACATAAAACTATTATGACGTCAGTCATGTGCCCGGCTAGGCAGTTATACTGTCAGTGCAGATAGGATGCACAACACTAAGTGATGGATGGAGAGAGAGTTCACTGAGTTTAGGACGGATGATAGGAGGGCAGTCAAGCTGCTCCGACAGAGTCAGAGTCAGCCCTCACACGTCTGGCGTTTCCATAGTTGGCCAGAGAGATTTTGTTTTGCAAGGCTGACTCCTGTATGAATAAGCTTGACCTACATTTGAAAGTCCAGGCTAGGAAAAAAATAACAGCTGAATAGATATCATTAGTGCCTGCTCTCTTCCACTTGTTCAAAATTACAGCCATCTAATTTTACTTCTCCAGGGAGACGCCAGAGGCTGATTCCATGAGTCTGTTCTGGAACAAACTAACACAGCAGGCCAACAGATCCCCCATCACCAGTGTATTCATTGTAAAAGCGCATGCAATGGAAAAGCACTTTGAAGTGTAATCCCTCCCTGTTTCAGCCCATTATCTCCCAGTAGGTACCAAATTAATAAGACCAATGCTGGTAAAAAATCTGATATATTGTCGGAATATGATTTATTTTTTTACCAAGACTAATCAACTCAAAATGTAAGATAGCATGTGAGAAGACCTTGTTATCAAATGCAATTAACATTTATAGGCAGTCTAATTTTACTAACCTGATGATTCTTGATTTTATTTTATCGATCATGTAAATTAATCATGTAACAATTAACTCATTAGGATTTGGGGCACCACGGAAGAAGCTGTTTAACGAGTTAACATCTGAATTAAACTCTAGAAGATATGTTATATAATCGAGAACAGTCTTATTAATCATTACCTCATATCATCATTCTGAATTTCGCAAAAACTTTTACTTATGATTCAGTACTACACAAATTGGATTAATTATTTATTTACTACCCAACTAAATAATAACACTGAATAAAAATACACACTTAATACATGAGGAAAAAGGTCCCTAGCGGACTAACAACAATGACTGCTTGTTTACCAAAAGAGGGAGGGGTAGAGAGAGAAAGAGAGAGACACTAATCGTTGATACATTTGGAAACTACCCTCAAAGTAATCATAATACCTTGCAGACGAACCACCGCCCATTTGGAGTAAGAAATCATGAATGTATTTACGTGTGAATGCAGTCATTCGTCCTCTACACTACCGGTAAAAGAAAACACCTACTCATTCAAGTTTTTTTTTAATTTGTACTATTTTATACATTGTAGAATAATAGTGAAGACATCAAAACTATGAAATAACACATATGGAATCATCAAGTATATATTTTATATTTGAGATTCTTTGAATAGCAACCCTTTGCCTTGACAGCTTTGCACACTCTTGGCATTCTCTCAACCAGCTTAATGAGATAGTCACCTGGAATGCATTTCAATTAACAGCTGTGCCTTTTTAAAAAGTATATTTATGGAATTTCCTTCTTAATGCGTTTGAACTCATCAGTTGTGTTGTGACAAGGTAGGGGGGATATACAGAAGATAGCCCTATTTTGTAAAATACCAAGTCCATATTATGGCAAGAACAGCTCAAATAAGCAAAGACAAACGACAGTCCATCATTACTTTAAGACATGAAGGTCAGTCAATATGGAACTTTGAAAGTTTCTTCAAGTGCAGTCGCAGAAACCATCAAGCACTATGATGAAACTGGCTCTCATGAGGACCACCACAGGAATGGAAGACCCAGAGTTACCTCTGCTGCAGAGGATAAGTTCATTGGAGTTACCAGCCTCGGAAATTGCAGCCCAAATAAATGGTTCTGTTCAGAGGAGACTGTGTGAATCAGGCCTTCATGGTCAAATTGCTTCAAAGAAACCACTACTAAAGGACACCAATAAGAAGAAGACTTGCTTGGGCCAACAAACATGAGCAATGGACATTAGACCGGTGGAAATGAGTCCTTTGGTCTGGAGTACAAATTGGAGATTTTTGGTTCCAACCACTGTGTCTTTGTGAGACGTGATGTGGGTGAACCGTAAAGCATGGAGGAGGAGGTGTTATGGTGTGGGGGTGCTTTGCTGGTGACACTGTGATTTATTTAGAATTCAAGGCACACTTAACCAGCATGGCTACCACAGCATTCTGCAGTGATACGCCATCCCATCTGGTTTGGGCTTAGTGGGACTATCATTTGTTTTTCAAGAGGACAATGACCCAACACACCTCCAGGCTGTGTAAGGGCTATTTTACCAAGAAGGAGAGTAATGGAGTGCTGCATCAGATGACCTGGCCTCCACAATCCCCTGACTTCAACCAAATTGAGATGAGTCGGACCGCAGAGTGAAGGAAAAGCAGCCAACAAGTGCTCAGTATATGTGGGAACTCCTGTTGGAAAAGCATTCCAGGTGAAGCTGGATGAGAGAATGCCAAGAGTGTGCAAAGCTGTCATCACTCAGCTCACTTGTAAGGCTCTGGTTGTCTACAAGAGGTCACAATGTCCTTCTTTTTAGTTATCCTGGTTTGTGGTGGAATTTCTTCAGAACAGCTACTTAGCTGTCCCAGTGATTGTCTGAAAGGGGAGCTTTCTTCTCCTCTCCACCTCGTGTGGTTAGTCAGAGTTTGAACTACTTTACACGCACAGCTGCAGCCTGGCAATGTTCGGTTCTAGTCTGGGAGGTGATTTTCTTCTCCTCGTGTTGAGGTTCAAAGTGCTAACCATTTAAAATGTGTAGACCACAGTCTCGTGTCTTTCTGGTCTAATGTTAATTTATTTTCCAAGTCTTTAAAAACCAAGGGCCAATCCGTCATACTGACACGATCTCTGATCTCCCTCTGGGCGTGGCTAGTTACTGTGCATAGCTGATATGAAAAGCAATTAAAATCACATTCCTATCTAAACAAAAATACTTTTATAATTGTTCATATTTCATGCACAACGTATAAGATGAAAACTTGACAGATAATGTGTATACTTTTCAAGTTACAGTATATTCTGGATACAATTTCTAATGACATCACAAAATAACAAACAATATGACATGATTATTCTTTAGATCATCTCTCATCATTCCAGTGTTCACTTTTTGGACGTTAGGGTGTTGGGCGGCAAAAAGTCTCTGAAACAAAGGCACTTTCCAATCACCAATAATAGAGAGCAAAGAGAGTCCTCTCCTGCTTCAGTGTGAGGTGTCAAAACCCCCCACACCTCCTCCCCTCTGCGGGTGGAAAAGGGCTCTGGTTGGAGTTTATTTATTGCACCTAGTCTGAGCCATTGGATCCTCACGTGAGGTCATGACACTCCCAACTTAAATATGGTAATGCATCAAATGTCAACTGGTGCATATTTCAAGTAAGGATTTGATCCTCTATGAAATATTGTACCTTAAATGCCCAAGAGTTAGAAAATATCTTAATCAGCTAAAAAATAATAACATCATTCCCCTTCTGCATACACACAGGAATTGACACAAAGTTACAATTAGTTTCATTTAATTTATCAATTACATTTAAAAAAATTACACAAATAAAGAGAGGGCATGCCATATAGTAGAGGCATGAGAACTCACGTGCACCCTCAGGACCCTGAAGGGCACACTCAAAGAATGCCTGATGAATTATCATAATGAGCCAGGCGTGTGGATCGATGTATGCCTAGGACAAACATGTTGCATGCTGCCCCCGGGCACAGTCCGTGTATGCTGTGTGTGTGTCTTTCTTTGCGTGAGCGTGTTTCAACGTTGACTGATTGATATCACAGTATGCTTACTCTACTAGAGTAATTGTCTTATTCAAGAATAGAAATAGGAATTCACAAAAGGCATTCCCTCCCTCCCCCCATTTTGAAATAGGTCTCCAAAACGACAGAAGGGTATGACTGTGTTGGAAACAGTGTGGTTGTTTGAACCAAGCATGAGTAGAGTGCTGGAGTCCATATGACCAAGTGAAATGAAATCTGGGGGAACTGTGGTTGTGTTTCCATCACACTACAAACATCAACCACTAAACTAAACCAGACCCCCTCATACACCCTACACAAACTGGATGATAAAGTTGTATTATATTATATTCTGACACACACACACACACACACACACACACACACAGACACACACATCACAAACATGCACGCCCACCCAAGCACACACACACACTCCTTCTCTCCGTCAATGCTGATAGCAGTCAGAGCAGTGGCAGCTTCCAGCCCCCCAGCTAGGAAAGCGACAGAGGGCGCAAACAACATCTGCACAAGTCAGCATGGGCCTTGCATTCACTGCAGACAGACTCCCTACCACAGCAACCAAGCTGGGGACATAAGCAGTATATCTCGTCATCACTACTGAGTTGACGTTATCCAATAAATATCATGTTTTTATATGTTGTATGCTTTCCCAAGCAGAAATTGACACTAAACGTACTGCTCCATTTTCTAATCTGTTATTTGGCGTATGTCTAGATATTTCTGTGTGCAACACAAAAATACAAGCATTTTTCTTCTTCTTTCCAGTTATAATAGGATGAAATCAGACCATGGAACAGTTTAAGGGTTTGAATGTACTGAATTTCCTTTAAAATCAAATGTGTTTCCACTGTATGACAACAGTAGGCCCTTTTTGGTCTGTTTACATATAAATAATCACACATTTAATATATACACTACTGTCTTGAAAAAAACTCAAACTTCAAAAAAGTATTTCTTGAACGAAACAAAGAAATTATCAACACGAATATCCCATTTAAGTTTCTTCTTGCCTCCTCCTCCTCCTCCTCCTCAGAGCTTGTTCTTTGAAACCCTCCAATGGGCATGCTAATATCGGGGCGTAACCATAAACTGAGGGAGAGAAGTCGAGCTGGTCTATAGGACTACCCTATGCCTCCAACACACAGCCCGGTCGCCCTTTATCTCCCACTGCCTCAATTATATAACCTTAATGCAAGAGACAGCTTGACTAAGACATCACGGGCCCATCTTGTGATTGCAGCTTAATTCAGCATGCTTTGGAATTCATTCATTGCCATGTTGAGGGAGCCGATGACCTGTGTGTTGGGGAGTGACTCATGTGGAAGGGGAGGAACTGGCCTAAGAGGCAGACAGGCAGGCAGGCACCCCGGGTTCTGTGTGGCAGACGCACAATGGTGGAGGTGCAGGCTCCCAGAAGCCCTTGGTATAGCGTCCGTTCGGGCAGAGCGGGCGGACGCAAGGCGTCTGTGACAGCCGGCCATTGGAGTCGGCAGTGACAAATGGAAGCGGACGTGTTTTGCCCCAGTGGCTTTCCCGCTCTCCCCTCCACTTTCTCCCTCAATGACACAGAGAAGGGAGGCAAGAAAAGTTCTCAAAATAAAATAGTTTGTAAATTTGAGTAAAGTGAGTCGCACTTGAAACATATTTAAGTATGAAGGCTTCATTAAAAATACTATACATAACTATTATTGCCTCTGAGGGTGCTCTTGCAAAACTCTGAAATGGACACAAATATTGTCCAGAAATTACCTAATTTAAATAATTAAATCATAACATTTTACAATATAATTGTAAGTGTTATGCCACAATTGCCAAGGTCACACCAGACAAAAATACCTCTTATGTCTTATGTCACCCTATCCTCTTTGTTGCCTTTTTGGGGAATTAGTCTGCAGAGAGCTTGAGGGCCGCCATCATGGCTCAAGCTCTCTCACTTAGCAGAGCCAGTCACTCTCCAATTGGTGAAATGTAAATTAGATACATAATCAGCAGAAAAATGTGAAGTCAGTACTTCACAACACCCTTAATAAAAGTGTAAAAATAGCCAAAATATAATAAGTAGGCAGTCAATTGAAGTTGGACCAAACGTATTGGAAGGAAACTGATAATTGATGTATCTTCTTTCAGGGATAATGAAGCTTAACCTATCCCTGGTCTCATGTTCATCATCCACTTTGTGTAGTAGACCCCTTAGTGGGATTGTTTTAGTGTGTCAGTGATTTAAGTAAAATAATTTGTGTGTGAATGCATTTGGTACGCTTTTCAGTATAGGACATAGAGTATGTGAGTGTGTGTTCTGAATAAAGTGTATGGACATTTGTACAATTTTATGATGATAGTGTGTCTCTGTATAATAAACACATTGTATGTAGGCCTGTGTGTGTGTGTGTCTATTAATAGCAATGGCAAAGTCTCTGGTTGAATGTATGTGTGCAATGTTAATGTTGTTTATGAGGCTAGACAGGTTGAGCCTTGCAGATATGTAGATTTATTTCATGACTAAAGTTGAAATTGAATTTCTTCACGCTAGATATTTCAATTAATTTCAATTTCAAGTCTGTAGCTCTTGACAGCCAAAACAAAAGCATATTTTTTTCAATGTTATAGACTGAAGGCTGCCATCTACAGGGCATAAGAATACCATACACAAGTCCCTGCTGAAATATGCAAACATACTGTATCTTAAACAGTTGGCTTTACACCTCCATAATTCCTAAATAAATGAACACATGGCCAGCTTTTTCATAACAGTCTCTTCATGAAGCTATATAAAAAAATTAAAAATAAATACAACCCTTTTTTAAAATTATTATTAGATGGAAGCTTAAGTGCGTCGACCCTCTTGCACACCAAAACCCAAGACCCCCCCCTCACCCTTGCTGGTGAGAGACCCTGAGGGCAAATGCCTGTGGGGACACAGAGTCTCCGATCCCCTGTTACAAACCCCTGACAACAACCCCAGGATAAATTACACGAGCATGTAATGGACCACTGTTTGTTTCGCCACCTGTCGCCACGGAAACAAAAACACCTTCCGATAAGGGTCAAAGTTGAGAAGTATAGAAAGTGAGCCCAACCAAAAAAAATACAAATCCAAGCACGTTGGACCAATAGGTCAAGATACACTATGGCGTGGTGGGTGCAAATTACTGGACAACTGCTCAGTGAGGTATGCTTCTGCGCAGAGAAAATACTTGCAAATTGTCATGCATGCCATTGCTATGGTGCTTGATTTAGGGTTTTTAGGGTTTCAAAGTGTTGGACAAGTAACAAGCATTCTGCTGGCAGTGGGACTTAGTAGGCCTAGAGCAGAGGAAGAGAGACCTTTATTAGTATGGCGTTCATACAGAGAAACTGTGATATGCCAATATAATCGTAGATAGAATCGAATGGACAATAGTCTTCTTCCTTTTTCCCCAACACCCCAAGACAGACAGACACACATTTTGAGAGCCACAGGATCAGTCGCAGTGCAGCTCCCCTAGATGGAGTGCCTTGCTCAAAGGCATAACAGCAGTGGGTCGTAGCTGGGATTAGGGACCAGCATCCCTCTGGATGCCAGTTTAGTTTCCATAGTGTAAAAAAAATAGTGTGTCAACAATTTCTGTGTTTAGTCATAATGGCTAAACCGAACATTGTGCTATCAGGCAAGAAAAGGAAAGAAAGCAGGTGACTCGCAGTTTTACCAACCTAGTCTCAAGGCAATTCGTGGGATTTGGTATGTTAATCTGTTTCCTCTACTAAGTACAGTGAAATTCCACATTCTTTCCTCAAGAATTAATCGCGACCCCACCCCAACGGCACAACCTTAAAATCTGTACATTTTGACTTCTACATCAACAAATAACCTTTTCAGCTCTTCTCAAAATTGAAAGAAAACAATAAATACATTTACTCAATTAAATTTAAAAAAATTATCTTTCTTAAAAATGTTTATCTTCTCCCATACAATAATCTGTACTGTTGATTTTTTTGTTCCCAAAATAATTTACAGATTGTTTTATTTTGTGTGGTGACCCCACTGCAGTTCCCCCCCGACCCAACTATGGGTCGCAACTCTGCCTTTGAATACCACTGATTTAGTATGATATGTTAGGTTACATTATTAATTGAATAGGGGTCGTACAATAGCACATGAATTAGTGACGTATCTAGTAAAATCTTTGTAGCAAGCTAGGTGAATTGGGTTAAGGTTAGAATAAGGCTTAGGGTAAGGGTTAGCTAAAATGCAACTCAAACACGCAACCTTTGGTTTGCTAGTCGTTTGCTGTATAGAGGTGCTCAGAAATACTGTATGAATAGTATATTTTCGCACAATGTGATACAAAACGAGGCAAGGGTATGCTTTAGGACCATGTGGACTTCTCAGAGCGGTCGGGTAGGATGTTTGAGTGTTTATACGAGTGTTTATACGACTGGAAAAAAATAAAATAAAATTGTATGTCCCCCCTACTTTTAAAACCAAAGTTGCACCCCTGGCTCTGAGTCCAGGATGGTTCTACAGATGGTCAGCCTCAGAAGGCTTTTTCCCCCTTACACGCTTTGCCTCTAAGAAACTATTATAGTCCTCTTAATTAGCAAACGATGACTCACCTCGCGGTGTTCACATGAATGTGTGCTCTTCAAAAGACCTTGATTCATAATTGGCCAATTGTTTGTAATGGATGGATGTTGTTATTTTTCTGGACATTAGCGCAGGAGATGTAATTTGACATTTAATTAATGTTTTGTCATATTACGCAGGGGGGTAGGTTATTTGGCATGTTACGCAGGGGGTAGGTTCAACAGTGAAAATCCGTGTTCACCTATAGGATTCATATTGAAGATTTGGAGGCACTCATTACAGTTGTTTTCATCAGACATTGTGTCACAAGGGACAAAGCTAGAGAATAATACTGTGCATACAAGGATAATTATCTGGCAAGTGATGCCTCCTGGTGTTTGGAAAGAGTATTTTTTGGGGGGCTGCTGCTGACAGAGACCCACAGGCTGCGTTTAGGGCTCCCCAAGTGGAGCAGTGGTGTAAGACACTGCATCTTAGTGCTAGAGAAGCCAGACAACCTGGTTCGAATCCAGACTGTATCACAACCGGCCGTGATTGGGAGTCCCATAGAGCGGCGCATAATTGGACCAGCGTCGTCCGAGTTAGGCCGGTGTAGGCCGTCATTGTAAATTAGAATTTGTTTAAATAAAGGTTAAATAAATATACATTTAAAAAAATTGTTTACACAGGCAGCCCAATTCTGATATTTTTTCCCCACTCATTTGTATTTTGACCAATCAAATAAGCTCTGAAAAAGATCTGATGTTATTGGTCAAAAGACCAATTAGTGGAAAAGGAAAAAATATCAGAATTGGGCTGCCTGTGTAAACGCAGCCACAGTTACAGTCATGGATTATGAGTCGTAAAAGTAAATTGCATGGCCTAAAATAGTCAACAACTTAAAATAAAGCTGTCATCTCAACGCAGGTTTCCATGTCAGTTCTCCTCAGAGGAGACAACAGGGACATGGCCTAAATGCCAAATAATACACAAACACAATGCAAAAAAAATGCTGCTATGCCTAGGGGGTGTCTGGAATGCACCAGCTTTTATAAAAAATAAATATACTGTATACTGGGGTAGTTGGAAATCGCCACAGGATGGTTTTTAAATACCGTCAAAACTATAAAAAAAAAAAAAGGTTTTTCTATGCATTTATATTTGTAGCTACTTTTTAAGTAAATACCTGCAGTCAACTTGTGCAATATGTTAGAAGATAAAGCAGATTGCGTTCTTCAATTCACTGGTCACATTATGAAAATTACCAGTTCGCCAGAACAGTTGAGTCAGTAATGTCTGTTTGTAACAACTGGAGAAAGCGAGAGCAGGTGAGTCCAGCTGTGTATTGACAGAGGTCCTGATTTATATTGACAGTCTAGTTTTTTTTTTCTTCAATAGAGTGATCAGAGACATGCAACTATAGTTTTCCTTCACAGAAAATACATTAGTGCAACACATTCTGCAGATTACAACAGAAGTGCAATGCTATTTGGCTGGCAGCCAAACAAATAGGCTAAATGAGTTTACAATGAAACAGCAAGGTATTTTTTTTTGCATATTTCTGTTAATCATAGAAAGAATGTAGCTAGCTACTTTTCCTAATGTTTTTCGTCAAGTTAATCTTGCATTTTACCAGAGAAAAGTAGGCTGGCCACACCGAGAGTGCAGTCAGAGCGTTGTTTGCTGATAGAATGTCCATTCTGAATTCTCATCCAAGTGCAGAACTGCAACTGGAGCACAAAATTAGTCTGATGCTGATCAGAAATTAAAATAAGCATTTTAGATCTGCGTTTACAAAACAAAGCAAGATATTTATTATGAGTTTTAAGTTTAAGAATTCTGCGTTAACTAGCAAGTTAAACTTAGGGGTCGTGTTATCCAAGTGGCTGAATTAATAAGGTGACGGGGCATATTTTATTGGCTTTCTGACGTGTTTGAGAAGTCAAAACCCTTTGGATAAGTTACCTGTACAGCTGCCACTGCCATCTTTTGATTTCATTGCGTTTTTTCTCCCTTCTCTGCCTGTCTGCTCCTCCCCCATCTTCTCCAAGCAGAGCAGGCTGGCCCGTTGCACTAGTGACTCCACACAGACACAGCATGTAAGCATGCTGCTCCAGAGCCAGTACTGTTCATTTGCACAATGTCTCTGCTTCACATTCGCTTGTAAATGTCCAAACTCACCAAAAATGACATTCGGTAGCTCCTACCTATATATGTATAACTTTATGTCTCCCTTTGACAGTTCATTTGACATACCATAGCTACCGACACACTGAATTTCACTCCAAAACAGTCAAACAGGTTTAATTGTGTTTATTTCAGCTAAATACCTCAGATTGATTAGTTTGTGGCGTCTTTGAGGCATATAATCAAGTCCTCCTACTGGTCTGTTAAATACACAATAAAATAACATTTATGGTTTGAATAAAAGCAAACTTCATAAAAAATGTTTTATCTACAAACGCACACAAAGACAATCAGAATATATACTGAACAAAAATATAAACGCAACATGTAAAGTGTTGGTCCCACGTTTCATGAGCTGAAATAAAAGATCCCAGACATTTTCCATACGCACAAAAAGCTTATTACTCTCAAATTGTGTGCACAAATGTGTATAAATCCCTGTTTGTGAGCATTTCTCCTTTGCCAAGATAATACATCCACCTGACAGGTGGATGTATTATATCAAGAAACTGATTAAATAACATATCAAGAAACTGATTAAATAACATGATCATTACACAGGTGCACCTTGTGCTGGGGACAATAAAAGGCTACTTAATATGACACAGTTGACACAGTTGTCTCAAGTTGAGGGAGCGTGCAATTGGCATGCTGACTGCGGGAAATTCCACCAGAGCTGTTACCAGATCGTTTAATGTTAATTTCTCTACCATAAGCCACTTTCAACATTGTTTTAGAGAACCGCAGACCACGTATTACCACGCAAGCAGAGGACCTCCACATCTGGCTTCTTCACCTGCGGGATCTTCTGAGGGGGAGGGGGGGTGCTGAGGAGTATTTCTGTCTGTAGTAAATCCCTTTTGTGGGGAAAAACTCATTCTGATTGGCTGGACTCCCCAATGGGTGGGCTTGGCTCCCAAGTGGGTGGGCCTATGCCCTCCCAGGCCCACCCATGGCTGCACCCCTGACCAGTCATGTAAAATCCATAGATTACGGCCTGATTAATTTATTTCAATTGACTGATTTCCTTTTATGAACTGTAACTCAGTAAAATCTTAGAAAATGTTGCATTTATATTTTTGTTCAGTATACATGAAAAAGGCTTGCAGGAGTAGTCAGTTTGATATGATTGTACACAAAGTCAGTGTTAACGACAACTTTGGCATAAGTGAAGAAATCCCTTGTATTAAAAGATAAATACATAATAAACTAATAATTAAAAAGCTGAGAGAGAAACAGTGTAAAATACATGTGTAAATGTATAATCAGCTACTTGATGTATAAAGAAAATGTGTTGCTGTGGTAATCGTCCCCAGAGGTCAGGTCTCGCTCATTAAGCCACAGCCATGATTATTGCAATGTTAAGGCAAGCTGTTCTCATGCACGGGCCATTTTGGTCCACTGATCTTTACATCACACCAACTGCTCTGTTGTTGCAGACTACCAAAATATAGAGCATTGCAGATCCGATAGCATGTAATGGCTTGCATAAATCTGATTCTCCATTCCGAGGGGGGACCCCCTAGGAATTCTAGCCCAATACAACTGATTCAACAAATCAAGCCCTTGATTTGTTGAATCAGGGGAGTTAGTGCTAGGCTATAACCAAAATGGTCCCCCCAGGGAATGGATTGAGAGACACTATCATAAGTGCATCCTAGACCCTTACACATATCGTCCTCTTCTGTTTGCATGGCACAGTGGTATGACTAAACGTGTTCGCTGGGATATGATGACACTGGGTGGCAGAGACTAGACCCCTCCCTTTTCCTTCTCTTCGTGTTCTACTCTCAGTACGGCTCTGCCTTCAAACTCCGATATAGACAGCAAGTAAACACCATCCCCACAATCTGAGAGAGAGAGAACGAGAGAGAAAAATATACCTTGCGAGCATATTCAAGTACTGTAACTACAGTACAAGCCTGACGGCACAAAAGTACATGTTTCAGTTGGTGCCAGCATATTTCCACGTATATGCCTGAGGCCACATAACAATACATGCTTAAGTGGTTTAAGTGTCTCAGTGTCCACATAATTGAAAAGTAGCAGAAGTTTGAGAATTAAAATTACTTTTGGTTGCTTTACACTTCTAACATTACCCCCTGAATTTCGAAATGCCATCTTGGGCTCTAAACAGCGAAATTGCTTATTTTTGCTCACCTGTACACAGGCGATGCCCACGCCCACTGCTCCAATGATCTTCAGGTGGTCCAAAATGAAGTTCTCCAGTTTAGTGATACAACCCCCCTGGAGAGAGAGGAAAGGTAGGATCACATTGTGTGTGTGTGTGTGTGTGTGTGTGACTTTCAATCTTGATCATAGCCGCGGGAAGTAGGGGAGTTGAAAAATCTGAATTTCTTTTTTAAATTAATAACAAAAATTTAAATACAATGTTGTGCACTGGGCCTTTACCAGTGGTGTAAAGCACATAAGTAAAATTACTTGAAAGTACTACTTAAGTCGTTTTTTGGAGTATCTGCACTTTACTTTACGCTATTTATATTTTTGACAACTTTTACTTTTACTTCACTACATTCATAAAGAAAATAATGTACTTTTTACTCCATACATTTTCCCTGACACCCAAAAGTACTCGTTACATTTTGAATGCTTAGCAGGACAAGAAAATATTATAATTCCCACACTTATCAAGAGAACATCCCTGGTCATCCCTACTGCCTCTGATCTGGCGGACTCACTAAACACATGCTTCGTTTGTAAAAGATGTCAGTGTTGTAGCGTGCCCCTGGCTATCCGTAAGTTAAAAAAAACAAGAAAATGGTGCCGTCTGGTATGCTTAATATAAGGAATTTGAAATGATTTATACTTTTACTCAAGTAGTAATTTACTGGGTGACTTTCACTTAAGTAATTTTCTATTGAGGTATCTTACTTTTACTCAAGTATGACAACTGGGTACTTTTTCCACCACTGGCCTTTACTAAAATTAGTGGAGCGATATAGACGTCTGTAGCGCAGGCAAAAACATATTTTCAGCATCTCCGCTTTGTCAAAAAAGCTTGTTGTATAATTGAGAACAGTATCTTGCAGGTTTCAATAGTTGGAATTGTAATAATTGCAGCACCCCCAAGCTATGATCTTGATAGACAAACCTAAACAACTCAAGCAGAATTTGCACTTTTTGCAAGCACACCAAAACTCATCAACACTGCCTGCTCTCTGTATCTGACACTCACCTCCACCTTGTAGATATTTGATGGGTGGTCCCTACGGCCGCAGCCCAGCGTCTGGGTCTTACAGCAGCTGTCTGGCACCAGCCTGCCATCTGCCTCACCGCTGCGGATCCACAAGCTCTCGCCCCAGTCCGACGAGCTGTTGCTGCCACAGCACTTAAACTGGTGGGAGAGGGAGAGGAGGAGAGGGCATTTCACAAAGAGGGTGGTGGATGTTTTTCCATTTGTCTTGCCGTTTCAGAAGACAAGCTGAATGTTATTCAGTTCATGAATCAAATCCTTATACAATGGGCTATCTTTCAAATCACAAGTTTCATAATGACAAGTTACATGTAGGGCTATGACATACTGTAACCATGCATAATGAAAACACATAACTGTGCCATTGTAAATAACAGTAGATACACTGAACATAAACAAGCTGATTATTAATGCACATTGAAGAAAATCAACAAATTCCCACATTAATATTTCCAAAAACCTCTAACCAAACTCCTCAAGTTATGGTGCCTTCTCTTACTTCCTGCTGTAGCTTATTCACTGCTTTGGTGACGTGCTCCTGCTCTGGCTGCCAGTACTTCTGCACCATGGTCTCCCGCAGGTTCTGTTTTAGCTCCTCATTGAGCTGCAGAGGAAGACAGGACACAGGGAATATGAGAGAACAGACACAGTAAACATTACCTTGGTCAGACTACAACACAGCTACCCAGCAGACTATGATGACTTAAATCAGGTATGTTAGCACTAAGCTGGAACAAAAGGGATATTGTCTTTCTGAATAGGACTAAGTAAAGCATGTAAATTGAGAATAACGTAGTGAGAGAAGCAGACATAAGCTCACCAATGAAGACTATGAATCTTCTATCAGTAAAATAATACTTGAAGGAATGTAATGCATCTCATTATCAATTTAATAGAACAGAATGATCCACTGTATCAAAGGTCTAGAATAGCTAAAACTGTAATTGCAGAAAGAAACTCCTCTTGACTCAATAATATTTTGAAGCAGGGAAAGAACATTTTCATTGATTAATATATTTTGGGTACTTTTCACCCCTTTATCGTGATATCCAAATGGGTAGTTACAGTCTTGTCCCATCGCTGACACTCCCGTATGAAGGTTGAGAGCCATGCGCCCTCCGAAACACAACCCCGCCAACCCGCACTGCTTCTTGACACACGGCTCGCTTAACGCGGAAGCCAGCCGCACCAACATGTCGGAGGAAACACCGTACAGCTGGCGACCGTAGTCAGCGTGCAAGCGCCTGGCCCACCAAATGGAGTCAAGGACATCCCGGCCGGCCAAACACTCCCCTAACCCGTAGTCTGTAGTGATGCCTCTATCACTGCGATGCAGTGCCTTAAACCGCTGTGCCACTCGGGAGGCCCCATTTTCATTCATTTATAAACAGTAGCGCAAAACATAGGCACTCGGGTAAGAGCATAGGCCTACATCTAGCTGGTCCACAGTTTCTATGGCAACCACAGAATGTAGAGCCAAGTCAGAACGTAAAGGAGAGATAAAGAGAATACATGAATGAGGGAGAGAGGGGGGGAGGTAGAGAGAGAAAAATAATAGGTTTTTATTTGACCTGTTGACTGTGTGGGAAACACTGCAGCAGTGAGATGAAAACAGGGTGAAAAGCCAAAAGGAACATGAGCAGACAATTACACAGCGAGAGTTCAAATGACACACACCAAGCTGCTAGGATAACATTCACGCAGGTCTAACGTCTACACGGCAGGGGTATATAGTAGTGACAAGGACAGTATCCGTGAACCTTCCCTTGTTGTGGTCTCTGGGTATAGATAGTGTTACTGGCGGTGGAATCAGGTGGTGAATCAAGTCATTCATTACCTGCTGGTAATAGATGTAGGCCAGGACACCGGCGAGGATCTCCAGCAGGAAGATAAACAGCAGCAGGACAAAGTACTGTGGGGAGACAATGAAAGGTAGGGGATTAAGTTGAAATGGATATCCCCTGGCCCTCTATCTATTGACTTTACAGTTAAAACAGGCAAATCCAATTTAGATGTGCTGGAGTTAAACTGATCAGAGCAGTCGATTGGTGGTTGTGGGGTCACCGTTGTCGTTTTGTTATTTTGAGAAAATGGACTAAGAATGTTTGCCAATCATAGTTTTAATTTGTGGCGTATTGATTATGTGGTGAGATGTCATTGGAGCTGTACAAACAGTATGTCGCCCTTAAAGGGGTACATCAGGATTTTGGCAATGAAGAGCAAAAGCCAGATGAACTCGTGGATACAATTTTTATGTTCCTGCGTGCAGTTTGAAGTTACTAACTAGCATTAGCGCAACTACTAACTAGAGTTAGCGCAATGACGAAGTCAATGGTAACATTTATAGTGCAATGACTGGAAATCAATGGATGGCAACATGGTAGCTGTTAACTTAAGACTTCCGGACATACTGGATGCAGAGACATAATGTAAAAATTGTATCCATGAGTTCATCTTCATTGCCAAAAAACCCCCGAAATATGCCTTTAACAACTGGCCCAGAAACAGTTTCCTCTTTGATGATAAGGGTTAGCTACATTTTAGACGTTGGTTGCGAGATGATCCAAAATCAGTTATGAAAAGGCATAAAGTTATCACAATCTCTGGGTCCAAGCTATGGTTAGAATCATGGGAAACATCTGTTTATTGGGTTGGAAGTACACAGGGTTACTACGGAGTATGTGACTGTGTGTGAACATTCCTTTGCCTGCATGGGTGTGTATTTGTTCCCAAGACATCCCCTTTAAAAGAATACAATATTTAGGTAGTGTTCATTCGAATAGCTCTAAATAGCCATAATAAAGCAAGGATCAGAGAATAAAATTCTTTCAAGATTAAATTATATCTTTAGACCCTAGTGTTGCCTTTCTGGCAGCTTCTGGAATTACAGTATGAATTGCCAGGAAAATGTGGCCTGCGTGGCCAATTGCTTCTCCCAGTACCCCAGACATTCATGGCCAATAAGCACGGAAAACATTAGCTATGGAGTGGATGGGAAAAAAGTTTAACAAAGGACTATGCTGTCAACAGCAGAGAGACATTAACATTTTAGTCATTTAGCAAAGCAATTCGGGTTAAGTGCCGTGCTCAAGGGCACATCGGCAGATTATTCACCTACTCAGCTCTGGGATTCGAACCAGCAACCTTTCGGTTACTGGCCTAACGCTCATAACCGCTAGGCTACCTGCCGCCACAGACAGCAATTATCCGTACAAAAAATAAGTTTGGTAATCCAAAAGGGAGTTGGATGAAGGTTGTGGAAAGACCAGGGTGATAGGATGGAGTGGATAGCTACTTCGGTCGGGAACTGATGACATTAGTGAACTCAAACCTGGTAAGCCAAACCTCAAAACTAATGTTAGCTTAGCAACATTTACTAGCTATTCCTCTCTGTTATAAATCATACCTATACACTGAGTATACAAAACATTAAGAACACCTGCTCATGTCGTTGTTAGAAACATGCAGCCGGACATCTCTGGAGAGACTTGAAAAAAGCTGCGCAGCGACGCTTCCCATCCAACCTGACAGAGCTTGAGAGGATCTGCAGAGAAGAATGGAAGAAACTCCCCAAATACAGGTGTGCCAAGCTTGTAGTGTCAAACCCAAGAAGACTGGAGGATCTAATCTGTGCCAAAGGTGCTTCAAAAAAAGACTGAGTGAATACTTATGTAAATGTGATATTTCAGTTATGGGGTATTGCATGTAGATTGATGAGGAAAACATTTTTTTTTAAATACATTTTAGAATAAGGCTGTAACGTAACAAAAATGTGGAAAAGGTCAAGGGGTCTGAATACTTTCCGAATGCACTGTATATCTGTATAGCAGTAGTAGCTTGTCTGACAAGGATAAAGAAATCCATGTCGTTGTCAGGAACATGCCGCCGGCATATCTCCATCGTTCTCTCAGTCTCTAGGGCTATAGGCCTAAGCTTCTCTTCCTTTATATTTACTTTTGTAATATTAATATCATACACTGGACGCCTAGGCCAGTGGACGCCATATGCATACAATGCCCTGATGCATTCAGTGCTCAAATCTCTGACAGCTGAACCGTGAGGTGGACAAAAAACAATAAAACAACAGGCTATAAAGTTTGGAATATGCTAAATATCGAAACACAAATCGTTTTTTGGTCATTTGTTAGAGACAGGCCAATAGCCTATCGCACGTTGGAGGTTGCTCTCTTTCTACTCTGGGATCTGAACGGGTCTCCGTAAAAAAATAAAATGTATGCATATCGGGTCGGTTTGGAAAGCCACTGATCCATTTTCAGAATGGGTCCAACTTTCTGGACCCGTGAAGACCTCTAGTTCACATGTAATATATGGCTAGATTTATTTTATGTTTTAAATGCAGGTTGACGTTTGTTCTTTAGTTTTGCGGCAGTGACATTTAAACACGTTTCTGAACAATGTATCAAACTGAAAGACTCATGACATGTTGGTAAAACTTGAAGCATACTGTGATATTTTTCTACTGTGCCTTGAGATAGTATTCACACCCATTTACTTTAACCACATTTTGTCATGTTACAGCCTGCATGTTACAGCCTCTGGAGAAGATTAGGTACACTGTGCTTGGGTCCCAACAAAGGTTTGACTTAACCTGGTCCCCATCAATACAATACGTGTAGAGCCTGTCTTTTACTTAGTGTAACTTGCATATTTTGGTAAGCAGTCATGTCTGTTCTAGTAGCCATATATGGTGCTGATAATTATACATAATTATATACAGATTACATTTTTATTGCACTTTTTCCATTGTTTTTGTTTCTATTACTGTTTGTTTCCTATTTAATTGATTTTCTAGGATATCCTTGTATGATGCCTTTGGTGGGTGGGTGGATTGGTGGGAGGGAGGTGAGTAAAAGCTCAGGAGTAAAAATGCACTTAACAAATCTCATAATAAGTTGCATGGACTCATTTCGTGTTCAATCATTTTTGAATAACCATCTCTGTACCCCACACATACAATTATCTGTAAGGTCCCTCAATCTAGTAGTGGATTTCAAGCACATTCAACCACAAAGACCAGGGAGGTTTTTCAATACCTCGTAAAGAAGGGAACCAATTGGCAGATGTGTAAAACAAAACCGATAAAAAAACAGATGTTGAATAAATCCTTTTGAGCATGGTGAAGTTAATAAGGTTTCAATACACCCAGTCACTACAAAGATACAGACATCTTTCCTAACTCAGTTTCCGCAGAGGAAGGAAACTGCTCTGGGATTTCACCATGAGGCCAATGGTGACTTTAAAACAGTTGCAGAGTTTAATAGTTGTGATATGAGAAAACTGAGGATGGATCAACAACATTGTAGGGCGAAAGGTTAGGCTACCTTGCCTAGTTAATTAAAAGGTTAATTAAAATAAATAAACTGTAGTTACTCCACAATACTAGCCTAAATGATCCTGTACAGAATAAAAAGTTCCAAAACATGCATCCAGTTTGAAGCAAGGCACTTAAGGAACACTGCCAGAAATGTGTCTAAGAAATTAACGTTTTGTATTCAGGACAAAAAGTTGTTTATTTTCAAGCATGGAGGTGGCTGCATCATATTATGGGCATGCTCGTCATTGGCAAGGAATAGGGAGTTTTCTGGATTAAAAAGAAACGAAACACGGCTATAAGCACAGGCAAAATCCTAGAGGAAAACCTGGTCCAGTCTGCTTCCCAACAGACACTGGGACACTAATTCACCTTTCAGCAGGACAATAACTTAACACTAGGATTTGCTTACCAAGACGTCATTGAATATTCCTCAGTGGCCTAGTTACAGTTTCAACTTAAATTGGTTTGAAAACCTATGGCAAGACATGAAAATGTCTTTCTAGCAATGATCAACAATCACCTTGATGGAGCTTGAAGAATAAAATAATAAATGGGCAAATATTGTACAATCCAGGTGTGCAAAGCTCTTAAGAGACTTTACCAAAAAGATTCACAGCTGTAATCGCAGTCAAAGGTGCTTCTACAAAGTATTTACTCAGGGATGTGAATACTTATGTAAAGACATATTTTTTTTAAACTACAAATCAAATCCCCCGTCCCTTTTAAGAAGGAAGCACAGTCCTTGCCATTTTAAATGCTTAGTGCTTAATGTAGATAGAACAATATCCCATAAACTTGTGTGTAGCTCTGGAAGGATTGGATTGGTACTAGCAATATGTTTATAGCACTACCTCACCCTCTAATAGGCTAGGTGTAATTTTCACTTCACACTCATCAAATCCTTACAAATCTAAACAAGAGCCTAGATGGTAAGTGTAAGAGTCTAGGTGGTCTGTGGCAGTACATTGTATGTGGTCCTTTCCTTCAATTTGTTCTCTGCATTTGCCCTGCAAATGCCCTACATTTAAAGGGTATGGATGTCTTGTACTTTAAGGGAGGCCATTTCCTTTAAGTCACAGAGTTAGATTAGAGTTTTATCTCCCATCTGATTTGAGCAGACACAGAGGTAGGGCATGGGAAGGTCTACATTCACCGCCAAGTTCCTTTAGCATTAGACAGACGGGGAGATAAAAATCGGGGGAAACCATGACCCAATTCTCCTGGCTCACCACTGATCTTTGGTGTTAAGTGGAGTTGGTTTTCGTCAAAGTGGCTCTGATCTTGAAAGCTGAGTAAGCAGACTGATCAATGCTTGTTGATGCGGGTGTTGAAGAAACACACACACACACACACACACACACACACACACATACACACACACACACACACACAAACTAGGGCTGGGCGATATTATGATAGCACAGCCATCGTCGATGGTGACGACATTGTGATATGACAGACAATGGCCTATTTGAACTTGACTGGTGCCCTGCAGTAAGGAACTGAGTTTTGCAGTGCACAGCTGGGCAGCACACAAGTTCATTCAAAGTAATTTACCTATTCTTACTTGCTATAGCCTATTTCGATAAATATGTGATACAGAATGCAAGAGAGGAATGTAGGCCAGACAGAGCGGAGAATTCCACCAAAGAAGCGCAAAATGTCCAATCAGAAAATATTGTTCCCATCTCTTTCTGTCGGATTCATGGGCTTTAGAACTATAGCCTAAGCCTATTCATACAAAAAAAAACAGACACTCCTTAACTATCTTGTGTTTAGCCGTAAAAAAACAGCCTATATTCCCCTTCTGCTTCTCCATTCGATAGGCTATATGAATGTGACTGAAGACTATGCTTCATTGTTTTATGCATGGCTTTCTCCCAAAAAGTTATTTGAATAGCCTAAAAACGTAAAGTAGTCAGGGGACTAATAATGAAAGAGAACATACAATATCAATAGCCTATAGAAAAATCTAATGACAAGTTTAATCAAGTTGCGGGCCTGGAAAATCCAGGCCCGAGGTTGAAAATCAAACTGGCCTATCATTTGGGGCGGCAGGTAGCCTAGTGGTTAGAGTGTTGGGCCCGTAACTGAAAGGTTGCCAGATCCCCGAGCTGACAAGGTAAAAATCTGTCGTTCTGCCCCTGAACAAGGCAGTTAACCCACTGTTCCTAGGCAGTCATTGTAAATAAGAATTTGTTCTTAACTGACTTGCCTAGTAAAATAAAGGTTAAATAAAAAATAAATAAAAAAATCATAAAAGCTTAAATTCAAGTTAAAGATATGAACAGTTGGCTTGGGTGGTATACCGTATACAGGGGTATTGAAAAAAAATCCACGGGATAGTTTTTCGATAAATGTGAATATTTGTAGCTACTTTAAGTTGACACTTGCAGTAAATTTGTGCAATACGTTAAGAGCTAAAGCACATTGCGTTCTTCATTTGTCCTGTCACATCATTTTATATTAAGGAGCTTACCATAGTTCCCAGAACAGTTGAGCCAGTCACAAGTTTGTTTGTAAATAGCACAAAGGGAGACAGCGGAGCTGGTGAGTCCATAGCGTTCTATATCTTTTGGTGAGTCTGTAGTGTGGCGCACATGAGGTGATGAAGTTACCCTCGTATGGCTTTCTGACAGAAGTCAAAGAGCTCTGGATGAGTTTTGCACAGATGCCATTTTTTCCCTGTGCTTCCTACTAGCGTTTTATTTCTCCTCCGTTCTTCTCCCCTCTGCTCCGTGTACACATGCTGCTCTTCCTTCAGAAAAGCATGCATCACAACTTTATCATTTGCAGTTTCTCTTTCAATTTCACTTGTAAATGTCCACTTACCGAAAATGACTAGTTATGCTTGCGTAACTTTATGAGCTGGATTTGCCTGTCTTGATGTTTGTTTACGCTCGTTAGCATTTAGCTAACATTGTCTATGTGACTTCGTTATTAGTTTCTGCAAATTTTGTTAACATTCAGGTAAGAGGCACAAGGGGCTTTTCTTGCAATTTTTTTTGCGCCCCCTTGTGTTCCATGCCAGTAATACCATAAATCACGGGATGAGAGAAGGACGGCATGACGATATAAAAATCTGGATACTGCCTAAGCCTAATGAGCAGTAGCTTATTTCCCAAATATTCTAGCCTACGAAGGTATTGTCCTAAAGTTATGAAAGTCTATAGGCTAAGCCTAGACATAAGCTATTCTCAATCAAAGCTTTATGATAGAACACTATTTGTAGAAAGAAAAGTGCTGCTAGGGTACACAAAAATTCATTGGACAACACCTAGTAAACAACACTATACATTCAAAAGTGAAATGGATATGTTATCAAGGTCAGAAGCATTAGAACCACTAGAAAATAAATAAGTAGTTCTAGCCTTGAATAGGAGTGGGCAAAATAGTTTGAATAGGAGAGCCATACATTCTATATAATGAAAAATATGTTTCATGAGCAGAAATAAAAGATCCCAGAAATATGTTTCTCCTTTCTTTTTGAAAACAATATTATTATTTTTTTTATGAGGCAAATAAAGCAATTTCATTATAATCATTATACAGTTCTGAAGACGGTAGACCAGTCATATACAGTGGGGCAAAAAAGTATTTAGTCAGCCACCAATTGTGCAAGTTCTCCCACTTAAAAAGATGAGAGGCCTGTAATTTTCATCATAGGTACACTTCAACTATGAGAGACAAAATGAGAAAAAAAAATCCAGAAAATCACATTGTAGGATTTTTAATGAATTTATTTGCAAATTATGGTGGAAAATAAGTATTTGGTCACCTACAAACAAGCAAGGTTTCTGGCTCTCACAGACCTGTAACTTCTTCTTTAAGAGGCTCCTCTGTCCTCCACTCGTTACCTGTATTAATGGCACCTGTTTGAACTTGTTATCAGTATAAAAGACACATGTCCACAACCTCAAACAGTCACACTCCAAACTCCACTATGTCCAAGACCAAAGAGCTGTCAAAGGACACCAGAAACAAAATTGTAGACCTGCACCAGGCTGGGAAGACTTAATCTGCAATACGTAAGCAGCTTGGTGTGAAGAAATCAACTGTGGGAGCAATTATTAGGAAATGGAAGACATACAAGACCACTGATAATCTCCCTCGATCTGGGGCTCCACGCAAGATCTCACCCCGTGGGGTCAAAATGATCACAAGAACGGTGAGCAAAAATCCCAGAACCACACGGGGGGACCTAGTGAATGACCTGCAGAGAGCTGGGACCAAAGTAACAAAGGCTACCATCAGTAACACACTACGCCGCCAGGGACTCAAATCCTGCAGTGCCAGACGTGTCCCCCTGCTTAAGCCAGTACATGTCCAGGCCCGTCTGAAGTTTGCTAGAGAGCATTTGGATGATCCAGAAGAGGATTGGGAGAATGTCATATGGTCAGATGAAACCAAAATATAACTTTTTGGTAAAAACTCAACTCGTCGTGTTTGGAGGAGAAAGAATGCTGAGTTGCATCCAAAGAACACCATACCTACTGTGAAGCATGGGGGTGGAAACATCATGCTTTGGGGCTGTTTTTCTGCAAAGGGACCAGGACGACTGATCCGTGTAAAGGAAAGAATGAATGGGGCCATGTATCGTGAGATTTTGAGTGAAAACTTCCTTCCATCAGCAAAGGCATTGAAGATGAAACATGGCTGGGTCTTTCAGCATGACAATGATCCCAAACACACCGCCCGGGCAACGAAGGAGTGGCTTCGTAAGAAGCATTTCAAGGTCCTGGAGTCCTAGCCAGTCTCCAGATCTCAACCCCATAGAAAATCTTTGGAGGGAGTTGAAAGTCTGTGTTGCCCAGCGACAGCCCCGAAACATCACTGCTCTAGAGGAGATCTGCATGGAGGAATGGGCCAAAATACCAGCAACAGTGTGTGAAAACCCTGTGAAGACTTACAGAAAACGTTTGACCTCTGTCATTGCCAACAAAGGGTATATAACAAAGTATTGAGATAAACTTTTGTTATTGACCAAATACTTATTTTCCACCATAATTTGCAATCCTACAATGTGATTCTCTGGAAAAACAAAAACTCATTTTGTCTCTCATAGTTGAAGTGTACCTATGATGAAAATTACAGGCCTCTCTCATCTTTTTAAGTGGGAGAACTTGCACAATTGGTGGCTGACTAAATACTTTTTTGCCCCACTGTAAGTACTAGATATGGCTCTGCGGTAGATTGCTTCCATCCAGCCCACGTCACTACGGTAAGACAGCCCAACACACACACACAATGCTGACACTCCTACACCAGAAAGCAATATTAGAAAATATTTGCCTGCATTTAGTCTCTGCACAGGCTTTCAAAAACATTTTTTACTTAAAAAAATAAATATATAATTTTGGGGGGGTTGGCCAATAAGGGGCGATAACATTGTATATAATGTTTTATTGGTACATAATCTCAATAGGACAAAGATTGACATCGCCCAACCCTAACATGCACACAGAGACACACACACACACCTCTGCAACATACATGGAGTTTGACAGAAAGCCAATATAGCTGCTGAGAGGCAAGACATCTGAGGTAGTTCACACAGATTCGAAAGCAGTCCTCTCGCCCATCGTGGCCATGGTTAAATTACTCCCTCTCACCCAAACACACTCCTCTTCTATCTCTCCCCTCCCTCCCGACAAGTTCATTCCTTCAGCATGATTCATCTGCCTAATCTTAACTCCTTGGGATGCACTGTGCATTCCAACACGCACACACATACTGGAAATACAGTAGAGGCCCACCTAGAACAGGAGCTGATAACATAATAGTTTGAGAAACCTTACCCAATGTGAATGAATAATACTGGATTAGGCCGTTTCAACTACCCCTCCCTTGTCCCTTCACTAAGGAATATAATGCTCAAAAGGTCAGGTTAAAGACTGGATAGAGATCCTATTATTCTGAAATAACTAAACTCATTGAGTTTTAGTGTTGTTTCCTCAATGTCATGTTCAATTTGACATGGAAAACAATTGTCCTACGCGAATACCTAGATATCACTTGTGGTGTGCATGCCAAAACATGACATCACATACAGGCAGGGTCTGTTTGCCTAGTTCTGTTCCTCAACGAAACAACAATTATTTGGCAACATGTTGTCAGCAGGCATTGGTGTAGACATTTGCACCAAGTCTAAAAGAAAAAAAACAAGTCTACAGGGTATTGTTCTCATTCTGAGACAAGGGCACAGGCTAAGTAATGAAAGTGTTATTGTAAAAATGACAGTCATTCATGACCCATTCACATTGAATTACTTCAAACGTGAGGAAAAGAAGCACAAATGTCATTCGGGTGCACTACCCCTTTAAGTTTGCCTCTGCTTCCAGCACAGTTCAGCTCTGTCTATGACAGCCTTGTAGGGCTCTGGCCAGTGAGAGTATGAGGTCAGTTTCTCCATTCATTGCCTCCGGTGTGTTCTGATTCAGCCAGTGGTATAAAACAGTTTCCCTCCACTCTCTGTGCCACCGCTCTGTCAATTCTGCTCCAGAACAATGGACTGTTCTCATACAAGACACCACCTTCTGTGAGCCCTCTCTCTATGAGAATAATTATTAGTAAATGCACAGAAGTTGGGAATTGATTGAGATATTTTCCAGACAAAATATTCTTATTTGGAGTATTTTTCACAGTAGAGGATAAAGTGCATCTCTGCCTCTAACATGTCTTTTTGTTTCTCTCTTTTCCTTTCTATAGCCAATTGGTGCTTAATGAGCCTGTATTTGGTCAGGATCTGTCTATATTTTGTATCTCTGACAGAGTAGAGATATTCTGCCAATTTGTATTCTCTTTTGAGCAATTTAGTTTATTCTGTGTTTTTTGTCAAATAATAGGTTTTCATTTCTGTAACAATTTGATTGATTTCCCTTTGTGTTTGGATAATAGGATTGTTTAATGTTTTTAACAGCTGACATAGGGGATGTAAGGATGTTTTGGGGCTTAATTTAAAAAATGGTGCCAAAATGTTTGCGTCCTTTTCTTTATATTTACAATTAAAGGGAATCATCAGAGTTCTGCTCTGCATGCATTATTTGGTACTTTCTATTGGATATTTAGGATAATTCTGCAGAATTCTGTATGTAGATTTCGTATTGTGTTTTTCTCCCAATGCTTATAATCGTAATTGGAGGTTGGACCCCAAACCTCGCTTCTATATAGTGCAAATGGTCAAATTACACTTTTGAATATTTAGCACCAGATTTGGATAGGAATTTACTTTTGGAAATTGTATTTTTATTTTAGTGCATTCACTGCCAGAACAAATCCACCAGAGGTACAGATTTTTCCCCGCAGGCAGTTCAATTTGGCATGTTCAACCATAGTATTTCCTAATTTGAAGGTGTGTCTAATTTGAAGGACAAGGTAATCTGCTTAGAGCAGGAGTCTGACTTCATCTTTGAGGGTGAGTCTAGGGGCTGCAGACTGTTCCAACAACACTGGTAGTTTGTTGATGTAGATGTTGAACAGGGTTTGACTTAAACTTCACCCTTGTCTCACACCTCGCCCATGTGCAAAAAACTCTGTTATTTTATTGTTCAGTTTAATACTACGTGTTGTTCAAGTAAATATATTTGATTATGTAAAATATCATGGGAGCAGCCACTCTCCAAAACCAGGTTGAATAGTTTTGATAAGGCATCTTGCAACTCAGGAGTACTATGTTTAAGCATTTACTTCCAGGATTAAGGCTTTGTATTTTCTTTGAAAGTTTAGCCTGTGTAATTTGGCAGTCAATTCGGTTCTGGATGTTTTTCTAATTGTGTGTTCTAGGGAGCGTACAGGACTCTGTTTGTGTGGTCTTTAAGTGGAGAAGTCTTATGGGTGGTTGGCTGAATATGTACACTATACATTGGTGGATGTTGGATGGTTAACTATACTATACAGGTCGATGGCAGTGAAATACGTCAGTAGCTAAAAATGCATATGATATGAGCGAGGATAATAATAGTTTACTTAATAGACAGACTGGCTAAATGAACAGGTAAGTGCATATTTTGCATGGTTAAATTAGCTGTACAGGTAAATATACAGTTATATTTACAGATAAGTGAATACTTGCATGGTTATACAAACTGTACAAGTAAATGACAGGAACAGATACTTAAATAGCTAAATGTGTGTATGATATAATCTGGGGTAATAATAGTAATTCCCTTAAAATACAGTCCTTAGTGCGCAGGGTTTAATTACAGACAACTGCATGTATTGCACATTCGATATACTAAAAGCAATGAGAAAAGGTGCAACTGACAGGATACTAATATGCATTCCTGAGTGAATGCCTACGTAAGTTAGGTCCAAGAATTACTTGCAATATTGCATGTGACATGATATAACAACTTTACATGAGTATGTATATACAGAACTGCATGAATAAATAGGTCCTGAGTGAATGAGTGATGACGGACCAGAGTTACTCACGAATGGATGCATAATTGTTAAACTAGGTCCTAGCACCCCAACAGTTCCAGATCTATGTTGCCGACAGCACGACACCCCGGTGAGGCATTATATAGTCTATATATATTTCCACATCCATCCCCTGTATAGGGACTGCAGTCAGTTGTGCCTTGGTTCTCCTGAAGTCCACCACCATCTCCTTTGTTTTGCTGATGTTGAGCTGAAGGTGGTTCTGCTCACACCACAACACAAAGTCACTGATTGTGCTCCTGTACTCCTCCTCCTGCCCACCCCTGATGCACCCTACAATTGCGGAGTCATCCGAGAACTTCTGTAGGTGGCATGTTTCAGTTATATCTGAAGTCTGAGGTGTAGAGGGTGAACAGGAAGGGGACAGGACCGTTCCCTGGGGGGCCCCTGTGTTGCTAACTGCCCGTTCTGACACACAGCTCTGTAGTCGCACATTGTGGCCTACCGGTCAGGTAGTCCGTGACCCAGGAGACTAAGGGTGCTTCCACTTTCATCCTCCTCATCTTCTCACCCAGTAGCAGGGGCTGAATGGTATTGAAGGCACTGGAGAAGTCAAAAAACATAACCCTCACAGTGCAACCTGCGTTGTCCAGGTGAGAGTAGGCCCTCTGCAGAAGGTAGATGATTGCATCATCTACCCCATTGTTGTGCTGGTATTCAAACTGCAGGGGGTCCAGTGATAACCTTTCCAGGGTCTTGTTAGCGCTACAGGTCAGAAGTCATTCAGGACAGTGGGGTGTGCCTTCTTGGGCACTGGGACGAGGCAGGATGTTTCCACAGGGACCCTTTCTAGGCTCAGGCTAGGGTTGAAGAGACGCTGGAGTATTCCACACAGTTGGTCAGCACAGACCCTAAGCACCCTTGGGCTGATGCCATCAGGGCCCGCCGCTTTCCACTGATGTAGTCACTCCAGCTCTCTCTTCAATTGGTTAGGGTGAAAGCCAGCCGAGGTGGGGGGAAGGGGGGTGTTGAGGATCAGTCCAGAGGGAGCAGGGGTGGAGGTGGGGTCGCTGATTGTCTCAGAGGTGTTGTGAGCAAAGTAGGGGTGGGACAGCCATGAGGGTGTGTGGCCTGGGGAGCTGGAAGGGAGGTGGACAGGGCCAGTATCGAAACTGTAAAAAAATTGGTTTAGCTCATTGGCTCTGTCCTGGGTCCCCTCCGTCTGCCCACTGTTTGACTTTTTGAAGCCAGTGATATTTCTCATACCCTTCCACACCTCTCTCACCTGGCTCTGCCTCAGCTTGTCCTCCATCTTCTCCTTATACCCTCTCTTCCCCTCAGCAATCCGCAACTTCAGCTCCCTCTGGACGCATTACAATTTGTCCTTGTCCCTCTCCTTGAAGGCCCCCTTCTTCTCATTCAGCAGGGGCTTCAGGTCTCTGGTGACCCAGGGTTTATTGTTTGGGAAACAGCGTACCTTCCTGGTGGGTACAGTGTTGTCTACACAAACATTTATATAGTCTGTTATGCAGTCAGTAAGTCCATCGATGTCCTCCCCATGAGCCTCACAGAGCACATCCCAGTCTGTTGTTTCAAAGCAGTCCTGTAGGGCCTCATTCGCCTCCGGGGACCATCTCCTAATGGTCCTGGTAGTCGCAGGCTGCTGTTGGACCAAAGGCCTGTAGAGTGGAGTGAGGTGGACAAGGTTGTGATCCGATCTGCCAAGGGGAGGGAGTGCAGTGGAGTTGTATGCATCCTTCACATTAGCATATAACAAGTCCAGAGTTTTATTATTCCTGGTTGGGCACTTCATGAACTGTTTGAACGTGGGCAGCGTTGAAGAGAGAGATGCATGGTTAAAATCCCCCGAAATGGCAAAGAAAGCACTGGGATGCGCTGTCTGTAACCTCGCGATAACAGAGTGGATGACGTCACATGCTGTGTTTGCGTCCGCGGAGGGCGGGATGTAAACAATAACAGCAATGACCGCCGTGAATTCCCTCGGCAAATAGTAGGGTCTCAGGCTAACAGCTAATAGTTCAATGTCCGGGCTACAAAACTCTTCCTTAAGAGTAATATGGTTCGGATTACACCATCTGTTGTTTAGTAATAAAGCCAGCCCACCACCCTTGCTCTTACCGGAAGAGATGCGATCCCTGTCTGCTCTGAAAACCGTCGATAGTGACCTTCTCTATGGGGATGTTATCGTTCAGCCAAGTCTCCATGAAAAACATTGTTTCCCGATAACCCCTTTGTCCACGGACAAGAGCCTTGAGCTCGTCCATTTTGTTATGTAGTGACCTCACGTTGCCCATAATGATAGACGGTATAGCCGGCTTGTACTTCCTCCGCTTCGCCTTACACTTCAATCCCGCCCTGCGTCCACGGCATCGCCTTTTCAACTCGTCCGGAATATCAAACTTTTCCCTGGGGTGCAGCAGCGCTGCGTGTGCTTAGTCCAGGAGCTGGGCTCTGTTGTAAATAATAATAGTTGACGACTCCTGTCGACATTCAGCTGCGAGAAAATCCATAATCCTGAACTATTATAGTTCAACTGTAGCAAAAAAAGAAATTATGCACGGACAACGGGAGCTGCTTAACAGGCGACCACTCAGGGCGGCGCCAAACACCTGGTCAAGACTATTTCTATTACTAGTGATGGGAAGCTTCAAGTTAAAGTTCCCTGGTGTCCACATCACCAACAAACTATCATGGTCCAGACACACCAAGACAGTGGTGAGGGCACGACAAAGCCTAAACTTTCAAATAGTTTTGTTGACTGTTGCTGGATGCTATCGTCCTACATCAGCACCGGCCCGTACCCTACCTGCGCTAAGCTCTCTCATTTGGCCCGGCACACGCATACTCAGGCTGACTGGCTCTCGTTCAGGCAAATGAGAAATCAGTGCACTCAGGCTATCCGGAAGGCCAAAGTTAGTTACTTTAAGGAGCAGTTCTCTCTCTGTGGGTCCAACCCTAAGAAATTCTGGAAAACAGTTAAAGACCTGGAGAATAAACCCTCCTTCTCACAGCTGCCCATGTCCCTTAAAGTTGATGATGTGGTTGTTACTGACAAGAAGCACATGGCTGAGCTCTAATCACTCCAATAAGTCAGGATTCCTATTTGACTCAGCCGCGCCTCCAACATTTCCTCATCTGACACCCCTTCTCATGCAACTATCCCCGATGTACGTCCCTCTTATTCCACTGCCACGCTAGTTTTTTTTACAATCTGGTTTCCGCTCAGGTTATGAATGTGCCACTGCAACCTTAAAGGTCCTCAATGATGTCACCATTGCCCTTGATTCTAAGCAATGTTGTGCTGCTATTTTTATTGACTTGGCCAAAGCTTTTGATACCGTAGACCATTCCATTCTTGTGGGCCGGCTAAGAAGTATTGGTGTCTCTGAGGGGTCTTTGGCCTGGTTTGCTAACTACCGCTCTCAAAGAGTGCAGTGTATAAAGTCAGATAATCTGCTGTCTCAGCCACTGCCTGTCACCAAGAGAGTATCCCAAGGCTCAATCCTAGGCCCCACGCACTTCTCAATTTACATCAACATAACTCAGGCAACAGGATGCTCTCTCATCCATTTATATGCAGATGATAGTCTTATACTCCATTGGCCCCTCCCCAGATTTTGTGTTAAATGCTCTACAACAAAGCTTTCTTAGTTTCCAACAAGATTTCTCTACCCTTAACCTTGTTTTGAATACCTCCAAAACAAAGGTAATTTGGTTTGGTAAGAAGAATACCCCTCTCCCCAAAGGTGTGATTACTACCTCTGAGGGTTTAGAGTTTGAGGTAGTTACCTCTTACATGTACTTGTGAAAATGGCTAGACGGTACACTGTCTTTCTCTCAGCACATATCAAAGCTGCAGGCTAAAGTTAAATCTAGACTTGGTTTCTTCTAACGTAAACGCTCCTTTTTTACCCCAGCTGCCAAACTGACCCTGATTCAGATGTCCATCCTACCTATGATAGATTACGGAGACATAATTTATAGATCGGCAGGTAAGGGTGTTCGAGCAGCTAGATGTTCTATACCAGTAGGCCATCAGATTTGCCACCAATGCTCCTTATAGGACACATCAGTGCACTCTATACTCCTCTGTAAACTGGTAATCTCTGTATACCGTTCGCAAGACCCACTGGTTGATGCTTATTTATAAAACCCTCTTAGGACTCACCCCCCCCCCCCCCTATCTGATATATCTACTGCAGCCCTCATCCTCCACATAAAACACCCGTTCTGCCAGTCACATTCTGTTAAAGGTCCCCAAAGCACACACATCCCTGGGTCGCTCGTCTTTTCAGTTCGCTGCAGCTAGCGACTGGAACGAGCTGCAACAAACACTCAAACTTGAAAGTTTTATCTCAATCTCTTCATTCAAAGACTCAATCCTGGACACTCTTATTGACAGATGTGACTGCTTTGCGTGATGTATTGTTATCGTACCTTCTTGTCCTTTGTGTTGTTGTCTATGCCCAGATGTTTGTACCATGTTTTGTGGTGCTGCCATGTTGTTGTTATGTTGTGTTGCTACCATGCTGTGTTTGTCATGTGTTGCTGGCTTGCTATGTTGTTGTGGTCTCTTTTTGGGTAGTGTTGTATTGTCTCTCGTCATGATGTATGTTTTGTCCTATATTTATATTTAATTTTTAATTAATTTTTATCCCAGCCCCCGTCCCCGCAGGTCGTCTTTTGCCTTTTGGTAGGCCGTCATTATAAATAAAAATGTGTTCTTAACCGACTTGCCTAGTTAAATAAAAAATACAAAAATAAAGATGTACTTGCCCTCTGCTGACAAGACATATTCCTATATTTCTCTGCATGCTTCGTCTGGAAGTGTCTGGACAAGTTGTAGTCTTTCAAGACAGCGATGCTCTCTTTGCACACTAAGCAACCAGCTTTCTCTGATACCTCAATAAATAAATATTTTGAAGTCCACTCTTGCTGGAACACCCTACATTCATTGTCTACTTTCCTTTTTTTTGTGCAATGTCTAGCTAGCTACTATTTGTAACTGTGACGTGTGTGTCAGCATGTCAGTCAATGTCTGTCCTCGTGCAGTTATTTATACTTGCCTTCAAAATAAATGTCCCACAAGCAGTGGGAGTTAAATCATTACACAAAGGCAAGTATTCATTGGGTTTTTAATTTAAATAACAAATACCTTTTTCAAAACTTCACTATCGCAAATTCTTTTTTTTATCTGAGCATGATTCCGCGGGCCATATTGAATCAGATCGCGCGCCGCATATGGCCCCCGGGCCGGCCTTTGCCCAGGCCTGCTGTAATGTAACAAAATGTGGAAAAAGGCAAGAGGTTCCGAGCGCACTGTATATCACCATGACATGATTCTATAAGTATTATGTCTTGACCTTCGGTGCTGTTAAGAGAATCTGGGATTGTGGTTTTAAGTTAGAGGAGTACAAGCACTTGATATTACAATAACTAATAGTTAATTATCTAATTTCATATAAGTATATACACTACCGGTCAAAAGTTTTAGAACACCTACTCATTCAAGGGTTTTTCTTTATTTTTACAATTTTCTACATTGTAAAATGATACATCAGCTTCGGCAGTTGACACGCCTTTCGGATGGCTGACGGGTCTCTTACCGGAGTTTTCCACTATAATTTCTTATGATTGACAAGAACTTTCGAAAACCAGATGGGCAGCTACTAACATCAATTACGGCTTCAACTTATCTGCCCTGGGCTCTTTGTGTACCTATGACCCAATATTCAGTCAACCCAAGAGGAAACGCTGGTGAGAAAAAAGCAGGAGAGCGAGGGTCCTGATAAAACTAAGGCGAAGGGAAAACCGGGCACCACTTCCCTCCATTCTATTGGCCAATAAGTCACTTAGTAATAAGATGGATAACCTCTGATAGCGGAGGGGAGGAGTATGTATTTTCATCAACAACAAATGTTGTTCATGTTCAACCTATTATTCACCCTTCTTGGAATACTTGATAGTCAAATGACGACCCTTCTACCTCCCCAAAACGTTTCTGTTATTGTGACTGCTGTATATACAGTACTCCATCTCAGGACAACAACAAGCTGGCACTTAAACTGTATGAGGCTATAAACAAACAGGAAACCATGCACCTAGAGGCAGCTTTTCTTGTTGCCAGTGATTTAAATTTCTCGTCACTAAGACAGGTGATGCCCAACTTCTATCAACACGTCTCCTTCGCCACTAGGGGTGATATAGTCCTAGACCACTGTTACTCAACCCACAAGCATACAAGGCCCTCCCTCGTCCCCCTTTCAGCAAATCAGATCATGATTCTACACTCCTGCTTACAAACAGAAGCTCAAACAGGAAGTACCTGTTGACCCGCTCAGTAGATAAATGGTACACAAAAGTGGAGGCTCCACTGATAGCATCGACGAGCTAACCACCTCTGTCCCCGGCTTCATCATGAAATGCATCGCGAACGTTGTCCCCACAGTGAAGGTTCGCTACTTCCCCAATCAAAATCCCTGGATTAACAGAGGTACAGTACCAGTCAAAAGTTTGGACACACATACTCATTAAAGGGTTTTTCTTTATTTTTACTATTTTCTACATTGTAGAATAATAGTGAAGACATCAAAACTATGAAGTAACACCTATTGAATCATGTAGTAACCAAATATATATATATACACACACATATACATACACACAGTGGGGAGAACAAGTATTTGATACACTGCCGATTTTGCAGGTTTTCCTACTTAAAGCATGTAGAGGTCTGTAATTTTTATCATAGGTACACTTCAAATCACATTGTATGATTTTTAAATAATTAATTTGCATTTTATTGCATGACGTAAGTATTTGATCACCTACCAACCAGTAAGAATTCCGGCTCTCACAGACCTGTTAGTTTTTCTTTAAGAAGCCCTCCTGTTCTCCACTCATTACCTGTATTAACTGCACCTGTTTGAACTCGTTACCTGTATAAAAGACACCTATCCACACATTCAATCAAAACAGACTCCAACCTCTCCACAATGGCCAAGACCAGAGAGCTGTGTAAGGACATCAGGGATAAAATTGTAGACCTGCACAAGGCTGGGATGGGCTACAGGACAATAGGCAAGCAGCTTGGTGAGAAGGCAACAACTGGTGGCGCAATTATTAGAAAATGGAAAAAGTTCAAGATGACGGTCAATCTCCCTCGGTCTGGGGCACCATGCAAGATCTCACCTCGTGGGGCATCAATGATCATGAGGAAGGTGAGGGATCAGCCCAGAACTACACGTCAGGACCTGGTCAATGACCTGAAGAGAGCTGGGACCACAGTCTCGAAGAAAACCATTAGTAACACACTACGCCGTCATTAATTAAAATCCTGCAGCGCACGCAAGGTCCCCCTGCTCAAGCCAGCGCATGTCCAGGCCCGTCTGAAGTTTGCCAATGACCATCTGGATGATCCAGAGGAGGAATGGGAGAAGGTCATGTGGTCTGATGAGACAAAAATAGAGCTTTTTGGTCTAAACTCCACACGCCGTGTTTGGAGGAAGAAGAAGGATGAGTACAACCCCAAGAACACCATCCCAACCGTGAAGCATGGAGGTGGAAACATCATTCTTTGGGGATGCTTTTCTGCAAAGGGGACAGGACAACTGCACCGTATTGAGGGGAGGATGGATGAGGCCATGTATCGCGAGATCTTGGCCAACAACTTCCTTCCCTCAGTAAGAGCATTGAAGATGGGTCGTGGCTGGGTCTTCCAGCATGACAACGACCCGAAACACACAGCCAGGGCAACTAAGGAGGGGCTCCGTAAGAAGCATCTCAAGGTCCTGGAGTGGCCTAGCCAGTCTCCAGACCTGCACCCAATAGAAAATCTTTGGAGGGAGCTGAAAGTCCATATTGTTCAGCTACAGCCCCGAAACCTGAAGGATCTGGATGGAGGAGTGGGCCAAAATCCCTGCTGCAGTGTGTGCAAACCTGGTCAAGAACTACAGGAAACATATGATCTCTGTAATTGCAAACAAAGGTTTCTGTACCAAATATTAAGTTCTGCTTTTCTGATGTATCAAATACTTATGTCATGCAATAAAATGCAAATTAATTACTTAAAAATCATACAATGTGATTTTCTGGATTTTTTTAAATTCCGTCACTCGCAGTTGAAGTGTACCTATGATAAAAATTACAGACTTCTACATGCTTTGTAAGTGGGAAAACCTGCAAAATCGGCAGTGTATCAAATACTTGTTCTCCCCACTGTATATATATATAAGATTCTTCAAAGTAGCCACCCTTTGCCTTGACAGCTTTGCACTCTTGCTGACCCTCAACATGGGGCTGCCCTGGGGTGTGTGCTTAGCCCCCTCCTGTACTCCCCGTTTACCCACGACTGTGTGGTCACGCACAACTCCATCATCAAGTTTGCTGACGACACGACAGTGGTATACCTGATCACCATCAGCGATGAGACAGCCTACAAGGAGGAGGTCAGACACCTCTCTCTTAATGTCAGCAAGACCAAGGGGCTGATTATGGAATACATCCACAGGGCCAGTGGAGAGGGTCAAGAGCTTCATGTTCCTTTGTGTCCACATCACTGAGGACTTAACTCGTAACACAGCCTTGTATGGCAACTGCACCGCCCTCGACCAGAAGGCCCTACGGCGGGTGGTGTGGACGGCCCAGCGCATCACTGGGGTGAGCTCGCAGTCCTCCAGGATGTACATGCCAGGTGGTGTCTGAGAAAGACCCGAAAAATTGCCAAAGACTCCAGCCACCTGAGACATGGACTGTTCTCCATGCTCCTGTCGGGCAGTTGTTAAATGGCTAACAACTACTGCTCTCCCTCTCCCACAGCCTATCCATACTGACTATGCCCATCCACAGGTCTCTATCCACTCAAACACACACCTTCTCTGTTACTCTTACTTACACACTCACAAAACACCCTCACACACACACTCATTATGGACGCCACACACTCACACTGCTGCTAAAATTATTATTGATTAGATGTATTACTACCATTACACTGCTGTTCATTGATTATTGATTTCCATTACCATTTAATGTACCTTGCTACTGGTCCTGCTTACATGTATATACAGTGCTGCTTGAAAGTATGTAAGCCCTATAGGGCTGGTCATTATTTTGCTACATATAAAGTCCTTATCTAAGCCCCAATTTGTAAGAAAGACATTCCAAGTAAATTGTTTAACAAAAGTGGTTTATTTAACAGTCAATAGCTTGTGGAACCTCGATTAGCAGCGATAATTTGGACTAAACGTCTCCTATAGCCAGTAATCAGTCTCTGACATCTGTTTTGAGGGATTTTAAGAGAGGTTTGTGGGGTGTCTGGCATGAACTGCCTACTTCAGGTCCTGCCACAGCATCTCGATTGGATTTAGGTCAGGACTTTGACTTGGCCAATCCAAAACACAAATCTTCTTTCTCCTGAATCATTCTTTGGTAGATTTGCTTGAATGCTTTGGGTCTTTGTCTTGTTGGAAGACCCATTTTCATCCCAGCTTTAGCTCCTTGACTGATGGCCTGATGTTCTGTTCAAAAATCTCCTGGTATACCTCAGAATTCATGGTTCCCTTAATGATGTGGAGTCGTCCAGGTCCAGAGGAAGAAAAGCAGCCAGAGATCTTGACATTCCCACCACCATGCTTGACTGTTGGGATAAGGTTATTTATCAGAGTCCAGCCCAAACTCTTTCCTAATGATCTCTCTTTTGATTGGTTCATTTGGTAGCTAATTATTTACCCACCTGATTCTACTTAATTAATTGATTTAACCAATGCAACTTGGGGTTCATTTATTTTTGCACCTGCACCATTTCCTTTTTCATTTTGTTTTTCTACTACACGCATGATTTTCTCTACACCAACATATGGTATTGGTAAATATAAACCTGTTATGTCAGATCAAAAAGATTGGTTCTGATTAAAAGGAATATTTCATGGTAAAAACTGTAATTGCACAAGGGGTTCACATACTTTCAAGCAGTACTGTATTACCATTCGTATATTTACCATAAGTATTTATATATTCCTGCTAACAGTCACTTTTCAGACCTGTTTCCACCCCAGTATCCCTGCGCATTGAATAAGGTACTGGCTCTGACATATACATTCTTGTGTTTCTTCAACTTATATTTTACTTGTGTTTTTTTATTATATGTTCTATTATTATCTATATCATCCTCATCATCACTGCATTGTTGGGAAAGAGCTCTCAAGGTAAGAAGTCAAATTCTTACCTTGAGAGCTCTTTCCCAACAATGCAGTGTTTTACACCCGTTGTATCCAGTGCACGTGGCGAATAAACTTTGATGTTTGATATGGTGTGTAGGATTGGGAGTTTGCGTTCTGGTTGGGACAGAATTTCCACTTGTGTCACCCGTGTGTGTGTGTGTGTGTATGAATGCGTGAATGCTTGTGCATGCAAACCTCTGTACATAATTGAGGGTCACCACTTACCACTCTCAGCAGCCTCCTCTGCTCCTTGAAGGTGGCGCAGCAGCCCAGCACTCCAGTCACCATGACGATGGCCCCGGCTAGGATCAGGATGTAGGCGGAGGCGGCGTAGGTCGCGGAGGAGAGCAGGCTGATGTAGTCGCTCTTCTCCACCAGCGTCCAGATGCCCACCGCCATCACCACGCCCCCTGCCAGCTGGGAGGACAAAGTACAAAGGAAAAATGAGACACAGGCTAGTAGGTGGTGGGTCGACACCGAAAACAGTGAAGTTGATCGATCTACGTCGAGGGAGGAGCTGATTTTTTTTGTATATGACAATGGAAAAGTCTTACGATAACTGTAAAATTTGTTGGCTTCAGGTCTTGCAAAAAAGTATATTTGAAAAAGTATATTTCAACACTGTCTTCTCAGGTAAATTGCTAAACTTGGAACATATTAGAACTCCTGCACAATTGGCAGAGCGTCGTCAGAGTTTGGCCGGTGTAGGCCGTCATTGTAAATAAGAATTTGTTTAACTTGCCTAGTTAAATAAACAAACAAAAAGATGTAAACACAGCCTCTGATCTGCATTAGTGTGTTAAGAGGAAATAACGTTAGCTCCCAAAGACTGAAATAAGATAAATATTGTTTTTCGAGAGCACTTGAAATATGCCGCATGCAATATGAATGGTCTTGATCATATGGAGAGGTAACTATTGAAAGCTTGCCAATGTTACAGTTGACTAGCCCAGCCAGCTAATACTGTAAATGTCAAATGTGCCTGCTCAGTGAATTCAATTTAGAATTATGTTTTGGCATGATTGTCTCATTTCAAGTAACTAGCTGCAGGCTTAAATAAACATGAAATCATATAATTTGCATAGAAACCTGAATAAAAGCATGTAGATAGAAATATGGGTGTGTGTGTCATGTACAGTGCATTCGGAAATTATTCAGACCCCTTTTCCACATTTTGTTATGTTACAGCCTTATTCTAAAATTAATTAAATTAAATAGTTTTCCTCATCAATCTACACACAATACCCCATAATGACAAAAAAGGGTTTTCAACATTTTCAGGGAGTTTCTCCCATTCTTCTCTGCAGATCCTCTCAAGCTCTGTCAGGTTGGATAGGGAGCGTCGCTGCACAGCTATTTTCAGGTCTCTTGAAGGGGTTAACATTATTTTATTATTTTGCTTAGTTCACACTACACGCAGAACCTTAATAAATAAAAAAAGTTTGAGACATGGCAGACGGGAGCTCAAATCTACCTGAGGGGCCCATTGCAATGAAACCAGCCACCCCTCCACAGTTTTTAGTACGGAAATATCCTACTATTGACAAAGACTTGACCTGGGTTTTTAAGAAATGGCATGAATGGACTAAAGATGCCACCGACTATAGATGGCCCCTGGACGGGTCATTCAACAAAATTAAATTTCAACATGTGCGAGAAATTGTGAAAAGGAGACTGAGTGATAAGAAAAAAGGAAAGAAGAAATCCACCCTACTCTCTGTAACAGCATTGGCAATGCTAAAAACTGAGGGTAGCCTGTTCTGGACTCAGCAAAAAGCCACCTGTTTGAAGAATGAATTAACAATGAAGAAAGACCTTGGCTCTCTGGAGTGCAGCGCCCCGCCACATGCTGCACCATCCCCTCCCTACTGCGGAGATTACTTCAAAGGAGTCTATCCATTACTCCCAAATGAACTAGCAGCACCAGTTGGCTGGTCTCCCCGGTCAGAGGGAGGACGAGCCCAGAGCCAAGGAGGAGAGCTGGATATTACCAGAATAATTTTTTTACTGGAGACTTAACTCTGCTGGGAGAAGACACACAAGGAGCTGGCATGCTGCCAGACCAAGATGACCACGAGTTTCCAGCCCCACCACAGGGTGGAATGTATCAAGAATTAGGAGATATAATGAGAGATGCGAGAGCCCAGTCAACACCTCTTTATCCTAAAGTTACCACTGCAAGAGACCTGATGGAAGCTCAAGATAAGAAAGTCAGAGCAGAGGAGAATATGATGGAGAAGAGGACGGGAAGTCATGTGACGGAGAATCCGAAAAGATAAGAGACGAGAAGAAGAAAGTCAGAAGAGAGACAGACAACGCAGTTGAAGAGAGCAGACAATGCTATGATGATGAAAAAGAAGTGAAGGCGGCAGGTGGAAGAAAAACTGAAAAGAGAGAGAAGAGAAAAAGGAAGGAACAAGAAGGGAAAGAGAAGAGAAAGAGAAAAGGAGAAAAGACAAGGAACGTGAAATTATAAGAAAAGACCAAAGTGAAACTGAATGTGGAAATGAAGAAGGGAATGAAGGTCATGAAACCATGAAGAATTCACAGGCAGGTGCTGCAGCATCACTAAAGATGGCCCAACTAGCCCAGCTAGACAAAGGTAAAACCAACAATCTGATGGTGGCTGTAACCCCAGCACCTCAGCCATCACCACAACCTCCACATCACAGTTTTCCCAGACACCTGCAGCTCGGTTTCACCCTCAACCATATGTGAACCCACAACTATACCTACCAACACAGAGACAACCGTTGGTGTGCTGGTACTATGGAGCAGCAGGTCATATGAGAAACACGTGCCCACAGAAACATCAACAACAATGGCAGCAAAGGGGAAGAGGACAATGGAGAGGGAATGCTGGAAGATGATATTGTCAAGGAGGAAGAGGAGGAAGACCAGCACCCACAGGGCTGCCTAACTATGCTCAACCAGGTTTTTCACAAACTCAACCAATGAATGGATGGCCCCAACAGCCTCCACCGGCAAACCAAGCTTGGTTCCCGCCACAGAATAATCAACAATAGGGATGCCCTGACCCCCTCCTCCAGTGTCACCAGTACCTATTTCCCAACGGTACCTAAGAACCAATCATCACTTGAAGGTCAAGTCCAACAAGACTCAAAGGCACGACCAGACCTTTTTGATGAACCACTTGAGCTCCCTGATGTTAATCTCTTTGTAGATGGTTCTGCATTTATAGACACTGACACAGGTTGAAAACATGCAGGTTATGGAATTGTCTCACTTGATAGGACAATATTGATAGAACAGCCCATGTCTGAACATTTATCTGCCCAATAAGCTGAACTTTTACTTTTATTTTATTTAACTAGGCAAATCAGTTAAGAATACATTTTTATTTACTATGACGGCCCTTACTGAGGCATGTAAACTAGGTAGTGGTTAAAATGTTAACATCTATTCTGATTCAGCATACGCCATTGGTGTTTGCTTATCATGGGTGGGGTTTGGAAAGGTTGAGATTTTACAAACGCATCTGGTAAGCCTATTAAAAAACGTTTACAGCTTGAGGCCCTGCTGGAAGCCATGTTGCTCCCAGCTAAGTTGGCAATTTTGACGGTTCATGCCCACACAGGCAACCAAGACAGCGTCAGTTTAGGTAATGAAGCTGCTGAAGTTGCTGCTAAGAACGCTGCTTTACGCTGTCACACGCATGCTGTTATGCTTGCCTCTCCTTGCACCACTGATCTTGAACACCACCAGGCTGCGGATGCCCTCAACCATCCCCTTTGGGCATCTAGATGTTGCTCTCGGGGCCCTGATGGCCTCTGGAGGCAACACCTCTCTGGTAAACCAGTACTGCCACTACCTCTCGTCTCCTCTGTGCGTCGGCTGGCCCACGAGGTGGGCCACGGGCCAAGGGGGGAGATGGTTAGACTAATACCTGATACCTGGTTTGGTCCAAATCTGATTGAAATTTGCAAGATACAGTGGGGCAAAAAAGTATTTAGTCAGCCACCAATTGTGCAAGTTCTCCCACTTAAAAAGATGAGAGAGGCCTGTAATTTTCATCATAGGTACACTTCAACTATGAGAGACAAAATGAGAATTTTTTTTCTCCAGAAAATCACGTTGTAGGATTTTTAATGAATTTATTTGCAAATTATGGTGGAAAATAAGTATTTGGTCAATAACAAAAGTTTCTCAATACAGCAACCAATGGGTAAAAATGGTCCACTGTCAGGAGAACTAACCTCTTGCAGTGTCCTCTCATACATTTACCAACCAGTTAAAACAACTAACAATCAACCTAAGTGCCTACAACTGTATGTCTCCCAAGAATTTTCCATGTTAACCAGCCGCACTACTACTGAATTACAGGCCAGTTTGCCAAACCATGTGCCTTGATGGAAAACATACACCCCCCCATTAATGACTCCATTAAAAGCCTTAGACTAGGCCCTGCAATTGTGCTTAGAGCCAGATACACCTCTAAATTGTATGTCTCATCTGCAGTTGAATGCCCTATGCACCCCATTCATCCTCTACCTCTGACAATTGGCAATAATAAAATAGAGCCTGTACTGACAAATTTAAGACCAACAACTAGGCCCCAACTCTGTAGTGAAAGCAACGTATCCATAGGCCTTTCCGATAGATGTAGGAGATATGCAGGTATGCCACCCACTGCAAAACCCTCAATTGATGTGAACCATGCCTTGACCTACTCAGAAGCTATTACTAGAGTACCCATATCCATCATAGAATTTGGATTGGGAGCACCTAATGGATTCATGTGGATTTGTGGTGATAAAGGGTATCTGTATTTACCAAGTGTATGGAATGGTTGCTGTTACTTAGGCCAGACTCAAATACAATTAGCAACCATACCCCTGCAGACCCTACTAGATGCTAAGCGAAATTCAACAGGAAATTACCCCAGTAGTGTTTAAAGGGCAATGGCAAATAATGGACTAGCTGATGGGTATTCCCTTAGTAATGGAGAACTATTCGGACTAGCCCCTTTCCCCGGTGTAGGAGTTAAAGTCCTAGGAGATTGGATTAATGACATTACTTACTCCATGCAGGCACATATGAATTTGACTATTTCAGGGTTTGCCCTTCTATCTGCTGACGTGCAGAATTTGAAAGCCGCCACAGCTAGACATAGTTTGGCATTAGACTACATCCTGGCAAAGGAGGGAGGATACTGCCAAGCATTAAATACTGTTACACCTACTGAATGTGTTATGCTTCTTCCAGACTCCTTTGATAACATGACAGAGATTTTGAATGAATTGACTAAATTGGCAGACACCTACTGCCCCTACTGGAGGGGATTCATGGTTTTCTCTTGATTGGCTGAAGAATGTCTTAGGAGATGTGGGGTTTAGAGTATTCTCTATACTGGTCCCATTATTGGCTCCTTTTTTTGTTCTGTTGATTTGAGTATGCACTTGTTGTGCAGCTGGACGGTGTATAATTCGTAAAACTATGCCAGGGATGCTGGTGCTTCGTGTTCCTAATCCCCAGACCCTTATATTACTATCCTCAATCTGCTGAGAATTGCTTGCAGCCAAATGCACCTTTTATTGATGGCAATTACTATGCTTAAATTGACATATTTTGTTGAGGCCTGGTGGCTAGGGGTGTCAACCCCTTAAAGGGTTAATTAATAGTGATTAATAAATTGTGTTATGAAATGATACATGATTGTGTTATGAAATATTAAACTGCAAGGCCTTTGTGTGTGTGCTAAGGCTTGTTTTGAGCTGTGCCCTGCAGACACTATCAGACAGAGGAAGCCGCACACGCGCCTGCTCCTCCAGTCGGCCTCACGTTTTATCTGCCTGGTTTTCTGAGAAAATGGAGCAGCTCCAGTCCTGAGCGAAACCACATCATGCTAAGAAGATGCTTAGATCTTCCTGTGTTTGGAAATTGCTCCCAAGGATGAACCAGACTTGTGGAGGTCTACAATGTTTGTTCTGAAGTCTTGGCTGATTTCTTTTGATTTTCCAATGATGTCGAGCAAAGAGGTACTGTGTTTGAAGGTAGGCCTTGAAATACATCCACAGGTACACCTCCAATTGACTCAAATTATGTCAATTAGCCTATCAGAACCTTCTAAAGCCATGACAATTTTCTGGAATTTTCAAAGCTGTTTAAAAGGCACAGTCAACTTAGTGTATGTAAACTTCTGGAATTGTGATATAGTGAGTTATAAGTGAAATAATCTGTCTAAACAATTGTTGGAAGAATTACTTGTGTTATGCACAAAGTAGATGCCCTAACCAACATGCCATAGTTTGTTAACATGAAATCTGTGACGCGCCTTTTGGCATTTAGGCCAAAGAGTTCAATCTTGGTTTCGTCAGACCAAGAGTATTAGGTGCCTTTTAGCAAACTCCAAGAGGGTTGTCATGTGATTTTTACTGAGGAGTGGTTTCTGTCGGTCCACTCTACCACAATGGCCTGATTGGTGGAGTGCTGCAGAGATGGTTGTTCTTCTGGAAGGTTCTCCCATCTCCACAGAGGAACTTTGGATCGGTGTAAGAGTGACCATCGGGCGGCCAGCTCTAGGAAGAATATTGGTGGTTCCAATCTTCTTCCATTTAAGAATGATGGAGGCCACTGTGTTCTTGGGGACCTTCAATGCTAAAGAAATGTTTTGGTACCCTTCTCCAGATCTGTGCCTCGACACAATCCTGTCTTGGAGCTCTATGGACAATTCTTTCGGCCTCATGGCTTTGTTTTCGCTCTCACATGCACTGTCAACTGTGGGACCTTATATAGACAGGTGTGTGCCTTTCCAAATCATGTCCAATCATTAGAATTTACCACAGGTGGACTCCAATCAAGTTGTAGAAACATCTCAAGGATGATCAATGGAAACAGAATGCACCTGAGCTCAATTTCAAGTCACATAGCAAAGGGTCTGAATACTAAATAAGGTATGTTTTTTTTTTTTTAATAAATTTGCTTCAAAATCAGGAAGATGAAGAAATTTGGATTGGCATCTAAAACCCTCAAACTTTTACAGATGCACAAATGAGAGCATCCTGTCAGGCTGTATCACTGCAGCAACTGCACGGCCCGCAACCACAGGGCTCTCCAGAGGGTGGTGCGGTCTGCCCAACGCATTACCAGGGGCAAACTAACTGCCCTCCAGAACACCTACTGCACCCGATGTCACAGGAAGGCCATCAGACTGTTAAATAGCCACCATTAGCACATTAGAGGCTGCTGCCTATAGGCATAGACTAGAAATCACTGGCCACTTTAAGAAATGGAACACTAGTCACTTTAATGTTTACATATCTTGCACTACTCATCTCATATGCATATACTGCATTCTATACTATTCTACTGTATCTTAGTCTATGCCACTCTGACATTGCTCGTCCATATTTGTATATATTCTTAATTCCATTCCTTACTTAGATTTGTGTGTATTGGGTATATGTTGTGAAACTGTTAGATATTACTTGTTAGATATTACTGCACTGTCGGAGCTAAAAACACAAGCATTTCGCTACACCCTCAATAGCATCTGCTAAACACATGTATGTGATTTGTTTTGTTTTGATTTAACAAAATGTGGAAAAAGTCAAGGAGTCTGAATACTTTCCAAATGCACTGTATATCAAGTGCCGTGGAGGGCACAATCCTACTATGTTGCAGTCTAGAAATGACAGCTTTACCATCTATACCAATAGCCTGGGCCTCTGATGGAGAATGTAGAACTGTTATCAACACATGCTTCAGTATTACCCCTTCTCTCGAGAAGCAATTGTGAGCCCAGGCCCCATAGGCGCATCTGTAGCAGCCTCGCAGGGCTAGATTTGCAACAACACACAACTAACACATGTTTCCTGAGATCTGTATTAGGACAGCTGTCACCCCCCCACAGTGGCTGACTTGCCGTTCAGTCTAGCGGGCTGGGTAGCACAGTCGTCTATGGAGAGAGCTGAGTGATAGGGAATGTGGGATGGAATGCCAGGTGGTGCTGGTCTGTGGACACCAGAAAGATACAAAACCCATATTTCTCAGAAGGGTTGTCCTCCCAGCATGAAAGTCACAAGCAGGCAGACAGGCAGACTCACCCAGAAGAGGAAGTTGAATGTGAATAGGATGTACTTCAGGCAGACGGTCCCGCATGTTTCCTTCTTCTCGTCATACACTGTCGCTGGTGCCCCCATGCTGCAGGAGAAAAAGAGAGGTGGGTTTGAAAAGTTCAAACAGTTAACCTTATAAATCGGCTGTTGACTCTTTCAGGGCCAGTTTCCCGGACATAGAATAAGCCTATTTTTGCTATCACAGATATTCTAAAATAAAAAATGTCATTGATTTATTCAACATTATTATTAATATCTCAAAAGCACCATTTTAGATTTAGCTTGGTTTTTTTTAAACATATTTTTTGGAACAATATACTGGTATAATGGTATAAATGTACCTATTAGGCCAACCAAACTCACATTTTAAATATTTCTAACATGTACTGCCCTAATTTTGATGAATTAATTTATCATGTTAAATTGTGACTTTACTTACAACATTATTACAAACATTTTCTAATAATATGTGAAAAGTCCGCAATGGGCTTAATGGGTACACCATGTACCCTTTAAACCCATGGGTATTCCAAATAAGCACACCTTTAAAAACGTACAAACTGACATTTCTTATGTAAAAGTAGATTATATTCTAAAGTTATTAAAATAAACTGATCATTACGGTTCATCATGAAAGTAGCACTCATAACGGTCCAATCATATCCACAGAGATCAATGTGGACTAAGGTTTTTGTTCTTGTCAACCAGTACACACCTTAGGTGTGTTATTGCTTGGTTAGAAGAAGAAAAAACTGCACCGACACTGGCCCTTTGTGGATAAGAAGCCATACACAAAGACCATAACACACAACTTTTAATTCATTAACCAAAAGCTCATTCACATTTGATGTACTGCTATTCTTGTTAATAAGTTCTGCTTGTCTTCCTATCTGAAGACTGTTTCAAATCTCACTCTCAATCTCAATTAAGGATAACTATATGACAATGCCCCCAACAAAAGTGCATGAGTAGTCACCCAATAGAAATCTTCTTGTCCCTATTTGTTTGCATTTTTGTCCACAACTTGTAGGACTTCTATCCCCGATATCATTCTTCTCCCTCTGCATCAACTACTACCTGTCCACTCGAAACATCTTGAGAGAGTACAGAAGTTTCCTATTATTCCTAATCTTGGCAGATGGCTAGATATGCTAGATGCATAATATGCATAACTGTAGTTAATGTTTTAATCAACCTAAATCTTAACAAAAAACATTTACACTCGTGTTCATTAAATATTAGGGATATCAACACACTATCCCGATGTTTCAATGCAAACTGGGCTTAAAGGGTATGTTGACCCAAAAACACTTCTGGGACATTTAGAACACTATGTTTATTTATCATAACATAAAACATCCATTACTGTCTCAGCATTAAATTGCCAAATAAATGTGTTTTTTTACGTAAAATGTCTAAAAAGGTCTGTAATCCGTTGATATGCTTCATCGTGGTTCTAAGATTGATAATTACAGGAGGCGGGACGAATGAGTGTCTTCCTATTGGTCTTCAAGAAAAGAAGTCAAGACAACAGGAAGTAAACAAAGAGTAACTAGTAGTTAGGCTAGCGGTTGGTAGTGGTTTCCAATCTTTGAAGTAAAGTGATAGGCGAATAGTAGTCAAGTAGCTGAGTCACTTTAGGGAAGTAAGTAGGCAGAATATCTGGCCAAAATTAGGTGCATTGTATCCAGGTGCAATAATGTCCCTGTCACATACAAATATACCGCACATTTTCACTCTTTTCCTGTCAGGCATGGCTACAGGCCATCCGACATCTTGATTATGGTGTCGATACGAAGTCTGAAGTAATCCATCAGCTGCGGTTGTCTTTGTGCAGTGATCACTTTGGGACCGGTTGAAACCGGGTTCTGTTCCCACCATCTTTCCACCATGGACAGGAAAGCGCCAACCATTTCTGGTAGGTTGCAAGTTAAAGTTACTAACACCTGTAGTCACTACAAAGTAATTTATACCATTGTTTGCATTTTGCCGAACTAGCTCGCAATGTATTTGGCTTGCTACTGTAACAGTAACGTTATCCTGTCCTGCTGACTATTTAGTTTAATTTTGCTTTGTGATGCAATTCGCTTTTCCATTACTCATAATAAAGGGTGTTCACCCATAAAATGATTAATTCAGTCAAGGTTTCTACAAATATCAAGTTAAATAACCAAGTTTATTGGTCAGTAACACAGATTTGTAGATGTTATCGCAGGTGTAGCGAAATGCTTGTTTCTCTAGCTCAAAACAATACACAAATAACCCAAAAAGTAAAAAGAAAGAACTTAAGAAATATCAGAATGAGCAATGTCAGAGAACGGAAAATACAGTGCCTTCAGAGAGTATTCATACCCCTTGACTTTTTGTGTTACAGCCTGAATTTAAAATGTATACAATTCTTCCCAACTCTGTTGCCGGAGAGGAAGGAAACTGCTCAGATTTCAACATGAGGCCAATGGTGATTTTAAAACAGTTAGAGTTTAACCCTTTGACGCATATGATCACGTATTTGTGATCATTGTTGAGTGGTCCCTGCAGCGTACGATCTCAAATATTTGATTGGAACAGTAGCAACAGAATGTATGACGCAACAAACACGTCTACACACCATTTTTGTCTGATGGAAAATAAAGATATTTTACCTTTTATTGTAAAAGCTAAATGCGAACTTCACCATCCAAGCATCACACAGAACATATCTACAGCCAAACTCATCCCATAAACCAGTTTAAAGAACAGGTTGTGCTGACAAAAAACAAAACATAAGTTAGTGACCTAACAGCTAGATTAGTTTACAATGTACTACATCTCTGGTGAGCACAAGAGACTAATGTAATGTTGTTTACAAAATAAATGCTTGTCAGCTAAGATAACACCAGCTAAATTATTTATGATTGCAGCCATGTTCGTTTACATTTGACCAGCGAAAACTCCCTAATGCCAGAATACCATTCACTATAATGCTGCATTCAAAACAACTGGGAACTCTGAAAAAAGTTAGCTCCGCCTTGGAAAAATATATTTGAACCATAGTCCAATTCGGAATTCCAACTCTGGGCCTCTTTTTAGAGCTCCGACTTTCCGACCTGAAGATCACTGTTGTCATGATTTGTACCTTGTATTTTTCAGAGTTCCCAGTTGTTTTGAAAGCACCATAAGACGCAAATAAACAAAGTAAAAGATGGCTGCGCCCATTGCCCGGAAAATATCAACTTAGTTTGGTTCCTTGCTTGTTACAGTGTATACAAGAACCGGAGAACATTACTTGACAAGTTGTTTACAGTTTTTGACAAATCAAAGAAAATGAAATGTTATCGCCTCACAGATGATACAAGCCTACTGCCTAGCCTAGCCGTAGCGCAAACAGGGTACCAGATTTTGTTGAAACCATTTTAGTTGGGTTTGTGTTTTTGGGGGGGGGGTGTTCATTTCATTTGTGGGGGGTTGTCAGGTGCATGGGGGGGGGCATAGGTACCCCCTGCGAATACTATAGGAAGAAAGTTTAATAAAGCCTCATATGAAGCAGATATTGCAGTATTGAAACAATGAAGTGTAGAGAATAGCGGAAAAATGCAACAATCACATTCTAGAACAGCAGCATAAAATTATGGTATCGCGTTCAAAAATAACTTATTAACATTTAGAACTTACGCGTCAAAAGGTTAATGGCTGTGATAGGAGATAACTGAGGATGGATCAACAACATTGTAGTTACTCCACAAAACTAACCTAAATGACAGAGTGGAAAGACGGAAGCCTGTACAGAATAAAAATATCCCAAAACATGCATCCTGTTTGCAATAAGGCACTAAAATAATACAGCAAAAAATGTGGCAAAGAAATTAACTTTTTGTCTTGAATAGAAAGAGTGGTGGTGGCTGCACCATGTTATGGGTATGCTTGTCATCGGCAAGGACTAGACGGTTTTTTTCGGATAAAAAGAAACAGAAGAGAGCTAAGCACATGCAACATCCTAGAGGAAAACTTGGTTCAGTGTGCTTTCCAACGGACATAGAGACGAATTCACCTTTCAATTACCTAAAACATAAGGCCAAATATACACTGGAGTTGCTTAACAAGACAACATTGAATATTTCTGAGTGGCCTATTCACAGTTTGTACTTAAAATCTGTGGCAAGACTGTCTAGCAATGATCAACAACCAAGGTGACAGAGCTTGAAGAATTTTTTAAAGAACAAATGGGAATTGTTTTTACAATCAAAGTGTAAAAAGCTATCAGAGACTTGCCCAGAAAGATTTACAGCTGTAATCACTGCCAAATGTGATTCTAACATGTATTGACTCAGGCGGTTGATAATTGTCTAATCAAGATATGTGTTTTATTTTCCATAAAAAAAATTAAAAGATCTTCCACTTTGACAGAGTATTATGTGTAGATTGTTAACAAACAATTAAATCAATTTTAAAGCTACTTTGTAAGAAGTCGGAAGTTTACATACACCTTAGCCAAATATATTTAAACTCAGTTTTTCACAAATCCTGACATTTAATCCTAGTAAAAATTCCCTGTTTTAGGTCAGTTAGGATCACCACTTTATTTTAAGAATATGAAATGTCAGAATAATAGTAGAGATAACCATTTATTTCATCTTTTAATTTCTTTCATCACATTCCCAGTGGGTCAGAAGTTTACATACACTTAATTAGTATTTGGTTGCATTGCCTTTAAATTGTTTCACTTGGGTCAAACGTTGCGGGTAGCCTTCCACAAGCTTCCCACAATAAGTTGGGTGAATTTTGACCCATTCCTCCTGACAGAAATGGTGTAACTGAGTCAGGTTTGTAGGCCTCCTTGCTCGCACAGGCTTTTTCAGTTCTGCACACAAATGTTCTATAAGATTGAGGTCAGGGCTTGAGTTGCACAGAAAAAGCCATATCTCAGACTGGCCAATATAAAGAAAAGATTAAGATGGGCAAAAGAACAGACACTGGACAGAGGAAGAAATTGCTTTTTCTTTGCAACTCTGCCTAGAAGGCCAGCATCCCGGAGTCGCCTCTTCATTTTTGACGTTGAGACTGGTGTTTTGCGAAGCTCGCAGTTGAGGACTTGTGAGGTGTTCGTTTCTCAGTTGTGCACCGGGGGCTCCCACTCCTCTTTCTATTCTGGTTAGAGCCAGTTTGCGCTGTTCTGTGAAGGGAGTAGTACACAGCGTTGTACGAACAAGAATAGACTGACGAGTTTCAGAAGAAAGTTCTTTGTTTCTGGACATTTTGAGCCTGTATAATCGAACCCACAAATGCTGATGCTCCAGATACTCAACTAGTCTAAAGAAGGCCAGTTTTATTGCTGCTTTAATCAGCACAACAATTTTCAACTGTGCTAAAATAATTGCAAAAGGGTTTTCTAATGATCAATTAGACTTTTAAAATGATAAACTTGGATTAGCTAACACAACGTGCCATTGGAACACAAGAGTGATGGTTGCTGATAATGGGCCTCTGTACACCTATGTAGATATTCCACAAAAAAAAAATCTGCCATTTCCAGCTACAATAGTCATTTACAACATTAACAATGTCTACACTGTTTTTCTGATCAATTTGATGTTATTTTAATGTACAAAAATTAGCTTTCCCTTCAAAAACAAGGACATTTCTAAGTGACCCAAAACTATTGAACGGTAGTGTAAATTGTCCGCAGCAGTGAAATGGGCTACTGCTATGTGAATTAATGAGGCGGAACACTGATGTTAGAAAATACAACTTTTTTGAAAACAATTTGAAATTGAAGTTGAAACATGGCCTATAATTAGCAGGCAGCGTGTCTTGGTTTGAGGGCATTGTGGGTTAACTATCCTGTTGCGTAACAAATCAAATTTTGAGTGCAGCCTGGGTTTTCTGCACGTTAACACTAGAAGCTTATTACATAAAATGTATCAATTGAAAGTGTGGGTTCACAGCTCCATTCCAGATGTGTTGGTCATTACTGAGATGTGGTTAAGGAAGAGTGTTTTGAATACTGATGTTAACCTTTCTGGTTATAATCTTTTTCGGCAAGACCGATCTTCCAAAGTTGGGGGAGTGGCAGTTTTTACCAAGGATCACCTTCAGTGCTCGGTTGTCTCCACCATGTCTGTCCCCAAACAATTTGATTTGCTGGTTTTAAGTATTAAACTTTCAAATAGCTCTTTGTTGACTCTTGCTAGGTGCTATAGTCCTCCATCAGCACCGGCCTGTACACTACCTGTCCTAAGCTGTCTCTTGGCCCCTTACACTAAGTCTGAATTTATCCTGCTAGGTGACCTAAACTGGGACATGCTTAAACCACCTAACCAAGTCCTAAAGCAACGGGACTCCCTAAATCTTTCACAGATTATTAGCAATCCCACAAGGTATGACTACAAAACACCCAGAAAAGACTACTCTTCTTGATGTTATCCTCACAAATAATCCTGATAGGTATCAGGCTGGTGTTTTCTGTAATGACGTTAGTGATCACTGTTTTACAGCCTGTATTAGTTATGGCTGCTCAGTGAAACGACCTGTCCTGATTTGTCATAGACGCTTGCTAAAGAACTTTAAAGAGCAAGCCTTCCTTCTTGAACTGGCTTCTGTAAAATGGAATAGAATCAGTTTGATCCCCTCTGTTGAAGACGCTTGGACCTTCTTTTTTTATATTTTCAGTGGTATTGTTAAACAAACATGCCCCCATAAAGAAAATGAGAATTAAAAACAGGTTCAGACTCTGGTTCGACTGTGATCTTGCAGAGTTACTCCACCTCAAGAATTGCATTTGGCGAAAGGCCCGGTACACGCTTACTCAGGCTGACTGGCTCTCGTTCAGGCAAATGAGAAATAAGTGCACTCAGGCTATCCGGAAGGCCAAAGTCAGTTACTTTAAGGAGCAGTTCTCTCTCTGTGGGTCTAACCCCAAGAAATTCTGGAAAACGGTTAAAGACCTGGAGAATAAACCCTCCAACTCACAGCTGCCCATGTCCCTTAAAGTTGATGATGTGGTTGTTACTGACAAGAAGCATATGGCAGAGCTCTTTAAATCAACACTTCATTAAGTCAGGATTCCTATTTTACATAGCCATGCCTCCTTGCCCATCCAACATTTCCTCATCTACCACCCCTTCTAATGCAACTAACCCTGATGCTTCTCCCTCTTTTTCCCCTGCCCCGCTACAAAGTTTTTCCCTGGAGGATGTTACTGAGTCCATGGTACTAAAGGAGCTTCTGAAACTTGACCCCCAAAAAACATCTGGGTCAGATGGTTTCTTCTTTAAGGTTGCTGCCCCTATCATCGCCAAGCCTACCTTTTTAACCTGTCTCTGTTCTGGGGAGGTACCCATTGCTTGGAAGGCAGCCACGGTCAGTCCTTTATTTAAAGGGGAGATCAAGCTGATCCTAACTGTTATAGGCCTATTTCTATTTTGCCCTGTTTATCAAAAGTGTTGGAAAAACGTATTAATAAACAACTGACTGGCTTTCTCTATGTCTATAGTATTCTCTCTGGTATGCAATCCAGTTTCCATTCAGGTTATGGATGTGCCACTGCAACCTTAAAAAGGTCCTCAATGACACCACTGCACTTGATTCTAAGCAATGTTGTGCTGCTATTTTTATTGACTTGGCCAAAGCTTTTGATACGGTAGACCATTCCGTTCTTGTGGGCCGGCTAAGGAGTATTGGTGTCTCTGAGGGGTCTTTGGTCTGGTTTGCGAACTACCTCTCTCAAAGAGTGCAGTGTATAAAGTCAGAAAATCTGCTGTCCAAGCCACTTCCTGTCACCAAGGGAGTACCCCAAGGCTCAATCCTAGGCCCTCACACTTCTCAATTTACATCAACAACATAGCTCAGGCAGCAGGAAGCTCTCATCCATTTATATGCAGATGATACAGTCTTATACTTAGCTGGCACCTCCCCGGATTTTGTGTTAAATGCTCTACAACAAAGCTTTCTTAGTGTCCAACAAGCTTTCTCTACCCTTAACCTTGTTCTGAACACCTCCAAAACAAAGGTCATGTGTTTTGGTAAGAAGAAATCCCCTCTCCCCATAGGTGTGATTACTACCTCTGAGGATTTAGAGCTTGAGGTAGTCACCTCTTACAAGTACTTGGGAGTATGGCTAGACGGTATACTATCTTTCTCTCAGCACATATGAAAGCTGCAGGCTAAAGTTAAATCTATACTTGGTTTCCTCTATCGTAATCGCTCGTCTTTCACCCCAGCTACCAAACCAACCATCCATGCTAGATTACAGAGACATAATTTATAGATCGGCAGGTAAGGGTGTTCTCGAGAGGCAAGATATTCTTTATCATTCTACCAACAGATTTGCCACCAATGCTCCTTATAGGACACATCACTGCACTATATACACTGTAAACTGGTCATCTCTGTATACCCGTCACAAGACCCATTGGTTGTTGCTTATTCATAAAACCCTTCCCCCTATCTGAAATATCTACTGCAGCCCTCATCGGCTCTACGGACAATTGCTTCAACCTCACGGCTTGGTTTTTACTCTGACATGCACTGTCAACTGTGGGACCTTTTATAGACAGGTGTGCCTTTCCAAATCATGTCCAATTAATTGAATTTACCACACCCTGCCTCCAATCAAGTTGTAGAAACATCTCAAGGATGATCAAAGGAAACAGGATGCACCTGAGCTCAATTTCGAGTCTCATAGCAACGGGTCTGAATGAGGTATTTCTGTGTAATACATTTGCAAAAATTATGGGGTATTGTGTGTAGATTGCTGAGGAAATTGTTTTATTTAATACAGGAGTTGTCAATTATTATTATTTACAACAGAGCCCAGCTCCTGGAAAAGTTTGATATTCCAGATGAGTTGACAAGGTGACGGCGTGGACGTAGAGCGGGATTGAAGTGTAAGGCAAATCTGAGGAAGTACAAGCTGGCTATATCGTCTATCATTATGGGCAACGTGAGATCGCTGCATAACAAGATGGACGAACTTGAGGGTCTTGTCCGTGGGCAAAGGGACTATCGGGAAGCGAGCCTAATGTTTTTTACTGAAACTTGCTGAATGATAACATTCCCATAGAGAACATCACTATCGGCGGGTACCGGACCATCAGAGCAGACAGGGATAGCGTTTCTTCTGGTAAGAGCAAGGGTGGGGGGCTGGCTTTATTAGTTAACAACAGATGGTGTAATCCGAGCCATATTACTCTTAAGGAAGAGATTTGTAGCGCCGGACATTGAGCTGTTAGCCGTTAGCCTGAGACCCTACTATTTGCCGAGGGAATTCACGGTGGACATTGCTGTTATTGTTTACATCCCGCCCTCCGCTCATGGGGAGGACAACGATGAACTTACTGACTGCATAACGGACTATATCAATTTTTGTGTAGACAATACTGTACCCACCAGGAAGGTACGCTGTTTTCCAAATAATGAGCCCTAGGTTACCAGCGACCTGAAGGCCCTGCTGAATGAGAAGAAGAGGGCCTTCAAGGAGAGGGACAAGGACAAATTGAAATGCGTCCAGAGGGAGCTGAAGTTGCGGATTGCTGAGGGGAAGAGAGGGTATAAGTAGAAGATGGAGGACAAGCTGAGGCAGAGCCAGGTGAGAGAGGTGTGGAAAGGTATGAGAAATATCACTGGCTTCAAAAAGTCAAAACAGTGGGCAGACGGAGAGGACCCAGGACAGAGCCAATGAGCTGAACCAATTTTTTTACAGTTTCGATACTGGCCCTGTCCACCTCCCTTCCAGCTCCCCAGGCCACACACCCTCACGGCTGTCCCACCCCCACTTTGCTCACAACACCTCTGAGACAATCAGCGACCCCACCTCCACCCCTGCTCCCTCTGGACTGATCCTCAACACCCCCCTTCCCCCCCCACCTGGGCTCGCTTTCACCACCAACCAAGTGAAGAGAGAGCTGGAGAGACTACATCAGTGGAAAGCGGCGGGCCCTGATGGCATCAGCCCAAGGGTGCTTAGGGTCTGTGCTGACCAACTGTGTGGAATACTCCAGCGTCGCTTCAACCTTAGCCTGAGCCTAGAAAGGGTCCCTGTGCTGTGGAAAACATCCTGCCTCGTCCCAGTGCCCAAGAAGGCACACCCCACTGTCCTGAATGACTTCAGACCTGTAGCGCTAACATCCCACATCATGAAGACCCTGGAAAGGTTAGTCCTCGCTCACCTCAGACCCCTGGTGTGTACATCACTGGACCCCCTGCAGTTCGCATACCAGCACAACATCGGGGTGGATGATGCTATCATCTACCTTCTGCAGAGGGCCTATTCTCACCTGGACAACGCAGGTTGCACTGTGAGGGATATGTTTTTTTTACTTCTCCAGTGCTTTCCAACACCATTCAGCCCCTGCTACTGGGTGAGAAGATGAAGAAAGTGGAAGTACCCTTAGTCTCCTTGGTCACAGACTACCTGACCGGTAGGGCACAATTTGTGCGACTACAGAGCTGTGTGTCAGAACGGACAGTGAGCAACACAGGGGCCCCCCAGGGAACGGTCCTGTCCCCCTTCCTGTTCACCCTCTACACCTCGGACTTCAGATATAACTCAAACATGCCACCAACAGCTCAACATCAGCAAAACAAAGGAGATGGTGGTGGACTTTAGGAGAACCATGGCAAACTACTGCATACCTTCTACCAGTCTGTGGTGGCCAGTGCCATCTTTTTTGCAGTGGTGTGCTGGGGAGCCAACATAAAAGCCGGTGATGCTTCTCGGGTAAATAAGCTGATCAGGAAGGCTAGCTCTGTCCTGGGGATGAGCCTTGACACTCTAGAGGAGGTGGCGGAGAGACGGATCCTGGCCAAACTGCTGGCCATCATGGACAGCGTCACCCACCCTCTGCATGCCAAGGTTATGATGCACCTTCAGTCACAGACTGATCCCACCACGGAGTGCCAAAGAGCGCTACAGGAGGTCCTTCCTGCCGGCGGCTATTAGACTATTTAATGCCTCACCGGGGTGCCGTGCCGTCGGCAACACAGTCCTGGAACTGTTGGGGTGTTAGGACCTAGCTTAACAATTGTGAATCCATCCGTGAGTAACTCTGGTCCGTAATCACTCATGACTTATTTATTCATTCAGGTCTGTATATACTTACTCATGTACAGTTGTTATATCATATCACGTGCAAATGATTTTTTTATTTTTTTCATTGCTTTTAGTATATCGAATGTGCAATACGTACATTTATCTGTAATTAAACCCTGCGCACTAAGGACTGTATTTTAAGGGAATGACTATTATTACCCCAAATGATTTCATACACACATTTAGCTATTTAAGTATCTCTTCCTGTCATTTACCTGAACAGTTAATGTAGCCATGCAAATATTCAAGGTAAGCTATGCATTTTCACAAAACGTCTTCCAAGTTCGACATCATCCGTTCTATCCAAACGTTTAGGCTAAGACCCAATTTATGCTTGAACTGAAAATGTATTTGGAGGGCAAGTTGGTCAGAATGATATCTATGATAGTACTCATGTTTACGGATTTAGGGTTGTACCTGGTGGACTCCTTGATAATTTGTGTGAGATTGAGGGCATCTATCTTAGATTGAAGAACAGCCGGGGCGTTAAGCATATCCCAGTTTAAATCACCTAACAGTACAAACTCTGAAGATAGATGGGGGGCAATCAATTCACATATGGTGTCCAGGGCACAGCTGGGGGCTGAGGGGGGTCTGTAACAGGCAGCAACAGTGAGAGACATTTCTGGAAAGGTGGATTTTTAAGAGTAGAAGCTCTGTTTGGGCACAGACCTGGACAGTATGACAGAATGTATGCCTTCTCTACACTGCTTGTGCGCACACACACACACACACACACACACTGCATTGCATTAATACAAATGCAAGACAGCCTTCTCTAGCCTACTGTAACACAGCAAGTCAACTTGGCCGGCCAGCCTGGGGAAGAGGTTACATAGCAAGCTGCTGTGGAAAGAAAATGTATTTGCATTGTGCTGTACTGAACTGTTTGGATGGGCTTATACTATAACACTGATCACAGCAATCATCATGCGTTCTCATGCTGCATGATCTGACCATTACCGTCTTATACTATGAGAGCGCATATTTGATTAATGCGACAAATAATATTTGGATTTATGTTATAAAGGTAATATCTATAACATTATCTCTCTATATATGACATCAAAAGTTGGCCTAAACATATATAGTCAACGCCCCAATGAGTTACAAGCTTAGTCATTGAGTTCATTCATGTCTGTGGATGCCCTTTCAGGTGGAAATGAGGAGTATAAAACCAGTAAGATCATACAGAGTTTATATCCACAGGCAAAAAGAGGGCATGGTCACCAAATATTACCTAAAATAAAGAATTAAAAACATTCTACGATCCAGTTTTATTGTTAAAAAAACATAAGTCACACAAGGCCCACAAAAGTTATTTGGGCATGAGGGCATGAATAAGACTTGCTGACAATAACATCCCTACTACACTCGTGTCTCCAAAAAACAGTAAATGTTATACGTACAGTAGTCAAAGCCATTTCCTGTGGAATAACTTTTCTGGCATCTCATATAGAGAACTCCATATGCAGCCACTCATTAAGTCAGTTCACCATGCTTACATTTGTTATTACTAGACCATGTAGGCTACTTCATCAAGCATTCCTGGTTTTACAGTGTGTGTAGGCCTATATTTGTGTGGGGTTCTGTCGACTGAACCTGCCCTGTGTCTGTTGACCATCCGTTAGGGTGGACGCTTTTAGTGTGTCCCTGTCAATTAAATTCAAACAAACCTTTGACAGGAACTCATCATTGTATTATGTACCTAAAGTACTGAGTCAAGAAAACTGTGTGCACAGCAGGATCACAATGCACTAAAGAGGTCAAACTTAAATCCCAAATCTGAGACATATCATAAAGGCCCTTTCAATACACAGGGTCCAAAACGTACATGAACACTGAAATCACCTTTTTCCTTAAACCTTAATGGAATCGCCTACCGCTCAATACAAGATCGCTGACAACCAGACATACCCCAGACATACCACACCTGTCTGAAACTTACCCCCAATGAGTAATCACTGACTTGTCTCCTGTGCATGACAGATCATTGAGGTATTTGAAGGCCTTGAACCCTTTCAGTTCAGGGCATGTTGAGGACTTGAAAGAAGAAACCATCTTCCTTCACATTTGTATATTTTATATTGGTTATAGGCCTATATGTGTTTAGTAAATAAAAAAACATAATATTTAATGCATGGGTTTTGGGGTATTGCAAACGACTGGCACCATATTTATTGTAGTGTACAATAGGCAACATGACAAAGAACTAACGAAAATAAATTGGAATATAAACAACGTTCTTATGCAGGGTTCCCCAACTGGTGGACCGCGGGTGATTTTATTTGCCCCCCCCCCCAAATTCTCATACAGCAAATCAGCTCCAAGGGATTTGAATTTTGGAAATCTGTTCCAAAGTATTTCCACGCATAATAGAGAGATATACAGTGCCTTGCAAAAGTATTCAGACCCTTGGGATTTCTTCACATTTTATTGTGTTAAAGTGGGATTCAAATGTATTTAATTGTCATTTTTGATTTCATATGTATTCAGCTCCCTGAGTCACTACATATTAGAAACATCGATTACCGTTGTGTCTTCTTGGGTAAGTCTAGAAGAGCTTTGCACACCTGGATTGTGCAATATTTTCCTATTATTCTTTTCAAAATTCTTCAAGCTCTGTCAAGATGTTAGGGATCATGGTTAGACAGCAATATTTTTAAGTCTTGCTATATTTTTACTGTTAAGTTTATACAGTGTGTGTTACCCCTTGGCAGAATTATCAGATTTACACTGCTTCGCAGACAATGTACAACTTTACGTTTCTGTGTCACCAGAGGATTTTAGCTCCAAAGATAAATTAGACTATATTAGTGATTTAAATACTTGGATGGCTCACAACTTCCTTCAGCTAAATTAAGACCAAAGTGCTTAATATTGGAGCCAAAGCACAGAATCTGGACGCACATTTAATTCACAGGCAATAAAGATAAAACACCTGGTAAAAAACCTGGGTGTAATTTTAGATTTTTAACTTATTTTTGAATCACACATTAGGAATGTGACCAAAATAGCTTTTACCACGAGGAACATTGCCAAGGTGCGCCCATTTCTTTTTTTAAATTGTACACTTTTTTTCTCCCTAATTTTGATCTTGTCTCATCGCTGCAACTCCCCAAAGGACTCGGGAGGCGAAGGTCGAGTCATGCTTCCTAAGAAACATGACCTGCCAAAACGCGCTTCTTAACACCTGCCCGCTTAACCCGGAAGCCAGCCGCATCAACTGTCGACCAAGGTCAGCCTGCAGGCGCCCGGCCCACCAGAAGGAGTTGCTCGAGCGCGATGAGCCAAGTAAAGCCCCCCCAGCCCCCCCTCCAGCAGGCTGTGATGCAGTGCCTTAGACCGCTGCGCCACTCGGGAGGTCCCAGCCTTTAGTTACTAGCCCCCTGCCTCTGGAATAGCCTGCCAGAGAACCTGAGGGGGGCCGAAACTATGGACATATTTAAAAGAGACCTTAAAACACATTTTTTGCTTTAGCCTTTTATTCTTAATTTTTTTATCCTGTTTGTTGTTTTTGCAGTTTTACTTTAGTGTCTTGTTGCATACAAGATGCAAGTTTTGGAATATTGGTATTCTTCTTGTCACTCTGTCATTTAGGTCATGGCAGTGACTGACTTGCAGTCGGGAGCACCGGGACATTTCCCGGTGGCCTGAGGGTCGTTTTGGACTTCCGTGAATAGTAAACTTTACCAGCGATAATATAGCAAGCAGGAATGAGTTGACGGAGAATCCACGCATCAGGCGCGACTCTCACTCTCTCGCTGCAGTGTCCCCGCGTGAAGATGCGCGCGCCAAAAATGACATCAGGTCTGTCCGCAGTGCACATAGCAACCGTCTACCTGCTTCTCTACCGATAACATTTTAGACAAGTCACACGGCGAAATGGACGCTCAGACAAGGAAAGGTGGAGCTAATAATAGTGACACAACGGCCGGTAGTCTAAACAGTTTGCACTTGTCTTATGTCTTCGTGAAGGAATAATATCATAGCAATGAGTGCAACATAGCGATCATAATATGACATTGAAGGCAATATGTTTCAACTAGTAAAAAATAGTCAACCTAGACTATGGACTTGCTTATGTGGCATGAGTCATGACCCAATGCTGGCTAGGGAAAGTGCACATACACTGTACAGCGAAATAGGCTACAGTAACGTAAGCATAATACATCCATGAACGTAACACAGTAGCCTGTGTGACACAGCACAGGCAATGACAAAGATCATTAGCGCCATTAGTACCAGCATTAAAAGTTACTTCAATAATATACAGCTCTGGGAAAAATTAAGAGACAACTCTTAATTTTTTCCAGAGCTGTATTAATGTAGTCTACTGATACACTAATGATAGTGAGTATGATAAAGTATTTTCTTTGCAAAGGTGGAGAAGGAAGCAGCAGCAGCACTGGAGCTTCAAGTGCTCCTGCAGAAATGGAGATGGTGGTCAGTTCAGAGTCAGACTCAGAGCAGGAACCTTCAGGTACAACTTAAGAGCACAAACCTAAACATGTAGGCTATGAATTTAGATTTAATATGTGCTTTATTTAAGAGATTATCAGTAGGACTGTAATCTGGGGGGCATACAATCAATGACTGCACAAGTAATACAAGTTTAAGTTTAGGTTATTTACAATGTTAATCTCATTCTGCAGAGTAACCAGATGTGCAGAGAGAGAAAGAGAGGTTCAGAGCTCAGTAAAAGGAAAATAGAAAGGGACAGCAAAAGCACTGAAAATCCATTTGATTATTTTGACCGTCCTTAGTCCAAGGATGTTGACTTGTATTTTTAGTACCACCAAAACAAACCCCTCAAAGAGTGATTCCCAATGTATTCCACTACAAAGATAGCACAAACAGAAAATGGCTGACATACAATGAAGTAACTAACTCCTTGTTCTGCTCAGTATGTCTTGCATTCGCAAAACCTTCAGCCAGTGATAGTGTATTTGTCAAAGGAGGCATGCAGGCCTGGAAACATGCCCATCAGAGAGTACAGGAACGAGAGAAGCAAGACCCATAGAGAATGTGCAGAAACCTTTTTCCTAAGAGCCAGCAAAGCAGACATCCATACCCTACTGAGTGATAAGCAAATGTCAGTTCAACAAGACCAGGTCAGAAAGAGGAGGCAGGTCATGGAACGTGTGATTGATGTAGTTTAAGTTATTGGTAAATGTGGGCTTAGCTACAGAGGACACAGACACGAAGCTGCATATAACTTGGAAAACATGGCCGTCAATCATGGCAAGTTTCTTGAGCTTATATTGTTGCTAAGCAAATATGATGTCTGGCTACAAGAGCATGTTAGTGATTGCATTGAGAAGAGTAAGAAGCAGATGGAAGGTAGAGGGTCCTTGGTAACTATGATGTCCAAAACAAGAGCAAATAAAGTAATTGAAGTCATCAGAATGATTAAGCAGATAATTGCCGTTGAAGTGAGAAAGGCAGGGATGTTCTCAATACAAATACTGAATGACATTGCAGTGTTCGTTCGAGATTCCTACAAGCGCATGAAGCTATGGGAGGAAACCAGTGAGGACAGGAGACACAGATGGCTTGATGTAATTGGTGAAACACGCTGGTGGAGCAAAGACGAGGCCTTGAGGAAAGTATTTGGAAGCTTTGCTAAGCCTGACCGTGCACCTTACACGGATGTGGTCATCACTATGGAAAGAATTGAAAAGGATGTGACCATAAAACCTGCCATCCGAAGCAAGGCCCAAGGGTACAAGGACGCACTCCTAAAGTATGAAACCATACTTACAGCTGAGGTTTTTCTCAGGATTTTTGAGCAGTCCCCTCTCTATAAATACTTGCAAACAAGTGCCATGGATATCGTAACAGCACAGCACTTGGTGACGGGAACGGAGGATAACCTGGGAAAGTGTGCCCGAGACATTGAGGGTGTGAAGAGGGCAGCAGACGACTTTGTTGAGTGGGCCAATGGCATTCTGGAGGAGCAGCAGGACTGTGATGCCGAAGCTCAGACTGCTCTCCCAGAGAAGCAAACAAAAAAAAGAAGAGAAAGCCAGGTGAGTTGGCAGAAGACAAGCCCATTGCTAATTCAGACATGAATTGCTCAGCAAATGCTTTTGACGAACATGCCACTGTTGAGGCATTGCAGGCTGAACTGATCAGCCTTGCACAACAGTGGGAAAGACTGAAACAGTCAGCATTGGAGGAGTACAACACCAGGGCCGCCGCCAGTGATGACTCAGGGGAAGACTTTGAGGATCCTGATGAAAGTGTGGAGTTGGTGAGCAGAAGTTGTTCCACATGTAAAAACTACCCGATATGCTGCTATCTGCTCACGGATGCATATCACATCATCGGTTTGGGCTACAAGTTCCTCCTCACCCTATCCATCACTCAGGTTGCTTGTGAGAGGACCTTCTCCACCCTGAAATTCGTGAAGCACCTGAAATTCTTCCCAGATGAACATAGTGGCCAAACGTATAACTAGTTTGGTACCCGTTACATCAACAAATAGGGTTAGCCTACAAAATTAGCGGTCTGGTGGTTTGTGTGAACAGGGTGGCCTGGGATGGAGTCAAATTCCCGGCCTGAATTATTGTTTCAGTCCGTCCCTGGGTCATGGTAACATCCCCGAGCAGCTCCTGACTGCAGCTCAGTTCAGAAGGATGACTGTATCTTTGATGTGTCTGGGTGGTTTAATATATAATCCACAGCATAATAATTAACTTGATGATGCTTAAAGAGATATTTAATGTCTGATTCGTTATTGTTATCGATCTATTCATCACTGCCATGGTCTTTGTAATTTAATCTGTGCTTGAAATGTAATACTTGATTGAGGGACCTTAGGGGTGTCGTATGTATGGGAGACAGTGGAAGCGTTAGTAATAGAAAAATTATGTCAACCCCTATTAATTCAGTCCATATACCTTATGTGATTTGTTAAGTCACCTTTTACTCCTGAACTAATTTAAGCTTGCCTAAAGAAAGGGGCTGAATACTTATGAAACAACTATATTTTTGTTATTAATTGCATTTACAGCCCCTCTCCCCACAGTAAATCTTCCACTTTGACATACCAGTATTTTGTTTTGACCAAAAAATTACAATTATACACAAAATATTCACTCACCTGTTCATTTAACCAGTCTGTATATTAAGTAAACTATTATTACCCTCACTTATACCATACACACTTTTAGCCATTTAAGTATCTCTCTGCCATCGACCTGTATAGTATAGTTAACCATGCAAATACTCCTTATTTATCAACTTGCAATATTTTATCTTTTTTTTTTTCGCCTAACACTCTGTAACAATGTATAGTGTACATATTCAGCCATCCACCCATACTATGCAATGTCTTTTTATAGCTTTTTTGCACTCCAGAATTATTGTATTTTAATACTTTTTCATACTGCCGCTCTATGTATCATGTACCGTGTATCTGTCTTTTGTGTATTTTCGTTCTGGCATTTTGCACCTGCCCTGTGTTTTTTCGTAGATGCTTGACGAAGAAATTTTCGCTCGGGGATCAATAAAGTACCTATCCATCCATCTATCTATCTATCTTTAATCCCACTTTGTAACACACAATTACATGTAAAGAATTCCAAAGTGTCTGAATACTTTTGCAAGGCACTGTATGTGACCGTATACAAATGTAAGCCAGATTTGAAATGTTTATGTTTTAGTCAAATATTATATCAGTTTGGGCTTCTTGCTGTCAATTTGCAGTCTACGAATTATTTGTAATTATGATCCGGTCCCCTGACCATCTTCTCAAGAAAAAAAAATGCATCTAGTTGATTATCCCTGTTCTAAAGAATATTTGGCATACATAATATCAGGAGTTGACTGCATGTGTCCCTGTGAGCTAACCTAACCTACATGCTAGCTAGACAACAATCATTTCCCCCGCAGTAAAACGTTCAAATTCACATTTAACCCTGCTTGGTATCGCTTAAACAATACATAATGAAATAGGTTGCCTTAGAATCCAAAACGAACGTTAAAATGCACGTTTCTGTGAATTGCAACATTGTTGCTGTCGAACATGCTAACTTTAACGTGTTACAAAGTAAAAAGCTTGAAGCCGCTGCTCCGTACATACCTGTGGCTGTGTTGTTACAAGTAGCAAGGCTTCGATGTATCCAAGATAATAGATAGAGATGTTTAAAACTCGTTTTTTGTCGTTTTTATTCCCAACTCAATTTTTCCAGGGATTCCTTCGATAGTCCAAACAAGAGCGGGTGAAGCGCAAAATGCTAAACTAGTGAGTGGCTAGTTAACTGGGGTCTGTGACTGTACAGTAGGTCGTGTCGACTCCACCCCAATCACTTAGATTTTTTTCCTGCCCTGTGGCGCAATAGAACAGCTCTGTTCCTGGTTACTGCTGGGCATTTCCAGGCACATGGCTTGCGCTGTGAGTCAGGTTTTTCACTTAAAGCTATGTCAGACAAAAAACGTTGGTTTTAAAGTTTAACAATAGGCTACAACTCTATGCACAAGGGATACTTTTAATAATTTACATTGGAAATGTTACACATTATGATCCGAGACAGCTTCTGCACCCAAGCCAAGACTGCTAAATAGGCATATGATTGCTAAATACAGTGCATTCAGAAAGTATTCAGACCCCTTGACTTTTTCCACATTTTGATACGTTACAGACTTATTCTACAATCTACACACAATACCACATAATGACAAAATAAACGTTTTTTTTTTACGGAAATATCACATTTATAGTATGAAGACCCTTTACTCTGTACTTTGTTGAAGCACCTTTGCCAGCGATTACAGCCTTGAGTCTTCTTGGGTATGACGCTACAAACTTGCCACACCTGTATTTGGGGAGTTTCTTCCATGATTCTCTGCAGATCCTCTCAAGCTCTGTCAGGTAGGATGGGGAGCGTTGCAGCACAGGAACTTTCAGGTCTCTCCAGAGATGTTTGATCGGGTTCAAGTCCGGGCACTGGCTGGGCCATTGAAGGACATTCAGAAACTTGTCCCGAAGTCACTCCTGTGTTGTCTTGACTGTGTGTTTAGGGTCATTGTCCTGTTGGAAGGTGAACCTTCACCCCAGTCTGTGGTCCATCTTTCTATCAATCCTGACTAGTCTCCCAGTCCCTGCTGCTGAAAAACATCCCCACAGCATGATGCTGCCACCACCATGCTTCACTGTAGGGATGGTGCCAGGTTTCCTCCAGATGTGACGCTTAGCATTCAGGCCAAAGAGTTCAATCATGGTTTCATCAGACAGAGAATCTTCTCATCTTCTGAGAGTCCTTTAGGTGCCTTTTGGCAAACTCCAAGCGGGCTGTCATCTGCCTTTTACTGAGGAGTGGTTTCTGTCTGGCCACTCTACCATAAAGGCCTGATTGGTGGAGTGCTGCAGAGATGGTTGTCCTACTGGAAGTTTCTCCCATCGTCACAGAGTGACCATTGGGTTCTTGGTCACCTCCCTGACCGAGGCCATTCTCCCTCGATTGCTCAGCTTGGCCAGGCAGCAAACTCTAGTTCCATTGAATAATTTTAATTATTTATTTTTTTAACCTTTTTTTAACTAGGAAAGTCAGTTAAGAACAAATTCTTCTTTACAATGACGGCCTACCAAAAGGCAAAAGACCTCCTGCAAGGATGGGGGCTGGGATTAAAAATATAAATACATTAAATTAAATTATAGGACAAAAGACATATCACACAAGAGAGACAACACTACATAAGAGAGACCTAAGACATCAACATATCATGGCAGCAACACATGACAACACAGCATGGTAGCAACACAACATGGCAGCAACACAACAGGGTAGCAGTCTCAGAGTTCTACGGACAATCCTTTCGACCTCATGGCTTGGTTTTTGCTCTGACATGCACTGTCAACGTGGGACCTTATATAGACAGGTGCAAACATTCTGGGGTATTGTGTGTAGATTGGTGAGGGGGAACAAATAATTTAATCAATTTTAGAATAAGTCTTTAATGTAACAGAATGTGGAAAAAGTCAAGTGGTCTGAATACTTTCCGAAGACACTGTAGTTAATTAATTGTTACTTAAATGATCTGCACTGACCCTATCTTGCACTCTATCACAAGACTATACAGTGCCTTCAGAAAGTATTCACACCCCTTGACTTTTCCACATTTTTATTGTGTTAAAGCCTGGATTTAAAATTGATTGAATTGAGAGTTTGTGTCATTGATCTACGCACAATACCCCATGATGTCAAAGTGGAATTATGTTTTTAGAAATGTTTACAAATTAATAAGAAATGAAAAGATGAAATGTCTTGAGTCAGTAAGTATTCAACCCTTTTGTTATGGCAAGCTTAAATAAGTTCAGGAGTAAAAATGTCACATAATAAGTTGCATGGACTCACTCTGTGCAATAATCGTGTTTAACAATTATCTGTAAGGTCCCTCAGTTGAGCAGTACATTTCCAGCACAGATTCAACCACAATGGCAAGGGAGGTTTCCCAATGGAAAACCTCCCTTGGTAGATGGGTAAAAAAAACAAGCAGACATTGAATATCCCTTTGAGCATGGTATAGTTATTAATTACACGTTGGATGGTGTATCATACTCAGTCACTACAAAGATAAAGGTGCCTTTCCTAACTCAGTTGCAGGAGAGGAAGGAAACCACACAGGGATTTCACCATGAGGCCAATGGTGACTTTAAAGCAGTAACAGAGTTTAATGGCTGTGATAGGAGAAAACTGAGGTTTGTACTTACTCCACAATACTAACATACTGTAAATGAAAGAGTGAAAAGAAGGATGCATGTACAGAATAAAAATATTCCATAACATGCATCCTGTTTGCAACAAGGTATTAAAGTAATACTGTAGAAAATGTGGCAAAACAATTAACTTTTGTTGTGAACACAAAGGGTTATGTTTGGGGCAAATCCAATACAACACCACTCTCCATATTTTCAAGCATGCTGGTGGCTGCATCATGTTATGTGTATGCTTGTAAATGTTAAGGACTGGGGAGTATTTCAGGATAGAAAATAAACCACCAGACACTGGGAAATGAATTCACCTTTCAGTAGGACAATAACCTAAAACACAATGCCAAATCTACACTGGAGTTGCTTACAAAGAAGACAGTGAATCTTCCTGAGATGCTGAGTTACAATTTTGACTTAAATCTACTTGAAAATCCATGGCAAGAACTAGCAATGACCAACAATCAATTTGACAGAGCTTGACATATTTTGAAAAGAATAATGGGCAAAGGTTGCATAATCCAGGTGTGGAACGCTCTTAGAGACTTACCCAGAAAGACTCACAGCTGTAATCGCTGCCAAAGGTTCTTCTACAAAGTATTGAATTGGGTGTGAATACTTATGCAAATTAAATATGTCTGTATTTCATTATCAATACAATTGCAAAAATGTCTAAAAACATGTTTGCCCTTTTGTCATTATGGGCTATTGTGTGTAGATGGGTGAGACAATTCATTAATTGAATCCATTTTGAATTCAGGCTATAACACAACAAAATCAGTCAAAAGTTATGAATACTTTTTGAAGGCACTGTATATACACACACTATATACACACACACACTCACACACACACTACACTAACACTCTCACACAAAACACACACATTCACTACATACGCACACACATCACACGCATACAGACACCACAAACACACATAATATGCTGCTGCTGCTGCTCTGTTCTTCATTTTACTCTTATTATTATCTATCCTGATCCCTAGTCACTTTACCCTGCCTTCATGTACATATCTACCTCAAATACCTTATTATTATCTATCCTGATGCCTAGTCACTTTACCCTGCCTTCATGTACATATCTACCTCAAATACCTTATTATTATCTATCCTGATGCCTAATCACTTTACCCTGCCTTCATGTACATATCTTCATGTACACATCATACCCTTGCACATTGATCTGGTACTGGTACTCCATTTATATACACTGAACAAAAATATAATCTATGAATTTCACATTACAGTAACTTTGCATACAGATATGCATTTGTTGGTCGCAGATACCTTAAAAAATGGATCAGAAAACCAGTCAATGTCTGGTGGGATCACCATTTGCCTCATGCAGCATGACACATCTCCTTCACAGTTGATCAGGTTGTTGATTGTGGTCTGTGGAATGTAGTCCCACTCCTATTCAATGACTGTACAAAGTTGCTGGATATTGGCGGGAACTGGAACACGTTGTCGTACACGTCGATCCAGAGCACCCCACATATGCTCAATGGGTGACATCTCTGGTAAGTATGTAGGCCATGGAAGAACTGGAATATTTTCATCTTTCAGGAATTGTGTACATATCCTTGCGAGGTGATTTCGGCGGATGAATGTCACGACAATGGGCCTCAGTATCTCATCACGGTATCTCTGTGCATTTAAATTGCCATCAATAAAATGCAATTGTGTTCGATGTCCGTAGCTTATTCCTGCCCATAACATAACCCAACTTCCACCAATGGGCACTCTGCTCACAACCTTGACAACAGCAAACTGCTCGCCCACACGTCGCCATACACAGCGTCTGCCATCTGCCCAGTATAGTTGAAACCGGGATTCATCCAAGAAGAGCACACTTCTCCAGCATGCTAGTGGCCATCAAAGGTGTGCATTTGCCCACTGAAGTCCGTTACGACGCCGAACGATCATCTGTACATCACTTATTAATTTATAAACAAAATTTATATCAGTAAAAACAGTATAACTTTCATTATCCTCCCTCCTCATGAGGGAGAGAAATTAAAACATATCCTAAAGACGTGGGTTTTTTGTAACGGAATTCCAAGGCATTGTTTCTTAAACTTACAGAAGTCAGAAAAATGTATCCAATACTAAATCTAAGTGTTGATATTAGCTGGCAGTGGTCTTTACTTAGTTTTGATGTATATACTTTTTCTGGTAGATTGTTTCTAAGACCCGTTTTCCATCTATTTGACCAGAAATCAAAGCCTTTGCTTATTCCACATTTTTAGGATGGAAAATGGTTGAAAAATGTATAGGCCTTTATTTATTAATAATATACTCTTAACTTTCGTTTGACACCCAAATTTGACATGCTCCCATGAACTTCACATGTTGGTGCTCATGGGTCATTTTACATGGAAATGACTTGCTACTGATTTATGATCTTTTAAAGAAAATGTAACATAATATTATATACTAAAAGTAAGCAGGCAAACACAAAATAAATGGGTCAATCATAAAATCATATGCACCTAACCATATAAAGAAAACGATACAAGGGGGTATGGAAGCCAACATTTGGAACTTCATAATTATGGGGATTGACCTTTTGCACTTTATTTTTTTCATTGAGCCAACATCCCATATCATACCATTATGCTCTATGTTCATTTAATTTTAAACGAGATCTATTGACTATTTTATTGTAAAATTCGACTGACTTGAAATGGGATAACATATTGCCTATGTACATCAATGTTTTATACAGAATTTAGTATCCTTGAACGCTAAATGCACTGTACAAAGCCTACTCATAGTCAAGTCTAAACGTTGTCTTTCCACTAGATGGCAATGGTTCACATTTGGGTTGGTTTCATGTAATGCATTACCGTAATCTTGTATAAAGGGCCGGCTATATGCAAAGTTACTGTCAGCATCATCAGAAATGTAAGGATATGAAGTTTTAGATATTTGCAAACAGAACTTCAAATACCAAATCATATTTAAAATCCCCATGAAGTTACCCTTTTGTTTCTTACTTTAATTTTGAACTATTAAATGAAAATAGCCGAGTTGTTCCTGTTTCAACACAGAAGGGTCGTTGGAGTAGGCTGTTTGCCTAATACATTTGGAGCGCAATTTGTTTGCAATAGAAAAAGGCTGCAGAGGTTTGTTCCATGGGACAAAAATTCGCGCCCTTCTATTAGGGATGTTGCGCGGAAAAACATGTAACCAAGGGAGACGCGCAGGTTGGGTCTGTGCACTGCTGTGCTGTGGATGTTCGAGAGAGCGTGGATAATTTGGAGAGAATTACGCACGGGTAGACGCCAGATAGAGAAATCTTCAACATCTCAAAAAGGGACATTTCAGGTACTATCTTAAATTTATCATGTATTTTAATTTCAATATTGTGGTTTTCAGAATATCCTAAACCTTACTTGATACTACTGCTCACCATTTTGTGTAGACAACAAGCTGTCAGGTTGCTTAAGGAGATTAACTACCTCTTCCTTGAGGCTTTGAAAACACGGCAGAAGCCGGAAAGCAAAATTTGACAGTCATTATAAGGTTGTAGGCCTAACTAACTCAAATATACTACACTAAAAAATATAAACGCAACATGTAAAGTGTTGGTCCCATGTTTGTGCACAAATTTGTTTACATCCCTTTTAGGGAGCATTTTTTCTTTGCCATATAATCCATCCACCTGACAGGTGTGGCATATAAAGAACCTGATTAAACAGCATGATCATTACACAGGTGCACCTTGTGCTGGGGACAATATAAAAGGTCACTTAATGTGCAGTTTTGTCACACAACACAATGCCACAAATGTCTCGTTTTTAGGGAGTGTACAATTGGCATACTGACTGCAGGGACGTCCACCAGAGCTGTTGCCAGATAATTTAATGTTAATTTCTCTACCATAATCCACCTCCAACGTTATTTTAGAGATGTCCAACCTGCCTCACAACCGCAGACCACGTGTAACCACGCCAGCCAAGGACCTCCACATCCGGCTTCTTCACCTGCAGGATTGTCTCGGGAGGGGGGTTGCTGAGGAGTATTTATGTCTGTAATAAAGCCCTTTTGTTGGGAAAAACTCATTCTGATTGGCTGGGCCAGGTTCCACAGTTGGTGGGTAGGCCTATGCCCTCCAAGGCCCACCCATGGTGGCACCCCTACCCATTCATGTGAAATCCATTGATTAGGGTCTAATTAATTTTTAAATTGACTTATTTCCTTATATGAACTGTAACTCAGTAAAGTCTTTGAAATTGTTGCATTTATATTTTTGTTCAGGATACATAGACTTATTTTAACAGCACAATGACAATAGTAAACCTTACTTGACTTGGCTAGATGGCTTGTTTTTTGGCTTGTAACCAGCAGCTTTTGACTCCCTGCTTACAGTCAAGTGTTTGGTTGTTTGAATGAGAGTTGCTATGTGACATTCTTCTCATTCATTTTCCAATCAAAGGGAAAATAAATTAAATACATTAAATTGAATTACAATCTTTCTTATGACAACTTTCTGTATATCAAATTATAATGATTATACGAAGTGTAGCTTATTGTTATTCTTGGGCTCAGTTTATGTCACTGTTCAAGTGCTTCTGTGAGTAAGTTTACTAGGTTACAACTATAGTAACAGTTGTGCATCGGCCCAGCAAGGCTTGGCCTAGAGTCTTCAGTGTGTGAAACTAATCCACCTCACACCTGCCACAGTGTGAGGCTATAAATATGTCCATTGCGTCTCAGAGTCCATGTGGAGTCACTAGGAATCTTGTTGGGACAGTGAGCCAGTGTCACAGGATGCCATTTCAGCAAGTGTAAGGACTATAGTAGTCTACCTGACTTTGTCACAAGCTGCAGTAGCTACTACACTCCATAATTGGTGATTGTATCAGTCAATGAGATGGAGACAGTGGACACTGCCTGTCTACTCGCCAACAGACAAGCAGCCAAATTCTGATATTTTATACACTAATTGATCTTTCGACCAATCCGATCAGCTCTGAAAAAGATCTGATTTGAAAAGATCTGATGTGATTGGTCAAAAGACCAATTAGACTGTGTTTACACAGGCAGCCTAATTCTGATATTTTTCTGCTTAATTGGACTTTTGACACATCAGATTAGATATTTTGCCACTAATTGGGAAAAATCAGAATTGGGCTGCCTGTGTAAACCCAGCCTTTGACTGGCCAAGGATGGTATGACTAGGGCCTTGTGTTTTGCGCAATCATGTGGCATAGCAAAAATATATCCTGTATTTTAAGCCTTATCCAGAAATGAGAATTACACCACAAAATTAAAGCAATTGTCTGAGAATGGTGAAAGCAATTGTCTAAAAAGAATAGGGGACGGTTTGATGAAAATCTATAAATAAAGGTTCAAATCCAGGGCCGATGTCGACTAATTGACAGACGAACAGATACGCCTTGATCAGGCCGACAGCGTCATTTTGGTACACCAGAAGTACATTCATTTCCAATAGAACACTGTTTTTCCTTGCAGCATTGCATTGCAGAGCTCTGTGTTCTGTGTGGTGCATATGATATATCCAACGTATGCTTACAATTGTTTGTGTAGACTTGATAGAAATAGTAGCAAAAGGTGAATGTTGAACTTTTGTTGCATACATATCCAGTAAAAATAACTTTGCATCAATAACATTGATGCAAAGACGCTGTCGGTCTGATCGAGGTGATAGGGTTAGTGATCATGAAGCCTTTGTGACAGTTGGCATGGTATACCATGCTGAAATGGCTTATTCTACTGAACAAAAAGTTACAGTTCATATAAGGAAATCAGTCAATTGAAATAAATAAATTAGGCCCTAAACTATGGATTTCACATGACTGGGAATACAGATATGCATCTGTTGGTCACAGATACATTTAAAAAAAAAAAAAGGTATTGAAGGTATTGTCAGTAGAGCTCCGGGACAGGATTGTGTCGAGGCACAGATCTGGGGAAAGGTACCAAAAGTATGTCTGCAGCATTGAAAGTCCCGAAGAACACAGTGGCCTCCATCATTCTTAAATGGAAGAAGGTTGGAATCACCAAGACTCATCCAAGAGCTGGCCACGTGGCCAAACTGAGCAATCGGGGAAGAAGGGCCTTGTTCAGGGAGGTGACCAAGAACTCGATGGTCACTCTGACAGAGCTCCAGAGATCCTCTGTGGAGATGGGAGAAACTTCCAGAAGGACAACCTTCTCTGCAGCACTCCACCAATCAGGCATTTATGGTAGAGTGGCCAGACGGAAGCCACTCTTCAGGAAAAGGCACATGACAGCCCGCTTGGAGTTTGCCAAAAGGCACCTAAAGGACTCTAAGACCATGAGAAGCAAGATGGTTTTAAGAAACTAAGATTGAACTCTTTGGCCTGAATGCAAGCATCACGTCTGGAGGAAACCTGGCACCATCCCTACGGTGAAGCATGGTGGTGGCAGCATCATGCTGTGAGGATGTTTTTCAGCGACAGGGACTGGGAGACTAGTCAGGATCGAGGGAAAGATGAACAGAGCAAAGTACAAAGACATCCTTGATGAAAACCTGCTCCAGAGCACTCAGAACCTCAGGCTGAGGCGAAGGTTCATCTTCCAACAGGACTACGACACTAAGCCCACAGCCAAGACAACGCAGAAGTGGGAATGTCCTTGAGTGGCCCAACCAAAGCCTGTACTTGAACCCGATCAAACATCTCTGGAGAGACCTGAAAAACGCTCCCCATCAAACCTGACAGAGCTTGAGAGGATTTGCAGAGAAGAATGGGAGAAATACAGGTGTCAAGATTGTAGCGTCATACCCAAGAGGACACAAGGGTGTAATCGCTGCCAAAGGTGCTTCAACACAGTACTGAGTAAAGGGTCTGAATACTTATGTAAATGTAATATTTCAGTTTATGTTTTATAAATTTGGCCAAAAAAAATCTAAAAAACAGTTTTTGCTTTGTCATTATGGGGTATTATATGTAGACTGATGAGGGGAAAAAATATTTAATCCATTTTAGAATAAGGCTGTAACATAACAAAATGTGGAAAAAGTGAAGGGGTCTGAATACTTTCCGAATGCACTGTATGATCATTGGGTTATACGTCTGGTGAGTATGCTGGCCATGGAAGAACTGGGACATTTCTGCTTCCAGGAATTGTGTACAGATCCTTGCGACATGGGGTGTGCTTTATCATGCTGAAACATGAGGTGATGGCGGTGGATGAATAGCACGACAATGGGCCTCACAAGGAGAAATGCTCACTAACAGGGATGTAAACAAATTTGTGCGCAACATTTGAGAGAAATAAGCTTTCTGTGCGTAAGGAACGTTTCTGGGATATTTTATTTCAGCTCATGAAACATGAGACCAACACTTTACATGTTGCATTTATATTTTTGTTTAGTATAGTTTGTGAATATGCAGGGTCTTTTTCGCTCCAAAATCCACCACACAACTTCATCCCACCGCTGCCACCAACATACCACTTTAAATCACAATTTATGCCAAGCTGTCAATCTGTGATGGATAGGACAAACCAGATAATAGCCCGGTGTGGTCATTATTTTTACACTTGGAGGCCACTACACTTGAAGCCTGGATTCTCAGACAGAGTGAATGCAAGACTACAGCATAAATCCTAGTTAAATACCACTACTGTAGGGATCATTGTACACATTATACCCTGATGAAGACAGCTTGTCTGTCGAAACGTTGGCTATTAGGTTATTAAATTATTGCATCTGAGCTCCTAGAGTGTGTGGCTCTCCTTTTCTTTTTCGGGTGTTCTGCTCCGCTGGCCGGCACCTTTATCAACATCATCCTTATATTGCTCATTGAAGGGGTTGATTTTAAAAGGTTAACACATGTACAGTGGGGAGAACAAGTATTTGATACACTGCCGATTTTGAAGGTTTTCCTACTTACAAAGCATGTAGAGGTCATTTGTATGATTTTTTTAATAATACATTTGCATTTTATTGCATGGCATAAGTATTTGATCACCTACCAACCAGTAAGAATTCCGGCTCTCACAGACCTGTTAGTTTTTCTTTAAGAATCCCTCCTGTTCTCCACTTATTACCTGTATTAACTGCACCTGTTTGAACTCGTTACCTGTATAAAAGACACCTGTCCACACACTCAATCAAACAGACTCCAACCTCTCCACAATGGCCACGAGAGCTGTGTAAGGACATCAGGGATAAAATTGTAGATCTGCACAAGGCTGGGATGGGCTACAGGACAATAGGCAAGCAGCTTGGTGAGAAGGCAACAACTGTTGGGGCAATTATTAGAAAATGGAAGAAGTTCAAGATGACGGTCAATCTCCCTAGGTCTGGGGCACCATGCAAGATCTCACCTCGTGGGGCATCAATGATCATGAGGAAGGTGAGGGATCAGCCCAGAACTACACGGCAGGACCTGGTCAATGACCTGAAGAGAGCTGGGACCACAGTCTCAAAGAAAACCATTAGTAACACACTACGCCGTCATGGATTAAAATCCTGCAGCGCACGCAAGGTCCCCCTGCTCAAGCCAGCGCATGTCCAGGCCCGTCTGAAGTTTGCCAATGACCATCTGGATGATCCAGAGGAGGAATGGGAGAAGGTCATGTGGTCTGATGAGACAAAAATATAGCTTTTTGGTCTGAACTCCACTCGCCGTGTTTGAGGAAGAAGAAGGATGAGTACAACCCCAAGAACACCATCCCAACCGTGAAGCATGGAGGTGGAAACATCATTCTTTGGGGATGCTTTTCTGCAAAGGGGACAGGACGACTGCACCGTATTGAGGGGAGGATGGATGGGGCCATGTATCGTGAGATCTTGGCCAACAACCTCCTTCCCTCAGTAAGAGCATTGAAGATGGGTCGTGGCTGGGTCTTCCAGCATGACAACGACCCGAAACAGGGCAACTAAGGAGTGGCTCCGTAAGAAGCATCTCAAGCATCTGGCCTAGCCAGTCTCCAGACCTGAACCCAATAGAAAATCTTTGGAGGGAGCTGAAAGTCCATATTGCCCAGCGACAGCCCCGAAACCTGAATGATCTGGAGAAGGTCTGTATGGAGGAGTGGGCCAAAATCCCTGCTGCAGTGTGTGCAAACCTGGTCAAGAACTACAGGAAACGTATGATCTCTGTAATTGCAAACAAAGGTTTCTGTACCAAATATTAAGTTCTGCTTTTCTGATGTATCAAATACTTATGTCATGCAATAAAATGCGAATTAATTACTTAAAAATCATACAATGTGATTTTCTGGATTTTTGTTTTAGATTCCGTCACTTACAGTTGAAGAGTACCTATGATAAAAATTACAGACTTCTACATGCTTTGTAAGTGGGAAACACTGCCGATTTTGCAGGTTATCAAATACTTGTTCTCCCCACTGTATATGTTAATGGGGTCATGGTTACTGTATGTATAGGCTTCTCTGCTCTTACAGATGGAGTGGCCTAGGCTATGTCAATGGTCTTAATCCAGTAGGCCATGCTATAGGATAAAGCAGACCCTGTCTGAGTCCCAATGATCTTCAGCAATTGATCCCTTCCGTTAATGGATTTGAAAGGAAACTGGTGTAAGAAATATGGTGGGGAAAACCCATCTAGCTACGCCAATCCAATTATTTTAAATGTGTAGGGAGTGCAGGAGTTCACACTTCAGGAGAAAGGTATAATTGCCTAATTGTCTGTCTTAAAGAATGCTCCCACTTCTGGACTACTTCTTCCCAATTTAGGCACTAACAATATATCTGTCATAACACTCAAGGCCATAACTTCAGTTCCCATTGTGGAAATACACTAGACTGCATGGCCATGACTGGTTACAGCATGACTGGTTACAGCATGACTGAGTGAGTGAATAGTTTAATCCCTCAAGTCTCTGAGGCCCAAGTGTTGGTATTGGACAGGGCCTTACTTCTGTGAGCATGGCATGGGGCAGCATAACACACAGGCTTATCCAGTCACAATCCTGTACCCTGTGTGAAACACCCAGCGGGTGACAGCGACGGTGAGGTTGCCATTGTGCCACTCAGACCAGACAAGTGACTTTTACAAGGTGCAAAAGGTCAGGTCTTGTTAATTGTGTCGATCTGCCAGTTCACTTTAACTAATTAAATTACAGTATGCAGTGCCTAAGCAAACCCTGTTAAGAAGTGATCTTAGTTTGGACACAGACAGTGCCAGTTAGACCTGGGTCAATTGTATTTTTATTAATTTTTTCAGTTACTTTAGGTGCACTTGGTTTAGCTCACCTGGTGTCAGTGGCCTCAGATGGGGAGGGTTTGTGCTTTTAGAGCTATCCCATGCGTGCTATTGTGCCGGGCAAGCAAAAATCAGGCTCACCTAAAGTATTGAACACACCTACGGAAAGACAACCTAATTTAGACCCAAATATGATGCCAGTTCTTGTTATTTTGTATCTTGAGTGTAGGACCAAATCGTCAACATAAAGTATTTGCCATGTATGCATCTTACGTGTTTACACTTGACACTTACATGCGACGTCTGCTATCAGAATATGAAGATTGCATTGAAAAGACTGGTCTAGACGCTATTTGGTCTGATTGTGTTCAGATCTGGCTGACCTCTTCAGGAGGTTGTCAGAGATACATTGTGTGCGGATTCCTCAGTCTGGATGCAATCAGGCTACCGAAAGCGCATACAGTGGGCAACGTTATAGATGGAATAGGCTAAATATAATAACACAACAACAACTACTGTAGCGGACTAGCCAGCTAACCTCTGTAGGAAAAACGTTCCTAGCGTGTGAGGAATATGTTTGCTGGCCTCCATAAATGTTAGCCAGCTAGCAAAATATTTAGAAAAATATAGTTTTGTTATGCTAACCCGTTGCGATCCTTTTAGCATTGCTTGCTGGCTAGCTACAGAGGTTAGCTGGCTATTTAGCTACAGTAGTTAGCTACTGCCGTCAGTTGTTGTATTATTATCATATTTTGCCTATTCTACCACTTGTAGAATTCATACTGGATATAGCGCAGGAAAAGGGAATCTGGACACACTGTGGACACGGTAGACACATTTTAAATGTAGGTGTAGATGCATGACGAGTTCTGAATTCCGTGATCAGAACGCGATGATCAGAATTCTAAAGCTACATGAATTGTCAAGTGTAGACACGGCCTTATAGCTCTACATCCACACGTCACATTTAGACCAGTTTAGGGTATTCATATTTTGGGAAATTAAGATGCGTAAGATTGGACTACTCAGTGATACTATACTGGATGTTCATGCAACATAGTCATATCAAGTATTTTGAGTAACCCTTTGTGTGCGTGCGTGTGTTCATGTGTTTGTGTTTGAGAAACCGATCTACGCGCCAGGTAGTGACAGTAAGTAGGGGAATAGTTCAGACAGTGACGATTTCTTAACTCCGTGAAATTCTACTTTTAATCCTGCCTGCCTGCTTGTCTATGTAACAGTCTTTCTCCTCCAGTGACCTTGTGTAACACTACAATATGTAAAAACAAAGTTGGGTCAACCAAGACTTAATCCCTCTCATATGTCTCCTTCTTGCACTATTTCCACAAAAAAAACTGGGCACTATTTCCACTGTATATTGTTTACTCTCTGCTCACTTCCTTTTTCTCTACTACAGAGTCTCTGTTGAATATAGCTGTGGAATGGATTTACAGCCAGTAGAAAGGTGATGCGGGTAGAACACCCTATTGGAAGGCGACTGTCACCTTTGCCTGTAGGTGTTCAAAGCTAACACCATGCCATAAGGAACTGTGTGCTACAATAATTTACTGTGGGCTGGAACTATTATTTGGGGCTAGAAAGAGGACCCTCTCCACCTTCAACATGCTGATAGCTAACAATAGCATTTTCAGAGAGCTCTTCCAATGTCTCTGGCCGATAGCAGGCCTCAGAGCTCCTCAGTCAGTGGAATAGTCCTTAACCAGGAACAACAAACGCACTGCAACTGTATCTGCTCTACAAAAACACATATATTGGACGCATCAAGCTGCCGTGCAGAAGCTCAAGCCGGCAGCTGGCACCTCTGCATGTGTGCACCTGTGTCTGTATAGTTAGTGTGTATGTTTCCCTGTCTGCATGTGTGTGTGAGTGTGCGCCACCTTGGATCCTCCTTGGAGCCGCACACAGCCCGGGCGCCCAGCCTTCGGCCCGGAGATGCTGCAGACCAACAACTACTCCCTGGTGCTGCTGATCCAGCTGAGCCTTTTGACCTTTGATCTGTTCGTCAACTCCTTCAGCGAGCTGCTGCGGGCCGCGCCCGTCGTCCAGCTGGTGCTCTTCATGTAAGGGGGTAGACTGATGTAAATTCATTATTAAAAAGCTTCTTCATTTAAGAGGTAGAAAGGGTGGGAGAAAAAGGGGATAGTCAATGAATTATTATGAATTATTGAAAGCTTCTTCATTTAAGAGGTAGAAAGGGTGGGAGAAAAAGGGGACAGTCAATTAATTATTATGAATTATTGAAAGCTTCTTCATTTAAGAGGTAGAAAGGGTGGGAAAAAGGGGATTGTCACAATGTAAAAAGCAGTGTTTCTCAACTCTGGTCCCTCAGCGCAGTGTGTTCATTTGTGTGTCTTCATTCGTTTAAGGTAACTGTAACTAAATGGAAGCTCCTCTCTCTCTCTCTCTCTCTCTCTCTCTCTCAGTATCCAGGACATAGCCATCTTGTTTAACCTGATCATCATTCTGCTCATGCTGTTCAACACCTACGTGTTCCAAGTGGGACTGGTGTCCTTGCTGCTGGAGCGCTTCAGGGCCCTGCTGCTGCTCTCTGCCCTCTACCTGACCCTCAGCATCTCCCTACACTCCTGGATCATGGTACGCTGTGTGTGTGTGTGTGTGTGTGTGTGGTGTGTTAATTAAAATCAAAGTTTATTCGTCACATACACAGTTCACAGCAGGTATGAAAGGTGCAGCGAAATGCTTATGCGCTAGCTCCCTCAATAATGCAGTACGTTAGTCAAAATCAACAATAAAGAGTCAAAAATAACAAGTAAGAGCGGTAGTATGCATAGTAATAATGGACTGTATTTATACTGCATTTACAAATATAAAGTGGGCAGTGAGTGACTTGATCTAGCAGTGGAATAAATTGTATTTAACAGAACAGCAGCGTTGAGTGTGTGTGTAACACTCACACTTGACCTTATTTCCCCCTACTAGCACCGACTTTGTGATTAGCTACTTTATTGAGGAAAAATGTACTATAACTGAGATATGACTGAAATATGACTGAGATATGTGATTGTCCCACCATATGTGGTTGTCCCACCATCACTAAATGTAAATCACTCTGGATAAGAGTGTCTGCTAAATGACTAAAATGTCAAGTTTGTGTGTTTATGGATGTGTTTGTGTGTACGTTTTTGTGTAAGGGTTGGATGTGTGGGTAGTCAGTGCAAATAATCTCTAAAGTGCAGCTCATCTCTGAGGTGAAAATAGTCTCTAAGGTGCAGGTTTGTGCAGGTAGACAGCTAGGGTTACCTGTTCAGCAGTCTGATGGCCTGGTGGTAGTAGCTGTCGAGCTCCGATACTGCTTGCCAGGTGGTAACAGAGTGAACAGTCCATGGCTCAGTTGACTAGTCCTTGAGAGAGAGAATGTAGCTTACACACTTTCTGACACATGCACATCCATGTATATACTGCATGTGTGCATATGTGTGAAGCCTGTTGCCTTTTGATTTCTAGTTATTATAGAAATTTGCACGTTTGAAGGTATAGGATCTGGCGATCAACATTCAGTGAATTTGAGGTTTGAGAGAAGTACTGTAGAGGAACTGATCTTTCTTACAGGCAATGGGGGATTTAGCCTGAGCTGTGATATTCAGGAAACTCCCTGACAACCCACTATGACTGAGCTTTTGTCATAGGTGGATTCACTCCTAGCCACAAATGAGATGAGTGTACTTTATTAACCCCAGGGGGAGATGACATTTAGCACTAACCTGATATGTGTGAAAGATATCTTACTTTGTGGATATGGAATTTCAAGTTTCCTAAATTGTTTTTATTTTATTTATTTCACCTTTATTTAACCAGGTAGGCTCTCATTTACAACTGTGACCTGGCCAAGATAAAGCAAAGCAGTGCGACAAAAACAACAACAACATAGAGTTACACATGGAATAAACAAATGTACAGTCAATAACACAATAGAAAATCTATGTACAGTGTGTGCAAATGTAGTAAGATTAGGAAGGTAAGGCAATAAATAGGCCATAGAGGTGAAATAATTACAATTTAGCATTAACACTGGAGTGATAGATGTGCAGATGATGATGTGCAAATAGAGATACTGGGGTGCAAATGAGCAAAAATAACAATATGTGTATGAGGTAGTAGGGTGGGCTATTTACAGATGGCTGTGTACAGGTGCAGTGATCGGTAAGCTGCTCTGACAGCTGATGCTTAAAGTAATTGAGGGAGATGGTAGTCTCCAGCGTCAATGATTTGTGCAATTCGTTCCAGTCATTGGCAGCAGAGAACTGGAAGGAATGGCGGCCAAAGGAGGTGTTTGCTTTTGCTATGGTGACCAGTGAGCTGAGATAAGGCGGGGATTTACCTAGCTAAGACTTATATATGACCTGGGCCAGCCAACGAGAGCGTACAGGTCGCAGTGGTGTGTAGTATATGGGGCTTTGGTAACAAAACGGATGGCACTGTGATAGACTACATCCAACTTGCTGAGTAGAGTGTTGGAGGCTATTTTGTAATTGACATCGCCAAAGTCATGGATCGGTAGGATAGGCAGCATGAGTGAAGGAGGCTTTGCAAAATAGGAAGCCGATTCTAGATTTAATTTTGGATTGTGTATTATCATTTACTATCAATTTATGGTTTATTATATGTTTTAGTCAAATAATGCTATCCCTCAAACTGTATGATGCATTGGGTTGTGTCTATCTCTGCAGAATCTACGCTGGCTAAAATCAAACCGCTACGTGTGGACTGATGGTCTCCAAGTGCTTTTTGTCTTCCAAAGAATAGGTGAGGCTGTCTTTGGTCACGCACTTACTGAAACACATTTTAGGAAACCTTTTAGGCCTGAAATGCAATACATCTTGGATGCCTTCATTGAATCAAATAAAGTGGAGATCAGTGCTACATGGTAAATACTTATTTAAGGTCTGTTGTACTACATCAGTCATACACACATGCACGAACACACACACACACACAGCTCTCACACTCTTTATTTGTATAGTGTAGTAGGTAGGTACCAAGTTGACCCTTGAGGGCCATATAGGTCTGATTTTCATTCCCTTTATCTCCTAATTGGTTAAGAGGATTTATAGTTTGTTGTCTTTCCTGTTTCAAAACCAAATTACTTAAGTATTTCATTGGTGTGTGTTTGTGTGCAGCGTCCGTGTTGTACTACTACTTCTACAAGCGCACCACAGAGTACCTGGGTGACCCTCGGCTCTATGAAGACTCGCCTTGGCTCAGAGACGCTTTTGCCAATGCCAGGGCCCGCCAGTGAGCAAAGAGCAGTGTGTGGAGATAAAAGTGGTATGGACAGATCCGAAATAGACCCCTCCTCGTCCCCCGGACACAGAGAGACACTGCTACGTGCAGAGCTGAATAGACGCTACAGTGCACAGGCCTGAGATTATATGGAGGGAAGAACCAGAGGGAAGACCTCTGGTGAAAAATGAGATTCTGCTTGGATACAGCAAGCCACTGCTGGGGCAGGCCAGATGTACTGTAAGAGGCAAACTGGTTTAGGGCCTTGATTAATGGACAGAATGTTATACCAAGATGACTGTGATGCTAAAATTAGGGAACTCATAGTTTGATGTGACATTGACTGTTTTATTAGTTTTTTTCCACACTTTAAATTCAGCTATGAAACCTTGTGACTGGGTTTGTCTGTGTTATTTAGCTATCAACGTAATTATTATCTTTGTTTTTTATGTGGGATGATTTTTGTGTTTGTGTGCCAGATGACTGGAAAGAAAAACAATAATGTTTCATGTGTTTAAAATGCTTACTTATTTCCTGCTTTTTGTACAAATGTATTAAACAAAACCCAGACTGTGCATACACTGATACACCCTGTCTGTGCTCAGTATTCCTTTCAGTAAATACTCCAATGTTAATCCTATATCAGCATAAGCACACATTATGTGACACATCAATTTACATCACATGAGCTTACCTTTTTCTTATGACCCTATGCAGTCATTGCATTGACCTAAATCCACCAAAACCCACTGGATTTACACATGAAAAAGACAAACTGTAAAACAGTCACATATCAAATCTCCCAAAACTATTTGGGTGGACAGAATGTATGCCGTGCAGATACTGTATGTCTCAGAATAGGGGACTAAAGACCTACGTCAGAGTTTATATATTAATACAGGTAAAACTGGATGTGTCAGTCAATTTATCACCACATCTCTCCTAACCCACCCCATAAATAGTGCTCTACGGTAAATATACACACCAATACACTGTACTCATGCTTGCTTTCAAGGAGCCACAGACAGGTCTCTATTCTTATACCTGGGATTAATCAGGGATTTAGTCTTTAGCCTACAGCCCACAGTCCAGTGTTTTTGACAGCAGTGATGTCACTGTAGGCCCTGTGTTTTATGGAGGTGTCAGAAAAGATTGTGGATAAACAAAGAAGTCTTAGGCAGTTTACCAATGGAAAAAAATGTGAAGGTCCTGTCTGTAGGCGTTCCCTCTCTCGCGTGAGCATGCTTTCTCGCGTGAGCATGCTTTGCCGAGTGAGACCAATGGCTCTGGTCTACTTATTGTCCCCACCCCACTCTCCACATACACCTTGACTAAAATAGCCATTGAGATGTCTCGCTTCTGGGGCACCCCATACTGGTGTCATTCCTATGCTAACCTAAAGCACACACACACACACAGTACTAGAATGCCTGCCACTTTGACCATTATCGATTTGGATTGATACAGAAAGTATATTAAGTGTATCCTTACAGGGGCATTTTGCTTGATCAACCGTGAGCAACAATACCATGGCTCTGAAAGATCTCTAGTCCTCATCATCTGTCACTTGGCTCTGCTGCTGAGGTTGACAATTTAAACACTGATGAGCAAAGCATTGCAACGCACTGTATTTCATGTGAAAAAACGTAATATTACAGAGGGGTAAGCCAAAGTATGTCCAAGGCCAATATAAGTTATGCACTCTTCTCTTCTGTCCAATGCAGATGGACAATGCACCATATTATAAAAATATATGCACCAACAACGACAAATCGACTCCCGAGCCACATGGGGCGCTGTAAAAGTACATATATATCTAGAGTTTTTAGCAATCCACTTCCGCTTGTTTTTAATCATTTTAATATCCATGGTTTCAACACTTGAGAAGAACTGACACAATTTCGCTGGTGTTCGTATTCTGTCTTTGAACGCCATGTCTTATAATTACGTGGTAACAGCGCAGAAACCGACGGCAGTCAATGCCTGCATCACTGGTAAATGTGTTCCTCTTGTTTCTTGTTAGCTTGCGCACCAACATGTAACTACCTCATCCACTAGCATGCTAGGCTCCCGCGCGAGAAGCCAAGCTACAGACTCTTGCAGGCCCCCTTGATATTGTTTTGCCAGCAAGTCTATCGTCCATTGCTAAGGGCTTTGTTCAATTTTGAATAACCGTGCACAGTATGGGACATGTGGTTTCGCTCGATTGATATCATATAGCTAACTATCAATTGTCAATCAAGTGAACACAAAATGGCACGAGCCAGTGTCTCTTCCTGCGCAGCCAGAATATTTTGAGGCTAACGATGGCTACCTTCCGTTGTCTGATAATATCAATTTGCTTGTTAGCTAACGTCAATCAATTAGTTTGCTATTCCCTTGTTTATCAGAGAATCTCAGACCGGTTTGGAGTTTGTGTTGCTAAATTACACAGGTAGCAGGCAGGCTGTAGTGCCAGTCAATATGTCCACCTAAAATAATAAATTAGGACATTATACAATCATGGACAGTCTGCATAGTTACGAATGTAGGGCAATTTACTTAGGTAGATAGTTAACGTTAGCCTTTAACTGCCTGCATTTATTTGATTGCCAATATATTGGTGATAGCTAGCAAACTATTCAATGTATTACTTTTTAGCTTAAAATCTAATAATTTAAGGCATTCTGACACTGACTTTAACAAATCCAATAATATTAATAAAAATATCAGTCATTGCAGTGTTGTCACTTTGTACATATTTTGTGATTTAAACATGCTCTATCTAGAAAAGTATGCTAATTGTATTGGTAGTAGATAGAAAAACAAATACTTGCAGGCACGAGATTGGGAAAGACACTAAATCTGCTAGTCATACAGAAAGCTGGAAAGCACTCCAATAACTACTTATTAGCTATTAGAAAAGTTAGTCTGACTGACTAGACCACTCTCTCTTCCCCAGGCCACTTCACCTCTGCGGAGGACCTGAATCTGCTCATAGCCAAAAACACACGCCTGGAGATCTATGTGGTCACAGCGGAAGGGCTCCGGCCCGTCAAAGAGGTGGGCATGTACGGCAAGATTGCCGTCATGGAGCTCTTCAGGCCAAAGGTGAGTCTACTACTACCTGTATGTCTGTGTTTGTGTGTGCATGTTAGTCATTCCAAAGCTGGGTCACATTCAGTAGAGAGAGAACATTTTGAAACAGGGAGGTACTACAAGAACATGACCAATAAGAACACAGAATGATGTTTTACGTTGCTAAAGGTTCCACTGCAGTGTGCCCTTCTGAACAAGACCCTGGTTTCTTTCTGTAACTGCCATACAAGTTGTAAACTTCTGCCGGTGCCTAACTTGATGTTGAACGTGGACATATGTTTTCACTGGCTTCAATGGAGAGGAACCTTATGTCTGTTTTGACTGCAGGGTGAAAGCAAGGATCTGCTGTTCATTCTCACGGCCAAATACAACGCTTGCATCCTGGAGTACAAACAGAACGGGGAGAGCATCGATATCATCACCCGCGCCCACGGCAACGTGCAGGTAGGAGAAAAAAAATATGAGCTTAGCCAGTGTCTGAGCTGTTGATGGAGATCAAAGTATATGTTCTGCAAAACTACAACAAGAATACTCTGCAGACTGAAACAATAGGATGCCTTGAAACTCCACTTAACTTGACCAACTTATTTATCTTTGCATAGGACCGCATCGGGCGTCCCTCGGAGACCGGCATCATCGGCATTGTAGACCCTGAGTGCCGCATGATCGGCCTGAGGCTGTACGACGGCCTATTTAAGGTGATCCCGTTAGACCGGGAGAACCGAGAACTCAAGGCCTTCAACATCCGCCTGGAGGAGCTGCAGGTCATTGACGTCCACTTCCTGTACGGCTGTCAGGCGCCCACAGTTTGCTTCATCTATCAGGTATGGAGGGGAGGAGGTAAAATAGGGTGGGGGAGGGACGGGTAGGAAGTGGATGAAAGGGGTACAACATTGGAGTGGTTGATAGATAGGTAAATAGGTAGATAGATAGGTACTTTATTGATCCCCGGGGGGGAAATTTCATTGTCAAGCAGCTACAACAAAACACAGGGCAGGTGCAAAATGCCACAACGAAAGTACACAAAAGACAGATACTTGGTACATGATACATAGAGCGGCAGTATGAAAAAGTATTGAAATACAAGATATCTGGAGTGCTAAAAAAGCTATAAAAAGACATTGCATAGTATGAGTGGTTGGCTGAATATGTACACTATACATTGTTGGATGGTTAACTATACTATACAGGTCGCTGGCAGAGAAATACTTCAGTAGCTAAAAATGAGTATGATATGAGCGAGGGTAATAATAGTTTACTTAATAGACAGACTGGGTAAATGAACAGGTAAGTGAAAATTTTGCATGGTTAAATTAGCTGTACAGTTAGGTATACAGTTATATTTACAGATAAGTGAATACTTGCATGTTTACACAAACTGTACAGGTAAATGACAGGAAGAGATACTTTAATAGCTAAATGTGTATATGATATCATTTGGGGTAATAATAGTAATTCCCTTAAAATACAGTCCTTAGTGCGCAGGGTTTAATTACAGACAACTGCACGTATTGCACATTCTATATACTAAAAGCAATGAGAAAAGGTGCAACTGGCAGGATACTAATATGCATTCCTGAGTGAATGCCTACGTAAGTTAAGTCCAATAATTACTTACAATATTGCATGTGATATAATATAACAACTGTACATGGGTATGTATATACAGACCTGTATGAATAAATAGGTCCTGAGTGGATGAGTGCTGACGGAACAGAGTTACTCACGGATGGATGCATAAATGTTAAACTAGGTCCTAGCACCCCAACAGTTCCAGATCTATGTTGCCGACGGCACGGCACCCCGGTGAGGCATTATATAGTCTAATAGCCGCCGGCAGGAAGGACCTCCTGTAGCGCTCTCTGGCACACCGTGTTGAGGGGGTGGTTGGGGAGGAGTTGAAAGAATTTAAGAGTAGGAATTTGATGCTGTTTAAGAGAATATTTGGGAGTCGGAGGGTATGTGTATATGAGACCGTAGTGCATGTCCGGTAAAAGGGGCAATGTGTGCTTTAGTTAGCAGAAATGTTGTGTGAATATCTGTGAGTGTGCCAGTTTGATTGTATCTGTGTTTGTGTGCTGTAGGACCCTCAAGGACGGCATGTGAAGACCTATGAGGTGTCGCTGAGGGAGAAGGAGTTCAACAAGGGGCCGTGGAAACAGGAGAACGTGGAGGCTGAGGCTTCTATGGTCATCCCAGGTGAGGAGAGAGAATGTCCAGGCAGGGTTAGACTATGATCATCAGGGCCCTGGCCCATTCCTCGTGAGATTTACTGGAACTGAAGCGCCCAAGGGTCCTCTTCTACTTCTTCCTCTTCTAGCGTATTTGAATGTCACTCCCTTGTTGGTTGATTTACTTGGTTGTTTATGTATTTGTCTATCTATTTTAGTCCCAGAACCATTTGGGGGCGCTATAATCATTGGACAAGAATCAATCACTTACCACAACGGGGATAAATACTTAGCCATCGCACCTCCCACCATCAAGGTAAGGTCAACCTAAATCAACACAATGCAGAGGCTTTCAACTCTTTTCCAACATCATACAGCTTGATGGCAATGAGGAATTGGATATAGTGTACGGCACTTCTCCAGATGCTCAAAGCACTTTACATAGAACAGAGGGAAACTCCCTTCATCCACAACCTCTGTTCCCTTTCCCCCACCAGCAAAGCACCATCGTATGTCACAACCGCGTGGACCCCAACGGCTCGCGCTACCTGCTAGGGGACATGGAGGGCCGCCTGTTTATGCTGCTGCTGGAGAAGGAGGAGCTGATGGACGGGGCCGTGGTGCTCAAGGACCTCCGCGTCGAGCTGCTCGGAGAGGTACGTGTAGTAGGTCTTTTCTCTCCTATTGTCTCTCTCTCTCTGTTTCTGGTTGTTTTCTCTTTTGTGTGGTCTGTCTCATTTCATCTCAACTTCTGTCTTTTTATCTTTTTTATCTGTCTGTCTCTCCATAGCAAGCCTTCTCTCTTGCTTTCTCTAATGTCTCCTGCTTTTTCTGTTTCCCTATGATCTCTTGGTCTTTTTATCTGGCTCAGTCGTCTCATATCTTGTTTTCGATGTCTCTCGAACTCTTTCCCTTTTCTCTGCTTCTTTCCTATTTGACATTCAACCTCCACATTACACAATTGAGTCTCAATGGCAGAATTATCCTCGAGTGTGTTTTGTAAAAAATGTGATAGTGTACACCAGGTTGATAACATGATATGAGATGGGCTGAAGAGTAATGTCTGTGTGCGTCCCTCCCTCCCTTGCAGACGTCCATTGCAGAGTGCTTGACCTACCTGGATAACGGTGTGGTGTTTGTGGGTTCCAGACTGGGCGACTCCCAGTTGGTCAAGGTAAGGCTGGACCGGTCACATAGAAAACACCTTGATGAATGTAACCCCCGGAAAAGTGTTGGTTTTAACAATAAAGACATAAATGAGAAGAAAACAATTGTGTGCTCCAATGGGTCAAAATTGTACAGCTCTGGAAAACTGGTTTTACAAGGTGCTTTTTGAGTATGGTAGAGTGTACTATAGCACTTGCAGACAACAAAGGGAATGATGAAATTCAACAGTGTATGAACGGATAAGCCTCACAATTTTTTCTGTACTGAGTGGTGGACATCATCCCCTTTGTCATGTGACAAATAAGCATGGTCGAAGTCCACTTTTTTTTCCTTTTTTTAATTAGTTTTGTCACATTATTGTTATGGCTTGTAATTAAAATTATTATTCCCCCCTCTCCAGCTCAATGTGGATAGTAACGATTCAGGGTCGTACGTGGCGGTGATGGAGACCTTCACCAACCTGGGGCCCATCGTGGACATGTGTGTGGTAGATCTGGAGAGACAGGGACAGGGCCAGCTGGTCACCTGCTCCGGAGCGTTCAAGGAGGGCTCCCTCAGGATCATCCGGAATGGCATCGGGATCCACGAGCACGCTAGCATCGACCTGCCAGGGATCAAAGGTCAGTAGGAGTGCTTCTGGGCCCTCAGAAAAAAAAGTGGACGTTGTTCTCTCTGGACCAATACCCAATTGCCCCTATCCCCCTAGACAGTTGTAGATCTGAAGGAGTTGGATTGGTATAAGCAATATATGGTAGTGCCTCTACCTCTGATACACTAGCTGGCTTGAATGGAATTCTCAAATTCAAGCTAGGTGGAGGGAAACCCAGGTCAGTGCAGTCCAGTTTTACAACTTGTGCCAGCTCAATTAGAATTCGGGTTGTTGACTCCGTTACTATGCAACCACCAAGCTGACCACTGCTGGATTCTGACACATGTAGCTAGCTTCTCTGGACTTTTTGCTCTCAGCTAGCACATGGACAAGCAGTACTGCAGTTGTCAGACACGACACGAGTTACCACCATATCTGGATCCTTCATTCATTTTTGCACTACATTAAAACTTTTGAGAACAGTCAGCCCTCGAATGCTAGCTACCAAACTTATCTGTAAATATAACTGTATACTTACCTGTACAGCTAATTTAACCATGCAAAATGTTCACTTACCTGTTCATTTACCCAGTCTGTCTATTAAGTAAACTATTATTACCCTCGCTCATATCATACGCATTTTTAGCTACTGAAGTATTTCTCTGCCATCGACCTGTATAGTTAACCATCCAACATCCACCAATGTATAGTGTACATATTCAGCCAACCACCCATACTATGCAATGTCTTTTTATAGCTTTTTTTGCACTCCAGATATCTTGTATTTCTATACTTTTTCATACTGCCGCTCTATGTATCATGTACCGTGTATCTGTCTTTTGTGTACTTTTCGTTGTGGCATTTTGCACCTGCCCTGTGTTTTGTTGTAGCTGCTTGACAATGAAATCCCCCCCCCCCCCGGGGATCAATAAAGTATCTATCTATCTATCTATCTATCTAACGTGTTAGCTAGCAAATCAGTTGAAACAAGCTAGCTAGCTAACGTGAGCTAGCAGGGATTTTAGCTGACCAGGTTGTATTGAATGCTTGTTAGCTACATCATATCAAACCTGTCATCTGGTTTGATTGGTTAGCTAGCTAGCTAGCTAATAGCCAATGCCATGGCAAGCAATGTAGGAATTAAGCTAGCTAGCTAGCCTATAATGCTAGCGACAACGCTAACCGTTTAGCTAGCTAGCTAACGTGTTATGCTAGCGACAACGCCAAACGTTTAGCTAGCTAGCTAACGTCAGCAAGCTAAATACATGGCTCAGAGTCTGGCTGGCACTGGTAGGAGTATGGGATAACGTTAGTTACAGCATGGCGAGGGTGAATTTAATTATTCAACACCTTGATAGCTAGCAACAATAGCGAAGCCAGCTGCAGTCACATATTAGCTTCCTAGTAACGTGACATCATTTCTATTTTCTGGAGGCAGTGGAAACGCCGTTTGAGCTAACCCACCAAGCCCCAGCCCAACCTGGGTTGACTTCAAAGTGCCAATGGAAACGGGGCTTCAGTGGGATTTTCTCCATAATGCTTGCATCTGTCTGATCTTTGCCGTTTTCAAGTTTGATTGTTGTTTTATATATATATATATATAATTATTTTTTTACATTGGCCATTGACTCTTGAACACGCTGATGAGAAGCAATTTGTTTACTTGGCCAATCAATGAGGTCCAGATAGAGAACAAAAACCTGAAGAACCTGCCGTGGCCCACCAGGACTGTGGCATGGATCAATCAAGCTACAGCGTTGACTCCTTTCTAGTTCAGGGTCCTGTTCACTAGGCACCTAAATGGAAGAAAACAGACTAAAACCGGGAGTGACTACCAGGACTTAATCCAAAAGTGCTCCAAATAAGAAGCTCATTCTTGTTTTCTGTTGCAAAACACTTTGAAACACCACTTAGCTAATACAGTGCTGCTTGTTTTCCAGTTCTGTGGAACACTTGATGTTTATTTTCCTCCATATTTTTTTTGTTGTCCTCCCAGGTTTGTGGCCCCTACGCTCAGAGGCTGGGAGGGAGACAGACGATATGCTGGTCCTGTCTTTCGTGGGCCAGACCAGGTGAGACAACCAGCGATGGCCTTATAGAAAGGTTCTGCACGTGTTGACCACAATGCAATCAACTCTGTCCAGTCCGGTGAAGCCTTGCCTAATGCCACAGTATCTTGTTTATATGATCGATTTGACGCTTATTATAACAAAAGAGAGAGTAGACAGATAAAACCAAACATTTATTTAATTTCAGAGTCAGACATTGTTGACATGGATTGATTTTTACACCAATTATAACAAAAGAGACAAGTTTACAAAGGTTGAAATTATAAAATGTATGAAAAAACTGTTGGTCGCTAAATCCGGCAAACTAGGACCATGAAAAAACACCCAGCTGGAGCTCGTCTGAGCAGTCGACTGTGAACGTCCTCAGCTGCTTTTACACTGATTCACTAAGATCTGCCCAGTATAGTGCTGTCTGGTCAGAACATGATGTTAAGGCCCATACTGAATACTTGGTCACCACCACACGCAGACATAGCTGATTCCATTTAAAAGTTATTTATATTTTTGTGTGTGGTTCTAAAAGGGTAAACGATACTATCATTAGTATCCATTGGAAGATACTAGGATAAATTTACATATGCAATATAACAATAAGCAGATGAGCATAATAATTTATAAACATATGAATGAATTCAATAGTATAGCATCTAGACATCATTAAAGAATATACATGGCCAGAGAGATAGATATAGAAGGACTAAGGCCATGGAGCTTTATGGCTGGCCTGACTGAGATCTTAATTTAGTGATACTGCGCGTGTGCTGGTGCACAGAAAGAGCTGGAACCTTCTGGAAACTTCTAGAATCTGTAGAATGGTACCAGCTACTACACAATTAACACTAAGCTATACATATTGCAGATGTAAACATATTGCAGCGGTAGCATGCATGTAATATAAACATTGCTAAGACAATACTAATGAGTATGCTAGTCTCACTCAATAAACACACTCGCAGCAAGAATAATTATAATAACGATACTACACTTATTGCAATGGACGCACATAACCGTTAGGAAACTGCATGTGAACAGTCACACAGCATTTACCACTTCCAAGCATCCTTATTGGTTGGAAAAGCTGAAAGATTAACATGCCTGAAAGCCAAAAAGATTGAGATGGCCAGCCTTTTTTACAATGTAAATTGCCTATTTACACTGAACAAAGGTATAAATGCAAAAAGTTACAGTTCATATAAGGAAATCCAGAGCATCCCAAACATGCTCAATGGGTGACATGTCTGGTGAGTGTGCAGGCCATTTTCAGCTTCCAGGAATTGTGTACAGATCCTTGTGACATGGGGCTGTGCATTATCATGCTAAAACATGAGGTGATGGCGGCGGTTGAATGCAGGGCTCGACATTAAGGCTTGTCTGCTTGTCCGGTGCAAGTAAAATAAGTAGTCAAACAACCAGAATGTAGATGTCAGTTGTCCGAATGGACAAGTAAAAAAATCACAACATCAAACAATTACTCCGATCAGAATTGGATCAGGCGGCGGCACTGCCTCAGCGCACAGCAGGGCAGTGCATGGTTGATATTCTGGGTAATTTGCCTATATTCCTATTTGCTATATCCCATTTTTAAATGAATGTTATATTTACACAAAGCAAGAGAATAATGTAGAAAGAGCTAAGTCTAACCAAAGCATCCCAAAATATTCGGCCCGAAAATGTTTTTTTGTTTGATGATCTGGGCCAATAGCTGAAGTCTATTTTTATAGCGGACACGCCAGTGTCTTATTGTTTTAGAAGCCCAAATGTTAAATTTCTTCTCCATTTGATATAAATATGATTTGACCTATTAAGATATAAAAATCAAATGAGAAATTTGAACAAACCTTAGTTGATGCATGCATGCGAGGCCAGAAAAAAAATCCTTCCTTGCCATTGCGAACCAAATGACAAAAAGCCTAATCCTACTAACTGAAATATCATAAAAGCATTAAGACAAATTAAAGTTAATAAAGTGTTTAATGTCCTAAAGTTTGCAGCTTTTAAATGGGAATAATGGTAGAAGTCGGAATCTATGCTATTCTCATTCAAAGATTTATTTAGAATTACAAATATTTTAAGCCACAAGAAGTGAAATTGAGCAAACAATACCAAGATTGAGAAATCAAAAAGTCAAAAGTGCTGAAGCTCGCTCCATCTACAAGCTTCTGCACACACAGATAGCAACATAGGCCTAGGCTACTACATGTCTTTCGTGCCACAGCTCCACCAGAGTGGAATAGGCTTTTTGAAAAGAATTGAGTCCACTAAATATATTTGAACAATGCCGTGATTCCTCTTGTCCCTCCCGTAGCATGCCAGCCAAATGCGTAGCAGTCACTTTTTTTGGTTGTACTTTTTTGTATATTATTTTGGATGGCTGCTAGGGGGCGATACCATAGTCTTTGGGCAAGCTCAGAAAATTATTTCAGATCCCTCGTGTCATTTTGAGTCACCCTTTTGGCCTATGGTGTTACAGACCTTTTTTGGGGGGGTGGTGGGGGACAAGTGACTTAGCTTTCGGACAAGTAAATAGGTCCTACTTGTCCAAAGGACAAGTGACTACAAAATATAGTTAGTCAAACCCTGGAATGGTATGACAATGGACCTCAGGATCTCGTCATGGTATCTCTGTGCATTCAAATTGCCATCGATAAAATGCAATTGTGTTCGTTGTCCGTAGCTTATGCCTGCCCATATCATAACTCCACCGCCACCATGGGGCACTCTGTTCACTACGTTGACATCGGCAAACCTCTCGATCACACGGCGCCATACACGCTGTCTGCCATCTGCCCGGTACAGTTGAAACCGGGATTCATCCGTGAAGAGTACACTTCTCCAGCAAGCCAGTGGCCATCGAAGGTGAGAATTTGCCCATGTGAAGTTGGTTACGACACCGAACTGCAGTCATGTCACGACCCTGGTGAGGACGACAAACACGTGGATGAGCTTCCCTTATTCGGCTGTGTAAACCTACAGTTTCATCAGGTGGCTCGTCTCAGACCATCCCGCAGGTGAAGAAGACATATGTGGAGGTCCTGGGCTGGCGTGTTTACACGTAGTATGCAGTTGAGGCCGGTTGGACACACTACCAAATTCTCTAGTGATGTTGGAGGCGGCTTATAGTAGAGAAATTAACATGACATTCTCTTTCTATCTCTGGTGGACATACCAAATTTGTGCACAATATTTTAGCTAAATAAGCTTTTTGTATGTATGGAACATTTCTGGGATCTTTTATTTCACCTCATGAAACACTGTACCAACACTTTACATGTTGCGTTTTATATTTTTGTTCAATATATAATAAGTCGTTCTGTGTTTGTCCTCAGGGTGCTGATGCTGAGTGGGGAGGAGGTGGAAGAGACTGAGCTGCCTGGCTTTGTGGACAATCTGCAGACCTTCTACTGTGGAAACGTGGACCACCAGCAGCTCATCCAGGTATACACATACACACGCATGCCAGTGATGAGGGAAAAATCGATAGTTACATATCGGGATATTCTTTTTTACGATATAAGGTATAGTTTTGAATATAATTTTTGCGCTAATTGGCAGTACCTGTACCAAAACTATTTTATTTCCATGACTCAGGCTCTCTTACCCCTCTGCGGCAGACATGGTGAGCAATATGTTAAACATCGAATCGCAATACAATCGCAGTATTGAATCAAAATACATATGCAATGCCTTCAGAAAATATTTATACTCCTTGGCTTATTCCACATTTTGTTGTGTCACAGCCTGAATTCAATATTTTATATTATGTATTGTTTTTCTCACCCATCTACAGACAATACCCCATAATGACAAAGTGAAACATGTTTTACATTTTTGGGGCTAATTTATTGAAAATAAAATACAAAAATATATAATTTGCGTAAGTATTCACACTCCTGAGTCATTACTTTGTAGAAGCACCTTTGGCAGCGGTTACAGCTTTGAGTCATCTTTGTTATGTCTATCAGCTTTGCAAATCTGGATTTGGGGATCAATGCTGACTGGGAAAGTCCCTCCATGCGAGGTTGAAAACCAAATAGCCAATAACTGATCCTCTTAGGCCTATCGTTTGAACAGTAGCTTATTTCCCTAAAGTTGTTGCTTTCAAAAATAACAAGAAAAGTCGACTGCAGCCTAGGAATAGGCTATTCTCAATCACAGCTTTGAGTGATAGAACAAACACTTATTTGTTCTATTATTTTTTGAGGCCATTAAAGCAATTGTTATCCAGTTCTGAAGACTTTAGACTGCTCCTATCCAGCCCATGATGTAGACTGATAACCTAGCTCACTATGGTAAGACAGCTCGTTCCTCATCAGTCACTTTTTCAATGGAGCCGAATTCTCTGTTTTCTCTGCAAACCTGATTGAATGGCTATTTTTACCTGGTCGGCACCTGAAACTTACCACAAATGAGGTAAATTACACGTAAACAAGAAGAACTTGCCTCAAACCAAATTTAGATTTTTAAATAATTTATTCCAGACCATTTTTTGCTTTGAAAAATCTCCATTAAAAAAATTAATGTATTTAATTGTTTTATGTGAATCAAACAAATACACGTGTGAACAAAGTTTTCAAATAGTGAATTGTGCAAAGGTGCCTATATATTTATGTATGCATGTGTACTCTGTGTTTGATTCAGATAACGTCGGGCGGTGTGCGTCTGGTGATGCAGGACAGCAAGTCCCTGGTGTCTGAGTGGAAGGAGCCGCAGGGCCGGAACATCAGCGTGGCCGCGTGTAACTCCTCCCAGGTGGTGCTGGCCGTGGGCCGCGCCCTCTACTATCTCCAGATCCTCTCTGGGGAACTCAAACAGATAAGGTACACACAACTCAAATCCAGTTAAACTTTATTTCCAGTGTTGTTAAACAGCACCTGAGACTTGGTGAGCCCCAGGCCAACTGAATTGTATCTTTAAGGGTGAATTAAAGTTAAATCAACAGAAGAAATGACAAACAGTACCTTCAGAAATGATTCATACCCCGTGAATTATTCCACATTTTGTTGTTTCAGCCTGAATTCAAAATGGATTAAGTGTATGGGATATTTTGTGTAAATTGATCTACACACAACCCCATAATGATAAAGTGAATTTTTGTTTCTAGATTTTCTTAGTTATATTTCATTTTCAATTAATTTGCTAAGTAAAAGTAATTCACACCCCTGAGTCAATAGTTTGTAGAAGCACCTTTGGCAGAGATTACAGCTGGGTAAGTCTCTAAGAGCTTTGCACACCTGGATTGAGCAATATTTACCCTTTAAAATATCTATATATTTTTTTAATCAAAGTTCTTCAAGCTCTGTCAGATTGGTTGTTGATCATTGCTAGACAAAAATGTACAGGTCTTGCCATAGATTTTCAAGTAGATTTAAGTCAAAACTGTAACTTGGCCACATTCACGGTGTTCTTGGTAAGCAACTCCAGTGTAGATTTGGCCTTGTGTTTTAGGTAGTCAAGGAGCTATCATCTTAAGTAACATAGCAGATGCAACGCATTGAAAAAGAATTCAAGCACTTCGAAAAAGAAATTGTTACTTTGTCACAGAAGCATATGACTGCAGGGCACTCCCACATAATATGAGTTGGGACAATTTTCATCCTAAAACCTTTCCTTGGTGTTAAATACGGTCTGTGAACAAACCTTTTATGGTTATATTTATATTTCTCAAAAATCTTTTCCATATAAAGGGTTCACTTAAATCTGTGAGCCATACTTTTTTAATGGCTAGCTCATTATGAGCTTTCCGAAAGTGTGTTATATATATTATAATGATCAGTCCTTTCAGGTGCCCAGATAAATTATTTACCTGGTAATGCGTGTCATTCAAATCTTTGAATGTTCTCAAACCATTACTATCCATGACATCGGTATGGATTCCACATTTGAATCATTGGGGATGATGCAAAAGGCTTACCTCCTGATTGCAAGGCATTATTGAATATGGGCATGCCATTTCAAGTTTGTTCTAAATAGAAATTGTGTGAGCAGTAGTAGGACCAAAGCGTAGTTTAACATTTGTTTAAGGGATAAATCAGTGAAGACTACCTCTTCCAGTGCAATAGGAGACACAATATTTCTTTCCATACTCAGCCAGTGGGGGGCAGAATAATCATGTCTAAACAAATATAAGATGGGACAAAATGCTAGTGCCTGGAAATACAATTTTAAAGTTTTTTACGGATAGTCCTACGCCTTTTCCTCTTTACAAGTTTGTTAATTTTATCTTTGCTCGCTTACCTTGCCATATACATTTTGAGACTGCACCCTGGATTTTATCCCAATAGCCAGAAGGAGGAGACATAGGAAGCATTGAACTATAGAATGTAATCCGTGGCAATATACACTGGGGGCCAAAAGTTTGGAATATTATTCATTCAAGGGTTTTTCTTTATTTGCAGATATGACATCAAACCTATGACATAACACATATTGAATCATGTAGTAACCAAAAAAGTGTTAAACAAATCAAAATATATTTGAGATTCTTCAAATGGCCACCTTTGCCTTGATGACAGCTTTGCACGCTCTTGGCACTGTTTAAGTGGCTGTTGATGCTGAGCTGTAGCAAAAGCCGTGCCTTTTTGGTGCAAAACAAATATCCAATTTAGTACCTCTCGGCCACACAACGTAAAGTGCTTTGAGCACTTATAAAAGCACTTCATAAATCCAATTCCATATCGGGGTGTTGTTCGTATAAGTTTGTATTTGGAGTAAAAATTAAATAAATATTAGGTATAATTTTTTTTTTTTTTAAATGAAATAAAAATGTATACAATCCCATGCCGTCTGTCTGTCCCCCCTCAGCACGGTGGAAATGGAGCATGAGGTGGCCTGCCTAGACATCACGCCCCTGGGGGAGGGCGGAGAGTCGCCCCTCTGCGCCGTGGGCCTGTGGACGGACATCTCGGCACGGGTCCTCAAGCTGCCCTGCTTCACCGCCCTGCATAAGGAGATGCTCGGAGGAGGTGAGAGGGGGGATGTAGATTCAACAGTGTACTAAAGGTATGGTGAGGTAGGGATGCAACTAACTTTAACCTGTGTAGCCAGGAAGTCTAACTAAAGAGGGAAAAAAAAAATCATTTCTGCTGGGTGTGGGCACGAGTACTCTGTTAAAGATGTTGTTTTCGGTAACTGTTAATTTACATTTTTATAATTGCAACTATTTAGCAGGTTAAATTGATAAGCACTGACAACATTTCTAATGCTAAGATGTGTTTGTTTGGAGTCTCAGTGAAAATATTTAAGTTTTTAGTTGAGTATCCGAACAACCAGTAATTGGAGCAACTGTTATCGCAGCCCCATTTCACGCTAACATTTGAGTACTCGAGTATGCTAAATTATTTTAGAGTACTCAAACAGACATTCTTTCAAATGCCCGTCCCTAATGTCCGCCCACTGTTTTTTTTTTTTTTTTGCTCCCAAACGTGATCTTTTAATAAAGCTTCTGTATTATCCACTTTTTATTACAATATCGTGATTGTGAGCAGCAAAACAGTGGGTACACATTCCCTTTTTTCTCTGTATTGGACATTCTCTTTGTCCTGCTCCTGTCTCCTCCTATTTTTGGATGTGTTTATAAACCCCTCTATTCAAAGCCTGTGTAACTTGTCCACGAAAGGGGAGTGAGTCCTAAGGGATAGAAGCACTCTATTGCTGGTTCCACACGTCCTAGATCCATTTGCAATGTTGCACATTCATGTGGACTATGTTATGTGTGACCTAACTGTCAATGCCTTATTTGCCTCTCGGGTGATGAATAATAGTTGTTTTGAATTGACAGTGGAATTCTGCTGCTATTCCAAAGCTTTTCACACATTTGACGTGTGTGTGTGTGTGTGTGTGTGTGTGTGCGTTCAGAAATTATCCCTCGCTCCATCCTGATGACGACATTCGAGGGCAGCTACTACCTGCTGTGTGCCCTGGGAGACGGAGCACTCTTCTACTTCGGCCTGGACCTGACGACAGGTCAGGATGCTGGAGAAACACATACTGCCGTTGCCTTTTTGATTGAGTCACATTTAAATAAATATTCCAGACAGTTAACTGCACCATCATGTAATTAATTGATAAACAAATTAGGTTACGATATGTTAAATAGGAGGCTGTTCGTAGGCCTGTTCATTGTCTTAAAAGCTGCAGTTCGATTCTGTTTCATAATTCTGAAAATGTATTGAAATGTGAATGGAAATACAATGAGTGTACAAAACATTAGGAACACCTTCCTAATATTGAGTTGCACCCCCGTTTGCCCTTAGAACAGCTTCAATTCGTCGGGGCATGGACTCTACAAGGTGTCGAAAGCGTTCCACAGGGATACTGGCCCATGTTGACTCCAATGCTTCCCACTGTTGTGTCAAGTTGGCTGGATGTCCTTTGGGTGGTGTACCATTCTTGATACACAAAGGAAACTGTTGAGCGTGAAAAACCCAGCAGCGTTTCAGTTCTCACACACTCAAACTGGTGTGCCTGGCACCTACTACCATACCCCATTCAAAGGCACTTAAATATTTTGTCTGTCCCATTTACCCTCTGAATGGCACAAATCCATGTCTCAATTGTCTCAAGGCTTAAAAATCCTTCTTTAACCTGTCTCTTCTCCTTCATGTACGCTGATTGAAGTGGATTTAACAGGTGACATTAATAAGGGATTCACCTGGTCAGTGTATGTCATGGAAAGAGCAGGTGTTCCTGATGTTATTGACGCTGTGTATATTGAAAATGGAAAAGGTTTTGGATTGGAATTGCCGCTTATCTCCTGAATAGACTGAATTGAGAGTGCACTTAACCCTGGCAGGTTGGCAAACGTATTGTTAAACTGTTGTGTTGCCAACAGGCGTGCTGAGCGAGCGTAAGAAGGTGACTCTGGGCACCCAGCCCACGGTGCTGAGGACCTTCCGCTCCCTGTCCACCTCCAACGTATTTGCCTGCTCCGACCGGCCCACTGTCATCTACTCCTCCAACCACAAGCTGGTCTTCTCCAATGTGAACCTCAAGGAGGTCAACTACATGTGTCCGCTCAACTCCGAGGGCTACCCCGACAGGTTAGTTAGTCAGTCACACGCATCTCAATAGTCTAAAGTGGCCTCCTTACCACCTCTTCTCCATTTTTGGAATGATGTGTGACGAATTCAACAGGTTTAAACAGTAACCTTTTTTTTTTCCCCCTGTCATCTGTCCTGTGTTTTCATCCCAGTGCAAGTAGTGGAGAGGAGACTGAGATGTCCGTTGTGTTTATTTTTCTCATTCAAGGACTAAAGAAAGAACATTTATTATTTGTTGTTGGTGTGTGGTTGTAACCTGTGTTTCTGTGTCTTTGGCAGTCTGGCTTTGGCCAACAACAGCACTCTCACCATTGGTACCATCGACGAGATCCAGAAGCTCCACATTCGCACGGTTCCCCTCTACGAGTCTCCCAGGTAAGAGGGAGCAACACCAGTAGAAATAGTTACACAGATTAGAAGTATATCTATCCAATGGATTTACCCTCTCTCCACTTTATTCTCCCTTCTCGCTCCCTCCCTCTCGCAGGAGGATCTGTTACCAGGAAGTGTCTCAGTGTTTCGGGGTGCTGTCCAGCCGTGTGGAGATGCAGGATGCCAGCGGGACTACGGCAGCAGTGCGCCCCAGCGCTAGCACTCAGGTAGCTGCACACCATCTGGTATTTCAGTGTACCACTGCCAAGGTCTCCTGTTCTGTGTCCGTATACATAAATCTTCTGAGAGTAGGGGTGCTGATCAAGGATCAAGACCTTTGGGCCCTGAGCCTTGTTTCCCGTATTCATCTGGGTTTTTTTATGATGCATCGTGACTTATGCCTTGAATACTAGTGTTGCACATCGCTTGGCTGACAATGTGTCCAGATTACTTAGTTTAGTCTAGGTTTATTGCACATGACAAAAAATAAGAAAATATCATTTTTATTTTATTTACAAGTAGATTTGTAGGTGAGGAAGAACCTAGTCCTTCTTCCCCTAGCCTTGTTGGTGTGCATAGTCTGGGTCTTCATATTTTCCCACTTTCTCCAAGTACCCCTGACTGCAGTGAATACAAACACACGTTTGTGCAAGGCACCCGTTGAATACAAACGTATTTCATTTTTGAAGATCTTAAGTACATACCTATTACATTTTACTTAAAATAAAATAGAGCTATAGATCAAATAAAAAAAATACTAGTAAAAATGGACAAGTGGTCTAAAACTGAACTACCATTTTTATTTTGGGACTCTTGCCCTCCAATAACACACTAACGTGTCTCTATACATCAAAGAAAATAAGCATAGACATAAAAGGCATGATAATTAGAAATGCATAAAATAAGCAATAGGCATATAATTTAATTATTGTATATACTATGTGTAGGCTGTGTACTCGCTATGTGTAACTTAGGGAATGGCCACCGGTATCAACGATCCACATTTAGAGCCAAACACAACAACGCATACATTGAAGAAACACAGAAAATCAACGATCAAATCGATTACATAACTGTACATGTAAACCTAGGCTTACTGCTCAAGTAGGCAAATTTGTCCAAATAAGATTCCCTCATTGTAAGCAATTATCTAGCTCACGTGCAAAAGGGTGCTATTGCTAATTAGCTAGCTCACGTGCAAATGGGTTCTAATTAACACTTGGGTGACCTTGAAGGAGACGTGAAGGTTTTCCAGTTTAAATGCGTTTGACTCCGCCTACATTGACCAGCTGCCCCATTTGACTCCGCCCACATTGAGCCGGCCCGAACTGCACACTTTCTCTGCCTTTTTCATATCTCCCCGTCTCCTCTCTCCCTACCTCTTCCCAGGCTCTGTCTAGCAGTGTGAGCTCCAGTAAGCTGTTCCCCAGCAGCACCTCCCCACACGAGACCTCCTTCGGGGAGGAGGTGGAGGTGCACAGCCTCTTGGTGGTCGACCAACACACCTTCGAGGGTAAGTTTTCCCCTTAAAACAGTCTTTATTAAAGAGAACATTTGTCAATTTGAAGTGATTGAATATGATCTGTCATCCTCCCAGTGCTCCACGCCCACCAGTTCCTCCAGAGTGAGTACGCCCTCAGCATGGTATCCTGCCGCCTGGGCAGGGACCCCTCGGTTTACTTTATCGTTGGCACAGCGATGGTCTACCCAGAGGAGGCGGAGCCCAAGCAAGGCCGCATCATCGTCTTCCACTACACTGACGGTTAGGACTAACTTTTTCTTTCTTCCATTCTCATTGTTCTTGCTCACTCTTTCCCATCATTCTTCTCCTGTTCTCTCTCGCTCACCTTTCCATGCCTCTTCCTCCCTTGATAGTGTCTGATAGCGCCTTCCTATCGATAATCATCTGTCAATAAGATAAACAAATGCTGTGAATACTGTATCAGAGAGCTACTGTATAGCACTAGCCTGAAAACCAAACTGATATGCTGCATTTCACCATTTGTTTAAAAGAATCCAAACCATTATGCTCCGTTTCACCGTTCTTCCACAGTGAAACAAATGGTTAAACAAAACATATCAGTTTGGATTTCAGGCTACTGTTACACCAGCCCTGACCCAGACTGTTATTTCTCTTTTGTTTAGGTAAGCTGCAGACGGTGGCTGAGAAGGAGGTGAAGGGAGCCGTCTACTCCATGGTGGAGTTCAATGGCAAACTGCTGGCCAGCATCAACAGCACAGTGAGTATTTCACTTTTGATGGTTTGAAAAGTAGATAAAAAAAAAAAAAAAAAACGGCTCCTATTTTACTGCAAATAGTTATAGATACTCACATGGAGGGGAATGTTTAGGTCCACTTAAATGAAAACTTTCACTTTTTTCTCATTGCTTTTAATGCATCACTAAGTGAATATTTGATTTAAGTGAAAGTTAGGATTCGCCCCATGGTACTTCGCATTAAAAAAACTAAGAAAATGAAAGGAGACATTCCACAGTTTCTCAATCCTGACATTAAAATTAGTTGAAAAAACCTTTGTGTTGCTGCCTTGTCAAATTCAGTGCTTCCTCTACAATGGACCATACTGGCCATAATGACTATGGAATGGGTTTTAGGGATAAACTTGAACTACAGAGAATTTACGAGATGAACGTACTTTGGTGCGAAAAGTGCAAATCAATCCCAGAACAACAGCAAAGGACCTTGTGAAGATGCTGGAGGAAACGGGTACAAAAGTATCTATATCCACAGTAAAACGAGTCCTATATCGACATAACCTGAAAGGCCGCTCAGCAATGAAGAAGCCACTGCTCCAAAATCGCCATAAAAAAGCCAGACTATGGTTTGCAACTGCACATGGGAACAAAGATCATACTTTTTGGAGAAATGTCCTCTGCTCTGATGAAACAAAAATAGAACTGTTTGGCCATAATGACCATTGTTATGTTTGGAGGAAAAAGGGGGAGTCTTGCAAGCTGAAGAACATCATCCCGGGGGTGGCAGCATCATGTTGTGGGGGTGCTTTGCTGCAGGAGGGACTGGTGCACTTCACAAAATAGATGGCATCATGAGGAAGAAAAAATACGTGGATATATTGAAGCATCTCAAGACATCAGTCAGGAAGTTAAAGCATACTTCCAAAGTTGTGAAAAAATGGCTTAAGGATAACAAATTCATGGTATTGGAGTGGCCATCACAAAGCCCTGACCTCAATCCTATAGAACATTTGTGGGCAGAACTGAAAAGGCGTGTGCGAGCAAGGATGCCTACAAACCTGACTCGGTTACACCAGTTCTGTAAGGAGGAATGGGCCAAAATTCACCCAACTTATTGTGGGAAGCTTGTGGGAGGCTATCCAAAATGTTTGACCCAAGTTAAACAATTTAAAGGCAATGCTATCAAATACTAATTGAGTGTATGTAAACTTCTGACCCACTGGGAATGTGATGAAAGGAAATAAAAGCTGAAATGAAATAAATCATTCTCTCTACTATTGTTCTGACATTTCACATTCTTAAAATAAAGTGGTGATCCTAACTGACCTAAGACAGTTAATTTTTACTAGGATTAAATGTCAGGAATTGTGAAACTTGAGTTTAAATGTATTTGGCTAAGGTGTATGTAAACTTCCGACTTCAACTGTACATGTCTCCTACAAAAACAACCTTGGTGCTTTCGAGTCCTTGTTACTCTGAAACTACACTGCAGCTTCCAGACTCTGCTCCTCGACAATTGTGTATGTCAATAACAACGCATCATCAATGTGCACACGCCCCAGGTGCGACTGTACGAGTGGACCGCTGAGAAGGAGCTGAGGACAGAGTGTAACCACTACAACAACATCATGGCACTCTACCTAAAGACCAAAGGAGACTTCATCCTGGTGGGAGACCTGATGAGGTCTGTACTGCTGCTGGCCTATAAACCCATGGAGGGCAACTTTGAGGAGGTAAGGAATGATACTGAGGCCCTGCCAGTGTCTCAATTCTCCACCCTTTTTCTCCTAAGAGGATGGCAGATGTGCTCAACGCCACACTTCAAGGAGGAGGGTGTTGAATTGGAACACAGACTGGGTTCCCCCTTGGAATACAGCGTTCTCCAAAATATAGATTGGAATGTGTTTATTTTGTCACTAATTTCTCATGGGTTTATATTGAGGAGGATTCAACACCAAACACTTGCAATGAATAAGAACTTGAGTGATGAGTTAGAACATTTGTTTGTTATCAATAATTGCACCTCTTGGATGAATAAAGTTTATTGAATTGAATTGAGCCACTGTTGATAAGCCTGCTTTTCCCCCTGTCACTCATCTCAGATCGCCCGTGACTTCAATCCCAACTGGATGAGTGCTGTGGAGATCCTGGACGATGACAACTTCCTGGGGGCGGAGAATGCCTTCAACCTCTTTGTGTGCCAAAAAGACAGGTGAGGTGAAATCTGGCTTTTACTCATTACCTCTAGTTCTACTGCTATTGCTTTTCCCATTTATCATCTTCTGCCTGCCTCTATATTGTTTGCTTTCTCTGCCACTTTCTCTCAATTATAATAAATTCAATGCTACTTTATTGGTATGAAATAAATGGGTACACATTGCTGAAATGTACAAATTAGTGGGTACAATAATTAGCACAAAAAGTTGAATATTTATTACTCTCTCTGAAATGTAGCTTTTTTAGAAAACATTGCCAAAGCATGAAATACTTAGGACCAAAATAGAAGTTGAGCTCTCTCCCCCTCTCTCTCCCTTGGCAGCGCGGCCACGACAGACGAGGAGCGACAACACCTGCAGGAAGTGGGCGTGTTCCACCTGGGGGAGTTTGTCAACGTCTTCTCCCATGGGTCACTGGTGCTGCAGAACCTGGGCGAGAGCTCCACCCCTACGCAGGGCTCTGTGCTCTTCGGAACCGTCAACGGCATGATCGGTAATCGCCCCCACTGCCACACGCCAGGGGTGTATTCACTATAAACCATGTGGAAGCAAACGGGGCAAAATGGGGATGGCCTAACCTGAATTTGTCCAATAAGATACCCTTGTTTTTTTCTGTTGCAGAAAGTTTTACTTTGGTTTGTTAGTTTGCAGTAATGAATACACCCCAGGGTTGTAGAACATGCAGTAGCACAAAACATTTTGTGACCGCAAGAGAAATGTGTTCTTATTGGACATGTTTCTGTAGCAGCACTTGGGTTTCAAAATGTTGTTTTTCTGGTGCCTACTGAACCAGTACTGATGCCTGTTTCAAGGTCCCGAATGCGCTTGTCTTTTTTTAGGCTATGTAATGTTACAGTGAAGCGGTCCGCTTTATAGATTTTCCTCAACTACACAAGCACCCATCTTAAGGATGAGAGGTGGGAAGCAGTGGAGAGGGGACGAAAGTCATCTCCAAGTGACTCTGTCCAAAATCAGTCACGTTACTTTCTCCATTTCTTTCATAGCCGCGTAAAAAAGAGAGGGAAATTATGCTTGGGAGTGTTCACTAAATTCTGCAATGATTATTATTTCACTGAGGCACCTTCACAATTATGCTGTAAGCTTTCCCTGGTAAGAAAGCCCTTTATCTCTGAGTAAGCAGCTCTGGTCATTCCCGGTTGACTTTTAATGAGCAATGAAGCAAAAATATATACATGCTCTTACAGCTTTTTAAAGAAGTGAACATTTCTGAGTCCCCCACAAAAAGCTGCACAACACATTTGTGTTAGTGGACATCATGTTCAGTAGGCACAAATTGCTAAAAATGCTGTTTCACCTTCTCTGTCAGACAACCCACACTCAAATTCCCTCTCAGCTTCCATCTTTTCTCCTTCACTAGGTATGAGTGACGAGCACCAGTGAGCATACGGATCTGCACACATATGGTTCTCTTTTCTCCCATAACTGACATGCCATCTGTCTTGTGTCTCTAGGTCTGGTGACCTCTCTGTCCGAGGGCTGGTACAGCCTGCTGCTGGACCTGCAGAACCGACTTAACAAGGTCATCAAGAGCGTGGGCAAGATCGAGCACAGCTTATATCCTTAACTTCTGGTGTGTGTGTACGCGGACAAAGACCTGCCCCCTGTGTATCACATTGAAAGTGCCTTTTCAGAAAAGGTGAGAGCACTGTCATGTGTACCTACCTTGACATGCGCTGTCAGAATGGTAATGGTTGTCATAACATGCCTAGCCCGTAAATGAATGAATGTCAAGGCGTCGTGTTTTACCGTGTCATGTGCGAATGAAGCGACGCCCTGAAGTTGACACGTAGCAGTGTGTATTTGACACGACTGCCTGTCATCCATATAAGATGGGACGGTGCTTGGTTACAGGGGGAGTCACAGGGAAGAATCAAAAGGTTTGTGACGGTCATGGAATTTTTTATAACGGTTTGGCCCGGTTGCTTTCCTTGGCTCATCACGCTCTAGTGACTCCTTGTTGCAGGGCTACGCACATGCAAGCTGACTTCGGTCATCAGTCGAGCGGTGTTTCCTCCGACACATTGGTGCAGCTGACTTCCAGTTTAGGCGAGCAGTGTTATAAGAAGTGGCGTGGCCAGGCATGTCATGTTTTGGAGGACGCATGACTCGAGCCTATTGGGGAGTTGCAGCAATGAGCCAAAGAATATGAAAATGGTGCCACCCTGAACACCCCTTATCTCGGTAGCTAAGCAGGGTCGGGGCTGGTTAGAACTTGGATGACCGCCTGGGAATACCAGGTGCTGTAAGCTCAAAAATGTAGTAAAACAATACCAGGCAGCCATTGTGTGTGTGTGTGTGTGTGTGTGTGCGTGTGCCCGCATCAGTTGACCAGTCAAATTGCAAGGGTTAGAGGTTCCAAGCCCGTTATATTCATTTCTGTTCACTATTTCTTTGCTGCTGCTGCAGGGAGGGGGTGTTGCCTAGGCAACCAAAGACGTGTTTAAGCAAGGAGCAACAAAGTTTCATATTGTTAAGAGTCCATGTTACCACAGTAACGGACTCAACCGCACAAATTCCCGGCTGTCCCATCTTCAGTCAGCTGTTCGTTCTTATGACGGTTATTTTATTTTCAAGACTGTCTTCATCCATAACTGTCGGTTTCACGGTTATACAGTAATTGTGCCAGACCTAAGAATCACATTTGAGAATCTTGAGACCCTTATAGTGGTCTAAAATCACTTACTATAACTTGGTTTGAAGCAGAGCTTGAATTGGTATGAAAAAGGTGCCAGTTCTCATTTTAGGGTCTGCTACTCATTACAATTATTCAGTAAAGGTGCTCATATTTTAGAGTTAACATTCTATGAGTACTCAAACCAATAAGAATGCAGGGTCCAGTACTCAAAAGGACAGAGTTCCCTGTAAGAAGAGTGTCTTTGCTGTAGGGATGTGTGTGTTATTTGTCTTCCTTGACTCTGGCACCTGGAGGTCATTCCATACAGAGCGTAAGACTGAGCAGGCCACGGGCTTCATCGACGGGGACCTCATCGAGAGCTTCCTGGACCTGGGCCGCGCCAAGATGCAGGAGGTGGTCAGCACGCTACAGGTACACACACATACACACGCTCTCTCAAGCACACTTAAACGTACGCACTCTCACACATATACACGCTCTCTCTCTCACACACACTAGCTCGCTCGCTCACACTAAAGTTACCACTCAGCTTCATGTGTCTCATAGCTGTGCGGGTCAATTCAAACTGCTGGGACAGTGAGCTGACATAACACCCTCTTCTGCGTTTCAGATTGACGACGGCAGCGGCATGAAGCGCGAAGCCACCGTGGACGAGGTCATAAAGATTGTGGAGGAGCTGACAAGGATCCACTAGCCCCAGACCCCGGCCATTAGGGAGGGAACCAGGGGGAGGGGTGGCTAGGGCTCTGTAAATACTTATAAATAAATAAAAAGGTGTTTGCATGACTGTCCTCCAGACTTGAAATGAATTTACACATTTTTTTCATCCGATCCCAGACGGGTCACATCAATAATGGCCTGTCGACCATAACGAAGATGAGGAGCGAAGGGACTGGCCAGTACGCCATAAGTTATGGCGTACTGGCCAGGGGGCGGCCAGATCACTGCAGTGCGAGGATGCGGAGAGAGATCCACTAAAGTAGGAATGATTGATGTCTGGAGAGAACATAAGTAAGAGAGGAGGAAGGAATGGGTGGAAAACGATACATTCTTAGCTATTTTGTCTTTGCCGTTTCTCCATGTTTCTTTTAATAAAGGTTGCTTTAGTACTGTACCTCTGTGTTCAGCTCTTTGTGTTTCATGAATGGTGCACAGAGGTCTCCGATCTTTCCAGTGATGATATACATTTAATTTTCACTTCTGAGCATTAACTTAAATCGGTTTCAAAGCATGTCCAAAGTCCTACACCACAGTGCAATTTTAAAAGTAATTTATATAAGCGCATATGCCAACCAACAATTACATACAGCGGGTGAAATAAGTATTGAACACATCACCATTTTTCTCAGTAAATATATTTCCAAAGGTGCTATTGACATGAAAGTTTCACCAGATGTTGGTAACAACCCAAGTAATCCATACATACAAAGAAACCAAAACAAATAAGTTCAGAAATTAAGTTGTAATAATGTGAAATGACACAGGGAAAAATTATTGAACACATGAAGGGAAGTTCAAAAAGGCATGGAAAGCCAAGACAACAGCTGAAAACTATCAGTAATTAAAAAGCAATCCAGCCCCCTGTCAGTGCAAATTAATATCAGCTGGTTCAGTTCAAACTGATGGCCTACAAAAAGGTCTCATTGCCAAGGTCTCACAAGACATCTCATGATGGGTAAAAGCAAAGAGCTGTCTCAAGACATTCGCAACCTAATTGTTGCAAAACATAATGATGTGCATTGGTTATAGGCACATTTCTAAGCTTCTGAATGTTCCAGTGAGCACTGTTGGGGCCATAATACGGAAGTGGAAAGACAATCATTTCACCATAAATTCCACTTCCGTATTATGGCCCCAACAGTGCTCACTGGAACATTCAGAAGCTGTTTGTCACAAGGCATAAGAAAGGGGTAAAAGATGTATTAACAAAGTCTGAGAGTATTTGTAGTAAGTCATGGTGCATATTGTGACGGTGTGCGGTGACATCAGGGTTCCAAAGGAACCAGAATGCGCTTTGCTCGGGCTATGAGATAAGTACTTAGCTATAATTATTACATGACAGTTATCTACAGACAGAGTTCCTGGGTTACCAGGTGGGGAACGCTGGTCAATCAATGATTAATTAACTGCCAGGAAGAAGGCTGGTATTGAATAACCCTGGGCCCGTATTCATATTGCATCTAGGATCAGGTCCCCCTGTCCATGTAATGTTTTTTTCAATGTGGTCTAAAAGGAACATCTGATCCTAAATCGGCACTCCTACTCTGAGACGCTTGATACGTACGGTCCCTGATGTAGGCTAGACCCTTAACAGAATTACATCTACAAAGATGGTTCAACCGATTGATGCCATATAACAGAGAAGCACTACTGCCGACATGAGGTAACTAGACCACATGTCCACTGTAGCTGAACAGAGGCACTTAAGTATAAGTAGTTAGACAGGCTCTTAAGACACGCCAGAGAGGCATTATCTGCCTATGTCAGCTGTACTCCAGAACGTCCATAACATGCTCTGCCAGGACAAGACCTCTTTGTTAAATCAAACAGTATGCCTAATTTATTTTCTCCCTTGTCTGGCAGTGCTTTGTTTTGATGACGAACATGGAGCCAACATGCTGCGTTACAGCAGCTGAGGAGGTGATCCTGGCCTTGTGTCTGTCATCCGATGAAAGCAATGGGAACGAATCCATTTGATTGAGGTATCGCAGCACTTTGGATTTGAAATTATACATTGACTATGAGGTTAAAGTGCAGACTGTCATCTTTAATTTGAGGGTATTTTCATACATATCGGGTGGCAGGTAGCCTAGCGGTTAAGAGTGTTGGGCCAGTAACTGAAATGTTCAAAACCCCCAAACTGACTAGGGGACAAATCTGTTGACGTGCCCTTGAGCAAGGCACTTAACCCTAATTGCCTCGGTAAGTCCCTCTGGATAAAGCGCGTCTGCTAAATGACTCAAATATAGAAATTACTTTTTGTATACGAACCGTGTGTATTTCATGGAATTCACTGCATTGCACTCATCAAACTGATAACAATAAAATCTATGTAATTAATAAAATACTTATTAAATAACTTATTTTTAATGTTAATTAATCATCATTTTAATGTATCCTTTTTAACTCCTTGAGTAAAAGGAGTTTCAGAAGGAGGCTCATAAGAATGTTGCCAGATATACAACCAAAATGGTTTTACAGATGCTGGATGACGAAGCCATTGGTGCCTTTAACTCAGTCTGAGGTATCCAATTCAGATGACACAAACTACAGTATGTGCCTGGTAGTCTAGCTGTCCTAGATAATTCTACAGGGAGGGGGTGAGTGAAAACCAGTCAAATAGACTGAGTAAAACGGGGGCTTACTGGAGTGAACATCCCCCCTCCCCCACAAGGCAGGACCAGAAGCCATAACATCCTGAAGAGCTGCCCAGGGCCTGTGACGGGGTCAACAGTTGTGTCACCAAAATATCCCTGGGAGCTGTTAATTAGTGACAATGTCATTGAGGAGGTCCTAAAGTGTACACATTTAGGACGGAGAACAGTGACACCAAAAGGGAAATAGTGGAGAGAGGTCAACCAAGAGGCCTTTATTGGTTTAACCCTCCTCGACAGCATGGAGAATATTTTTAATTTAACTAGGCAAGTCAGTTAAGAACAAATTCTTATTTAGAATGACAACTTACCAGGGAACAGTGGGTTAACTGCCTTGTTCAGGGGCAGAACGACAGATTATTTACCTTGTCAGCTCAGGGATTTGATTCAGCAACCTTTCGGTTACTGGCCCAACATCCTAACCACTAGGCTTCCTGCCGCCCCAGCTGGGATGTCTCCACATGGGATCTATTTTTGGATCCACTGCAGAATCCACTGTATAAAGCCACCATGTCGGTCAGAAGAAATTAGTGTATCTGTCGCTACCTGAGGCTTGATGACAAGATGACCAGAGTGTTCAGAGAGACCACCCGGCAGCCTTCCGGTATGTGTGGGACTTTTTCCTAGCAAACTGTAGAGGAAGGTTCATCCCCAGCGACTGCGTCACAGTGGATAAGCAGCTTTCCTCCAGATGTGACCCTTGGCATTCCATCCAAAGAGTTCAATTTTGGTTTCATCAGACCAGAGAATGTTGTTGTCATGGTCTGAGAGTCCTTTAGGTGCCTTTTGACAAACTCCAAGCGGGCTGTTATGTGCCTTTTACTGAGGAGTGGCTTCCATCTGGCCACTCTACCATAAAGACCTGATGGTTGTCGTTCTGGAAGGTTCTCCCATCTCCACAGAGGAACTCTGGAGCTCTGTCAAAGTGACCATCGAGTTGCTGGTCACCTCCCTGACCAAGGACCTTCTCCGATTGCTCAGTTTGGCCGGGTGGTGAGTTTTAGGAAGAGTCTTGGTGTTTCCAAACTTCTTCTATTTAAGAATGATGAAGACCACTGTGTTCTTGGGGATCTTCAATGCTGCATATATTTTTTGGTACCCTTCCCCAGATCTGTGCCTCGACACAATTCTGTCTTGGTGCTTTGTTTCACACTTGTGGAACAAAGTGTGAAAAAAGTCAGGGGGTCTCAATACTTTCCGAAGGCACTGTATGTACTGTATATGTATACCGCCTGAATTTAGAATGGATTAAATTGAGATTTTGTGTTACTGGTCTAAACACAATGCCCCATCATGTCAAAGTGGAATTATGTTTTTCAAAATGTTTACAAATTCATAAAAATGTAAAGCTGAATTGTCTAGGGTCAATAAGTATTCAATCATTTTTGATATGGCAAGCCTAAATAAGTTCAGGAGTAAAATTTGCTTAACAAGTCAAATAAGTCAGTTGCATGGACTCACTGTGTGCAATTAAAGTGTTTATCATGAATTTTTCATGATTATCTGTAAGGTCCCTCACCTTGACGACCTTATACCTAGCGATGCTTGGGGAAATGGTCACAACGAGGGACCAGCATGTGTGTGTTTCAGGGGAAGGGGGTGTATCTGATCTCCATCATCTAGGACTTGACAATGGTCAATCAATTTTTTTTTCTGGGGTTAATTGGCTGGTACCGCAGGTTTATTCCCCACTTTGCATCACTGGCTACACCTCTGACTGATCTGACCAAGAAGAGTCCGGCTAAAGTTTGTTGGACGAATGAGTGTGAAGAAGCCTTCAAATCACTGAAAGACTTGCAATGTCATGAACCAGTATTGCAGAGTCCTAAATTCTCTAAGAGATGTATTGTACAGGTGGACGCTTCTGACGTGGGCTTGGGAGCAGTACTAATCCAGGGAGAGGCTCGTGATGAGAGACCAGTGCTATTTCTGAGCAGAAAACTCTTTGAAAGAGAGCGGAAATACTCAACCATTGAGAAGGAAGGTCTTGCCGTTAAGTGGGCTGTGGACTCCCTGCGGAACTACTTGCTTGGGCGTGAATTCACATTAAGAACTGATCATCGAGCACTGAAATGGATGCAAACCATGCAGAACAGTAACTCAAGGATACTACGCTGGTGTCTGACTCTGCAGCCTTATGTCTTTTCAATTGAGCACTCTCCGGGTAAGAAAAACCTTATGTTGTTGTAGCTGCTTGACAAAGAAATTTCCCCCTCGGGGTTCAATAAAGTATCTATCTATCTATCTATCTATCTATCTATCTATCTATCTATCTATCTATCTATCTATCTATCTATCTATCTATCTATCTATCTATCTATCTATCTATCTATCTATCTATCTATCTATCTATCTATCTATCTATCTGCATTTGTAAATCAAGTCCTTTCTTGAGTTGGGCTCAGGGATGGAACAACTGTTGAGCATCTGAGCTTATGGTTGTTTGTGGGGGAAAGGCGTTGAGTGTGTGTGTGTGTACCCCACATCTGTTGCTAGGGGGGAATGATGTTAGGGACAAAATAGGATGAATCCCAATAATTGTTTGATAAAATAATAATTGCTTGCCAAAAATGTAATTTTTGGAATGGCAATCCTGGTTGTAGATAACAATAATTCGCATGTACTGCCTACATTATTATGCATATTATTTTGTTCATTATGTAAATTAACATCTGCAGGATTTTTAATATATATATTTTTTTATAGCTATAATAAGAAGGTGGCAGGTAGCCTAGTGGTTAGGGCGTTGGGCCAGTAACCGAAAGGTAGCGGGATCGAATCCCCGAGCTGACAAGGTAAAAATCTGTTGTTCTGCCACTGAACACGGCAGTTAACCCACTATTCCCCGGTAGGCTGTCATTGTAAATAAGAATTTGTTCTTAACTGACTTGCCCAGTTAAATAGAGCTTAAATAAATAATATATATATATATATAACACATGGAATCATGAAGTAATTAAAAAAGTGTTCAAAATATATTTTATATTTGAGATTCTTCAAAGTAGCCACCCTTTGCCTTGATGACAGCTTTGCACACTCTTGGCATTCTCTAAACCAGTTTCATTAGGTAGTCTACCTGGAATGCATTTCAATGAACCATGATTCATGGTTACTACATGATTACTACAAGTTTTGATGTCTTCACTATTACTCTACAATGTAGAAAATAGTTAAAAAAATAAAGAAAATCCCTTGAATGAGTAGGTGTCCAAACCTTTGACTGGTACATACAGTCGTGGCCAAATGTTTCGAGAATGACACAAGTATTGGTCTCCACAAAGTTTGCTGCTTCAGTGTTCTTAGATCTTTATGTCAGTAGTTACTATGGTACACTGAAGTATAATTACAAGTATTACATAAGTGTAAAAGGCTTTCATTGACAATGACATTCAGTTTATGCAAAGAGTCAATATTTGCTGTTTTGACCCTTCTTTTTCAAGACCTCTGCAATCCGCCCTGGCATGCTGTCAATTAACTTCTGGGCTTCATAATGACTGATGGCAGGCCATTCTTGCATAATAAATGCTTGGAGTTTGTCAGAAGTTGTGGGTTTTTGTTTGTCCACCCGCCTCTTGAGGATCGACCACATGTTCTCAATGGGATTAAGGTCTGGGGAGTTTCCTGGCCATGGACCCAAAATGTCGATGTTTTGTTCTCCGAGCCACTTAGTTATCACTTTTGCCTTATAGCAAGGTGCTCCATCATGTTGGAAAAGGCATTGGTCGTCACCAAACTGTTCTTGGATGGTTGGGAGAAGTTGCTCTCGAAGGATGTGTTGGTACCATTCTTTATTCATGGCTGTGTTCTTAGGCAAAATTGTGAGTGAGCCCACTCCCTTGGCTGAGAAGCAACCCCACACATGAATGGTCTGAGGATGCTTTACTGTTGGCATGACACAGGACTGATGGTAGCACTCACCTTGTCTTCTCCGGACAAGGTGTTTTCCGGATGGCCCAAACAATCGGAAAGGGGATTCATCAGAGAAAATGACTCTACCCCAGTCCTCAGCAGTTCAATCCCTGTACCTTTTGCAGAATATCAGTCTGTCCATGATGTTTTTCCTGGAGAGAAGTGGCTTCTTTGCTGCCCTTCTTGACACCAGGCCACCCTCCTTTTAAAGCTTCCAGTCTGTTATTCTGACTCAATCAGCAAGACAGAGTGACCTCCAGCCTTGTCCTCGTCAACACTCTCACCTGTGTTAACGAGACAATCACTGACATGATGGCGGCCGGTCCTTTTGTGGCAGGGCTGAAATGCAGTGGAAATGTTTTTTGGGGGATTAAGTTCATTTTCATGGCAAAGAGGAACTTTGCAATTAATTGCAATTCATCTGATCACTCTTCATGACATTCTGGAGTATATGCAAATAGCCATCATATACATACATACATACAGTGGGGAGAACAAGTATTTGATACACTGCCGATTTTGCAGGTTTTCCTACTTGCAAAGCATGTAGAGGTCTGTAATTTTTATCATAGGTACACTTCAACTGTGAGAGATGGAATCTAAAACAAAAATCCAGAAAATCACATTGTATGATTTTTAAATAATTAATTAGCATTTTATTGCATGACATAAGTATTTGATCACCTACCAACCAGTAAGAATTCCGGCTCTCACAGACCTGTTCGTTTTTCTTTAAGAAGCCCTCCTGTTCTCCACTCATTACCTGTATTAACTGCACCTGTTTGAACTCGTTACCTGTATAAAAGACACCTGTCCACACACTCAATCAAACAGACTCCAACCTCTCCACAATGGCCAAGACCAGAGAGCTGTGTAAGGACATCAGGGATAAAATTGTAGACCTGCACAAGGCTGGGATGGGCTACAGGACAATAGGCAAGCAGCTTGGTGAGAAGGCAACAACTGTTGGCGCAATTATTAGAAAATGGAAGAAGTTCAAGATGACGGTCAATCTCCCTCGGTCTGGGGCACCATGCAAGATCTCACCTCGTGGGGCATCAATGATCATGAGGAAGGTGAGGGATCAGCCCAGAACTACACGGCAGGACCTGGTCAATGACCTGAAGAGAGCTGGGACCACATTCTCAAAGAAAACCATTAGTAACACACTACGCCGTCATGGATTAAAATCCTGCAGAACACGCAAGGTCCCCCTGCTCAAGCCAGCGCATGTCCAGGCCCGTCTGAAGTTTTCCAATGACCATCTGGATGATCCAGAGGAGGAATGGGAGAAGGTCATGTGGTCTGACGAGACAAAAATAGAGCTTTTGGTCTAAACTCCACTCGCTGTGTTTGGAGGAAGAAGAAGGATGAGTACAACCCCAAGAACACCATCCCAACCGTGAAGCATGGAGGTGGAAACATCATTCTTTGGGGATGCTTTTCTGCAAAGGGGACAGGACGACTGCACCGTATTGAGGGGAGGATGGATGGGGCCATGTATCGCGAGATCTTGGCCAACAACCTCCTTCCCTCAGTAAGAGCATTGAAGATGGGTCGTGGCTGGGTCTTCCAGCATGACAACGACCCGAAACACACAGCCAGGGCAACTAAGGAGTGGCTCCATAAGAAGCATCTCAAGGTCCTGGAGTGGCCTAGCCAGCCTCCAGACCTGAACCCAATAGAAAATCTTTGCAGGGAGCTGAAAGTCCGTATTGCCCAGCGACAGCCCCGAAACCTGAAGGATCTGGAGAAGGTCTGTATGGAGGAGTAGGCCAAAATCCCTGCTGCAGTGTGTGCAAACCTGGTTAAGAACTACAGGAAACGTATGATCTCTGTAATTGCAAACAAAGGTTTCTGTACCAAATATTAAGTTCTGCTTTTCTGATGTATCAAATACTTATGTCATGCAATAAAATGCAAATTAATTACTTAAAAATCATACAATGTGATTTTCTGGATTTTTGTTTTAGATTCCGTCACTCACAGTTGAAGAGTACCTATGATAAAAATTACAGACTTCTACATGCTTTGTAAGTGGGAAAACCTGCAAAATCGGCAGTGTATCAAATACTTGTTCTCCCCACTGTACATACATACATACATACATACATACATACATACATACATACATACATACATACATACATACATACATACATACATACATACATACATACATACATACATACATACATACAGTTGAAGTCGGAAGTTTACATACACTTAGGTTGAAGTCATTAAAACTCATTTTTCAACCACTCCACAGATTTCATGTTAACAAACTATAGTTTTGGCAAGTCGGTTAGGACATCAACTTTGTGCATGACACAAGTAATTCTTCCAACAATTGTTTACAGACAGATTATTTCACTTATAATTCACTATATCACAATTCTAGTGGGTCAGAAGTTTACATACACTAAGTTGACTGTGCCTTTAAACAGCTTGGAAAATTCCAGAAAATGATGTCATGGCTTTAGAAGCTTCTGATAGGATAATTTACATAATTTGATTCAATTGGAGGTGTACCTGTGGATGTATTTCAACGCCTACCTTCAAACTCAGTGCCTCTTTGCTCGACATCATGGGAAAATCAAAAGAAATCAGCCAAGACCTCAGAAAAAAAGTCTGGTTCATCCTTGGGAGCAATTTCCAAACGCCTGAAGGTACCACATTCATCTGTACAAACAATAGTACACAAGTATAAATACCATGGGACCACACAGCCGTCATACCGCTCAGGAAGTAGACGCGTTCTCTCTCCTAGAGATGAGTGTACTTTAGTGCGAAAAGTGCAAATCAATCCCAGAACAACAACAAAGGACCTTGTGAAGATGCTGGAGGAAACAGGTACAAAAGTATCTATATCCACAGTAAAACGAGTCCTATATCAACATAACCTGAAAGGCCGCTCAGGTTAAAAAAGCCAAAATTCACCCAACTTATTGTGGGAAGCTTGTGGAAGGCTACCCGAAACGTTTGACCCAAGTTAAACAATTTAAAGGCAATGCTACCAAATACTAATTGAGTGAATGTAAACTTCTGACCCACTGGGAATGTGATGAAAGAAATAAAAGCTTAAATAATTCACACACGCACGCAGTAAAAACGATCTAGCTGTTGATCTTGGTCTACACATGTCCAACTGATGTTATGTTAAATATTATCCACTCGAAGCCAGTTGTACAGTTTAGAAAAACGAAAACAACCTTTATTCCACATACAAGTTAAATTATACATATTCCACTGTTAGATAATAAAAATAAAACATAGCAGGCCTCTCTTAAAGTGACAGTACACAAAATGATACATGAAATAGCCCATTCTAATATATCCATAAAGCATTAAACTCAGCCAGGTTTAAAACCAAAAAATACTGATTCGTCACATCTAATTCACTGTCACTCTTCAAACATTCAAAAAAATGTATAATATATAGTATTATTCAATAATAATAAACCAACTTGATTCATACAATGTAGATCATGTTTGCAATAAGGCACTAAATTAAAACTGCAAAAAATGTGGCTAAAACATTTACTATGTCCTTAATACAAAGCATTATGTTTGTGGCAAAGCCAACACAACACATAACTGAGCACCACTCTACATATTTTAAAGCATGGTGGTAGCTGCATCAAGTTATGGGTATGCTTGACATCGACAAGGACTAGGGAGACATCTAAGACATCTGTGGCATTGTGTTATTTTTTTCTTGGATAAAAATAAACAGAATAGCGCTGAATACAGGCAAAATCCTAGAGGAAACTCTAGGATTTTTATTTTAAGAATGTGAAATGTCAGAATAATAGTAGAGAGAATGATTTATTTGAGCTTTTATTTATTTCATCTAATTCCCAGTGGGTCAGAAGTTTACATACACTCAATTAGTATTTGATAGCATTGCCTTTAAATTGTTTAACTTGGGTCAAACGTTTCGGGTAGCCTTCCACAAGCTTCCCACAATAGGTTGGGTGAATTCTGGCCCATTCCTCCTGACACAACTGGTTTAACTGAGTCAGGTTTGTAGGCCTCCTTGCTCACACACGCCTTTTCAGTTCTGCACACACCATTTCTATAGGATTGAGGTCAGGGCTTTGTGATGGCCACTCCAATACCTTGACTTTGTTGTCCTTAAGCCATTTTGCCACAACTTTGGAAGTATGCTTGGGGTCATTGTCCATTTTGGAAGACCCATTTGCGACCAAGCTTTAACTTCCTGACTGATGTCTTGAGATGTTGCTTCAATATATCCACATAATTTTCCTTCCTCATGATGCCATCTATTTTGTGAAGTGCACCAGTCCCTCCTGCAGCAAAGCACCCCCACAACATGATGCTGCCACCCCCGTGCTTCACGGTTGGGATGGTGTTCTTCGGCAAGACTCCCCCTTTTTCCTCCAAACATAATGATGGTTGTTATGGCCAAACAGTTCTATTTTTGTTTCATCAGACCAGAGGACATTTCTCCAAAAAGTACGATCTTTGTCCCTATATGCAGTTACAAACCATAGTCTGGCTTTTTTTATGGCGGTTTTGGAGCAGTGGCTTCTTCCTTGCTGAGTGACCGATATAGGACTCGTTTTACTGTGGATATAGATACTTTTGTACCTGTTTCCTCCAGCATCTTCACAAGGTCCTTTGCTGTTGTTCTGGGATTGATTTGCCCTTTTCGCACCAAAGTACGTTCATCTTTAGGAGACAGAACGCATCTCCTTCCTGAGCAGTATGACAGATGCGTGGTCCCATGGTGTTTATACTTGCGTACTATTGTTTTTACAGATGAACATGGTACCTTCAGGATGAACCAGACTTGTGGAGGTCTACAATTATTTTTCTGAGGTCTTGGCTGATTTATTTTCCCATGATGTCGAGCAAAGAGGCACTGAGTTTGAAGGTAGGCCTTGAAATACATCCACAGGTACACCTCCAATTGACTCAAATTATATCAATTAGCCTATCAGAACCTTCTAAAGCCATGACATCATTTTCTGGAATTTTCCAAGCTGTTTAAAGGCACAGTCAACTTAGTGCATGTAAACTTCTGACCCACTGGAATTGCGGTATAGTAAATTATAAGTAAAATAATCTGTCTGTAAACAATTGTTGAAAGAATTACTTGTGTCATGCACAAAGTAGATGTCCTAACCAACTTGGCAAAATTATAGTTTAACATGAAATCTGTGGAGTGGTTGAAAAATAGAGTTTTAATGACTTCAACCTAAGTGTATGTAAACTTCCGACTTCAACTGTATATATATTATAGTGATCAGTCCTTTCGTGATCACAGATAAAGGCATGCCGTTTCGATTCCCAGTTTAATTGTTTTTCAAAACAAAATTGGGTGAGCAATAATAGGACCAAAGCGTAGTTTAACATTTGTTTAAGGGATATATCAGTGAAGACCAGCTCTTCCAGTGCAATAGGAGACACAATATTTATGCCCATCCTCAGCCAGTGTGGGGCTGGAAGAATTTAGTCTAAACAAATTTAGGATGGGACAAATGCTAGTGCCTGGATATACAACTTAAAGTTTGGTATGGATGGGCCTCCTATGTCTTTCCCTCTTTGCAAGTTTGTTCATTTTTATCTTGGCTCGCTTACCTTTCCATATACATTTTGAGACTGCACTATGGATGTTATCCCAATAGCCAGAAGGTGGAGACAAGGGTAACATTGAACTACAGAAGTTCAGCCATGGCAATATATTAATTTTGACAATAAGATATTCTGCCGGTTAAAGCAAGTGGGATATTGGTCTAGGTAAAATACGTCCGACATAGATACCATATTCAGTCAATCCATTTTGCCTTCTGTTGGAAATGTCTTTATTCTATAGCAGGGGAGCACAACTCAGGCCCTCAAGTCCAGAAGTGCTGCACCATGTGCAGTTGCCAAATGTTGTCGAACGTTGCAGATAGAAATGCCACGAATAGAGCCAACATGATTCCTTGTTCTACATGTCAGAGGCACGTTTGTTCTACATATTTCTATCTTCCAAAATCGTAAGTCTTGCTGAACTCGCACCTGATTTTACTTTCTACCTGGTACTTAATTGGTACTGTATTGTGATTGGCCGGAGAGTGTGCACCACTGTTTCCAATGTAGAAATCAGTCCCTATAAAAAAAAAAGTTTTTTTTTTTTTACAAAATAAGTTCAACCATTGTCATGTTTGCACTCCAAGTCAGCTCTCCGTCTTTGCTGTTTCATTAACTCAGTCAGTGGCCTCAGAGCGATGAGAAGACGGGGGAGTGGAGAAGTGAAAGAGGGCAACCGCATGTATATGTTTTATTGGTGGTTATGCAATGGGTTTTGAGGCCCTAAAGTAAATATATACTGAACAAAAAATATAAAAGTAAAATGTAAAGTGTTGGTTTAATGAGCAATGGCAATTTTAATGCACAGAGATACCGTGATCAGATCCTGAGGCCCATTGTCGTGCCATTCATCCGCCATCCCCTCATGTTTCAACATGGTAATGCTCTGCCCCATGTTGCAAGGATCTGTACACAATTCCTGTAAACTGTCCCAGTTCTTCCATGGCCTGCATACTCACCAGACATGTCACCCATTGAGCATGTTTTGGATGCTCTGGATTGACGTGTTCGACAGTGTGTTCCAGTTCCCGCCAATATCCAGCAACTTCACACAGCCATTTGAGAGGAGTGGGACAACATTTCACAGGCCATAATTAACAGCCTGATCAAGTCTATGCAAAGATGTGTTGCGCTGCATGAGGCAAATGGTGGTCAAACCAACTGGTTTTCTGATCCATGCCCCTACCTTTTTTTAAGGTACAGTATCTGTGACCAACAGAAGCACATCTGTATTCCCAGTTGTGCCTAATGAATTTATTTCAATTGACTGATTTACTTTTATGAACTGTAACTCAGTAAAATCTTAGAAATAGTTGAATGTTGCATTTGAACAAAAATATAGTGTAACTTAAGGAAGTGAAATGTAATCACCAAAGCATGTTTTAACCCATTACACCCTATAATAACATACCTGTAAATATTTGTATTTTTTATTTATTCAACCTTTATTTAACTATGCTAGTCAGTTAAGAAATAATTCTTATTTACAATGACGGCCTACACCGGCCAAACCCGTACGACACTGGGCCAATTGTGCGCCGCCCTAATACCTTAGGAAAATTAGTGGAAAAAAGTATAATTCATTCGATATAAAATAGGCTATATGAATTTGAATTAGTCTATTTTGCATTTTTGGTCAATATGACATGCCTAAAAGATCAAATTGAAATATTTGTCAATTTAGTGTATTTCCATCCAAATATCAAATAATAACCTTTTTCAATTACACAAATGTTTACCATTGAAGAGTCTTATAGTTAACCCTCCAGTATGTTAAGCCCTAGAAACATGGAGATATGTACAGTATGTTGTTGATGCAAAAAATATGAATTAACTGTGTGTGCATGCGTGCACTACCTGTCCAGTCAAAGATGTGGTGGACATGAAATACACCTGTTACCTACCATTGGCTAGTGTTAACTGTAGCATCTGAAGACATAGGCGGTTTTCTCAGGGGCGGGGGGGGGGGGTAGATCAGCTTTAATATTGCAGATACATTGTAGCTTCCATTAATGTAATTCTTTGCATCATTTCCAATCCCCCATATCTTTTTTGTAAATATATATATAATATTTTTCTCCCCAATTTCGATCTTGTCTCACCGCTGCAACTCCGCAACGCGCTCAGGAGGCGAAGGTCGAGTCATGCGTCCCCGCCAAACCGCGCTTCTTAACACCCGCCCGCTTAACCTGCGAAGCCAGCTGCATCAATGTGTCAAACACTGTTCAACTGATGACCGAAGTCAGCCTGCAGGCGCCCAGCCTGCCACAAGGAGTCGCTAGAGCACGATGAGCCAAGTAAAGCCTCCCGGCAAAACCCTCCCCTAACCTGGACGATGCTGGACCAATTGTGCGCCGCCCTATGGGACTCCCGATCACAGCCGGGTTGTGACCACAAAAACATTTCTAATCAAAAGTTGTTTTCTGATGTTCTCATGCATTTGGTATGGAAGACTGTGTGGTCTACCTAGCTAAACGACTGTAGACATGGGACACACAGAAGTTGGCTCAATGTGAATGTAATAACATTGACGAGAACTGTGAGAAAGAAATGCACCAAGGCCACAGCAGGGAGACGTTGTATAGGATTTTGACAGATTCTGTGACAGTCAGATCTCTCGAGACATTTAGCAGCCTAGAATGACTCGTTGGTTTTGTTGATCTGTGCAGCACTCTAGATGGGCCTAGGGACCATTGTCTATTTTCATGGGTTTTGTGAACATCCAGACATTCTTAGTATTGAAGTTGCTATACTGATATACTTGTATATAAAATAAATTAAATAAGTATTATTATGAATTCACTGGTACAATGCATTCTAATTTACTGTATTTCTTGATGGTGGAAGAAAAAACCTCAAGGAAAAGTCGATTTGAACGAACCAAACATTTAGTAAGCACCATTCTAAGAGCCATGCACTTTAGTACTCACATGGCCTGTCTCACGAAATGCACTCTTGACCTGCATTCCTTAGCTCTGCTCTTGTTTCAGAACAATTAGATTATAGAATGATTCCAAATAATTTAAAACATATTTTAAAAAAGGATTACATCTCTATACGTATTTCTATATATTACATGTATATGTTGACCACAAAATGAGTGAATAACATTTAATTGAACAAAAACCACCCATCGGCTCCCGATATGACATTGTGGTTGTTTTACAGTACAGGTTGTTGTGAAGACGTTACATGAGGATTGGTCGGCGAGGGCGTCGCTGAGAAAGGTAGAGTAGAGGAAGGGGAGAGGGTCTGCGGGAGGGGAGGGTGGGTGTGTGCCTCCCTCATTCCCAGAGTGCTTTCGGGCTAAGAGGGGACGATGCTAGGCGTAGAAGGTCTCCACTTTGACTGCTTGGCAGAACATCGTCATAGAGAAGACCAAACCCAGAATCTACACAAAGGGAACACATACACAACCAAAATCAATGTGACACAACTACATCATCAATAAAGTGGCCAAGTCCGAATCCCCACACTTGCATCCTAAATAGTAGGCCATTTGAGTATGTGAAACATTTTTGTTTTATAGCATGGGACATTTAGAAAATCTAGTATACTTGCCCGGATGTCATACTCATTTCGGCATTGACAACAGCTGATAATCACATATGGGGATTTGCTACCGAATTTAACCAATAACGCGAAATCGCACAAAACATATTCTCAGTATGCGAAAACAGAACGTTTTATAGTATATAATTTTTTTTAAATCTAGTATTTTATTTTGTATTTATTTAACCTTTATTTAACAAGGCTAGTCAGTTAAGAACAAATTCTTATTTACAATGACAGCCTAAGCTGGGCCAATTGTGTGCCGCCCTATGGGACTCCCAATCATGGCTGGTTGTGATACAGTCTGGATTCGAACCAGGTTGTCTGTAGTGACACCTCTTAGACCACTGCGCCACTTGGGAGCCCAGTAGGGTTTAAATGCCAGGATGTTATACTCATTTTGTCTCTTCCTCTAGTAGAATTCGATGCACACTTGCGTTGGAAGAGGTGGGCTACAAGTGATAGGCCCTAGTTCTCTTCAAGTATCCAAACAACAAAACTAGGCTACTTAATTGGGAAGATGTCAAATAGCGAAGCTTCTGCGGTGGTGTTCAAATATAGGCTAAGTAGTTTTTGTTCTCCTTAACATGATCACGAGTACTGTATCGTAGGCTACATCTTTTTTTATTTTTTTACCCAAAGTGGATTTCTGTTTTCTCATTGAAAAGTGTTTCTTGTTCTCTTGGCCTTCATCAGAGCTTTAAAAACTAAATACTAAAACATCTTTTGATTTCTGAATGTGTCAGCACCAGGCTGCATAATTGATCTCATGTTAATCATGCCTTTTGAGTTGAACATATATATTGTTTTAGCTCGTTCCCAATAATCAGTGTTTTAGTTTATTGTTGTTAGTTTATGTTGCGGTTCTGAATTTGCCATGCACCCGACTGTCCACGGTTTTCTGTGCAATAGCCTTTTGATTTGAAAAGTTTTGGTGTGAGTACTAGGCTATTTAATTAATATACGATACAGCACTTTGGTTTCACTAATAAATATGTTGAAATGGAACCAAATTATCTGTTTCTGTCTTCAGTCCTTTTTAAATAGGATAAAAGGGCTATATGGGCTACGGTATAGGTCAAATGTGATAGTCTGCCTATAACCAGACTGAGTAGGCCTATAACTCCATTGAGTGTAGAGAAATTAAATAGGAAATTAGCTATTATCAGGGTGGTTAACAGTGGTGTGTATTCATGAATGCCAAGGTAAGCCAGCCCCCCAAAAAAGTGTCCAAGGAAGCCAGCTTGGATTTTGGCGTCACTACTATCAAATCCCATTGAGAGCATACATCAAAAACTTGAATTGTTGTGTTGTTGTCCTCCGGTAGCTAAAATTGGCCCTTTCCTAAATTAGCCATTGATGGAGATAGGGATTTGGACTTGATTGATTATAGCAGCGATTCAGATCCAACCGTTAATTCATACATTGTTGTGCCAATGGCCTGAGAGGATGGAAGTTCAATATGTAGCTAGATGTAGAAGGCTAATGTTAGCTAGCTAACGTTGCCCATGAATGGAAGTTAGGCTAGCGAGCAAGCATTTTAGCCAGGTAGCCAACAAAAAATAAAAGCGTGTACTGTATGACAAAGTGATAGACCGTTTCATCAACATGAAAGAGAGGAGGATGGCATTGGCGTTTCTCTACAAGTAGGGTGAGTCAACACATTCTTCTACTTGCGCGCACACAGAAATCAGAACTATGGTTTCCCAGTTATTTTACCCACGCACCGCTACTGCTGGTTAATGCGATGCATGTCTGTTGAATTTGTAACAATCCACACGCACTTGGCCCTGCCCCACCTACTCAGCCAGTCAGGAGCCACTACTGCGTTGCTGTCGTGGCATACTGTATACTTTTTACAACGCTGCGTGCTAAAGAGTATGCGACGATGAGTACATAGTATGCAGTTTAAGTATATAGTAAGCTAGTATGGGTATTCGGACACGGCCAGTGTCTCCATTGAGAATAAAAGGTACAACCTCAAATTGAATTGGAATACACTGTAATAGTTAACAATAGTGGCTTAATTTCAAATCATCAAATTTCTTAACGATTATTAGTAATATTAGCCTGGTTCCAGATCTGTTCAATATGTGCTTTAACCAACTCTGACTTTTGTTGTCATGCCATTCAGTCTGACCCCAATGCAAGCTACAATAAATGTTCATATGCGCAGATATTTGGAATGGGGTCTGTATAGCAAAGACAACAATGGTCAAAGTTGGAAAAGCACATGCCGATCTTCTGGTGCCAAGCTAAGATGCTGTGGTTCCCTGTCAATAGACATCCTTATACAATGCTACCCACTGAAACATAGGCATTCAAAGCACTTTCAATGTGCACTGAATAGTACAAATGTGTCACCAGTATCTGCACCTGTGTGAGTGCCGTACACAATGCAAAGAGCCACAGGGCCACCAGATTCTCTTGTAGCCAGTCCTTCACCCGCTCGTAGCATGGCTGAGGAGACACACATTAATGGAAACAAACATGTTACAGCACATAATACAAAAAACATCACATTAACCCCCATTTAGAGCATGAGGTGCCTAAGTGTAGCCTACAGGAGGGTTGGGGTCAATTCCATGTCATTTCAGTCAATAGAACAGCCATAGAAAAAGTGATTTTATTTTAAGGTTAGTGAAAACAAAACTAATATGTTTAATGTGTTTCCTCATTCACTCTAGCTGGTGCTAGTCTTGGTGGATGTACGGTCCCACAGGCCCCTTTGTACACCGCCCAACACAGTGACACATCCCATACATGCCTTTTACTCTGCAAATCATTTCCTTGTCATGTTAGCTAAGTGGGTCCCATATAGATGCATTCAACATTTTTCCTCCCTCTGCACTTTTGAACCAATGTTCCCTGGGATAGCTACCATCCCTATCTAGCGCTATGGGCGGAAGGATGGGAGTAACTCGCAGACGGTGCCATTGCTCTGTGAGGAGACAACATTTAGACAAGCGAGCAGGCTGAATTTTTCATGGCCAACACAAACAGTATATACACTTAGGCAACGTCAACCAAAGTTTTCAACGTTCAAGAGACATTACGTGTAACAAAGTGCCAATGGAAAGGATGATGTACCACTAGACAAATAGTCTTTACGTAAAAAACGAATAGTTTATATATCCTCAAAGCAGCTGAAGTGGTTGTTGTAATAATTAATGTTAGTGGCATAGACAATGGCAGGCCGTGATGGGACTGGCATGGTATACGGCAGAAATAATTTATGCCTTACAGTCTATAGCACTGCTGGTTTTCAGTCTTCCCCTATAATCAGGATTTAGACCTGGGAGACCAGTTGAGTGGATTCCCTTACCAAACACGGCAATTAATCAAATAATTAAATATTCATTAGCTATCAGGGGCAAAATAAATAAAATCAGCAGTGATGCTGCAGACCTTAAGGCCCAGATTTAAAAACCCCATAGAGTCAATTAATATAATAAAAAAAAATCTGGGGATTTTTTTGTATGGGCTGCGTCTCAATCCACCGCATACGCCCATGTCGCCTTTCCGCATCTGTGGTGGAAAGTCGCAGAGATACAGCGCTGTTTGTCAGTCCAGGAGACATCCTGAAAATCACTCCTCAGGAAACCCTCTGTAACACTACAGTCGTGGCCAAATGTTTTGAGAATTACACAAGTATTGGTCTCCACAAAGTTTGCTGCCTCAGTGTTGATGATGGCAATTTGCATATACTCCAGAATCTCATGAAGAGTGGTCAGATGAATTGCAATTAATTGCAAAGTCCCTTTTTGCCATGAAAATGAACTTAATCCCCCAAAAACATTTCCACTGCATTTCAGCCCTGCCACAAAAGGACCAGCTGCCATCATGTCAGTGATTGTCTCGTTAACACAGGTGAGAGTGTTGACTCTGGAGAAGGCTGGACTCTGGAGAAGGCTGGAGATCACTCTGTCATGCTGATTGAGTCAGAATAACAGACTGGAAGCTTTAAAAGGAGGGTGGTGCTTGAAATCATTGTTCTTCCTCTGTCAACCATGGTTACCTGCAAGGAAACATGTGCCGTCATCATTGCTTTGCACAAAAAGGGCTTCACAGGCAAGGATATTGCTGCTGGTAAGATTGCACCTAAATCAACCATTTATCGGATCATCAAGAACTTCAAGGAGAGAGGTTAAATTGTTGTGAAGAAGGCGTCAGGGCGCCCAAGAAAGTCCAGCAAGCGCCAGGACCGTCTCCTAAAGTTGATTCAGCTGCGGGGATCGGGGCACCACCAGTGCAGAGCTTGCTCAGGAATGTCAGCAGGCAGGTGTGAGGCGAAGACTTTTGGGGGATGGCCTGGTGTCAAGAAGAGCAGCAAAGAAGCCACTTCTCTCCAGGAAAAACATCAGGGACAGACTGATATTCTGCAAAAGGTACAGGGATTGGACTGCTGAGGACTGGGGTAGAGTCATTTTCTCTGATGAATCCCCTTTCCGATTGTTTGGGCCATCCGGAAAACACCTTGTCCGGAGAAGACAAGGTGAGTGCTACCATCAGTCCTGTGTCATGCCAACAGTAAAGCATCCTCAGACCATTCATGTGTGGGGTTGCTTCTCAGCCAAGGGAGTGGGCTCATTCACAATTTTGCCTAAAAACACAGCCATGAATAAAGAATGGTACCAACACATCCTCCGAGAGCAACTTCTCCCAACCATGCAAGAACAGTTTGGTGACGACCAATGCCTTTTCCAGCATGATGGAACACCTTGCCATAAGGCAAAAGTGATAACTAAGTGGCTCGGGGAACAAAACATCTACATTTTGGGTCCATGGCCAGGAAACTCCCCAGACCTTAATCCCATTGAGAACTTGTGGTCGATCCTCAAGAGGCGGGTGGACAAACAAAAACCCACAACTTCTGACAAACACAAAGCATTGATTATGCAAGAATGGCCTGCCATCAGTCAGGATGTGGCCCAAAAGTTAATTGACAGCATGCCAGGGCGGATTGCAGAGGTCTTGAAAAAGAAGGGTCAACACTGCAAATATTGACTCTCTGCATAAACTGAATGTCATTGTCCTAGATATATCCTAGATATAGGATATACACTTAAAACCCTTATGATACATTTTTTTGTCTGTTTCACCATTTAAGAATGTGTTATTCCCTGGGTTTCTATGGGCTATAGCAGTAAAGGGCAAATATACGCCTTATTAGGGTTGCATAGTTTGCGGAATATTCAGAGGTGGAAACTTTCCGTGGGAATTAGGGGGAATATATGCAAATGAACATTAATACCATTTAAATGTAGATGTTTTTTGCATTGGATATATTTACCATATCATATGATGACATAATTGCAAATTATTAAATCCTTCCAATAGAAATAAAAAAAACAATTTAGTTACGAATTGAACATAAATTAAATTAGTTGACTCTTCACATGGGATGATTTCACTGAACAACAAAACAAAGGGAATATTGAATGATCCCCAATGGTCAATCGCATCTCCCAAAAACGTTTTCAATATACATTTGTAAAATTATAGTCTAGAAACTAAAGCTTTGGTTGTCTTCCTCTCAGGCTTCCATGTCTTCTCCCTGGACCTCCTCAATGTCCCCCTCTTGAACATCAGACTCATCTTCACTGTCACTTTCCAACCCTGTTGAGGATGGCTCGTTGTCAGGCTCAAAAAGCCTCAGATTTGCCCGGATGGCCACTAATTGTTCAACCCTTGTATTGGTCAGCCTGTTGCGTGCTTTGGTGTGTGTGTTCCCAAACAAGGACCAGTTGCGCTCTGAGGCGGCTGATGTTGGTGGGATTTGGGGGATGATGTAGGCAACAGGGGAAAGAGCCTCAGATCCACAAAGTCCCTTCCACCAGGTGGCTGATGAGATATATCAGCACGACTGCCATATTGCATCTCCATCCCAAAGCCCTTGCTTGGATGTGTACTTCGCCAGACTGCCAAGAACCTTGCCCTCATCCAGGCCAAGGTGGTGAGACACGGTAGTGATGACACCATAGGCCTTGTCTCTGCACCAGACAGGATGCTCTTCCTAGCATACTTGGGGTCCAACATGTACGCTGTGGCGTGTATGGGCTTCAGGCAGAAGTCTTCACGATTTTTTATGTATTTCAGAACTGCAGTTTCCTCTGCTTGGAGCAACAGTGAAGTGGGCAGGGCAGTATGGATTTCTTCGCTTACATCTGCAAGCAGAGTCTGAACATCAGACAGGATGGCATTGTCTCCCTCAATCCGTGCAATGGCTACTGCTATAGATTTCAGGAGTTTCAGGCTACTTACCACTCTCTCCCAAAATACATCATCCAGGAGGATCCTCTTGATGGGGCTGTCCATATCGGCAGACTGTGATATGGCCATTTCCTGGAGAGACACCTTCCCCTCCAGGAGATTGTCAAACATGATGACAACACCACCCCAACGGGTGTTGCTGGCAAGCGTCAATGTGTTGCTCTTATTCTTCTTACTTTGCTTGGTGAGGTAGATTGCTGCTATAACTTAAGGACCTTTCATATACATAACCATTTCCTTGGCTCTCTTGAAGAGTGTATCCATTGTTTTCAGTGCCATGATGTCTTTGAGGAGGAGATTCAATGCAAGGACAGCATAGCCAATGGGTGTGATGTGAGGGTAGGACTCCTCCACTTTAGACCAAGCAGCCTTCATGTTCGCAGCATTGTCTGTCACCAGTGCAAATACCTTCTGTGGTCCAAGGTCATTGATGACTGCCTTCAGCTCATCTGCAATGTAGAGACCAGTGTGTCTGTTGTCCCTTGTGTCTGTGCTCTTGTAGAATACTGGTTGAGGGGTGGAGATGATGTAGTTAATTATTCCTTGCCCACGAACATTTGACCACCCATCAGAGATGATTGCAATACAGTCTGCTTTACAAACCTTCACTTGAACTCTTTTGAACTCTGCATTCAGCAAATTAGTAGATAAAGCATGTCTGGTTGGAGGGGTGTATGCTGGGCGAAGAACATTCAGAAATCTCTTCCAATACACATTGCCTGTGAGCATCAGAGGTGAACCAGTTGCATACACAGCTCGAGCAAGACATTCATCAAAAAAACTTCTGATTCCAGGAGGACCATGAGCTGTTGCTATCGATAAGGTGTCTGATTCATCATTTTCACCTCAAATAGAAGTAGAGGGACTTTTGTCAGAGGTTGCTTATTGTGAGCACTGAGGGAACTTTATGCACTTGGCCAGATGATTCTGCATCTTTGTTGCATTCTTGACATATGATTTGGCACAGTATTTGCAAATGTACACAGCTTTTCCTTCTACATTAACTGCAGTGAAATCCACACATCAGATAGTGTCAGGCTCTGGCCATAGAGAAGCCTATTTGCTTCTCTATGTAGCTATGGTCAGAGTCTGACAGTTTCTATTCTTTCTGTTTCTGTGTGGGTTTTGGGTTGGATCCCTAATTAGAGGCAGCTGCACCGCATTGTCTCTAATTAGGGATCCTATATATGTTTGTATGTCCTTCACTTTTGTGTGGGTTGTTATTACTCCAGTCACGGGAAAGGTAGTGTGTTTGGTTTGGTTTGGTTTGGTGTACATTCCCATACGTTTGTTCATTCATGTTGGTTTTGTTGATGTAGTAGTTCGGGTTTTGTTTTATACACAGTATAAGATTCATGATTATACATAGTATAACTAAAGAAGGATGTCGAACTACTATCCCTGCGCTGCGTCTTGGTCTCTCCATACACCCGATCGTGACAGAACGACCCACCACCTTGAGACCAAGCAGCGCAACTGGCGAGAGACGGAGAGAGCGATTGCCCCGCGTCGGTATACGGACATGGAACTCCTCGGGGGGGTTCGAGACGGACTCAGAGGAGGAGGTAGCGCCAGTACCATTTCCCACGTGGCCTAGGGTGAAGCCAGAGGACCGTGGGAGGTTTATGGAGCAATGGAGGAGAATGGAGAAGGAAAGGACGGAGCTGGCGTTAAAGGGGCCCATGGTGAGCATCCCCAGTCCGGGTGCGGCCGTCTACTCTACTCCCGTACCGGAGCAGTCTGCTCCACCGGTGCGCCTCCTCAGTCCGGTACGTCCAGCGCCGGCCCGGAGCCAACGAAGGTCCGTCGTGGCTTCGAGAACCACAACATCGGTGCGCAGCCAGAGCCCGGAGAGGCTGAAGGAGGGGGATGGCACACCACTTCGTCTGCCCACGATTCATGATTGGGAGAGGCCCGAGGGGTTTCATAAATACCCGGAGGAGGAGCAGACGAGGTGGTGGAGAGCCTGGGTTGCGCTTCCGCTGGAAGTGCAGAAGGACCCATTCCTACGGGAGATAGAGGAGGAGAAGGACTTCGAGCACCGACGGGCACTAGTGCTGAGGCTATGGGACAGATAGGCAACTCCAGCGAAGGTCAACAACCCTGAGCCTCCAGCGAAGGTCAGCAGCCCGGAACCTCCAGCGAAGGTCCGCAGCCCGGAACCTCCAGCGAAGGTCCGCAGCCCGGAACCTCCAGCGAAGGTCCGCAGCCCGGAACCTCCAGCGAAGGTCCGCAGCCCGGAACCTCCAGCGAAGGTCCGCAGCCCTGAGCCTCCTACGAAGGTCAGCAACCCTGAACCTCCAGCAAAGGTCCGCAGCCCGGAACCTCCAGCAAAGGTCCGTAGCCCGGAACCTCCAGCGAAGGTCCGCAGCCCTGAGCCTCCTACGAAGGTCAGCAACCCTGAACCTCCAGCAAAGGTCCGCAGCCCGGAACCTCCAGCGAAGGTCCGCAGCCCGGAACTTCCAGCGAAGGTCCGCAGCCCTGAGCCTTCATCCACGGCCCAATGCCTGGAACCTCCAGCTACGGTCCACAGCCCGGAACCTCCAGCGAAGGTCCGTAGCCCGGAACCTCCAGCGAAGGTCCGCAGTCAGGAGGCTCCAGAGGTCAGCACAGCGCAGTGGCTGGAACCAACCCCCTCAGTGGAGCAGGACCCCGTAGTCCACCGGTGCCCATTCCAGGTCCGGCCGTCTGCTCCGCCCCAGTGCCAGAGCGGTCTGCCCTACCCATGCCCAATCCGGGTCCAGCCGTCTGCTCCGCCCCAGTGCCAGAGCAGTCTGCTCCACCGGTACCCATTCCGGGTTCAGCCGTCTGCTCCGCTCCAGAGCCTGAGCAGTCCGCTCCACCGGTGCCCATTCCGGGTCCAGCCGTCTGCTCCGCCCCAGTCCTAGAGCAGTCCGCTCCACCGGTACCCAATCCGGGTCCAGCCATCTGCTCCGCTCCAGTGCCAGAGCAGTCCGCTCCACCGGTACCCATTCCGGGTTCAGCCATCTGCTCCGCTCCAGAGCCTGAGCAGTCCGCTCCACCGGACTGCTCACTATTTGCCAGAGTCCCACTCGACCTGTCACAACTCTCCTTCCCTGGCAATAGAGAACAGTAAAACTCCAGCCAACATGTTTAAAAAGGTCAAAGGTGACGCCAAATCAGCCGTCTGCTCCGCTCCAGAGCCTGAGCAGTCCGCTCCACTGGTGCCCAATCCAGGTCCAGCCGTCTGCTCCGCTCCAGTGCCAGAGCAGTCCGCCTTACCAGTGCCCAATCCGGGTCCAGCCGCCTGCTCCGCTCCAGTGCCAGAACAGTCCGCTCCACCGGTACCCAATCCGGGTCCAGTCGTCTGCTCCGCTCCAGTGCCAAAGCAGTCCGCTCCACCGGTACCCAATCCGGGTCCAGCCGTCTGCTCCGCTCCAGTGCCAGAGCAGTCCGCTCCACCGGTGCCCATTCCGGGTCCAGCCGTCTGCTCCGCTCCAGTGCCAGATGAGTCCGCCTTACCAGTGCCCAATCTGGGTCCAGCCGCCTGCTCCGCTCCAGTGCCAGAGCAGTCCGCTCCACCGGTACCCAGTCCGGTTTCAGCCGTCTGCTCCGCTCCAGAGCCTGAGCAGTCCGCCCCACCGGTGCCCAGTCAGGCTCTGGACAGTTTCTATTCTTTCTGTTTCTGTGTGGGTTTTGGGTTGGATCCCTAATTAGAGGCAGCTGCACCGCATTGTCTCTAATTAGGGATCCTATATATGTTTGTATGTCCTTCACTTTTGTGTGGGTCGTTATTCCTCCAGTCATGGGTAAGGTAGTGTGTTTTGTTTGGTGTACATTCCCATACGTTTGTTCATTCATGTTGGTTTTGTTGATGTAGTAGTTCGGGTTTTGGTTTATACACAGTATAAGTTTCATGATTATACATAGTATAAATAAAGAAGGATGTCGAACTACTATCCCTGCGCTGCGTCTTGGTCTCTCCATACACCCGATCATGACAGATTGTGCCCAAAAAATGAGTAAAAATACCCAAATACAATTCCATGTACAGTTAAGCGGTTAAGATTAAACAACTCCTTTGTAAGATAAAATGAAGATGAAACAGGTGAATTAACACTCAGTTAGCAAGCTCAAGCAAGTTAAAACCCACATGGTAGCAAAAACTAACTAGCAGAAATTGTTAACAAGTTAGAAATTATTTAAACACACTTTGCTGTAGGCTACTATTTACTAGTTAACAAAATCATGTATGTCATATAAAATATATTCACCCCACCCAGTATTGTAATCAAAACTAACCAGAAAGCATGTAGTCCATGGCTCAGACAGTGTAGTAGTACACTGTGCATGCAGAGGGTTGCAATTCCATTGAATTGGGGATAGTTTAAGACACAAGACCTAGAATTCCCTTATGTGTATCCCACAAAAAAGGTTCACTGTTATAAGCTAACTTTTTTGATGAATTTAAGCAAAATTCCAGGGCTTTACCGGAATGTTTCCGACCCTTTGAAACCCTACCCCTTATATTTGGATATGCTTTATACCCCAGGTATAATTCATATGAAAACAGGTAGTTAACCTCAACAGAGCAGTGTTTCCCAAAGCATGGGTTGGGTTTTAGCAAAAGCTCAGTTGACTGGGTGGATTGTCTGAGATTTATCACAGTATGCTATAATGTTTTGTTTACATGGTTGGTCACAAGGAAGGCTTTTAGGCCAAAAGAATTACATTTGGGCACAACTAGTGTGCATGCGTGTGCACATGTGTGTCAGAGAGACAGAGTGTGTGTGTGTGTGGGTGCATGTGTGTTTGTTTGTATGTATTTGTGTGATTCTGTGTATCTTACCGCGGTCCACCAGGTCCCTGGGTTCTCGAGACCACAGTTGTCGCTGTACTCCAGACAGCAGGAGTCTGGCACGCGGCTGGCGTTGTACACCTCAAACCAGTCCGTATGGTTGGTCACGCCACAGCAGCGGAACTACAACAGACAAGGACACACGTCAATGTCCGGACAGAAAAGCAAACCAAACATGCTACACACAAACTATTCTGCATGATTCATAAACAGAGATCGTTCTCAGGCACTGACATACGTATGTTAAACATATCTCTGTCACATCTTTAATTTAGATAGTTCTCCCTCATCACTCCACAGCGGTCATTACTGAATTTAAACTAAATTAGCTTCGCCTGGGTGCAATTTGCAGTGTGGTAATGTATTCAGGGCTCCCCAGTGTGCAGCGGTCTAAGGCACTGCATCTCAGTGCAAGAGGTGTCACTACAGTCCCTGGTTCGAATGCAGGCTGTATCACATCCGGCCGCGATTGGGAGTCCCATAGGGCGTCGCACAATTGGCCAAGCATCGTCCAGGTTCGGCTGGGGTAGGCTGAACCTGGACGATGGTGTGTGTGTTCCCAAACAAGGACCAGTTGCAAAGAACAAATAAGAATTTGTTCTTAACTGACTTGACTAGTTAAATAAAGGTTAAATAAAACATTTTTAAATCAGTGGTGGGCGGAAAGGGTAAACTTGGTCTTATGGAATGAGAACGCTTCTTGCTGTGGTTTTGACATGTGACTCAATCTAGAATTTAATCTTGAACACATGGTCTCTCTCTCTCTCACTCAGATGGGCAGTCAGTCACACAACTTCACTACAAACAATCAAACTGGGCTTACATTATAATGTAAAAAGGGCCCATTCTGTGATCAAACAGCCCAGTATCTTGTATCTGGTATCTTTTGATGTCTCTCAACAGCTTTCACCAGGACTGCTGCATTTTTATCAGCTCCTTTTATTCAATATTTCCTCACCTTGTGTTTCCTACTTTACCCATGATTGAGCTGTGGATTTTGGTCATGAATAATACAAAGCCAAGCACATCAAAGTGAGTGTGGAAACAAACATTGTTGTACTTCGGGGAGCTGTGCTGTTCAATTTGCATTTCTCTTACTGTTTGGCAGCCTATTTAAAGAATCCAAGGCTATTCTTATTGGTTGGAATCAGGTTAGATTACGTAATCCCTTGTCCCTATGAAGTGGTACATATCATGTAATTAGCCTGCAGTACTATACTGTATTTCTCCAAGTGTGGCCTGTTTTAACACTAGCCTAGTCCCAGATCTGATTGTGCTGTCTTGCTAACTCCTATGGTCATTGTCATGCAGTGGCATAAACAGATCTGGGACCAGGCAAATTTAAGACAACTGTACTGTTCTACTGTTGACCACCAGAGGGCAGTCTAAGCAGGACAAGTTGACTTACATTTTACATTTAAATTTAAGTCACCTAGCAGACGCTCTTATCCAGAGCGACTTACAGGAGAAATTAGGTTTAAGTGCCTTGCTTAAGGACTTACATCCGTTTGTACGATCATCCAGGCGTTGGTCAATCCCACATTGCCCTCGGTGCCAAAGAGCTGGAGTCCCCTCTTCAAATCCCTCTGGGCATAGTGATCAATCTGGATACAAGACATACAAAGACATCAAGGTGAAGACATGAAGATCCTTACTCATGCAAAACACACACACACACAAACACTCTCGTCTCTGACTCTCTGTCTCCGAAACACACGACTTAACCTTATTTACACATTCAGACAGTCAACAAACAAGACATCAATCTGATTGATCGGCATTGATCCAGAGCCTTTGCTCTCCCAAAAACTGTGCCAGTATGGTACTGTAGTCTTTTGGCATGTTTGTGTAGAGGGCTACAGGCTGACACCATCAGTGGTCTGATCAACTCGCTGTCAAAAGGGCTTTCAGTCTCAGCTAAATCACATCTGTTTACAGCCGTTTCAACACAGCTGCAATGTAGCATGAATAATAGATTCTATATCTGATATTTTCTTTAACAAAATAATATACTGGTACAATGTAGAACACAAAGAATAAAAGAGCATGAGTAAGGCCTTCAGGGGAAGTGTTAAAATAAAATACAAGTGATAAAATACAATTTAATGATTTTAGCTTTGTTCCTTCTGAATATAACAGGAGCAAAATTTGCTTTGCTGGAGCCACAACAGACCTTATTCTGACTTGAGATGCACACTTAACTCTGACTTTCGAGTCATTCATTGACGTCAATGGAAGACAAATTCGAGTTTAGTGCTATCTCAATTCAGAATATGACCCTTAAGAAATAAGTCTCCTAGTATCTTTCCAGCAGATACTGGATCAGACTTCCATTCATGACTGTGCTGACACTGCTGTAACTTTAAAAATGCATAATCAAATCTGTCTGGAGAAAGACTAATAGACTCTGATACATTTTTAAACTTTAAGTCAAAGTTTGACTTTCATGCTGAGCCTAATAGGCTCTCATTAGTAGGGAGGGTGAACTGCTGCTTCACTGTTAGCTCCGTATCGATGTTGTCCTTGGGACTGCCTCCTTGACTACAGCAGGCAAGGTAAGGAGGGAGAGAATGGGAAAAGGAGAGAATGGGAGAGAGCAGGAAATAAATTAATAGCAGAGGCCGCATGAGACAAAGTTGGCATTATATGGGTAGCAAACACATTGTCGTAGGCGGGGGAAATTAAATTTCTATATAAAAATAAAACGCTCAATGGAGACATTTATGGCATCGGATCAACGGAAAGAGAGAACTTGTGGAATGAAAAAAGAGTAAGGAAAGGAAAGAATATGTTTCCAGTAAAACCAGCCCGACAGACAAACATATACATTTTATCTCAAGTCAGGAAGAAACATAGAAAGAGAGATAAGTGAAAGGAAAAGGGGCTTTAAATACGTTAGGGGGAGAGATATTAACGTATGCCCTGTGTATTGCCTTGGAACACACCGACTCATTTTATGCCGGGTAACCACAAGACAACTAAACCTGCCATATTAGTACTTAAGTAAAAAATACTTGAAAATACTACTTAAGTAGTTTTTTGGTGTACCTGTACTTTACTATTTATATTTTTGACAACTTTTACTTCACAAACGAAATGATGTACTTTTTACCCTGTACATTTTCTCTGACACCCAAATGGTCTAATTCACACTTATCAAGAGAACATCCCTCGTCATCCCTACTGCCTCTGATCTGGCGGACTCACTAAACGCATGCTTCATTTGTCAATTTTGTCTGAGTGTTGGAGAGTACCCCTGGCTATCCATAAATATATATATTTTTTAAATAAAGTGCCGTCTGGTATGCTTAATATAAGGAATTTGAAATTATTTATACTTTTACTTTTGATACTTAAGTATATTTTAGCAATTACATTTACTTTTGATACTTAAGTATATTTAAAACAAAATACTTTTAGACTTTTACTCAAGTAGGATTTTACTAGGTATCTTTACTTTTACTCAAGTATGACTTTTTCCACCACTGATATTAGGTTAGACATTCAAAAAGGATTTTGCATATCATTTTTCATCAACTGGCAACCGCTGTGGCCTCAGTCTGAAAGTCATTGCTTTAAAGTGATTCTAGATCAACTTGATACTGCTTACAGAAGCTACTGTTGTTTTATACACACTGTTATGGATTAGCCTTAATCATGCTGTAATCAAATGGGTGATTTAGAAACAAATGTTTTTCCCCTGCAGTTGAAAACAGTGTGAAGGCCCACCAAACCCTCTCTCTTCCTTAAGCAGCTCATTATACAGCAGTAGAGCTATTCAAATTTGTGCCTCAAGGCTTTTCTTTCTCCAGGCCTCAAGGTTTGCTGTTTTTTCACATTTCTTTACTTCCTGGTAGTTAATTTATGGATTAAGATTAAACTAGAGTACACTGAATCCATCCCTTGCTCTTTCTCATTGTCTAAAAATCTGTTCTCTCCTCAGTCCTCGCCTTGATGACAGCTTTGCACACTCTTGGCATTCTCTCAACCAGCTTCACCTGGAATGCTATGTGGGAACTGAATGAGTTCCCACATATGCTGAGCACTTGTTGGCTGCTTTTCCTTCACTGCGGTCCAAACTATCTAAATTTGGTTGAGGTTGGAACCAAAAATCTCAAATTTGGACTCCAAACCTAATGTCCATTGCTCGTGTTTCTTGGCCCAAGCAAGTCTCTACTTCTTATTGGTGTCCTTTAGTAGTGGTTTCTTTGCAGCAATTCGACCATGAATGCCTGATTCACACAGTCTCCTCTGAACAGTTGATGTTGAGATGTGTCTGCATTTATTTGGGCTGCAATCTGAGGATGGTAACTCGAACTATTTTTGGGTCTTCCATTCCTGTGGCGGTCCTCATCAAGCTGGTTGAGAGAATGCCATGAGTATGCAAAGCTGTCATCAAGGCAAAGGGTGGCTACTTAGAAGAATCTCAAATATAAATAGATATTTTGATTTGTTTAACACTTTTTTTGGTTACTTCACTTTTATTCTACAATGTAAAAAATTTTGCAAATAAAGAAAAACCCTTTAATGAGTAATATTCCAAACTTTTGGCCACCAGTGTGTATATATATATATATAAAAAAATCATATTGACAAGTGTCTCATTGAATTGAGCATTTCACTGAGCAATTCCAACTGAAAGTGACTGACACCAACTCCAGGTGACTCTGACAACTTCCATGGAAGTCTGTCCTAATATGGACACCATACGGATCACCATTTTCCTACAGTAATTGGTTTGACCGACACGGTTTCCTAGTTTGAAAGGAACCCCCGCTTGGCTGCCGTGACTTTTTTAGTGACCCTATTTGATTAGGTGGTTATGTGACTAGGTGGTGATGAGACTAGGTTAGCGTTGCCCAATCCTAGTCTTGGGGACCCAGAGGGGAGCACATTGAGGCAACAACAGGCAACAACATACTGTACACTGTTTTTGTAACTCAGATTTGAAGCGGTAACTGATACATTTGGCTATAACGCAAGTTGACATAACAATTAACATCATGTACCAACTCAATTTGATCACTAAGACCTTGCTGAATCATGTGTGTTAGTGCTGGGCTGCCATAAAAGCCAGCACACACATCTGCCTTCCAGTACCCGGAATGGAAAACACTGTTTAAAAAAACTAGCTGCTAGAGAACCATTAGTACAGTAGACTTTTACAGTGCTCCTCTCTTTTACTCAGTTTCTCATTGCACTGCTTTGTGTAGAACAGTTAAGAAATTAAACTGAATAATTCAGATTATTCAGCTGTGGGGCAGAGGATTCAGATTTAACCGAGCCTGTATGGGCTTTCTTACATAACCACAGATAAAAGGCAATACACAGTACGAGTGGGAAAAATCTAATACGCTCAATGAAAAAATATCAAAGGGTAAGATAATTATTTACTAAAAGGTACAGACAGAGACTATAGACACCAACAGCCTTGGCCCTGGCCCTCGGGGAAGCGAGGATGCCACAAGTCATGCATAATAGAGTAGCCGTGGTCGATAGATTGGAGGGCGTCCCGTCTTTGGAGCAACACTTGTTTAGATGGTGCCAGTGTACGCGTGCGTGCGGATGTGTGTGTGTGCGAATTGCATTGTTAATCCCTTCCCAAGTTGAAAATGCTCTGATGTGCCGAGATTTATTTATGTTGAAAAGCTATTGCTCCTCTGCTTTTCAATCCGACTTGTTTATTGTACAGGGGAAAAAGCATATTGGATGAGTTTAAATTAATATACAGTATATTGTTACATTCTGTGAGACTTAAAAACTGTACTGGAATCAACCACAATAAAATAAATGAATAAGAGCGAGACATCTCCTTACCTGGTCTTGGTAAACAAAAAAGAGCGTGATGGACAGAATCTCCAAGAAGAAGATCAGAAGAAGGAGGATGAAGAACTGTGGAGAGAGAGAGATGGAGAAAGCAGGAGAGAGAGTGAGCGCATTAGAAAAAGAGTTGACACATCAGGCCCGGGAAATGCTCGCCAGAGACATAATACATGGCTGTGTAGTAGGAACTTAAACTTGAGAAACTACGAGTGGGGAGACGGGGAACGGGAGAGACAAAGTGTCATGAAGAGTAAGTTGAGGAGTCATGGGAGATTGAATGCCTTTAGATCATTCCGAGTTATATATTTATGACTGACAAGAGAAGGAGAAGGGAAGGGCTGGGACAGTAATACTCAGAGACAGGTTGGGCCGTGATACAGTGAGCTCAAAGTATTGGGACAGTGACATTTTTTGTTGTTTTGGCTCTACTCCAGCACTTTGGATTTGAAATGATACATTTGAATCAGCTGTGTAGTACTAGGGCAGAAATCTAAATGTGCACCCCTCGGGGTCCCCAGGGCCGATTTTGGGAAACGCAGCGTTACCGTTATGCAACCGTGTGGGAAAACAAACGTTTTAAAACACACGGCTAAAGGGGAGATAGAGAGGAAGAAAAATGGAGAGCAGTGTGCAAAAAGGTATGGATGTGTAGGCTTATTTTATTTTCTCACAAGCTCAAAAGGTCTCTGCCCCAGTGCACTTCATCTCTTTCTCGCGCTGACTCTCTCCCCCTGCCTCTCTCCTCCTGGACTCATGCAAACCAAATAGAATTTGTAGCCGGCATCAGACATAAAAGTACTTTTGCATTATACTGAAGTCGAAACCAATAGCTATTAATCAACTAACGAAATTAGAAACAGAAACACAGAATGAGTTGCTTCAATTCAGATGGAAGTTGGAAAACCAATTGTCTGTCAGTTTGAAAGGATGTCAAGTAGGGAGTCGGTAACTGAATGCCAATCATATCTACTGCCAGAACCTCTTTCCCTCTAAAACATCTGTCTAATATGATATTGGTTGTAATTTGATAGCAGGCAATCCATCAATCAAGTTGATAGTTAGACTCATTCACATGCCATAGAGAACTACATGCTGCTGTGTGAAGTCACAAGCAACATTGAGCTTAGCTAATGTTGAGGCAGCAGGTACCCTTGCCGTTAAGAGTGTTGGGCCAGTAACCGAAAGGTTGCTGGTTCAAATCCCAGAGCTGCTAAGGTGGAAAAATCTGCTGTTCTGCCCTTGAGCAAGGCACGGATGACGTGGATGTTGATTTATGCAGCCACCCACTGATTCAGAGGGGTTGGGTTAAATGCGGAAGACACATTTCGGTTGAATGCATTTAGTTGTGCAACTTACAAGGTATCCCAAATGCTTTTTCATCCACTTAATGCCTCACAACTACCGGTGACTGTATGTACACCACACTCAAGCTGGCGAAAACAACAAGTGTGTGTGTATGCACACCTATGTGGCTGTGAGGGAAGCAAACCAGCCATGTTATGACTTGTTTCTCCTTTCGTCTGGCTTTGCTGATATCCCAGTTTAGTGGAGATCAATGCCTTGGCAGGGAGAGCGGAGAACTATAATCAAACTGCTGGTCGGCCAATGATCTTGGGGCGTTTATCTACTCTCTGTGATTCCTATTCAGCATGAAAGCCACTTAGGCTGTTTGTTGAAAGACGGAGGAGGGACAAACTGAAGGCCTGCCACGGTCGGACGGTGCCTCCCAAATCAATACCTTTAGGAATCCAGCTGCGTCGGAGCGGCAACTAACTAACTTGGGATGGTGGGGAGGTTACAACTGTATGATTGTAGGTGCCTCATCTCGATTCTGGTCTTGTGCTAGTTCTCACATGGCCCCTTTGCTTTGTTGTGGAGCCACTGATCTGAATGGACTGGCTAGGCAAAAGCAATGCAATGGTGTTTTTAAAGATTGGGCCGGAATCGGGCCTTGGTTCACTAACTAAAACCCGCACATCACCTTTGACCTGGGGCCAGTCTTGCACGTCTCATTTCACACCCTGAGGCATGATTACAATTTGGAACCAATCTAGTAAACTCCTGGACCGTGACTTAATGCAGTGAGTCGGTAGTGGCCTCTACAGAGAGGCTGTTTTTAGCTGCAGGCTGGGCTCTAAAGTGCGACCAATTTGTTCGCATATGCAACAAAATATATTTCTCTGCGACCAGGAGTTTTATTTTGGGAGCACTGTGCGACTAGGAACAAATTTCCCAGATAATAATTGTTGTAATGATAAGGCGAGTGCAAATTCGATAGCGTCATGGTTGCGCCATTACTACAGCAAAAACAGCTTAACTTATTATTAGCTCAACCAGGTCAAAAGATCTGACCCAAATTACCGGCACAAGATTTTTATCTGCTTATAGTGGATCGCAGGGACCACATTTTACATTCATAAGCCGCGTCGTGGGCCGTTCGAAAACTACTCGCGCGTTTTTAACCATTTGTTTACACTTTGTTCAGTCATGTTACCTCATTGTCTAGCTAGCATCTTGGTAACATTACCAGTATATCCAAACATTTGGTGGCACAGAAAGAAAGGAAAAGGGACAGCTTCTTCACGAGATCAATGATCATAGCAATGGATAAATTACAGATATCTTGCATGTCTTCATGACAAACCTGACGTTTTTAAAGAGACAGTGTACAATTTCAAATGTAATGCTTCTCAATAGAAAAATTGTACAGAAACCTAATATTCCACAACCAACTTTGTAATATCAATGACAGGTATTCATATCCACATTTGAGCTATTATAATAAACAAGTGTCTTCACAGTGTTACATATTACCCACTGGGCACAGACCTCAATTCAGTGAAATGACGTGGAGACAACGTTGATTCAACCAGTGTGCCAATGGATAGCTTCTTCTTTCTAGGGCACAACATGTGCTTAAAGTAGATAGATAGATAGATAGATAGATAGATAGATAGATAGATAGATAGATAGATAGATAGATAGATAGATAGATAGATAGATAGATAGATAGATAGATAGATAGATAGATAGATAGATAGATAGATAGATAGATAGATAGATAGATAGATAGATAGATAGATAGATAGATAGATAGGTACTTTATTGCTCCCCCGGGGGGGAAATTTCATTGTCAAGCAGCTACAACAAAAACAAAAACACAGGGCAGGTGCAAAATGCCACAACGAAAGTACACAAAAGACAGATACACGGTACATGATACATAGAGCGGCAGTATGAAAAAGTATAGAAATAAGATATCTGGAGTGCAAAAAAAAAGCTATAAAAGGACATTGCATAGTATGAGTGGTTGGCTGAATATGTACACTATACATTGGCGGATGTTGGATGGTTAACTATACTATACAGGTCGATGGCAGAGAAATACTTCAGTAGCTAAAAATGCGTATGATATGAGCGAGGGTAATAATAGTTTACTTAATAGACAGACTGGGTAAATTAACAGGTAAGTGAAAATTTTGCATGGTTAAATTAGCTGTACAGTTAGGTATACAGTTATATTTACAGATAAGTGAATACTTGCATGTTTACACAAACTGTACAGGTAAATGACAGGAAGAGATACTTTAATAGCTAAATGTGTGTATGATATCATTTGGGGTAATAATAGTAATTCCCTTAAAATACAGTCCTTAGTGTGCAGGGTTTAATTACAGACAACTGCACTTATTGCACATTCGATATACTAAAAGCAATGAGAAAAGGTGCAACTGGCAGGATACTAATATGCATTCCTGAGTGAATGCCTACGTCCAATAATTACTTACAATATTGCATGTGATATAATATAACAACTGTACATGAGTATGTATATACAGACCTGTATGAATAAATAGGTCCTGAGTGGATGAGTGCTGACGGACCAGAGTTACTCACGGATGGATGCATAATTGTTAAACTAGGTCCTAGCACCCCAACAGTTCCAGATCTATGTTGCCGACGGCACGGCACCCCGGTGAGGCATTATATAGTCTCATAGCCGCCGGCAGGAAGGACCTCCTGTAGCGCTCTCTGGCACACCGTGGTGGGATCAGTCTGTGACTGAAAGTGCTCCTCTGCGTCATAACCATAGCGTGCAGAGGGTGGGTGACGTTGTCCATGATGGCCAGCAGTTTGGCCAGGATCCGTCTCTCCTCCACCTCCTCTAGAGTGTCAAGGCTCATCCCCAGGACAGAGCTAGCCTTCCTGATCAGCTTATTTACCCGAGAAGCATCACCGGCTTTGATGTTTGCTCCCCAGCACACCACTGCAAAAAAGTGTGACCACAGACTGGTAGAAGGTATGCAGTAGTTTACTGCACACGTTGAAGGACCTGAGCCTCCTCAGAAAGTAGAGTCGGCTCTGGCCCTTTTTGTACAGGGCCCCGGTGTTACCAGCCCATTCCAGTCCATATGGACACCCAGGAACTTGTATGACTCAACCATTTCCACATCCATCCCCTTTATAGGGACTGCAGTCAGTTGTGCCTTGGTTCTCCTGAAGTCCACCACCATCTCCTTAGTTTTGCTGATGTTGAGCTGAAGGTGGTTCTGCTCACACCACAACACAAAGTCACTGATTGTGCTCCTGTACTCCTCCTCCTGCCCACCCCTGATGCACCCTACAATAGCAGAGTCATCCGAGAACTTCTGTAGGTGGCATGTCTCAGAGTTATATCTGAAGTCTGAGGTGTAGAGGGTGAACAGGAAGGGGGACAGGACCGTACCCTGGGGGGCCCCTGTGTTGCTAACTGCCCGTTCTGACACACAGCTCTGTAGTCGCACAAATTGTGGCCTACCGGTCAGGTAGTCCGTGACCCAGGAGACTAAGGGTGCTTCCACTTTCATCCTCCTCATCTTCTCACCCAGTAGCAGGGGCTGAATGGTATTGAAGGCACTGGAGAAGTGCCTTCAATAGGCACTCTTCCACAGTGCAACCTGCGTTGTCCAGGTGAGAGTAGGCCCTCTGCAGAAGGTAGATGATTGCATTATCCACCCCGATGTTGCGCTGGTATGCAAACTGCAGGAGGTCCATTGATGAACACACCAGGGGTCTGAGGTGAGCGAGGACTAACCTTTCCAGGGTCTTCATGATGTGGGATGTTAGCGCTACAGGTCTGAAGTCATTCAGGACAGTGGGGTGTGCCTTCTTGGGCACTGGGACGAGGCAGGATGTTTTCCACAGCACAGGGACCCTTTCTAGGCTCAGGCTAAGGTTGAAAAGACGCTGGAGTATTCCACACAGTTGGTCAGCACAGACCCTCAGCACCCTTGGGCTGATGCCATCAGGGCCCGCCGCTTTCCACTGGTGTAGTCTCTCCAGCTCTCTCTTCACTTGGTTGGTGGTGAAAGCCAGCCCAGGTGGGGAGGTGGGGGGAAGGGGGGTGTTGAGGATCAGTCCAGGGGGGGCAGGGGCGGAGGTGGGGTCACTGATTGTCTCAGCAGAGGTGCTGTGAGCAAAGTGGGGGTGGGATAGCCGTGAGGGTGTGTGGTCTGGGGAGCTGGAGGGGAGGTGGACAGGGCCAGTATCGAACCTGTTAAATTGGTTCAGCTCATTGGCTCTGTCCTGGGTCCCCTCCGTCTGCCCACTGTTTGACTTTTTGAAGCCAGTGATATTTCTCATACCCTTCCACACCTCTCTCACCTGGCTCTGCCTCAGCTTGTCCTCCATCTTCTCCTTATACACTCTCTTCCCCTCAGCAATCCGCAACTTCAGCTCCCTCTGGACGCATTTCAATTTGTCCTTGTCCTTCTCCTTGAAGGCCCTCTTCTTCTCATTCAGCAGGGCCTTCAGGTCGCTGGTGACCCAGGGTTTATTGTTTGGGAAACAGCGTACCTTCCTGGTGGGTACAGTGTTGTCTACACAAAAATTAATATAGTCTGTTATGCAGTCAGTGAGTCCATCGATGTCCTCCCCATGAGCCTCACAGAGCACATCCCAGTCTGTTGTTTCAAAGCAGTCCTGTAGGGCCTCATTCGCCTCCGGGGACCATCTCCTAATAGTCCTGGTGGTTGCAGGCTGCTGTTGGACCATAGGCCTGTAGAGTGGGGTGAGGTGGACAAGGTTGTGATCCGATCTACCGAGGGGAGGGAGTGCAGTGGAGTTGTATGCATCCTTCACATTAGCATATAACAAGTCCAGAGTTTTATTATTACTGGTTGGGCACTTCACGAACTGTTTGAACGTGGGCAGCGTTGAAGAGAGAGATGCATGGTTAAAATCCCCCGAAATGACAAAGAAAGCACTGGGATGCGCTGTCTGTAACCTCGCGATAACAGAGTGGATGACGTCACACGCTGCGTTTGCGTCAGCAGAGGGCGGGATGTAAACAATAACAGCAATGGCCGCCGTGAATTCCCTCGGCAAATAGTAGGGTCTCAGGCTAACGGCTAGCAGTTCAATGTCCGGGCTACAAAACTGTTCCTTAAGAGTAATATGGTTCGGATGACACCATCTGTTGTTAACTAATAAAGCCAGCCCACCACCCTTACTCTTACCGGAAGAGACGCGATCCCTGTCCGCTCTGATGGTCTGGAAACCGTCGATAGTGACGTTCTGTATGGGGATGTTATCGTTCAGCCAAGTCTCAGTAAAACACATTAGGCTCGTTTCCCGATAAATCCTTTGTCCACGAACAAGTCCCGCCAACTCATCCATCTTGTTATGTAGAGACCTCACATTGCCCATGATAATAGACGGTATAACCGGCTTGTACTTGAACCTCCTCCGCTTTGCCTTACATTTCAATCCCGCCCTGCGTCCACGGCGTCGTCTTTTCAACCCGTCCGGAATATAAAACTTCTCCCTGGGGAGCAGCAGCGCTGCGTGGGCTAAATCCAGGAGCTGGGCTCGGTTGTAGACAATAACAGTTGACGACTCCTGTCGACGTTCAGCTGCGATAAAATCCATAAAATCCATAATCCTGAACTGTTATAGTTCGACTGTAGCAAAATAAAAAATAAAACTAAAGAAAATAGACGAAAGAAACGAACTAAAACAACAATTAATGCACGAACAACGGGAGCTGCTTAACAGGCGACCACTCAGGGCGGCGCCAAATATCAATAGCTAGAATTCATATTGGCTGTATCTCAATCTATAAAAAAAAAATCACATTTTCTGGTGCTACCAATTAAAAATGGAATTTAGAGCCCTGGCTGCAGGTTAACAATAAGGGAATGTTGACCATTTTGCTCGACAACCCAGTTTACAGCGACCTGGTTCAAATTGACTGAAATGTGTTAACGGATCTGACATTTGTACCCACAAGACCACTTCAGAGCAGTCAGACTGGATGGATCCATCTCCAGTGTAAAAGCATGGCAGTCCACCAAGATGGCTGTTAGGCTACGTTCCATATTAGTACACTACTTAGAATGTGTGCCCAAGAATTTGTTCCAATATGCATACTAGCAAACCACTTGAAATGTGTGCACAAGGGCAAGGCTACATTCCAATGTCCATATTCACATACTGTACCACTTAGAATGAATGCCCACTACACTGATTCATTCTAAATTATCTGCTAGTGTGGATATTGGAAAAAAGTTTTGTATTCTCCAATGTATCTCATAGATAATCGAATAAAACATAAAAACATAACCTCACTAATAGACTTGCAAGACGTTTAATACACAACTGTTGTAAAATTCCGCCCACATCAAGTTATTGCCATGTTACAAATTACCACTCAACCTTACTACTTTTAAACCTGACACATCAGGCACGAAGCACCACAGCACTTTAACAATTAGCACTGTCAAATCTTCATTTATTTCCCCCTCACCGATCAGTTCAGTTATCAAATCTCTAACTGCTTTTCTAATGAAAGCAGAGGGTTTGAGCTGTCTCTTTTGAAATCGATGTGAAGGCTCAAGATGATTCGTCAGTCGTTGAGTGAAAAAAGCCTTTGCGGACATCGTCTTTTAATCACATCGACACAGTGGTCCAACCGGTTAGGCCCTCTGGGAGAATGTCAAGGCTGATACTAATGATGGGCTTTAGCTCTACGATTCATTTGATGGTCGGTCCCATGGGGCCAGTAATTGAGCCACCTGCTGCGCTGGTGTCATAAACTTTATTTAAAAGCTAGGTTTAAAGTTAAGACTGTTAGTCGTTCAAAGTAAATCAAACTATATGGTTTGTTATACTATGTGAGACTTGTTTGTTTTTAAACCAGAGACAATTCTGACTTGAAATAGTGTTTTTAATGGGAAGATCTTCATGGAGCTTGGAGTTATGAATTCTGGTCTAAAGTGTGGTTCCAATGACTCAGTGGATTGAAGAATGGTGCTGGCAACCGCAGGGTTGTGGGTTTGATTCCCGCATGGGCCGCATATACTTGTCACGTTCGGGTGTTAAAGCAGACCAAGGTGCAGCGCAGGGATAGTAGTAATTATTTTATTTATTTATACTATGTATAATCATGAATCTTATACTGTGTATAAAACAAAACCCGAACTACTACATAAACAATCCAACATGAATGAACAAACGTATGGGAATGTACACCAAACCAAACCAAACCAAACCAAACCAAACCAAACCAAACCAAACCAAACCAAACCAAACCAAACACACTACCTTTCCCGTGACTGGAGTAATAACAACCCACACAAAAGTGAAGGACATACAAACATATATAGGATCCCTAATTAGAGACAATGCGGTGCAGCTGCCTCTAATTAGGGATCCAACCCAAAACCCACACAGAAACAGAAAGAATAGAAACTGTCAGACTCTGACTATAGCTACATAGAGAAGCAAATAGGCTTCTCTATGGCCAGAGCCTGACAATACTGAATATGCATAATGTGTCACTGTCTGTTGATGTTGACATCTGTATGTTGTTTTGGATAAAAACGTCTGCTAAATTACAATTTTAAACGTGTGAATATAACATGACAGCAGAAATGTGAATATGTATAAATACTAATTATCAAGGGTATTTTTGTCAACAAGAGTGGCAGATACTATTTGTTAGATACTCACGCTCAACAACAGTGGGCGACTTTCTTTGACAGCTCCGACACAGCCGAGGCAACCAATCACCATGATGATGGTCCCTACCGCGATGAGTAGATTGGCTGCTGAGAGGGATGGGAGGGACGAGGAGAGTGTGGCAAAGTTGCCCTGGGTCACTGACAGCCATACCCCCACGCCCAGTATTCCACAACCCCCCAACTGTCAGAGAAAGAGGGAGGAGAGAGAAAGACAAAGGAAGAAATAAAAAATTGAGAAAGTGAGTAGCATATAAAAAAAACACAACATAAAATACTTATGGATTATTTGGTGCACATACAGCAGGGAGAACAAGTATTTGATACACTGCCGATTTTGCAGGTTTTCCTACTTACAAAGCATGTAGAGGTCTGTAATTTTTATCATAGGTACACTTTAACTGTGAGAGACGGAATCTAAAACAAAAATCCAGAAAATCACATTGTATGATTTTTAAATAATTAATTTGCATTTTATTGCTTGACATAAGTATTTGATCACCTACCAACCAGTAAGAATTCCGGCTCTCACAGACCTGTTCGTTTTTCTTTAAGAAGCCCTCCTGTTCTCCATTCATTACCTGTATTAACTGCACCTGTTTGAACTCGTTACCTGTATAAAAGACACCTGTCCACACACTCAATCAAACAGACTCCAACCTCTCCACAATGGCCAAGACCAGAGAGCTGTGTAAGGACATCAGGGATAAAATTGTAGACCTGCATAAGGCTGGGATGGGCTACAGGACAATAGGCAAGCAGCTTGGTGAGAAGGCAACAACTGTTGGCGCAATTATTAGAAAATGGAAGAAGTTTAAGATGACGGTCAATCTCCCTCGGTCTGGGGCACCATGCAAGATCTCACCTCGTGGGGTATCAATGATCATGAGGAAGGTGAGGGATCAGCCCAGAACTACACGGCAGGACCTGGTCAATGACCTGAAGAGAGCTGGGACCACAGTCTCAAAGAAAACCATTAGTAACACACTACGCCGTCATGGATTAAAATCCTGCAGCGCACGCAAGGTCCCCCTGCTCAAGCCAGTGCATGTCCAGGCCCGTCTGAAGTTTGCCAATGACCATCTGGATGATCCAGAGTAGGAATGGGAGAAGGTCATGTGGTCTGATGAGACAAAAATAGAGCTTTTTGGTCTATACTCCACTCGCCGTGTTTGGAGGAAGAAGAAGGATGAGTACAACCCCAAGAACACCATCCCAACCGTGAAGCATGGAGGTGGAAACATCATTCTTTGGGGATGCTTTTCTGCAAAGGCGACAGGACGACTGCACCGTATTGAGGGGAGTATGGATGGGGCCATGTATCGCGAGATCTTGGCCAACAACCTCCTTCCCTCAGTAAGAGCATTGAAGATGGGTCGTGGCTGGGTCTTCCAGCATGACAACGACCCGAAACACACAGCCAGGGCAACTAAGGAGTGGCTCCGTAAGAAGCATCTCAAGGTCCTGGAGTGGCCTAGCCAGTCTCCAGACCTGAACCCAATAGAAAATCTTTGGAGGGAGCTGAAAGTCTGTATTGTCCAGCGACAGCCCTGAAACCTGAAGGATCTGGAGAAGGTCTGTATGGAGGAGTGGGCCAAAATCCCTGCTGCAGTGTGTGCAAACCTGGTCAAGAACTACAGGAAACGTATGATCTCTGTAATTGCAAGCAAAGGTTTCTGTACCAAATATTAAGTTCTGCTTTTCTGATGTATCAAATACTTATGTCATGTAATAAAATGCAAATTAATTACTTAAAAATCATACAGTGTGATTTTCTGTATTGTTGTTTTAGATTCCGTCACTCACAGTTCAAGTGTACCTATGATAAAAATTACAGACTTCTACTTGCTTTGTAAGTGGGAAAACCTGCAAAATCAGCAGTGTATCAAATACTTGTTCTCCCCACTGTATATACATTTACACACAACACAACACACAGAAAAACCAAGGCGATGCCAGGAAATGCATTGCCCAGCATGCTCAACTAAGATCCACATCTAATCCCAACTGTAGAACAACGCCATATCTTTTTAATCAGCTCTTGAGCTCAAAGTAGGGCAGGTCATGAATAAAACTACTCTGAAGCATTGTGTGCTGCCGTTCCAATCACTTTGACAGGTTGGTGCAAGTCATAAATCACCATCCACCATGATCAGAATATTAGAACAGCTGGAAATTAGAGAATGATTATACCGCTGTCTCTCCTCAATCATGCCTATCATCATACCCCTGAGAGAGAAGTCAGAAGGGAATCATGGTCAGAGAGAGTGAGAGTGAGAGATAGAAAAGGAGGGCAGACCGGAGAAGAGAAAAAATACAGAAACATTGATAGACACAGAGACATACAGACAAAGGTACTGCATTATTGTACATGAAATAACAATGACAAGGTAAAACAGATACGACACATGCTCCAAGGCCCTATGTTATCGACCAATAGCGCTGTACATACGTAAACCACATGCTCTGTGCCTGAGTTAGTACAATGCCGTTGAAGTCGGAAGTTTACATACACTTAGGTTGAAGTCATTGAAACTCATTTTTCAACCACTCCCCAGATTTCATGTTAACAAACTATAGTTTTGGCAAGTCGGTTAGGACATCTACTTTGTGCATGACACAAGTAATTCTTCCAACAATTGTTTACAGACAGATTATTTCACTTATAATTCACTATATCACAATTTCAGTGGGTCAGAAGTTTACATACACTAAGTTGACTGTGCCTTTAAACAGCTTGGAAAATTCCAGAAAATGATGTCATAGCTTTAGAAGCATCTGATAGGCTAATTGACATAATTTGAGTCAATTGGAGGTGTACCTGTGGATGTATTTCAAGGCCTACCAAACTCAGTGCCTGTTTGCTCGACATCATGGGAAAATAAAAAGAAATCAGCCAAGACCTCAGAAAAAAAAATGTAGACCTCCACAAGTCTGGTTCATCCTTGGGAGCAATTTCCAAACGCCTGAAGGTACCACGTTCATCTGTACAAACAATAGTACGCAGGTATAAACACCATGGGACCACGCAGCCGTCATACCGCTCAGGAAGGAGACACATTCTGTCTCCTAGAGATGAACGTACTTTGGTGCAAAAAGTGCAAATCAATCCCAGAACAACAGCAAAGGACCTTGTGAAGATGCTGGAGGAAACATGTACAAAAGTATCTATATGCACAGTAAAATGAGTATTATATCGACATAACCTGAAAGGCAGCTCAGCAAAGAAGAAGCCACTGTTACGAAACCGCCATAAAAAAGCGACTACGGTTTGCAACTGCACATGGGGACAAAGATCATACTTTTTGGTCTGATGAAAAAAATATATAACTGTTTGGCCATAATGACCATCGTTATGTTAAATAAAGGTTAAATAAAGGTGAAATAAAAATGTTTGGAGGAAAAAGGGGGAGGCTTGCAAGCTGAAGCACGGGGGTGGCAGCATCATGTTGTGGGGGTGCTTTGCTGCAGGAGGGACTGGTGCACTTCACAAAATAGATGGCATCATGAGGACGGAAAATTATGTGGATATATTGAAGGAACATCTCAAGACATCAGTCAGGAAGTTAAAGCTTGGACGCAAATGGGTCTTCCAAATGGACAATGACCCCAAGCATACTTCCAAAGTTGTGGCAAAATGGCTTAATGACAACCAAGTCACGGTATTGGAGTGGCCATCACAAAGCCCTGACCTCAATCATATAGAGAATTTGTGGGCAGAACTGAAAAAGTGAAAAATTGCGAGTAAGGAGGCCTAAGAACCTGACTCAGTTACACCAGTTGTGTCAGGAGGAATGAACAGAATTCAACCAACTTATTGTGGGAAGCTTGTGGAAGGCTACCTGAAACGTTTGACCCAAGTTAAACAATTTAAAGGCAATGCTACCAAATACTAATTGAGTGTATGTAAGCTTCTGACCCACTGGGAATGTGATGAAAGAAATAAAAGCTGAAATAAATAATTCTCTCTACTATTATTCTGACATTTCACTTTATTAAAATAAAGTGGTGATTCTAACTGACCTAAGACAGGGATTTTTTACTAGGATTAAATGTCAGGAATTGTGAAAACTGAGTTTAAATGTATTTGGCTAAGGTGTATGTAAACTTCCGACTTCAACTGTAAATACCACATGCTCTGTGCCTCAGTTAGTACAACATCTCAATAACATATTGTTGCTGAGAGGGCCTTAGACTGACAACTACAGTATGTGGGATGTGGGCTGCCCTCCTCTAACCCTGAACTGTGATGGAGAGACTAGATAGATGTACAGATCAGACCGCCTGAAAGTGCTAGAGGGATGTTTGGAAAATTCTCTCGGGAGCCTTCGAAGAACTCCGGTCTGCCCTCCTTATGAGACTACACTTTTCTATTTTCATTGTTCATTAATCCATGGTGTTCTATGTGAGACTCGGCTTACGTCCCAAATTACACCCTATTCCCTATATAGTGCACTACTTTTGACCAGAGCTATATGGGACCAGGTCAAAAGTAGTGCACTACATAGGGAATAAGGTGCCATTTGGGACGCACATTCGGCTTCGTAATCCTTTTAAGAGTTTATTTGCAAAGAAAAAGAAAACTCTCCAAGGCTCTAGTCTATTCACTGTGAAGCCAGACTGCTGTCCCTTTCAATCGATGAGTATATTCAGTGTGTTGGTTATACTCGAGCACTTATTTTTGTTAAATTGGTCTGCTGATGGTGTTAACCTATGACGGATGTCCTTGTGGTAAAATGAAAAAAAAAGTAACTAGCAAAAGTAAACGACGGCAGTTCTATAGCTATTTCCAAACAATGTCAATGTAGCCTCCAATCACTTAAATTAAAAAGCACAAGCTTGAGAGTAAAGTATAACAATGAAGTGTTCATTATGACATACTTTAGCCAGCAGATGAACTGTGCCAACTAAAGTTTTGATAAGGGCATGGCAAAATGAACACACCATAAAATGACGTTGCTTGGAATATAATCTGACTGTCTGTCTTAGTGGTGTAGAAATAGGGAAAGATGGCATATCTGGTCTGTCGAGAATAAAAGTTACGAAACTTCTATTCGATCAAATAAGCCTCATGTATCAAAATAGCAATTTATTTTTTTATCTAAATTCGATATCCTCATTGCCCCCCCCCCCATACAAAAACTCCTCACTTACTTAATAATTTATGACCTGCTTACGTAGATAGATTTTTGGCGGAGTAAACCCTCTCGCTTCACCTGTTCCAAATGTGGCCCTCCGCTCTGTCACATCTCTGCCCTAACCTTAAAGGGGAAATCAGCAGTTGATACATAGATTTTTTGACTTATAAAGTGTGACCCATTTCAGGAAGCTAGGCGTATGTCGCACGTCACTACTTCACAGGAGAGGCATTTGAACGTAATTGCAGAAAGAAGTCCATCACAACTTTTTCCCACTGACCTTTGTCGATTGCACCTGCTAAATTCTGGGCAGCAATGTTGTTGAGACGAGTAGCAACACTTTTGCATATCTTTTTTTTTTTTTTTCACCTTTATTTAACCAGGTAGGTCAGTTGAGAACAAGTTCTCATTTGCAACTGCGACCTGGCCAAGACAAAGCAAAGCAGTGTGACAAAAGACAACACAGAGTTACACAGTAAACAAACAGTCAAAAACACAATAGAAAAAAATCTATATACAGAGTGCAAAATGTAGTGCAAAAAATGCAGTAAGGTTAGGAGGTAGGACAATAAATAGACTATAGTGGTGAAATAAATTACAGAATTATCATCATTAACACAGGAATGAAGGATGTGCAAATTATGATGTGCAAATAGAGGTACTGGAGTGCAAGATTAGTGAAAATAAACAAAAATAAATATGGGGATGAGGTAGTAGCGTAGGCTATTTACAGAAGGGCTATATACAGGTGCAGTGATCGATAAGCAGCTTTGATAACTGATGCTTAAAGTTATTGAGGGAGATAGGAACCTCTAGCTTCAATGATTTTTGCAATTCGTTCCAGTCATTGGCAGCAGCGAACTGGAAGGAATGGCGGCCAAAGGAGGTGTTGGCTTTGGGGGTGACCAGTGAGATAAACCTGCTGGAGCGCATGCTACGGGTGGGTGTTGCTATAATGACCAGTGAGCTGAGATAGGGCGGGGATTTACCTAATAAAGACTTATAGATGACCTGGAGCCAGTGGGTTTGGCGACGAATATATAATGAAGGCCAGCCAACGAGAGCATACAGGTCGCAGTGGTGGGTAGTGTATGGGGCTTTGGTAACAAAACGGATGGCACTGTGATAGACTACATCCAATTTGCTAAGTAGAGTGTTGGAGGCTAGTTTGTAAATGACATCACCGAAATCAAGGATCGGTAGGATAGTCAGTTTTACAAGGGCATGTTTGGCAGCATGAGTGAAGGAGGCTTTGTTGCGGAATAGAAAGCCAATTCTGGATTTAATTTTGGATTGGAGATGGTTGATGTGAGTCTGGAAGTTGAGTTTATAGTCTAACCAGATGCCTAGGTATTTGTAGGTGTCCACGTATTCTAATTCGGACCCGTCGAGAGTAGTGATGATAGTCCGGTGGGCGGGTGCTGGCAGCGTTCGATAGAAAAGCATGCACTTAGTTTTACTAGCGTTTAAGAGCAGTTGGAGGCCACGGAAGGAGTGTTGTATGGCATTGAAGCTTGATTGAAGGTTAGTAAACACAGTATCCAAAGAGGGGCCAGATGTATACAGAATGGTGTCGTCTGCGTAGAGATGGATCAGAGAGTCACCAGCAGCGAGAGCGACATCGTTGATGTATATAGAGAAAAGGGTTGGCCCAAGAATTGAACCCTGTGGCACCCCCATAGAGACTGCCAGAGGATCGGACAATAGTCCCTCTGATTTGACACACTGAACTCTGTCTGCAAAGTAGTTAGAGAACCAGGCAAGGCAGTCACTTGAGAAACCAAGGCTGTTGAGTCTGCCAATAAGAATGCGGTGATTGACAGAGTCGAAAGCCTTGGCCAGGTCGATGAAAACGGCTGCACAGTACTGTCTTTTATCGATGGCGGTTATGATATCTGTCATGTCCTGATATGTTTCACCTGTCTGTGTTTGTCCCCTCCCCACACCAGGTGCACCCTATCTCCATCATTAATTAGTTTGGGTATTTAGTCCCTTGGGTTCTGTTGGGGTTTTGCCAGATCGTCTTGCCTAGTCAGTCGTTTCCAGCACTCTCCTGTATTACTAACTCTGCCAGTCTGTTTCCCGGTATTTGGACCTCTACCTGCCTGTTGGATTACGTTCCTGTCTAGCCCCCTCATGTGCCTTCGACCTTCTGATCTGCTGCCAAACGAACTCTGCCTGCATTACGGATTACGAGCCTGCCTACTCCTCTGTACTACCATCCTTCTGATCCCCGGTTACGAACATTGCCTGTCATTGACTACGAACCTGTCCTGCCCCAAATATCATATTAAACAGTCAATCTTATCTCTGCCTCCGTGTCCGCTTTTGGGTCCCGTATATCTGTCGTTCTGTCAATATCGTTCAGTACCTTGAGCGTAGCTGAGGTGCACCCATGACCAGCTCGGAAACCAGATTGCATAACAGAGAAGGTACGGTGGGATTCGAAGTGGTCAGTCTATCTTTCAAAATAGCCACAGTAGCAAGGATTATCTGCACATACTGAGCAGCTCATGTTTTAGACAGAAGCGTGCTACATGGCAGACCAATCCGAACTCATCTCTCGGCATGTCCAGCCCAGCCATAATCTCAGCCAATCATGGCTAGCGGGAAGGTTCCTGTCTTCTTCCATGGCTAAACCAACTAGGCTCGTAATTTAATTTGTATTTACAGATAATGAATGATATGTACCCATTGATTTTTGAAGAATATAACGGATAAACATCTCATGAGCTTAGTTCAAATATGATACCCCATCAAAACCCAAAATAAAAACTTATTTTACTCCAATGTTTGTCAACAGACAGCCTCAAAACATGGTTAAAACTATAATTTTGATATCATGGATGGTCAGTCTTGCATCCATAGCTCTGTCTATGAATTTGAGAATGGTTAAATTTCTCCAGCCCCGTTCGTTAACTTTTTAACAAAACAGGTGGGGAGTCGCTTTGTTATTGTTTCTACTGCCAATTTCCGCTTTAACCCTTAAGCCTCGATCAAACCAAAAGTGTCATTACATCAATTATGCATATTCAATTCTGCAGTCAAACTTTTTTCATTATATAATCAAAACATTTTCATGGATATGTGTGCAACAAAAATGTAACATTCAGTTTTTTACCTACCATTTCCTTCAAGTCCAACGTACAGTATACAGAACACACTGCAACTGCCTCTGCAATGCAATGCTGCAAGGCAAACTCAGCGCTCAATTGGAAACAAATGTATTCTGAACAAAAATATAAACGCAACATGTAAAGTGTTGGCCCCATGTTTGATGAGCTGAAATAAAAGATCCCAGATTTTTTCCATACGCACAAAAAGCTTATTTCTCTCAAATTTTGTTCACAAATTTGTTTGCATCCCTGTTAGTGAACATTTCTCCTTGGCGAAGATAATCTGAAAGGTATGGCATATCAAGAAGCTGATTAAACAGCATGACCATTACACAGGTGCACTTTGTGCTGGGGACAATAAAAGGCCACTCTAAAATGTGCAGTTTTGTCACACAACACAATGCCACAGATGTCTCAACTGTTGAGGGAGCGTGCAATTGGCATGCTGACTGCAGGAATGTCCACCATAGCTGTTGCCAGAGAATTAAAAGTTCATATAAGGAAATCAGTCAATTGAAATAAATTCATTAGGCCCTAGTCTATAGATTTCACATGACTGGGCAGGGGAGCATCCTAATACATTTCTGGGAGATTATACAAATGGAGTGTGCGGCTCTTTATTTTTATAGCTTTCAGTTTATTCACTATTAGTCAGCTCCTCTATGTGTGTGTGCCAGCTCATGTTTTTTATTATACTTTCCTGATTTGCCAGAGCTTAAAAAAGGATCAGCTCCAACATGTCTCCTTCCTTCCCTCATGGAATCTGCTCTCTCTATCTGCAATTAACTAGATCATATCCCGGGGCAAATGTATGTAATTAAACTTAATTCCATACATTTGCATAAATACGACACGATTAAAACACTGCCCCACTTTTCTACTCACATTTGCATGACAAAAATGTTTGAGGGGAGAAATACTTGTAATGGGTCGTTTGCGAACGAACGGCTCTTTTTGGTGAACGTTGAGAACCGAATCGCATCGGTGAAAGAGCCGTTCATGTGGCTCCCTGATTTACAGTGGGGAGAACAAGTATTTGATACACTGCCAATTTTGCAGGTTTTCCCACTTACAAAGCATGTAGAAGTCTGTAATTTTTATCATAGGTACTCTTCAACTGTGAGTGACGGAATCTAAAACAAAAATCCAGAAAATCACATTGTATGATTTTTAAATAATACATTTGCATTTTATTGCATGACATAAGTATTTGATACATCAGAAAAGCAGAACTTAATATTTGTTACAGAAACCTTTGTTTGCAATTAAAGAGATCATACGTTTCCTGTAGTTCTTGACCAGGTTTGCACACACTGCAGCAGGGTTTTTGGCCCACTCCTCCATACAGTTCCTTCAGGTTTCGGGGCTGTCGCTGGGCAATACGGACTTTCAGCTCCCTCCAAAGATTTTCTATTGGGTTCAGGTCTGGAGACTGGTTAGGCCACTCCAGGACCTTGAGATGCTTCTTACGGAGCCACTCGATAGTTGCCCTGGCTGTGTGTTTCGGGTCATTGTCATGCTGGAAGACCCAGCCACGACCCATCTTCAATGCTCTTACTGAGGGAAGGAGGTTGTTGGCCAAGATCTCGCGATACATGGCCCCATCCATCCTCCCCTCAATACGGTGCAGTCGTCCTGTCCCCTTTGCAGAAAAGCATCCCCAAAGAATGATATTTCCACCTCCATGCTTCACGGTTGGTATGGTGTTCTTGGGGTTGTACTCATCCTTCTTCTTCCTCCAAACACGGCGAGTGGAGTTTACACCAAAAAGCACTATTTCTGTCTCATCAGACCACATGACCTTCTCCTATTCCTCCCCTGGATCATCCAGATGGTCATTGGCAAACTTCAGACAGGCCTGGACATGCGCTGGCTTGAGCAGGGGGACCTTGTGTGCGCTGCAGGATTTTAATCCATGACGGCGTAGTGTGTTACTAATGGTTTTCTTTGAGACTGTGGTCCCAGCTCTCTTCAGGTCATTGACCAGGTCCTGCCGTGTAGTTCTGGGCTGATCCCTCACCTTCCTCATGATCATTGATGCCCCACGGGGTGAGATCTTGCATGGTGCACCAGACCGAGGGAGGTTGACCATCATCTTGAACTTCTTCCATTTTCTAATAATTGCGCCAACAGTTGTTGCCTTCTCACCAAGCTGCTTGCCTATTGTCCTGTAGCCCATCCCAGCCTTGTGCAGGTCTACAATTTTATCCCTGATGTCCTTACACAGCTCTCTGGCCTTGGCCATTGTGGAGAGGTTGGAGTCTGTTTGATTGAGTGTGCAGACAGGTGTCTTTTATACAGGTAACGAGTTCAAACAGGTGCAGTTAATACAGGTAATGAGTGGAGAACAGGAGGGCTTCTTAAATAAAAACTAACAGGTCTGTGAGAGCCGGAATTCTTACTGATTGGTAGGTGATCAAATACTTATGTCATGCAATAAAATGCAAATGTATTTATTAAAAATCATACAATGTGATTTTCTGGATTTTTGTTTTAGATTCCGTCTCTCACAGTTGAAGTGTACCTATGATAAAAATTACAGACCTCTACATGCTTTGTAAGTAGGAAAACCTGCAAAATTGTCAGTGTATCAAATACTTGTTCTCCCCACTGTACATACTGCTACTATTGCCTTTTAAGCTTCAAACAACGATTATCTGCAAATAAGTTACATCATTACAATCATTATCTGAAGATGGTAAATTCTCACAACAGAAACCATAAAAAGTGGGGGAAACACTCGGAATGCCCATCACTAAGAAATACGGGTGGATTTTCAGTTCAATTTCAGTAGGGAGTTCGTTGTTTACATGACACCACAGAGGCATTGCGGCTAGGCAACGAGCTGCATATCAAAACGGTCTCAGCACTGAAATGTAGCCCTATTTATGCCTAACCAATCTGTATTTTGGCATGCAGTGTTATGAATTGGATGATAGCCCGTTTTATAGCACAATGCAAGATGATTTCTAAAAACAGAACATTTTCCCCCAAAAAATTACATCATGGTTTTTATTGACTATTCAATTCGGGACAGGTTGGGTCACACATAATCAGGTTAAATCTGAACTTGATGAAATGTTGAAGTTGTTGATCATCAGAAGTCGTTTCTTGTAAGCAGCTAAGAACAATTCACTATACTTAAAGACTATAGGCTACAGTCCCGTGTAGCTCAGCTGGTAGTGCATGGCACTTGCAATACCAGGGTTGTGGGTTTGATTCCCAAGGGGGACCAGTATAAAAAAAAGTATGAACATGACTAAAATGTAAATGTACATCTCAGCAGTTCTGTAACGTTAAGAGAAACTCTGTGCACTTGTGATCAGTTTTAGATGTGTATTAAAACAAATTGTTTATTCAATTTTCAAAATGGAAAATATTGCAAAGGTGTTCAGTAATTATGCAGAACTACTGGTGATTAATTGGACTAATTCATCAACTCAGTAAGGGACTTGTCCTTTGAATCTCTCACCAGCAGCGAGTTGGTTCGACACCAAAGAGTCTAAGCAGATTGTTCATTCTTTGTTAAGTGGGATGGAAGAGGGAGCTGAATCGCCGAGGCCTTCTGGTGTCTATAGCTAAAACCTAGTAATAGTTTTTTTAGCCTGTTCCTAGATCTGTTTGTTTGGTCTTGCCAACTCCTATATGACAATGACCATAGGAGTTGGCAAGACAGCACAATCAGATGTGGGACCAAGCTACTGATTTGTATCATCTTACATATCAGTATTCATAACATCATCTCTATCCTCCAGATGTTAGAGATCTCTATCCAGTGGTCCCCACAGTAATGCTGTATGTATTATCTGCCAAATGTGGCCCTCCGCTCTGTCATATCTCCCACAATCTGTTTGTATATGTGGGAGTTAGAATAGATAAAGGGAAAATGCTTTCAGTATGCATTTATGGTTTGTTGTGCTAGTGAACCTGTTATTTAATTCCAGGTCTCAGATATTGGAATTTAGACCCTCCTATTCTCAAGCAATGTAAGAAAGCACCAAAGGAGCACGTGTTTCAGGATGTGATTTGGGTCGTCATACAAAAAAGTGTGGTAGTAATTTATGCCAGAAGAAAGCAAAGCCAGTAATGCTCTCTCAGCATTTGAATGGACACATTTTTAAACACAAAACGGTGACTATATGGACTCTGCAGTTGTTGTAGAGGAATATACAGTATCTCCTTGTAGAGTAGAGCCAGGGTTCATAAATAATAATACTCTTAGCCCAGTTAGACTAGAGGCAAACTCTCAGTCATGAATTGAATTTTTATCACCCCCCAAAAATGGAGGCACACAGGAAAGCATCTGATGAATACACAGCCTGAGAACCAGTGGAGCTCTCAAATATCTCCTGGTAGTGCTAGCGAGCTTGCCAACACCCCACTACTACTGGCTTGAAAAGCTAAAGGGCCTTGAATATTAAGATGCTCTCATCACCAGCACTGTAATGTTTCCCCTTCATGGTGAATAGAGAGCTCTCGGCTAGCAGCCAGCCTCTTCACCACCATGGCCTTGGTATCATCCATAGCTTCCAAATAGACACCATCACTCCTCGCCTCTCCACCGTGATTGCCCACTTGCTGTGAGTATTCCGGTGGGTGCTACACATTGGCGGTGGATGGGGTAATTTATCCTACATACAATGCAAAGCGTTTTGAGACCTTGGCGAACATAAAATGCAATTTATCACTCAGGCGGCGGTTCATTCAATCTAAATCTAAATGCTTGTCTTTAACAAGAACACAATCCAGGAAAATAAGGATGCATTGCATCTTGAGACCTATGCATATTGAGACCATATCTTTTTTCAGAGTATAGCAAAGTGGGGGTTTGAAACTGATTCAGATTTCAGATGGTTTAATAGTCACAGGGTTGAAGGTGGGATTGCAGCGTACAGTGAAAATCTGCAGGACTAGTGAAATAAAATAATGAAAATGGTAATAAAACAATAGAAATATAAATAGCACTATATACAGTTGGAGTCGGAGGTTTACATACACCTTAGCCAAATACATTTAAACTCAGTTTTTCACAATTCCTGACATTTAATCCTAGTAACAATTCCCTGTCTTAGAGTTAGGATCACCACTTTATTTTAAGAATGTAAAAATGTCAGAATAATAGTAGAGAGAATGATTATTTCAGCTTTTATTTCTTTCATCACATTCCCAGTGGGTCAGAAGTTTACATACACTCAATTAGTATATGGTAACATTGCCTTTAAATTGTTTAACTTGAGTCAAACGTTTCGGGTAGCCTTCCACCAGCTTCCCACAATAGGTTTGGTGAATTTTGGCCCATTTCTCCTGACAGAAATGGTGTAACTGAGTCAGGTTTGTACTTGGGCTTTGTGATGGCCACTCCAATACCTTGACTTTGTTGTCCTTAAGCCATTTTGCCACAACTTTGGAAGTATGCTTGGAGTCATTGTCTATTTGGAATACCCATTTGCGACCAAACTTTAACTTCCTGACTGATGTCTTGAGATGTTGCTTCAATATATCCACATAATTTTCCTTCCTCATGATGCCATCTATTTTGTGAAGCGCACCAGTCCCTCCTGCAGCAAAGCACCACTACAACATGATGCTGCCACCCCCGTGCTTCATGGTTGGGATGGTGTTCTTCGGCGTGCAAGCCTCCCCCTTTTTCCTCCAAACATAACAATGGTCATTATGGCCAAACAGTTCTATTTTTGCTTCATCAGACCAGAGGACATTTCTCCAAAAAGTAAGATTTGTCCCCATGTGCAGTTGCAAACCATAGTCTGGCTTTTTTATGGCAGTTTTGGAGCAGTGGCTTCTTCCTTGCTGAGCGGCCTTTCAGGTTATGTCGATATAGGACTTGTTTTACTGTGGATATGGATACTTTTGTACGTATTTCCTCCAGCATCTTCACAAAGTCCTTTGCTGTTGTTCTGGGATTGATTTGCACTTTTCACACCAAGTACGTTCATCTCTAGGAGACAGAACGCGTCTACTTCCTGACCGGTATGACGGCTGCGTGGTCCCATGGTGTTTATACTTGCGTACTATTGTTTGTACAGATGAACAGGGTACCTTCAGGCGTTTGGAAATTGCTCCCAAGGATGAACCAAACTTGTGGAGGTCTACAATTATTTTTCTGAGGTCTTGGCTGATTTCTTTTGATTTTCCCATGATGTCGAGCAAAGAGGCACTGAGTTTGAAGGTAGGCCTTGAAATACATCCACAGGTACACCTCCAATTGACTCAAATTATTAGGCCTCTGAAAAGCCTTGCGGTATGCAGCAACGGAGTTGCCGTACCAGGCTGTGATGCAGCCCGACAGTATGCTCTCGATGGTGGTCCTGTAGATCACTGTGAGGGCCCCTGGGGACAGGCCGAATTTCTTCGATGTCATGCCATCGTCACTACGGTGTCCGTGTGGTTAGACCATTTCAGCTTCTTTGAATACAAGTGTACTGCGGTGGTGCATAATACAATGAGTCAAGCCTCTGGAGCATTTTGAAATTCCACCGAGTGCTACAGCTGCTTGTGTTGACGCAGTGGTTGGTTGTAGGCCTATCCGAGAAGAAAACTCATCTCCTTACACTGCTGCTGTGATCTCGGCACATGGGAAGAGCTCCAGCAAGCATGGTTAACAGAAGGCGGGGTACTATTGTCTCTCTTGAGCACAGCACCAAACAAAATAACACAGCCCCTGCAAAACCCTATAAATAAACTGTGGCAGTTACAAAGAGGGAGAGAGGAAGAAAGATGGAGAGAAAGAGATAGGAAGAGAAGGAAAGAGAGCGAGGGAGGGAATGAAGGAAAGAGAGAGGGGAGGGAGAGAAAGACAGAAGCATGCAAATAGTAATCAATAATGTTCTCATCTCTAGGGGATTCTCCCTCGTTCCTCCTCCTCTTCCTACTCCTCCTCCCCTGTTCCAATAGCATGTACCATACACAAACATACATGGCTCACACACACACACTCACGCCTCACACACACAAAATAGCATTTACTGTACACACAGCACACACAGCTCATTCACAGGTACCCCAGGGTCTAGGCTCATTATATTTATTCTACTTGGAGAGAACAGTGATTTGTTGCGTTAAAGGCCCAGTTTGTCAGACCTTGTCACACTCCCTTGTGACAGCAATCCTCTCTGTCCACAGCCATGTCACTCAGCAAGGGCCCGGGTCTCCGGCATTAATATGCTAGGTTTACTTAGCTGACGTTGTGTTTAAGCTAGCTCGTAAACCATTTGAAGTACACTGAACAAGAATATAAATGCAAAATGCAACAATTTCAACGAAGTTACATTCACATAATTAAATTGAAATAAATGAATTAGGCCCTAATTCAATAGGCTCTAATCACACGACTGGGAATACGAATATGCATCTGTTGGTCACAGATACCAACAACAACAAAAAGGTAGGGGTGTGGATCAGAAAACCAATCAGTATCTGGTGTGACCACCATTTGCCTCATGCAGCGCCTTTACATACATCTCCTTTGCGTAGAGTTGATCAGGCTGTTGATTGTGGCATGTGGAATGTTGTTCCACTCCTCTTCAATGGCTGTGTGAAGTTGCTGGATATTGGCAGGAACTGGAAGACGCTGTCGTAGATGTTGACCAAGAACATCCCAAACATGCTCAATTGATGACATGTCTAGTGAGTATGCAGGCTATGGAATAACTGGGACATTTTCAGCTTCCAGGAATTGTGTACAGATCCTTACGACATGGGGATGTGCATTATCATGCTGAAACATGAGGTGGTGGCGGCGGATGAATGGCACTACAATGGGCCTCAGGCTCTCGTCAAGGTATCTCTGTGCATTCAAATTGCAATCGATAAATTGCAATTGTGTTCATTGTCCGTAACTTATGCCTGCCCATACCATAACCCATGGAGCACTGTCTGTCTGTTCACGACGTTGACATCAGCAAACCGCTCGCCCACACGCTGTCTGCCATCTGCCAGGTACAGTTGAAACCGGGATTTATTCGTGAAGAGCACACTTCTCCACTGAAGTCGGTAACGACACCAAACTGCAGTCAGGTCAAGACCCTGATGAGGACGACGAGCACGCAGGTGAGCTTCCCTGAGACTGATTCTGACAGTTTGTGCAGAAATTCTTCATTTGTGCAAACCCACAGTTTTATCACCTGTCCGGGTGGCTGGTCTCAGACCATCCTGCAGGTGAAGAAGCCGGATGTGGAGGTCCTGGGCTGGCGTGGTTACACGTGGTCTGCAGTTGTGAGGCCGGTTGGACGTACTGCCAAATTCTCTAAAACAACGTTGGAGGCGGCTTATGGTAATTGCATGCTCCCTCAAAACTTTAGACATCTGTGGCATTGTGTTGTGTGACAAAACTACACACTTTAGAGTGGCCTTTTCTTGTCCCCAGCACAAGGTGCACCCGTGTAATGATCATGCTGTTTAATCAGCTTCTTGATATGCCACCTTTTGTGCGTATGGAAGAATTCTGGGATCTTTTATTTCAGCTCATCAAACATGGGGCCAACACTTTACATGTTGCGTTTCTATATACTGAACATACACACTACATATACACAACTCAGCAGCCGTAAGTAACCAACAGTGCTATGTCGAACATGTTATGAAAAATATTTTCCATATGCATGCTAGGCTAGAGCAATTAACTTTACAGTAGTCTGCAATGTCAAGGTTTTTAGATGTTTTGTATTATCTTTTCACACCAAGAATGTAAGAATGCCTACAATATTCTACCACACAACCTTTAAAAAAGCATACAAAAAACCCAGTAACACTGAATAAAACCCAAACATCAAACCCAAACATTTCTAACACAAATGACCTTGTGACACTGTTCCTTTCCATATTTCTATCATCTTCTTTGATAATTGCTCTCCTCACTCAGCCTTTCTGTGCATTCAGGCAGCACTAATAGCATTGCAGAGCATCCTTCCACAATAGTGTAGCTAAAGGACTCCATTAAATGAAGATGGATAGGAGATGATTGTGGTGGCCTCCACAGCTGGTTCCATATAGCCCAGACTGAGACGTACTCTCTGAGTGCTTGAGAGATAAAGGTATCATGGATGACACACATCAGTGACATGACGGGGGGATGAGACTTTCTCATGGTTGAGACGACAATGAGATTATGAGATCAAACAGCAGGGGAAGAGAGAGAGGATAGAGACGTTGGAGAGGGAGAAGGAGGCAGGAAAGAGAGAACGAAGGAAGGGGGGAAAGAGAGGGAGAGGGGTTGAAAGGGGGAAAAGACAGAGAGTGGGATAGAGAGAGAGGGAGGGAAGGGGAAAGAAAGAAAGAACGAAAGAAAGAAAGAGGAAATAGAATGAGCAACAGCACAGATAGAACAATTAGGCAGATATTTTACCGGATGTATAAATGTGAATCATCCGGTTGGCGTTTTCACTCACTACCAAATATGGTGGTGAGAGAAAGCCCAGCGGCCGGCAGTGGGAGATGATGGAGCGAGATGGATTTTGGCCGACATTCTGCAAATGTTCTCATCAATGAAACATTTTGATCTCAATACAGTTTTCTGTTTCCAAAAATAGAATCTGTTACAAACAGAGTGGATTAAGTTTTGTAGAATTTTCAAAAAATTGCATTGTTTAGAAGTAGTGCAAGGGTAAATGTAGTTATTGCACAGAGTCCGCGTTCTTCACAGCAACTTCACAGAGTAGGCGTACCCAAACGGAAATATGCAAATACATGCTAGAATGCGCCAATATCCTCTTGCCACCTCCTTGCTTGTTCTGCCCACTATGATTAATTTTATCTTTTTGGAAACGACAGGCTGTGGTCTATCTTGGGTTAGTTATAAAAATATTTGGTAACAGTGACCAATGAGCAGTAGCGGCGCGTGGGTAAAATCACTGAGAAAGCCAAGCCAGGAAAAAAAAGCCATATTACAACATGTGTTGTGATAATTGCATTGTTTGCCCTATAACAGGGAGCACCTTCAGAGGACAGGAGCACCTTCAGTCACAGACTGATCCCACCACGGTGTGCCACAGAGCGCTACAGGAGGACCTTCCTGCCGGCGGCTATTAGACTATTTAATGCCTCACCGGGGTGCCGTGCCGTCGGCAACATAGACCTGGAACTGTTAAGACCTAGTTTAAAAATTATGCATCCATCCGTGAGTAACTCTGGTCTGTAATCACTCATTCACTCAGGCTTAAAAATCCTTCTTTAACCTTTCTCCTCCCCTTCATCTACACTGATTGAAATGGATTTAACAAGTGACATCAATAATTAATTCAGGTCTGTATATACATATTCATGTACAGTTGTTATATCATGTCACGTGGAATAAAGTCATTCTTGGACTGAACTTACGTAGTCATTCACTCAGGAATGCATATTAGTATCCTGTCAGTTGTATCTTTTTTCATTGCTTTTAGTATATCGAATGTGCAATACGTGCATTTATCTGTAATTAAACCCTGCACTAAGGTGTGTATTTTAAGGGAATTACTATTATTACAATAAATTATATCATACACACATTTAGCTATTTAAGTATCTCTTCCTGTCATTTACCTGTACAGTTAATGTAACCATGCAAAATATTCACTTACCTGTTCATTTAACCAGACTGTATATTAAGTAAACTATTATTACCCTCACTTATATCATACACACATTTAGCTATTTAAGTATTTCTCTGCCATCGACCTGTATAGTATAGTTAACCATGCAAATACTCCTTATTTATCTATATCAACTTTCAATATTTTTATCATTTTCTTTTCACCTAACACTCTGTAACAATGTATAGTGTACATATTCAGCCATTCACCCATACTATGCAATGTCTTTTTATAGCTTTTTGAACTCCAGACTTCTTGTATTTTTATACTTCTTCATACTGCCGCTCTATGTATCATGTATCTGTTTTTTGTGTATTTTCGTTCTGGCATTTTGCACCTGCACTGTGTTTTTTCGTAGCTGCTTGACAAAGACATTTTCCGGCGTCCCGACAAAATAAAACTATATCGCAATAATTAAAACAAAATGTCAATTAAAAACTGTAGGCTATTACACCACTTTTTATCATTACCGCATGTCAGAGGCAGGTAAAACGAGTGAATGGACTTCAAAACGGGTGGTATAGCCTACACTACACAAAATGTGATGATGTGGTTCGACGAGAACACAGAAAAAGGCAGAGATGAGTGGCTGACACACGCAGACAGCAGTGGACGCATACATTCTGTCCTAATGACTACACTTTTTGATGTTTTGTGTAACAGATGTCTCTTTCCATTCACCACTGTTTGGAGACTGGGAATATTTTGCGAGTGGATGAACGTGCATGGGCAGCCTAGTAAAGAATCCCTTTGAAGTGATTGTTTGACAAGAAGATGAAAATATGACTTTGTGTTCATGACACAATAAAAGTTGAATGACAAACCTTTACAACTAGGCCCACAGAGTTAATAGGGATTATATATGTAATTCTATGATTGGCCCATAAACATTTTGGGGAGGTCCTGCACCGGGAAGAAATGTATTCTACTTTCACCCCTTTATATAGGCCTTGACTATAAGAAGACACAGTGGCAGAATAAATTCAACCACACCTTTGTTTCATCACAAAACCGGCGAGCAACATCTGTCCGTGTCACGGTGCGCATTATATAAGGGACGGTAAACGGAGCGCTGGTGAAGGGTCATCCTTTTATTTGAAAATGAGATGTACTCACGAAGCATTTACAAAAAAAAGGAGAGTGAAAAACAAAAACACGATTCAAACAAAACACGGTGACTTACTTGCTGTGAGCAGAAAAGCAGACAAGCAGGAACAATGATCCACACACAGGTGGATTTGGGTAGATCTTAAATACTATCCCCAATCAGAGACAACGCTAGACAGCTGTCTCTGATTGGGGATGATAATCTCCCTAATAAGTGTGTGAGGACTTGGTTGTGTGCCTCTCTCCTCCCCTAGGTGGGAGTAAGAGGCCTTACCACAACCAAGCCCTCACAGTACCCCCCCCCTAAGGTGCGGACTCCCGATCGCACACAAACAATCCCCCCTCTCCAGAAAAAATGTCCAAAAAACTAGGGGGGACATGGCGGGGTACTGAGGTGGTTGCTGGTGGGGGCTCCGGTTCTGGTTCCGGGCGTGGCACAGGCTGTGAGAGTAGCTTCCCTCCTACCTCTCCGTTGCACGCCCGGTCCAGTCCGGACCCCGGCGCGATGGTTCCCCCCTCAGTACTCCCGCCATCCACCAAGTCCTGTCTGGACCCTGGTGTGGGAGCCCTCGACCCTGGAGAGGGGCTGACAACCGGCCCCGGACTGGGCACCGGTGGAGCGGACTGCTCCGGCACTGGAGCGACGCAGACGACCGGCCCCGGACTGGGCACCGGTGGAGCGGACTGCTCCGTCACTGGAGCGACGTAGACGACCGGTCCCGGACTGGGCACCGGTGGAGCGGACTGCTCCGGCACTGGAGCGACGCCGACGACCGGCCCCGGACTGGGCACCGGTGGAGCGGACTGCTCCGTCACTGGAGCGACATAGACGACCGGCCCCGGACTGGGCACCGGTGGAGCGGACTGCTCCGGCACTGGAGCGACGCAGACGACCGGCCCCGGACTGGGCACCGGTGGAGCGGACTGCTCCGTCACTGGAGCGACGCAGATGACCGGCCCCGGACTGGGCACCGGTGGAGCGGACTGCTCCGGCACTGGAGCGACGCAGATGACCGGCCCCGGACTGGGCACCGGTGGAGCGGACCGCTCTGGCGCTGTATCAGAGCAGACTGCTGGACCCGGATGTGGCTCTGGTGGAGGTTCAGGGCTGCTCACCTTCACCTGAGGTCCCGGGCTGCTGACCTTCCCCGGAGGTCTCGGGCTGCTGACCTTCCCCGGAGGTCTCGGGCTGCTGACCTTCCCCGGAGGTCTCGGGCTGCTGACCTTCCCCGGAGGTCTCGGGCTGCTGACCTTCCCCGGAGGTCTCGGGCTGCTGACCTTCCCCGGAGGTCTCGGGCTGCTGACCTTCGCCGGGGGTCTCGGGCTGCTGACCTTCGCCGGGGGTCTCGGGCTGCTGACCTTCGCCGGGGGTCTCGGGCTGCTGACCTTCGCCGGGGGTCTCGGGCTGCTGACCATCGCCGGGGGTTTCGAGCTGCTGACCTTCACCGGGACCCTCGGGCTGCTGACCTTCTCCGGAGGTCTCGGGCTGCTGACCTTCTCCGGAGGTCTCGGGCTGCTGACCTTCTCCGGAGGTCTCGGGGTGCTGACCTTCACCGGAGGCCTCGGGGTGCTGAACTTCACAGGAGGCCTCGGGCTGCTGACCTTCTCCGGAGGTCTCGGGCTGCTGACCTTCTCCGGAGGTCTCGGGCTGCTGACCTTCACAGGAAGCCTCAGGCTGCTGACCTTCACAGGAGACCTCAGGCTGCTGACCGTCACAGGAGGCCTCGGGCTGCTGACCTTCTCCGGAGACCTCGGACAGCTAACCCTCACCGGAGGTCTCGGGCTGCTGACCTTCACCGGAGACCTCAGGCTGGATGCCGTGCCCACCCTGGGCACCGACGGAGAAGTGGTTTTCAGCCCTGCTGTAGGTCTGGCTGTCGGCCCCAGACTGGGCACCGACACGCTATGGAGCTCCTGCTCCACAGCGGGGCTGAACGTCGTGCCCACCCTGGGCACCGACGCAGAGATGGTTTCCAGCCCTGTGGTTGTGCTGGCTGTCGGCCCCAGACTGGGCACCGACACGCTATGGAGCTCCTGCTCCACAGCGGGGCTGAACGTCGTGCCCACCCTGGGCACCGACGCAGAGATGGTATCCAGCCCTATGGTTGGGCTGGCTGTCGGCCCCAGACTGGGCACCGACGCGCTATGGAGCTCCTGCTCCACAGCGGGGCTGAACGTCGTGCCCACCCTGGGCACCGACGCAGAGATGGTCTCCAACCACAGAGCTGCGCTGTCGACCCTCGCTGTAGGCTCCGTGTGAGGAATGGGCACGGGGCATACTGGACTGGGTGAGCGCACCACTGGTCTGCTGCGAGGCGCAGGCACGGGCCGTACCGGGCTGGGGAAACGCACCGTTGGGTTGGTGCGTTTAGCTGGCACGGGTCGCACCGGGCTGGAGACACGCACTGTTGGGCTGGTGCGGAGCAGGCGCGGGCCGTGCCGGGCTGGGGAAACGCACCGTTGGGCTGGTGCATCTAGCTGGCACGGGTCGCACCGGGCTGGAGACACGCACCATAGGGCTGGTGCGCGGAGCAGGCGCGGGCCGTACCGGGCTGGGGAAACGCACCGTTGGATTGGTGCGTTTAGCTGGTACGGGTCGCACCGGGCTAATGTTGCGCACCGATGGTTTGGTGCGCTGAGTCGGTCTCCTCTTCCTCCGACTCTGGACCGGCGCTGGAGGCACCGGACTGGGAACTGGCGCTGGAGCACGACTGTCCCTGTCGTCTCTACTCCACCGCCAATCCCCATCCTGTGAGGGCTCCTCCGGGAACCCCCACGAGTGAGGGAACAGAAGCACATCGTCGTCGTCTTCCTCCGACTCCTCCCTGTACTCCTGCTCCCATGGCTGTAGGGGCTCCTCCTGGAACCCCCACGAGTGCAGTGGTCGGGGCTCTTCTCCCTCGATCCCCGACCACCCCCATAGCCCCCCCCCCAAAATCAGTTTGAGGGGTTTTCTGGGCTCCAGGCTGGTCCTCAACTCTAGCCCGGTGACGTGTCCTCCGTCTCCGGCGCCTCGGCTGCTCCGGACCCCAGCCTTCCTCCACCGAGCGATAGTAAGAGTGTTCCTCCTCGGTAATTTTCCCCATACCGAGGAGGATATCTCCTAACGTAATCCCCCGTTGCGTCCCAGGGTGGTGGATCATTCTGTCACGGTGCGCATTAATGGGACGGTAAACGGAGCGCTGGTGAAGTGTTCTCCTTTTATTTTAATGCCTCGTGAGAACAGCTCATTAAATAAAAGGATGACACTTCACCAGCGCTCCGTTTACCGTCCCATTAATGCGCACCGTGACAGTCCGGTGAAGTCCACAAAGCATATTGCATGTAACAAACAGTTACATGACCTACAGCATGGTCAAGCAAGTGAATGTTTCCAACATTTTCGGACTACAAAACAACCATTGATTTAGAACCACGGAGAGTTAGGCTACCGCAAGTCGCAAAGACAACAGGAGCTGCCTCCACTATTCCAGCACAATTTCCACTTCAAGATTTCAACATCATCAAATTACCCATGCTTAGTCTAATACATATCAAAAATGATTTAGTCCAATCAACGTAAGCTAAATATGATGTGGCTGTCCATGGTAACCTAAATCTAGCAATACAGTATATTGAACTTCCATCCTCTCAGGCATGGGGGCACAATGTATGAATTTATGGTTGGATCAGAATCGCTGTTATAGTCATTGGCTAGTATGGAGAATTAAGTAAAACCCTATCTCCATTCATTTAAGAAAGGGACAATTTTAGCTAGCTAGCCACCGGAGGACAACGACAGAACGAGAATCAACAATTCAATACGTTTTTTCTGTCAATGTTGTTTTGCTTTAGATGTGATTGGTGTGAAGCCAAATCCAAACTGGTTTCCCATTACACTTGTTTTTGGGTGCGCAAGGACCCAAAATTGAAGGAAAATGTAATGTTATTTATTTATTATTAACGTAATTTTTTTCTTGGTACATTTTTTGGGGCTGGCTTCCCTTGGCATCGATGAATCAACGCAACTGTCAATGAGAAGGGTACTGCAGAACGGCAGTAGCATAACAAATGAATAATGGAGGGAGGAAGAAGAGAGTGAGCGAGAGCAGAGACATAGAAGCAAACAGTGACCCATGAGAACTATACAACAGACTGGATGTAGCAGCATAACAAATCTTTGAGAGGAAGGGAAGGAGGGAGGAAGAAGATTAACAGAGAGTAGGTGCAACACAGAATGAACAGGGGGAGAAAAATTGGTTATAGGAGAGGAAGCTAGAGAGCGAGTTAAGAGAGGAGGAAAAATGGACTCAGTGAATCTGAAGAGCACACATTGAGTTTCGTTAGGCTGGTGACTATCCTGAAATGGGTAAATTTCCCTACATTTACAGTAAACAGATGCACTCCTGGGCCCCTTCCATGGTGGAGGCACTAAATCTCTGCGCCTAATAAATCCTAAATCAAAATGTGTTTCAACTTGTGAGTTAGCAACCAAACACCCCCAACACGACGCCTCACTGTGTGTGTGTGTGTGTGTGTGTGTGTGTGTGTGTGTGTCTGTTTCTGTGTGTGCAAACAGCTAAAATTTCCTCTTTCAATCTTGGAGTGTGTGTGTGTGAGTTAACGCTCAATTTGAGTGAGACCGGCCATAATTCCCTTGTCCCTCCTTTCTTCCTTCCTCCTCCTGTTCCGCTCTCTCTCTCTTTCCATTCCTCCCCCTCTCTCCCTCTCGCTTTCCCTTCCTCCCTATCTCCCTTCTTTTCTCTCTTCCACCCTATGGTAGTTCATCTTTCCCACTGCCAGCCTTAATCATCTCATGTTCTTTTTCCAAATGGCAAATCTTCCCTGGGTGAATAGCTTCTAAAGTGGCAGGGGCAGCTCAACCAGCCAAAGCTGCCATAAAGAGAGATGCATGGGAAGAGTAAATTTGAGGATTACAATAGAAGGGGTTTCAGGCTAGTTGGAGGTTAGTTAGTTAGTGTTGAATATTTCAATAGGGTTCAGCATCAAACGGATTGAGGCTGGAGCAAAATGTCAAGGGATGGGTTGTATTCCATTGTATCAAACAACTTTGTATCTGCTGGGGAACAAAACATAAGCATGGGAAGATGTGACTTGATCAAACACACTCCACTCCACTCTATCAGTGATCATACACACAAGCGGTATATGGCTCTTGGCAGAACTGAGTAAGACACTGCAGGTATAGCGTGTGCTGCGACACCACTGTATTAAGTGTTTATTTGATGTGGCGTCATCATTTTGCACCTGCCCTGTGTTTTTCGTAGCTGCTTGATAAAGTAATTTCCCCACAGGGAACAATAAAGTATCTATCTATGAAAATGTGTCAAAATGTCTTAACAGTACTGTATTAATTTAAAATATTATTTTTTGTCAATAGACATTATAAAAGAACACTTCGCTTATAGCCACCGTCATAAGAGCTATACTAGCGCTATCATGATATAGCTAAAGTAGCATAATTTATGAGCTGATCTAAACAGCAGGAATCAATCAACATTGTTACGGTCACAGCTTAAAGAGGTCACAATGACGGCTATCCCGTGAATGAGTAGAGACTGCATAGGGGACGTGTGCTGCTAGAGTCTGACTTACAATCACTTCATGCCATGCCCTGCTTGCTTTGCTAAGCATTTAGTAAAGCCATACATAATGAACAGTCCTATCACCAGCTGTTGCACCAACTAGCTAGCTAGCCCCGAGGGAGCCCAGTTCATTTGACTGGCAGTCCAAGCTGAGGGAACATACTTGACAGTATCCTCTCTGCTAGTGTATGTCAGCGACTTGCTAACCAAACAACATTAGCCATGTCATTGCTAGCAAATATTTAGAGGAGAGAAAAGGAAGCCATTGGTAGGTGGTGTGGCCTTTCAATATTGAATTAGCCTGTATTTATTCTCTATTCAAAAACAAGGCCTCGACTAGAGGTTAGACATATGAACCAGAGTCGGGGGTTGCCAGTTGAATCTCAGGCCTGGCAACAGTCGGAATGAGACATGAACTGGCAAGCTGAGGGTTGCTGATACCATGTACATCTGTTGCCCTTAGGCAAGGCACTTAACACCTAAAATGCTTTTGGGGTGCTTCACTGTTGCTGACCCTGTGATTCCAACCAATACATGGGTGACTTTCTAGCCCAGACTGTGGTTTGAAAAAAGCTAAAGACTACAAATATCAGAATCAGAATCTTAGAAAGCCTACCGTCTACTGCCAAGTTGCCATTAGGCACTTAACACCTAAATGACTTAGGCTAACACTTGCATTGCTCCAAAGCTGCTGCGCTGTGGCTGGCCTTGTGATTATCTCTTTCTGGTGCAGACTCTTGGAAAATGGGCAGTAGTATTCTTCTTAATGTTCGCCAACAAAAAGATTCCTTTGGAAAAGAGGCTATACTTCACTGTTTCATTGTGATAACCACAAATAAGGTGCATTTTGAGTTATGTGACTAAAGCATCCTGAAGACATTATAGGACCTCAAAATAATGTGTTATGATTAAATCAACCGTGTTTCTTTATTTTCAGCATAGAAGCACATTATTGTAAGGCCAGACAGAGCCCCGTCCATGTAAGCAGATTGAAATCAAATCAAATTGTATTTTATACACGTGGTCAGCAGATGTTATTGCGGGTGTAGCGAAAAGCTTGTGCTTCTAGCTCCGACAGTGCAGTAATATCAAGTAAGTAATATCTAACAGTTTCACAACATATACACAGAAAACTAAGTAGGGAATAGATTGAGAATATATACATAAATGTCAGGACTAAGATACAGTGACACAGTAAGCTTTATAGTATGCAGTATGCACATAAGAGGTTGGTGATGCAGTATATAAACACGATTAAGTAGTCTGGCTTTTTTATGGCAGTTTTGGAGCAGTGGCTTCTTCCTTGCTGAGCGGCCTTTCAGGTTATGTCGATATAGGACTAGTTTTACTGTGGATATAGATACTTTTGTACCTGTTTCCTCCAGCATCTTCACAAGGTCCTTTGCTGTTGTTCTGGGATTGATTTTCCCATGATGTTGAGCAAAGAGGCACTGAGTTTCAAGGCCTTGAAATACATCCACAGGTGACTCAAATTATGTCAATTAGCTTATCAGAAGCTTCTAAAGCCATGACATTATTTTCTGGAATTTTCCAAGCTGTTTAAAGGCACAGTCAACTTAGTGTATGTAAACTTCTGACCCACTGGAATTGTCATATAGTGAATTATAAGTGAAATAATCTGTCTGTAAGCAATTGTTGGAAGAATTACTTGTGTCATGCACAAAGTAGATGTCCTAAACGACTTGCCAAAACTACAGTTTGCTAGCATGAAATCTGTGGAGTGGTTGAAAAATGAGTTTTAATGACTTCAACCTAAGTGTATGTAAACTTCCGACTTCAACTGTACTTCCGCCCTTCTGCTTCCCGGAGAGATGTTTATTCCTGTCAGACAGATCTAGAGAAAGTGAGGCTTCCCGGTGAGTAGAAAGATACAGTGCAACTCAGGAGGGGACCATCAAATATTAGAAACATTCCCTATCTGGCAGCCAACAAGGTTGTGTGTTTACCACATGCGGTTATGTGTATATAACCCCAAAAAGTATAATTGTATCAATATATCATGGGTTTTAATAAATAATAAATCAGACCAAAATGCTTGTTTATCTATTATTTCCTACCCACTAATGTGCTGCTAGATATACTGATCAATAGATGCATCAACTGATTATGAATAACACAGCCCTTCAGCTATTAGGATGGGCTTGTGCGAACTCCTACAAAAATCAAAGCCATGTCTGTGTCCATATTGAGTCTGCTTCCATTTATTACAGCATGGAGCTCATTTTCAACAACAATCTCATTACATGATCATCAAGGTGGTTCATGAATCAGTTGGCCTGGTCCTTTCCATAATTTCCCCCTCCCCCTACACCTCCTGCTGGTTGCTCCACCTGTTCCCTCGACCCACCGATATGCATCCCTGCATCCTTCTGCCATCCCTCCCTCTTCTTTCCGTTCTTCCCGGGGCCCTGTATTCCGCTCACAGGTGGTGCAGTGTTTACAGATTTGCTCTTTCTATATCGATACCATTAGGACTCAATGCTGCGCCTAACGCATTCTCATTATATAGCTATGATCGTCCAAAATTCATTTATGCCACTGTGTGCTTAGTGTTTGTCTTTCTAATACGAGTCACCTTTCTCCCACGGGCTGGGCGGGCCGTCTCAGTGCTCAGTGCTCAGGCAGTAAGGCAAGGCAGCTTTCTGTGGACTTCTGGGGCCTCATTTATAAAACATTTATTAGATTTATACTTGAACTTAGTGGTAAGATAGTTTCCGACGGTGTGCTTACGTTCGATTCATAAAAGATACTGAGCATAAAAAAACCTTGCTTAAGGAGGTTTGAAGAAGGCCATTTGTAACTTTGTAACGCACCTGTGATCTATAAATCTCAAATTAACTTAAAATTGACGGCACCTGAACGTGCCTTAAAATCAGCTATTTCCCCTTAAAGAATGCTAGCACAAATGAGGGTTTAGTCAGGAATAGCCATGGACCAAAAGAGAAAAGCAAAGCTTTTTGGAAGACGAGATCACTTGTGGCAGGATGCGGCTGAATGATGGCTGTGATATACCCGACCTGTCACTCATTTCCCTCTGGAATGTCTTCCAATGACACACTATTTATAGAACATTGCATCCTGTTTTTAATTCAAAACACCTTGCGTCTGGCAATTAATTCCTCACACCTTTAATTGATCATTCCTAAAAAATTGTTCATAAAGCTAATGCAAAGTTCACCACAGGCTTGGACGCATATGCGTCCCAAACTGCAATACCCCACATAACCAGCAGGAACATCACTTACGTCAAGTCTAGACTTTGCGTAGAGATCAGTTAATTTCCACGTCAAAGTAAGGTTTTATAAATAACTGCTTATGCGTGGTTTTCTACGTAAGTCATACTTAAGATCAAAATTGATCGTAAGACCGTTTTATAAATGAGGCCCCTGCTCTGTCGAACCAGGCTGGCTCAATTATTGAACAAGGGCATTAGGGACGAAAACCAGGCTTTGTCTCACTCGAGGGCAGGAGAATCCCAGAGCTGAAAGCCCACTCCACGCCGAGTCACTACTTCCCTGATCCCCTACTCTTTATTTATAATTTTCCTCATGCTTGGGTTAATAATTTAATGCCTACTTACTTCCCCTCTTTCTCCACTCAAGCTTCCTCTCTCTTTCTGTTTTCCCTTCTCCATCCCCCTCCTATTTCTGTCCAGCAACACCCTCAATTTCCCTTGTCGATAAGAAGATTTTTATCTGTGTTAATAAACCCTCTCTTTTTATAGCCTGGCAGGGGAGTAGGGGCCATGTCTTCTGCCAGTGTTTGTATGAATGTGTGCGTGTGTGACAAAGACTGTGTGTGTGTGTGTGTGTGTGTGTGTGTGTGTGTGTGTGCGCGGGTTTTGAGAAAGCGAGAGACAAAAAAAAGATACACAATTATCTATGTTACAAAACTCAGCAGTTGATCCTACTCCCTGTTGGATTAGAAGCCTGATTCTTCACTACGCTCAGACAACTCTAAGCTGCAAAAATGTATGCTCTATCCTACAACTAAATCACTTACTGTACCTTTAGCAGTCTTTGCCTCATGCTCAGATGTCATCACCTGGTTGACATCTGTTAAACCCAGTAACGTAATCAAACGTGTTCGAGAAGGTATGCCCGAGCAAGGCACTTGGCAGACTAGCTGATCTACAAATCACATTGCATTCCAAAAGACCCATTAAGTTAGGGGTTCCCAAACCTTTTCACTCAGGCCCCTCTTCCAGCATTGGGGAACATCCCGCACCACCCCTGCACGTGCACGCCATATCGATTTATATGGGCACAAGCACTGTTCATGACACAAACTGTTCACACCCCTCTTGTTGGTGGAGAGAAAATGTTGCAGTTTTAAAGCTCCTTTTCTTGCAATTCTATACATTTTGCCATGTCTAATGTCTATTCATGTGATATTTCAGTGACTCAAACATTACAAGAAAATCTATGGGCTAAAAAAATAGCTCTCTAAGGTATGCAATAACTAATGTGACAAAAGGAAAACTGATGATGCAATACCCAATTTATACTATTACAACTTTCAAGAGTAAGTTGAAAGCCGGACTGAGTTCCTTTAAAAAATATATTCAATTTTTGTTGGGGTGGGGGTATCATTCTTGCTGGGTAATCATTAAATAAAAAATGTTCTCTCCATAGGGCCTTAAAGTACAATCTTAGGCACTGCATCCCAGTTCAATCACTTTCAGGAGTAGTCTTTTTGCCTATACACTTCATTATGACTCCAAAGCGCTGCGATTCTGGAGCGATATGAGAATAGCTCAACTGTGGCAGTTGCTGGATGTAATCATGAGGTGAATGTCGTTAGCATAATTCAATTAAGGTTGACATATGTTCTTGACAATGGTGAAGGTTTGTCAGAGACCGCAGGTGACAAAGAACCTTTCTCAGATTGTAAATGTGTGATTAGCATTAGCAAATCAAACCCTAATACTTATTCAGTAGAGTGGAACGTTATAGAAAGTTCAGATGGAGATGTATTGTATAGACCAGCCATGATTCTCTGTTGTGTAGAATGGAGATTTGTATCCACTCTATCCATTTCCCTTTCTATGTGAAACATTGAAACCTTCTAAATGTTTCAGTCCCACTGAATATGCCCTAAACCACAACTTCCAGAGTCCAGATGTATTTAAAAGGGCCAGTAACCGAAAGGTCGCTGGTTCAAATACCTGAGCCGACAAGGTCAAAAAACCAAAAAACCTGTCTGTGTCCTTGAGCAAAGCACTTAACCCTAATTCGCTCCAGGGGCTGACCCTGTATGCAGGCTGTCATTGTAAATAAGAATTTGTTCTTAAATGACTTGCCTAGTTAAATAAATAAAAAAGAGTGGTAGGTCTGTGCATGTACTATGAATATACTGATTATGTCTTGGACATGCTCTGACAATCCAATTGTTATTTTTCCAATGATGTTTATTCTGCCTTATGCTTGAACATATAATAAAACAATTGATCCCCCCAAAAAAGGAACAGGAGACTCAATTTCTCTACAGCAGTAATGGCAACCGGCAAGAACTGTCAATATAAAACGTGTCTGCCTTAACACGTCCAGAGATAAACGAGTATGTTGGAACAGCCACCCCATTTATCAAAGAGAATCAATTTATCTTCCAATTGACATTACTTTCACTCCATGGCTTGTTCGTTTGGAGATGTGTACGGTGCAGTACAATCAGTCCCCCCTTCCCATCTACATCACTATCTTTTTACTCTCACGTTCGCTCTTGCTCTTCTATATTATAGTGTGTACTATAATCAAAATCCTCTTGTGGCATGACTTGCACAAAATTGAGAGCCGTTTCTTTTGAATTGTTCCTGAAAAACAACAGTGCTTCCCATGGTGCCTCTGTACCGGTTTTTCCCAGCCCTGAGAGCCTACCTCTACACTAATTAACATTGATTATTTTCTTATTTGCCACAAGAAACCAGGAACTTTCACAGGCTTTGATTCCCTCCAGAGTATCCCAAGGTGCGCCAGGAGATCCACACAGCTTGGATCAATGTCACTCGCCAGCTTATTCATTCAGAGTGGGACTCTATTGCTCCCTAAACTCAGTCCGTTTGGCGACAAGGTGCTGTCAATTAGGTAGTATTGAGCTCTTTTTCATCTGAGCGTCAGGAAGGGGGAGGAAGGAGGGCACTCACTCCCTCCATCCATCTGTTCCCTCACGCAAGAGAGAGCGAGAGCAAGAGAAAGAGAGAGAGAAAGAGAGAGAGAGCGAGAGACAGGCCAAGGGTCCCCCACTTACTGTAAACCCTGGTGATTATTACACATGCAGTTCATGTGCAGTTTTGTTGTGGGGTTATTAAGGGGACCAATACCTTTCCCACTGGATCCCAGTAACCGTAATATAGCCGTAGCTTTAATTTGTGTATTCCCAGGCCACAGACCCCTGACACGTCTCATCGTTTAATGTGAAGAGATGCTTGTGTCTCCGCCCTAACAATGAGTTTTGTTGTTGACAGAGCAGAACGGCGGGCTGTCAAGCTCTCGCCAATTCCTCTCTTTGGATTGGTGGATACATCTCGTTATTTGAATACTCGATGAGGGATGTTGACGTCAAATGCCTGTATTCAAGGCACCTTTTTTTGCTAAGAGTGTAGACATCCCACTTACACTGAGTATACAAAACATTAAGAACACCTGTTCTTTCCATGACATAGACCAGTGGTCACCAAACGAAGTCTACCGCTCTGATTTTTTTTAAACATTACTTAAATAATATAAGCATATGCAAAAAAACAGTACTGTAGCAATGAGGTTTGTGCAGCAAACTATAAACCCAATACATTATCGCCTCATATTGGCTTTGCTTGAATTGCCCTGCCAATGCACTGTTGTTTGGGCCCTTTTTTAAATTATATTTAACAATTTGAGGTAGGCTTTACCGGTAATAGATCCGTTGTTGTAATATTTGCAAGGCACAGCTGAGCGACTATACATTTAAATTATTTGCTATTTATTTAGATTTTACGGGGCAGATGGTGCCTGCATCTGATGGTCAGTCTCAGTGGAGGGAGAGAGCAGCAGACTGAAGGTCAGCCTCTCAACATCCCTCCGCTCCCTTTCCTCCACTGACACTGACCGAAAAACTCGAGTCGCACCGCATTATTTCTGCCTCGTGCACAAATTCATGTTGTTACTCCTATGAACAGAGAAAGTGAAATATTCATACTAAAAAAGACCCAAGCTGCTGAATTGAATTGAAGTAATAACAACACAAGACAATCGCTACACTGTCCTACTCATTCATTACTGCTGCAGTGCTTCTTGTAGCGCTAAATGGAAATAGGAAGAACACGCATTTGTTGAATACAAAGTGTTGACAGTGCTGAATAAGAACTTAAACATGAACTCACTCATACAAACAGCAGCTCGTTGCTGTATTCGTTGACAGTTTCTCTCTAAACGTTTTGAAATCTCACAGTATCAACTTTGCTGTAGCTTTCTTTTATGCCTGTAACGTTACTGCAGACATGGTAATCTGAGACATCCGATTGGCCAGCGGAAGGCAGAGTTTGTACCTTCAGACACATGAACCACACCTACCGCCAACAGCACGAGAAGAATAAAATAAATAGGAACACAAGGCTTTATCGTTGGGTTTTTTACAGAAATGTTTGGCGTTTGACTAGGAATGCCTTGGAGATCGATCAGTTGGTGACCACTGACATAGACTGACCAGGTGAATCCAGGTGAAAGCTACGATCCCATACATTAGATAGATAGATAGATAGATAGATAGATAGATAGATAGATAGATAGATAGATAGATAGATAGATAGATAGATAGATAGATAGATAGATAGATAGATAGATAGATAGATAGATAGATAGATAGATAGATAGATAGATAGATAGATAGATAGATAGATAGATAGATAGATAGATAGATAGATAGATAGATAGATAGATAGATAGATGCGGCAGTATGAAAAAGTATAAAAATACAAGTAGTCTGGAGTGCAAAAATCTATAAAAAAGACATTGCATAGTATGTATGGGTGGATGGCTGAATATGTACTCTATACATTGTTACAGAGTGTTAGGTGAAAAGAACATGATAAAAATATTGAAAGTTGATATAGATAAATAAGGAGTATTTGCATGGTTAACTATACTATACAGGTCGAAATACTTAAATAAATGTCTGTATGATATAAGTGAGGGTAATAATAGTTTACTTAATATACAGTCTGGTTAAATGAACAGGTAAGTGAATATTTTGCATGGTTACATTAACTGTACAGGTAAATTACAGGAAGAGATACATAAATACCTAAATGTGTGTATGATATAATTTAGGGTAATAATAGTAATTCCCTTAAAATACAGTCCTTAGTGCAGGGTTTAATTACAGATAAATGCACGTATTGCACATTCAATATACTAAAAGTAATGAAAAAAGATACAACTGACAGGATACTAATATGCATTCCTGAGTGAATGACTACGTAAGTTCAGTCCAAGAATGACTTTATTGCACGTGACATGATATAACAACTGTACATGAATATGTATATACAGACCTGAATGAATTATTGATGTCACTTGTTAAATCCATTTAAATCAGTGTAGATGAAGGGGAGGAGAAAGGTTAAAGAAGGATTTTTAAGCCTTGAAACAATTGAGACAGGGATTGTGTGTGTGTGCCATTCAGAGGGTTAATGGGCAAAACAAAAAATGTAAGTGCCTTTAAACGGGGTATGGTAGTAGGTACCAGGTGCACCGGTTTGTGTCAAGAACTGCAACGCTGCTGGGTTTTTCACACTCAACAGTTTCCTATGGATATCAAGAATGGTCCACCACCCAAAGGACATCCAGCCAACTTGACACAACTGTGGGAAGCATTGGAGTAAACATGGGCCAGAATCCTTGTGGAACGCTTTCGACACCTTGTAGAGTCCATGCCCTGACGAATTGAGGCTGTTCTGAGGGCAAAAGGGGGGTTGCAACGCAATATTAGGAAGGCATTTCTAATGTTTGGTATACTCAGTCTATATCAGTACACCCGTAACAACCTAAGAATTAATAAACTTCTATTAGATAAAATAAGCCTCATGTATCAAAATAGCAATGAAATTCTATCATTGCCCCCATACAAAAACTCCTCACTTGCTTAATAATTAATGATTTGCTTAACGTGGACAGATTCTTGAGTAAACCCTCTTGCTCACCAAGAGTGGTACTGTAGGCCTGTGCATGTACTATGAATATACCGCATTATTGATTATGATGTGATTATGTGTTGGATGTTCGCTGACAAGCCAGTTGATATTTGTCCAATTATGTTTATTCTGCCTATTGCTTGAACCTATAATAAAACAATTGATTAAAAAAAAACAACAGGAATGGGAGACACAGCAGTAATGGCAAGCGGCAAGGGGCGAGAAATGTCAATATAAAACAAGTCTGCCTTTACGCTTCCAGAGGTGAATGAGTGTGCTGGAACAGCTGCCTCATTTCTCTTCAAATTGACATAACTTTTGCTCCATGGCTTGTACGGTGCAGTACAATCAGTCCCCTTCAATGGTTTAAAGATGAGTTGATTAGTGGGACCAGGTGTGTAATGCTAGGGGAAAAACAAAAACGTGCATCTTTTTGGTTCCCAGGTCCAGGACCAGGATTAAGACACACTATTCTAAGACAACAGGAGGAAACTTGAGGTTTGACAAAATGTTGCATGACATAACATCCTGACAAATTTAGGCAATCCGTCCTAAGGACTAGTTTCTGTTAGCGGGCTGATACCGTATGTCTGATGAGAGGCGTATACATATCCCATCTGATTCAGATCTATACTGAACAAAAATATAAACGCAACATGTAAAATGTTCGTCCCATGTTTCATGAGCTGAAATAAAAGACCCCAGAAGTTTTCCAAACACACAAAAAAGCTTATTTCTCTCAAATGTTAGTGAGCATTTCTCCTTTGCCAAGATCATCCATCCACCTGACAGGTGTGGCATATCAATAATCTGATTAAACAGCATGATCATTACACAGGTGCTGGGGACAATAAAAGGCCACTCGAAAATGTGCAGTTTTGTCACACAACACAACTCCACAGATGTCTCACGTTTTGAGGGAGCATGCAATTGGCATGCTGACTGCAAGAATGTCCACCAGAGCTGTTGCCAGGGATTGTAATGTTAATATCTCTACCATAAGCCGCCTCCAACGTCATTTTAGAGAATTTGGCAGTACGTCCAACCAGCCTCACAATCACCAGCGACAGGACCTCCATATCCGGCTTCTTCACCTGCGGGATCGTCTATACGACCAGCCACCCGAACAGCTGATGAAACTGTGCAAAAACTGTCAGAAACTGTCTCAGGGAAGCTCATCTGCAGTTCCGCATCATAAACAAACTTCAGTGGGCAAATGCTCACCTTCGATGGCCACTGGCATGCTGGAGAAATGTGCTCTTCACGGATGAATCCCGGTTTCAACTGTACCGGGCAGATGGCAGACAGTGTGTATGGCGTTGTGTGGGGTGCCCTATGGTGGCGGTGGAGTTATGGTATGGGCAGACATAAGCTACGGACAACGAACACAATTGCATTTTATCTATGGTAATTTTAATGCACAGAGATACCATGACAAGATCTTGAAGCCCATTGTCGTGCCATTTATCCGTCGCCATCACCTCATGTTCCAGCATGAAAATGCACAGCCCCATGTCGCAAGGATCTTTACACAATTCCTGGAAGCTGAAAATGTCCCAGTTATTCTATGGCCTGCATACTCACTAGACATGTCACCCATTGAGCATGTTTGGGATGCTCTGGATTGACTTTGTACGACAGCGTGTTCCAGTTCCGCCAATATCCAGCAACTTCGCACAGCCATTGAAGAGGAGTGGGACAACATTGCACAGGCCACAAATCAACAGCCTGAACAACTGTATGTGAAGGAGATGTGTTTCGCGCTGCATGAGGCAAATGGTGCTCTTCTGATCCACGTCCCTATTTTTGTTTTTAAGGTCTGTGAATATCTGTATTCCCAAGTCATGTGGAATCCATAGACTAGGGCTTAATTTCTTTTTTTTATTGACTGATTTCCTTATATGAACTGTAAATTTTTTTTCTGTGTAGTAACATTTCGTACTCTGATCTGTGCAAAAACCAGATGAATCCTGGTCCAAATAAATTCTGGTACCTGCCAGAGTGGTTGAGTGGTAGTCCAGTATCAAAGACCATAGTATCAACTATATTGTGATGCGGGAGCACGAGTCACAAAAACATTATTGCCTGCTGTAATCAGATGCAGATGCATACAGCAAACATACCAACCTCCACCAAAGGGTTCTGACCTACTGTACATAACAAAGGCAACAAAATACAACTTCTGAGGACTAGATACTTCAATCCCTCTCTCTTTCACTCTCCTGTTCCCTCTCTTTCTCGCTCTCCCTTCTTCTCCATTTCTCTTTCTGTCTTTCTCTCCGTGTGGGTCTCACCCGCGGGTCCCCACAGTGTGAGTAACAAGATTAATTACATAGTGACGGTAATTAATTTCATTATTGGGGACTTTGCTGCTACTGTACTGTGTGTGTGTGTGTGTTTGTGTGTGTGTGGTGCCCTTTACGGCTCAAGTGAGCTGATGCTGCCGAAAGCTATATGATAATTGCTGTGCACCCTGGCGTATTTTGGGAGGCCCACTGTTATTGTAATTCTTCTGTGAAGTCATCTTGGCAACATTTGGGGGCTCGTCGCTGTATGCCCTGGGAGAAGGGATCCGTTTTTTTCTGTAATTTCTGTATTTTCTACAGCTTGTCTGAGAAGGACTGATATAACCCTGCCGTTCAGCAGACACTAATAAACCAGAGTAGAGTGAGAATGTATTAAGCTTATTTCACTCAGTTAAGGTAATGGAGAAAATTAACATAAGGATAACTGAATTTAGCCCCGGAGTAAGTGAATGCTTATTGGATTTAAATTTGAATGAAGTGAGTGTCTTAGTGCCAGAAAGGCCACACACACACAAAACTAAACCTATACTGAAGCTATTATCTTTGACTCCAAAACAAAAATATAATGGGGTTTAGTGGGGTTTGCAAGCTTCTGAATCTGGAGGGTCACATTGTGCGCGTTCAAGCAGATCATTTTTGTCAAGTTGGTGACCGCCTTTCAAAGTGTGTTGCATCATAGGGATAAAAATTATCCGACTTGCACCTCATGTCGACTGCATGAACAAAACTCATGTGATCAAAGGTCATGAAGTTTTGACTCGATCCCTGTCGAGAGAGGAGCAGATCTTTTGTATATGACAGTTAAACATTCTTATGAAAAACATTCACATTTCTTGGCACCTTAAATTCTTGCACATTTTCTCATAAAAAGTATATTTCATCACTCTGTCTGCTCAGGCAAATGTGCAGAACTGCTCAACTTGGAACCAATCAGAACTCCCATACATACCCCACGTGATGAAGGCAGCCAATCGCCTGCTTATATCTATGATGTAAACAGCCTAATAACGTGCAGAGGTAACTCTGTTGACCACTTAGCCAATTTATTGAAAGCTAGCCTATGTTACAGTCTGTCTAGCCTAGCCAGCTACTGTAAGTGTAAATTAGCCTGCTAAGGAAGCAATTGTTTCATTAACAATCTCTCTGTCAATTAATTAAATTGTTGTATCATGTTTTGGCATGGTAAAACAGTACCTTCACACCCCCACATTTTGTTGTGTTACAGCCTGAATTTGATTAAATTGAGATTATTTGTCACTGGCCTACACAATACCCCATCATGTCAAAGTGGAATTAGGTTTATCAACACGTTTACAAATTAATAAAAAATCTCTTCAACCACTTTGTTGTTCAGGAGTAAAAATGTGCTTAACAACTCACATAATAAGTTGCATGGACTCACTTTGTGTGCAATAATAACAATCTCTGTACCCCACACATACAATTATCTGTAAGGTCCATAAGTCGAGCACTGAATTTCAAGCACAGATTCAACCACAACGACCAGGGAGGCACTAAAGTAATACTGAAAAAAATGTGGCAAAGCAATTCACTTTTTGTCCTGAATACAAAGTGTTATGTTTGGGGGAAAATCCAATACAACTAAGGAGTACCACTCCTCATATTTTCAAGCATAGTGGTGGCTGCCTCATGTTATGGGTATGCTTGTAATCATTAAGAACTAGGGAGATTTCCACCAGACACTGGGAGATGAATTCACCTTTAAGGAGGACATTAACCTAAAACACAAGGCTAAATCTACATTGGAGTTGCTTACTAAAAAGTTACAAGTCCTGAGTCGCCGAGTTACAGTCTAGTTGAAAACCTATGGCAAGACCTGGAAATGGTTGTCTAGCAATGATCAACAACCAATTTGACAGAGAACTGTTTAAAGAATAACGGGCCAATGTTGCACAATACAGGTGTGTAAAACTCTTAGAAAAACTCAAAGCTGTGATTGTTATCCACATTGATTGGTGATAATTTAATGAGCTAAACTACATGCTAAACTACATGCGGAGACCTCACCTGGCTTAACTGGTGTCTCCAGAGATGCAACCTCTCTCTTCATTACCCAACGCCTAGGTTTACCTCCACTGAACTCACATCCTACTATACCCTTGTCTGTACATTATGCCGTCAATCTATTCCAACACGCCCAGAAATCTGCTCCTTTTACTCTCTGTACCCAACGCACTAGACGACCAGTTCTTAATGCCTTCAGCCGTGCCCTAATCCTACTCCTCCTCTGTTCCTCTGGTGATGTAGAGGTAAACCCAGGTCCTGTAGCTCCCAGCATTACACCTATTCCCCAGGCGCTCTCATTTGTTGACTTCTGTAACCGTAAAAGCCTTGGTTTCATGCATGTCAACATTAGAAGCCTCCTCCCTAAGTTTGATTTATTCACTGCTTTAGCACACTCCGCCAACCCGGATGTCCTAGCTGTGTCTGAATCCTGGCTCAGGAAGGCCACCAATAATTTGGAAATTTCCATCCCCAACTACAATATTTCCCGTCAAGATAGAACTGCCAAAGGTGGCGGAGTTGCAATCTACTGCAGAGATAACCTGCAGAGTTCTGTCATACTGTCCAGGTCCGTGCCCAAACAGTTTGCCGCCTGTTACAGACCCCCCTCAGCCCCCAGCTGTGCCCTGGACTCCATATGTGAATTGATTGCCCCCCATCTATCTTCAGAGTTTGTACTGTTAGGTGACTTAAACTGGGATATGCTTAACACCCCGGCTGTCTTTCAATCTAAGATAGATGCTCTCAATCTCACACAAATTATCAAGGAACCCACCAGGTACAACCCAAAATCCGTAAACATGGGTACCATTATTGATATCATCCTGACTAACTTGCCCTCCAAATACACCTCCTCTGTTTTCAACCAGGATCTCAGCGATCACTGCCTCATCGCCTGCGTTCGCAATGGGTCAGCGGTCAAACGACCACCCCTTATCACTGTCAAACGCTCCCTAAAACACTTTTGCGAGCAGGCCTTTCTATTCGATCTGGCCCAGGTATCCTGGAAGGATATTGACCTCATCCCGTCAGTAGAGGACGCCTGGTTGTTCTTTAAAAGTGCTTTCCTCACCATCCTAAATAAGCATGCACCTTTCAAAAAACGTAGAACTAAGAATAGATATAGCCCTTGGTTCACCCCAGATTTGACTGCACTAGACCAACACAAAAACATCCTGTGGCGCACTGCATTAGCATCGAATAGCCCCTGCGATATGCAGCTATTCAGGGAAGTCAGGAACAAGTACACACAGTCAGTTAGAAAAGCAAAGGCCAGCTTTTTCAAACAGAAATTTGCTTCCTGTAGTACTAACTCCAAAAAATTCTGGAACACTGTAAAGTCCATGGAGAATAAGAGCACCTCCTCCCAGTTGCCCACTGCATTGAGGCTCGGAAACACTGTTACCACCGATAAATCCACGATTATCGAAAATTTCAATAAGCATTTTGCTACGGCTGGCCATGCTTTCCACCTGGCTACCCCTACCCCGGCCAACAGCTCTGTACCCCCGGCAGCTACTTGCCCAAGCCCCCCCCGCTTCTCCTTCACCCAAATCCAGACGGCTGATGTTCTGAAAGAGCTGCTAAGTCTGGACCCCTACAAATCTGCTGGGCTAGATAATCTGGACCCTCTCTTTCTGAAATTATCAGCCAAAATTGTTGCAACACCTATCACTAGCCTGTTCAACCTCTCTTTCGTATCGTCTGAGATCCCTAGAGATTGGAAAGCTGCCGCGGTCATCCCCCTCTTCAAAGGACGAGACACTCTAGACCCAAACTGTTATAGACCAATATCCATCCTGCCCTGCCTTTCTAAAGTTTTCGAAAGCCAAGTTAACAAACAGATAACTGACCACTTCGAATCCCACCGTACCTTCTCTGCTATGCAATCTGGTTTCCGAGCTGGTCATGGGTGCACCTCAGCTACGCTCAAGGTACTGAAGGATATCATAACCGCCATCGATAAAAGACAGTACTGTGCAGCCGTCTTCATCGACCTGGCCAAGGCTTTCGACTCTGTCAATCACCGCATTCTTATTGGCAGACTCAACAGCCTTGGTTTCTCAAGTGACTGCCTTGCCTGGTTCTCTAACTACTTTGCAGACAGGGTTCAGTGTGTCAAATCGGAGGGCCTATTGTCCGATCCTCTGGCAGTCTCTATGGGGGTGCCACAGGGTTCAATTCTTGGGCCAACCCTTTTCTCTATATACATCAACGATGTCGCTCGCGCTGCTGGTGACTCTCTGATCCATCTCTACGCAGATGACACCATTCTGTATACATCTGGCCCCTCTTTGGACACTGTGTTTACTAACTGTGTAGTCTATCACAGTGCCATCCGTTTTGTTACCAAAGCCCCATACACTACCCACCACTGCGACCTGTATGCTCTCGTTGGCTGGCCTTCATTATATATTCGTCGCCAAACCCACTGGCTCCAGGTCATCTATAAGTCTTTACTAGGTAAATCCCCGCCCTATCTCAGCTCACTGGTCACTATAGCAACACCCACCCGTAGCATGCGCTCCAGCAGGTATATCTCACTGGTCACCCCCAAAGCCAACACCTCCTTTGCAAAAATCATTGAAGCTAGAGGTTCCTATCTCCCTCACAAACTTTAAGCATCAGCTGTCAAAGCTGCTTATCGATCACTGCACCTGTATATAGCCCTTCTGTAAATAGCCCACACTACTACCTCATCCCCATATTTATTTTTGTTATTTTCACATATCTTGCACTCCAGTATCTCAATTTGCACATTATAATTTGCACATCCTTCATTCCTGTGTTAATGATGATAATCTGTCATTTATTTCACCACTATGGCCTATTCATTGTCCTACCTCTTAACCTTACTGCATTTTGCACTACACTTTGCACTCTGTATATAGATTTTCTATTGTGTTTTTGACTGTTTGTTTACTGTGTAACCCTGTGTTGTTTTTGTCGCACTGCTTTGCTTTGTCTTGGCCAGGTCGCAGTTGCAAATGAGAACTTGTTCTCAACTGACCTACCTGGTTAAATAAAGGTGAAATAAAAAAAATGTTATTTCACAGGTAAAAAAATGAACAGAAAGGAACGATATAAACCGGTACTTTTCTTTGGTTCTAAACTTTATTTAGCTTGTCGGAACAGTGGAATGAAATGGAAAAATAGTGGTTCTGTTCAGAACCAAACGATTGGAACGAAATGATTGGGTACCAACCCCTGCTACTATGACTGAGTGAGGCATGTTTTTCCATAATGTACATTTTATGCATATACATTAGAACAAAGACCAACATCACATTTAGTCTTTTATTGAGTATGGAGACAAATAGCAAAGGTGCCTCAGGCAGTATTTGGATTATCTAAATATTGTGTAACATACCAATCAATGTAGAGAGAGAGGTGTCGTGGGAGGCACAATCTTACAATGTTGAAGTGCACAAAAGAGACCTTTACCATCCATGACAAAAGGCTGAGCCTCTGATGGAGACAGTAGAACTGTCATCAACGCGTTCTTCTGTATTCCCCCTTCTCTCGAGGAGCGTGCATCAAAAGGATCCCACCCTGGTCACCAATGTAGCCAACCGATGAGAACCGTAGAGAGAAGTGCCTTAGCCGAATGCAATCTTAAGATCATGTAGTCCAAAGACGAGAACTCTACCATTTCCGGCAAAAGTTTGGGCTCCTGACGGGGTCAATAGAATTTTCATCACTGCATGTTGCAATAGTAAAACAATGTCAAATAGATTCTATATTGAATTTAGTCTTTGAGATGCTATAAAAAGCATGTGTATCTGTAGTTGGTGCTCTTCAACTCTAAAATGCACTAGAATGTGTGGACTGTGTAAGACAAAATCCACAAAGAAAAGAGGCGAATGCATATGGGGTCTCAATGTCTAATAGTAACGGCAGGGCTAGTTCAAACTGCAGCAGGATGGTTCTCCTCACAAGTGAGGAGTGAATAGAATTTCGAATTAATATGAAAAGCGTATACTAAAATAGAAAAATACTACATGACATGTCTCAAAATCAATATCCATCTTACCTCTATATTGTTTTATGTTCTGTGGATTCGAGAAGAAAGATGACAAATTAAAAAAATAGGGCAGGTCAGTAAAGTAAAATAGACGATATGGAATGAACAATCACAACTGTTTCATCCCATCCTCAATCTTTGACAAGCTGATCATAGCGAAAAATTAAATACTTCTGCATTTCCCGTTCTATAAACACATTGCTCACGAGAACTCTTGATAAAGTTGTGTAGCTGATATTCAGAGCTTAAATAGCCAAATTGATTAGTCACAGGAATCATAACTAAAAAAAGCCAATGCAACAGACTGTTTAACAAAATGGGGGGCCTACCCCATGGATAGCCATCAGGAGGAGGACCATCCTCTTCAGTGAATTTCAGAAAATAAATGCGCCTTGGCCTATACAACATAAATTACAGTATAACAGGCTAAGGGATGATTAAGCGCATTCATTTATAAGCCGTATTGATGAGGGCACAATATATTTACATTTAGGTAATTTAGCAGACGTTCTGATCCAGAGCGACTAACAGGAGCATTTAGGATTAAGTGCCTTGCTCATGGGTACATAGACAGATTTTTCACCTTGTTGGCTCGGGGATTCAAACGGCTACCTGCCACAATACTATTAATGCTTCTCTTGGTCTTGTATACTTGAAGACGGTATAGCCAACTCATTGTTCAAAGGGTGTTAGTGGTCAAGTGTGAGGCTGTTTTTCTTGCTCTTGTATGTGTGGGTTTACAGGCTAATTAGGATATTATTGGTATAAAAGCTAGACTGGCAATTGCAAGCAACATGTTCTTCTCTACTACCACTATTGACTGTATACTTATTACACTGTTTCATAATATAAATTATTGTTTATGTAGACCCAGATTCTGAAGTGCCTGTCCCATACATTCTATTTCTATGGCGCACATCCACTCATTCTAGAGACTGTTTACCTAGCCAGCATGTCATCATTGTCAGAGAAACTGCAGGGGACTACAGTTGGCAGTTACATTATGGGGTGTAGGCAGGATACTCAAAAATACAGTTGGAAGGATGTCATTAGGTAGGCTATTTATTTTCATCTTAGAGAGTAATATAAATATCCTGTGAGTAATATTGGCCAAAACACTTACGCTTCAGAGAGCTTCCCATTTGGACCTTGAAGTGTGGCACGTCCTTTCCAGTTGATCCTGGGCATTCTAAAGAAAGTCTCTATCACACCAGGATTGATAAGAGACGAGAAATTGTAGTGTTTAGTTACACATACGCCCATCTTCAGCTGCATCGTCAGTCTGAAGTTCTACTTCCTCCATTATCGGAATAAGCTGGTCCCATTCTCGACAGCCGAGACATTCACTGTCTGTTGATATGTCCAGCAACTGCACCACCAGTCATCATGCGTTCTGAGAAGAGCCTGTGTTTCCTCAACATCTGTTTGCTCCTTTCTCTCTAGCTTTTTTCTCTCGGTCAGCCCGCAAATGGAACAACTCAGCCTTAGTATACTCCGGCTCAAACCGATATGGCACAACAGTACCATTCTGAAAGTAAGGCAGGTCTCCAATTTCCTATTCATCTCGATCTGACACTCTTTACTCTAATAAAAGTTTTGGGAGGGCAGCAAATACTGTGAGGGAGTGAGAACAGAAAATTATTGTTTACATCCTTCAATCACGCCCACCTCAGAAGTCCAGACCTAGGTCCCAAATTAATTTACTTCTTGGATTTCAAAATGAAAATAACAAAATACATTAGTAAAAATGTGCCTACTGAAAGAAGTTATCTGAAAAATGTTGCAGAGAAAGTTACAAGGACTACTGCGTGGATAGACAGAGGATACACTGAACATCCCTGTCATTTAGGGCAACAATTTCCAGTTGAAGAGCTCTGCCTGTTTCATCTTTTTAGAAGCATTAATACCTTAACGCTGTCTGTTGAGGTAAAAAGCATACCCCATGACAAGACCTCTGTCACATGTACAGTTGAAGTCGGAAGTTTACATACACTTAGGTTGAAGTCATTAAAACTCATTTTTCAACACTCCACAGATTTCATGTTAACAAACTATAGTTTTTGCAAGTCGGTTAGGACATCTACTTTGTGCATGACACAAGTAATTATTCCAACAATTGTTTACAGACAGATTATTTCACTTATAATTCACTATATCACAATTCTAGTGGGTCAGAAGTTTACATACACTAAGTTGACTGTGCCTTTAAACAACTTGGAAAATTCCAGAAAATTATGTCATGGCTTTAGAAGCTTCTGATAGGCAAATTGACATAATTTGAGTCAATTGGAGGTGTACCTGTGGATGTATTTCAAGGCCTACCTTCAAACTCAGTGCCTCTTTGCTCATCATCATGGGAAAATCAAAAGAAATCAGCCAAGACCTCAGAAATAAAATTGTAGACCTCCACAAGTCATCCTTGGGAGCCTGAAGGTACCACGTTCATCTGTACAAACAATAGTACGCAAGTATAAACACCACGGGACCACGCAGCCGTCATAACGCTCAGGAAGATGAGATTAACGTACTTTGCAAATCAATTCTAGAACAACAGCAAAGGACCTTGTGAAGATGCTGGAGGAAACAGGTACAAAAGTATCTATATCCACAGAAAAATGTGTCCTATATCGACATAACCTGAAAGGCCACTCAGCAAGGAAGAAGCCACTGCTCCAAAATCGCCATAAAAAATCCAGACTTCGGTTTGCAACTGCACATGGGGATGAAGATCATACTTTTTGGAGAAATGTCCTCTGGTCTGATGAAATAAAAGTAGAACTGTTTGGCCATAATGACCATCGTTATGTTTGGAGGAAAAAGGGGGAGGCTTGCAAGCCAAAGAACACCATGACAACCGTGAGGCACGGGGGTGGCAGCATCATGGTGCTCTGCTGCAGGAGGCATTGGTGCACTTCACAAAATAGATGGCATCATGAGGAAGGAAAATTATGTGGATATATTGAAGCAACATCTCCAGACATCAGTCAGGAAGTTAAAGCTTGGTCGCAAATGGGTCTTCCAAATGGACAATGACCCCAAGCATACTTCCAAAGTTGTGGCAAAATGGCTTAAGGACAACAAAGCCAAGGTATTGGAGTGGCCATTTTGTGGAAATTTGTGGACAGAACTGAAAATCGTGTGCGAGCAAGGAGGCCTACAATCCTGACTCAGTTACACCAGTTCTGTCAGGAGGAATGGGCCAGAATTCACCTAACTTATTGTGGGAAGCCTTTGGAAGGCTACCCGAAACGTTTGACCCAAGATAAACTATTTAAAGGCAATGCTACCAAATATGAATTGAGTGTATGTAAACTTCTTGTCACGGTGAGTATTGAGGGAACGAGGCGCAGAGCGAGAGGACGGTGCAAACATATTTTATTTAATAAGAACCTGACAAAAACAACATACGTACTGACCCGTGACGCTGGCGTGAGAGCAGACACACAAACACACAAAGAATGATCCACGGCGCAGGTGGACAAAACGTGAACATAAATAGAATCCCCAATTAGAGAGACAGCTGCCTCTAATTGGGGATCATCAAACCCAACACCCATAGTGAATGTCAGGACCTGACTGTGGCCATCCCACTCCCTCTAGTGGGAGTCAGAGACCTGGCCTCAGTCAGGCACTTACAGTACCCCCCCCTAAGGCGCGGGCTCCCGACCTCGATACCCCCCCCCCCCAACCAAAAGACACAAAGTCCCAACACAAAAAAAAGGGGGGAAAGGGCGGATTACTGGGGAGGTTGTTGGTGGGGGCTCCGGCTCCGGCTTCGGGTGTGACGCAGGCAGTGAAGGAAGCTCCCTCCCTGCCTCCCCGTTGCACGCCCGGTCCTGTCCGAACCCCGGCGCAATTGATACCCCCTCAGTACACCCCTGACGCACCAAGTCCAGTCCGGACCCTGGTGTGGAGACCTCCACCTCTGGAGAGGGGCAGACGACCGGACCCGGACTAGGCACCGGTGGAGCGGACTGCTCCGGCTTGGGAGCGGAGCAGACAACCGGACCAGGACTAGGCACCAGTGGAGCGGACTGCTCCGGCACTGGAGCGGAGCGGACTGCTCAGGCACTGGAGCGGAGCAGACGACCGGACCCGGACCAGGCACCGATGGAGCGGACTGCTCCGGAACTGGAGCGGAGCAGACGACCGGACCCGGACTAGGCACCGGTGGAGCGGACTGCTCCGGCATGGGAGCGGAGCAGACGACCGGACTCGGACCAGGCACCGGTGGACTGGACTGCTCCGGAACTGGAGCGGAGCAGACGACCGGACCCGGACTAGGCACCGGTGGAGCGGACTGCTCCGGCATGGGAGCGGAGCAGACGACCGGACCCGGACCAGGCACCGGTGGAGCGGACTGCTCCGGCATGGGAGCGGAGCAGACGACCGGACCCGGACTGGGCACCGGTGCAGAGGAGGGTTCCAGCCACGTAGTTGGGCTGGCTGCCGGCCCCCGACTGGGCACCGGCGCGCTGAGGAGCTCCGGCTCCAAAGCGAGACTGAACGTCGTGCCCAGCCTGGGCACTGACGCAGAGAAGGGTTCCAGCCACGTAGCTGTGCTGGCCGCTGGAGGCTCCGGGCAGTGGGCTGTCGCTGGAGGCTCCGGGCTGTGGGCCGTCGCTGGAGGATCCGGGCTGTGGGCCGTCGCTGGAGGCTCCGGGCTGTGGACCGTCGCTGGAGGCTCCGGACAGTGAGTCGACCCAGCCCAGGCAGCAGTGTAGACGACAGCTTTAATCGACCTGTCTGCCTGTCCCGGACTGGACACCGGCCTGGCGAATAGCTCCGGCTCTTCCTCCCTTTTCTCCTCGGGAAAGAGGTGAGCAAGACGCTTCTTCCAGAACGCCAATCTGGCCTCAAAACTACCCGCCTCCTCGATCTCCCGAACGTGAGGGTTGGGCTCGGTCGCGGGAGGAAGTACCACCCAGGCTCTCCACCACTTCACCTGTTCTTCCTTCAACCGATCGAAAAACCCCTCTGGCATCTTCCTGTTATCGGCCGTCGGAGGCAGAAGTGGTGGGCGCTGATCTTCCAACCTGGGGTGGCTGACCGACAGTTGGTCGCATGGAGCTGGTACTGGGGTCCCTGGGCTGGGAACACGCACTGGACCTCCGGTGCGGAAAGCTGTCGCTGGACATACCGGGCTGAGAAGGCGCGTTGGTCGGATAGGCCGTTGCTGTCCGCGCTCCTCCGCGAAGCCCATAAAACCAAATCCCCGATTCTCCTCTTCTTCCTCTCGCTGCGGGTTCCCTTGGTGGTGGATCATTCTGTCACGGTGATTATTGAGGGAACGAGGCGCAGAGCGAGAGGACGGTGCAAACATATTTTATGTAATAAGAACCTGACAAAAACAACAAACATACTGACCCGTGACGCTGGCGTGAGTGCAGACACACAAACACACAAACAATGATCCACGGCGCAGGTGGACAAAACGTGAACATAAATAGAATCCCCAATTAGAGACAACTCAAGACAGCTGGCTCTAATTGGGGATCATCAAACCCAACACCCATAGTAAATGTCAGGACCTGACTGTGGCCATCCCACTCCCTCTAGTGGGAGTCAGAGACCTGGCCTCAGTCAGGCCCTTACACTTCTGACCCACTGGGAATGTGATGAAATAAATAAAAACTGAAATAAATCATTCTCTCTACTATTATTCTGACATTTCACATTCTTAAAAAAGTGGTGATCCTAACTGACCTAAAACAGGGAATTTTTACTAGGATTAAATGTCAGGAACTGTGAAAAACTGAGTTTAAAATGTATTTGGAAGGTGTATGTAAACTTACGACTTCAACTGTAAGTGATCATTATGTTTGTCAGCATGTATTACCCGTGCCCCTCCTCTCCCACACACACACACTGACAAGCAAAATACATTGACCCCTTTCTGGCGCCAGGTTATAGCTGATAGAAAAAGGGTCTGGAGGTCACTGGCACCCAGGAGGGATGGCCTTAGCAGTGATTGCTTTCCAATGTACAAGGTCTCATTTTATTACCAAAGAGGAGAGGCGCGTTCAATTAGTCAAAGGGGACCATAGATTCAGGATGCTGTAGAGACCCAAATTCCCAGAGCATGCAGAGAAAAGGATAAAGGAAGGTCAAGAAAGGTGAATATAGAGGAAATGCCAAAGAAGAGATAGACATCTGTGAATTTGAAGCATAACGGTTACATTTGACAGGCGTCAAAGGAGTGAGGGGACGAATGCTATCGCTGTGAGACTGACATGATTAAGCACAGACAGTCAAGAGCCCCAAAGTGTAAAAAGATAGGATTGTGTAGTAGACGGACCGAATTGACAGCAGACACTTTTGCAAAAGAGTAAGACAGATGTGATAATGAATTAGGAGTATGACTATTTCAATAAAGTGATACTCGCGATACAAACAGGTTTCTGCATGAGTAGGCTGAACACAAACAGGCAGAAATACACCCACATAGAAATACAGAAACTAAACTTAATGACGCACACCTACACTATCACTCATATAACACCTATACAGACACAGACAGTCAGACAGATATACACACACACACACCAAGACTTGACACATTTCAAACACCCCCACCACACACACCCCAAATACCAAAAAACTGGACTCACCCAGAAGAGGAGGTTGAAGAAGACCATGCCGTAGCGCAGGCCCCTCATGCAGCCCTCTGCCATCCTGCAGCGCCGCAGCTCTAGGAGGAAGATGAAGGAGAGGTCCAAGTAAAACACCACATACTTCTTCCCCTGGGAGGTGGTGTAGCGGCCTTTAGCCGCCTGCGGCCCCGGCGCCGTGTGGAAGCCGAATGCAAAGGGTGGCCGTTTATACTCGTACTCGCCATTGCAGCTGTGGAAGCCCGAGGTGAAGGGTGGCGTCTCGGGCTTGCTGTCCAGTGAGGGACTGCGCCGGTACGGCGTCTCGTCCGTGCTCGAGCGCCTCATGGACCAACCGGAGGTGAGACGCTAGCAATAGACAAAGTTTTATTTCAACCCCCTCCTCCAAGAGGTCTTTGAGAGCCCACACAAAAGTCTCTAAGCTAACCAGCCTACAGTGTTTTCACCACAGAAACTGAAGCGCGATCAAGCATGTAGTCCAACTGTGCCACTGCAGTGATAGACCAGCTAAGATTAAAATACATCACCTCAAATTCGTCTCTTCACGACATCTTGTCATCCGTGGTTATCCAGAGTGCCTTCATTCGTAATCCTACACCTGTATATTCCCGTTTTAACGTTGCTTAAGCCTACAACACTTGCATATAACAGTTTCCCCTTGCTTAATCCTACAACTCCTGTTTGTTATATGTTCCTTTCCTGAATCCCACAACTACACCTGTCTATCACTTGAAAAAATAAGTTCTAGTTTTTCCAATTCCTGCTAATCTCAGGTCAATCGGACACACATAATCACGGGAGCGCTTGGCACTTCCCGAACTGCTCTAATCTGGTCGGTCAGCTGAGTGATATGTCACACCTGGTCCCATTAGAAATTCCGGAGCAGGTGCGCTCTGGCAGAGAAAACAGCCACTGTAGACAACATCAACAGTGTTTTAGCCAATCAGTCTCTTTTACACAAGAAGCACTTCTCCACTAAGACCACAAGCTAGTACTAAATTCAGTTGGTTCTGAATGTTCACCAATGCCCATTGTCTAGGCTCCACTTTCGCTCACATGTAGAAAAGTTAAAAGGAGAGAAGATGTGCAGACGAAGAGACAACACTGAGGTGAATGTGTGGGGATGAGTGAAAGGAAAAGATGCGTGAGAAATGGATAGGTAACTAAAATGAGGAGAGCATTCTTTGGTTTCCTTTAGGTGGTTGGTTTTCCTGTTCGTTCTTTCTCCTCCTCTCTGCTTTTCCTCTGTTCCCCTTCCTGTAGCTGCTATTTTGCAGATGTACTTGCTATTTGCCTCACTCCCTCTCTCCTCCTTCACCTCTGTCTCCCTCCTGTTCTATCTATCAGTCCTTAATTTCCACAGTCCAGCCAGTAGAACGTTGTATTCAGGCAAGGTTCCCTCTCCACCTCTTCTCTCCCTCCCTTCTGTGCGCCTCTTCGTTTGTTTTCTCCTCTTCCTCTCTAGGTGGGTAATGAGAGTAAAGTATCCGCCAGGGTCCTGGCCAGAAGAAGAAGAAGAGAGAGAGAGAGAGACCCCTTCCTTGGTGAAAAAAAAGACTGCAGTGTTATAGCAACCTTCCAGCCTGACTGCCTAGAGCTCCCTCTCGCTCTTTCTCTCTCACTGTCTCTCATTCACTCACACTATTTCAGCGCTCCTCTCTACTCCTTGGAAACTGTCTCTACATCCTGACAGCGAGATGGGTTGGAGCAGTCATTCACCGCCTATAGCCACACCCTACTACAGAGCTGAGCCAATCCGCTTCCTGCATCCCATCCTCCCTCGCACACACTGTTCCTCCTCACTCTCTCTCTGACACACAAACACGTGAGCATCAACCCCACACAAAAGAGGACCTACTCCTTGGTTAACATACCAGCAAGATGCTAGTGCTCTCTCTCTCTCACTTCCTCGCTCCCTCTCTCTCTCTCCATGCACTCTCTCCATCTCATTCCACATTCTAAGGTCGTTCTCTCACTCAAACCTGTGCTCTCTACATGTTGACTACAGTAATTTTTTCCACCTCTATCCCCCGACAGGAACCAACATACCCACACAGTGCAGCTAGAATCCCGTGCTGCAAGCAACTCTCCCTAGATATGCATATGCGTTAATATAGAGGGAAACGCACTGCCTCACACCGCTGCACCTGACAGATGATCAGACAAAACAACAAACACCCTCCACAACTCTGTGACTATCTGGCTTCAAAGCCAAAATGCCCTTTATTTTTAATAACAAAAAAGTCAATTATGATTTAACTTTTATTTTTCTCACCAAGATGCCAGTAGCAGAATATTGAACTTACAGTTTGTTCTTAGATGTATGCAAGTTAGACTGCAAGGCAGCGAGTTACCTGTAAGCCTATAATTGTTATTGCTTGCTATTGATGTTTGGTAATTGTGTGGATAAAAATAGCGTTTGTGTTGATATAAATCTAAATCCTATACTGTATAATATACCCATTCAAAATCATTTTCCATAATCCTCACATATTGCTGAACATAAAAAATAAGGAAAGCATGAACGTCCTGGAATATAGCACAGTTCCCTGTAGATATGTCAGTCCATCAGGTTTACAGCATAATCTCTCTTCTACAGGCTTAGAGAACCATGCCTGGTAGCCCAATCTTCAAAATAAAACCAAACAATAATAAACTACATTATGACAATTTAATAATAAATTAAAATAGGGGAAAACAGACCTCTTGTAAATTTGAGAAAAATACATAAAACATATTCAGACAACAATATGGATCATTTACAGTCGTATGCAAAAGTTTGGGCACCCCTCTGAGGCTGCATAATAATTTACTCTGTCGTCATTCATTTTCTAATAAAAGCTGAGTACTGGGGTATTGTCCAGACAAAGATTTTTAGTGTAGCAATATTAAGTTGTATGAAATTAAATCAGATGTGAAAAATAGGCTATGCAAAAATTTGGGCACCTTGTCATTCTGTTTATTTGAATACCTGTAACTACTTAGCACTGATTAATTGGAACACACAATTGGTTTGGTGAGCTCATTAAGCCTTGAACTTCATAGACAAGTGCATCCAATCATGAGAAAAGGTATTTAAGGTGGCCAATTGCAAGTTGTTGTTCTCTTTGACTCTCCTCTGAAGAGTGGCAACATGGGGGCCTCAAAACAACTCTCAAATGACCTGAAAACGAAGATTGTTCAACATTATGGTTTAGGGGAAGGCTACAAAAAGCTATCGCAGAGATGTAAGCTGTCAGTGTCCACAGTGAGGAACATAGTGAGGAAATGGAAGACCACAGGCACAGTTCTTGTTAAGGCCAGAAGTGGCAGGCCAAGTAAAATATCGGAGAGGTAAAGGCGAAGGATGGTGAGAACGGTCAAAAACAGCCCACAGACCACCTCCAAAGACCTACAACATCATCTTGCTGCAGATGGTGTCACTGTGCATCGTTCAACAATTCAGCGCACTTTGCACAAGGAGAAGCTGTACGGGAGAGTGATGCGGAAGAAGCCTTTTCTGCACACACGCCACAAACGCATATTTGGACAAGCCAGCTTCATTTTGGTATGGTGCTGTGGACTGATGAAACAAAGATTGAGTTATTTGGTCATAACAAGGGGCGTTATTGATAAAGAAATTTGTATGTTTAATGTCAATGACTAAGATTTTTCACCCTGAAACTGTGTAATGTGTAAGATGTATTAGAAATGACATAGACAATGTTTAGAATGTTACCATTTGGTAAATTAGTCAGGATGTGGTTAAGATAATGAAGGAGACAGACCATTTGTGAAGGCTGTTAGTCCTGCAGGAGATTATGCGGCCAAAAAAGTTCACAGGGCCCCATCCATCAGAATTGGGGTCAGGTCTTCGAGGTGTGAGTAAACATTAGCAACTGAGGGATGTCTTTTGAGGGGGGTGACCTGAGATAACAGGATAGGGTCTTTGAAGGCAGATCCTGAGAACTTGCAGGCCATTAAACAGGGTGGAGACTTTTGCTGACTGGATTTTATAAAAGCCATGTGTATTGTTCCTTCATTAGAACGTTCTCTGAATAAAACCTGACCATTGTAAAGCTGGAACTCTCTCTGTATTATTTAAACAAACTGAAGAATTTACAACCTTCAGGATACAGATAGAGTTAATAAGTTCATTTAGAACATTGGAATAGAAATAATCATGACAGTTATGCATGGCGGCAAAAGAACCCACAGTAAAATTTGGTGGGGGTTCCATCATGCTGTGGGGTTGTGTGGCCAGTGCCGGTACTGGGAATCTTGTTAAAGTTGAGGGTCGCATGGATTCCACTCAATATCAGCAGATTCTTGGGGATAATGTTGAAGAATCAGTCACAAAGTTGAAGTTATGCTGGGGCTGGATATTTCAACAAGACAACGACCCAAAACACTGCTCAAAATCTACCCGGACATTTATGCAGAGGAACAAGTACAATATTCTGGAATGGCCATCCCAGTCCCCAGACCTGAATATCATTGAGAATCTGTGGGATGATTTGAAGCGGGCTGTCCATGCTCGGCAACCATCAAACCTAACTGAACTGGAGATGTTTTGTAAGGAGGAATGGTCCAAAATACCTTCATCCAGAATCTAGACACTCATTAGAGGCTATAGGAAGCGTCTAGAGGCTGTTATTTTAGCAAAAGGAGGCTCTACTAAATATTGATGTGATTTTTCTGTTGGGGTGCCCTAATTTATGCACCTGTCTAATTTCGTTTTGATGCATATTGCACATTTTCTGTTAATCCAATAAACCTAATTTCACTACTGAAATATTACTGTGTCCATCAGTTATTTGATAGATCAAAATGAAATTGCTGATCCAAACACCCAATTATTTATAAATGGAAATCATGGAAATTGTCAGGGGTGCCCATACTTTTGCATACGACTGTAAATGTAAATACTATACACATACAGACACATTAATGTCCTAAAGATAAATAATAGCAACTGTTCCCAATAGTTTCTAAGCTAACCAGCCTACAGTGTTTTCACCACAGAAACTGAAGCGCGATCAAGCATGTAGTCCAACTGTGCCACTGCAGTGATAGACCAGCTAAGATTAAAATACATCACCTCAAATTCGTCTGTTCACGACATCTTGTCATCCGTGGTTATCCAGAGTGCCTTCATTCGTAATCCTACACCTGTATATTCCCGTTTTAATGTTGCTTAAGCCTACAACACCTGCATTTTACAGTTTCCCTTTGCTTAATCCTACAACCCCTGTTTGTTATATGGGTCTTTCAGCAGCACAAACAATGTCTCAAGCAAAGATTCATTTATTTTACTACATTTTATATCTCCATTGCCTGGGTTTTTCAGCTGCAAAAAAAAATATGGTGAGTATTGTATTGGAAAAGCTTAATTGGATGAAGATCCAAGGGTTTTATTTTGGAATGAGGCAGGGGAAAATGTTGACTTTCCACACAGCGGAGATCAGTACAATTACCAGATACCAAACACTGTGCAAACCCAGTAAAAGAAACCAAGAGAAAAACAACGGTTGACATCTATATGTGTGCCCCTCTGAAGAGCAACGGTAGATTATATCTCCTAGTGTGAAACGACAAAGGAAATGGAACTTTAATAATTCATCAAATCTACCGCAAAGCCTCCACACACACAGCCTCCATAGAATTTATTTTTGATTTGATTTGCAGTCATACCGGTCAGTGTGTATCTAAACACAGTTCCACACAGTCCACACTTACAGTATACCCACACTGGGTGGTATTCAATCAAACTCACACTACAGGAAAAAATGCACGGCATTAAATGGATTTTACAAACGTGGATCCAACACCCAACTTTTTTTAAAGAATAATTTGTAAGTGAGCACATTGTCTATTATCTCATCTTACAGCTATAGTGATACAAACATCAAAACAGAACACCCTAAATAAACTATAGTGATATGTGAGAGGGCACCTGCCGTCCATCCATCACACTTCCCAGCCCGGGGACAGTGTCAAGAGATGCCAGCCAGATGCTGATCTCGTTACACCTTCTAACAGCCCCTGAGAACACCTCTTCACCTGCCATTATCATGATGTATCCGTATCTGTCAGATCTCTCAGTGATGTTATGAGCCTAAAACATCTTCACTTACATATCAGATTTCTTCTCTAATTATAGGATAATCATCTTCCTCACTCGATTTCTATGAAGAGTCGAGGAATGCCTTCTTTATGCATCAACACATGCAGATTACGGACATGATTGAGAATGAGTGGGTTTGTAATGAATGGGTGTTGAGATGGTTAGAGGTGTATCTGAGACACAAAGCTGGGGTTAGGGGAGGTGTTGGCTCATCGCAAGTCTAATCCCGCAGCCATTGTCTCCCGAAGAATTAGATGAGATTAGGGAAGAAAATCCCTTTTGAGGACAGGGTGTAAGGATTGCAGGACATAATCCATTTATCGCACATACACACACTCATAGATCACCCCCCCCCCCACACACACACAGACAGACACCTGACACACAAACACATAATGCTTTCACATAGGATTTATGATATTTTGCCTATAGAAAAAAGTGGGCAATGTTTATATATCCCCCTTACAAACAGGCCCAAGAAACATTATAAGACTAATACAATGTATTTTTAAAACAATAGAATGGTATATTTTGAGTTTAATCAGTAGTTAATTATTTTGTTCATTAAACAGACAAGACACACCTACCCTGATTACAGTCAACACACATATTTTGTATTAAGTGTATTAAGAATATAATGGAATATAACGGAAAAATACAAATAATATCTTTCCCACACAACTTGTGTCACACGAAGGTGTGGAACAGCTGTCATATTGTCACGAGTCGGGATGGTGAGAGACCAAGGCGCAGCGCACTCATAGTTTGACATTGTTTATTTGTTACTAATACTATGCAAAGACCTAAATCTATGTAATAAACAAAAACACGACTGACGAACTAAAAAACAGAAAACAAACACTAAGCACAAAACGTCACGTTAACAAAACACACTAATTAACAGACGTACAGAAAACACTTACTTCACCGTGACTTGCGCCATGTAACGATATATACCGATAACAACCCACACCCGCGTGAGGGACAGACTCAACATATATTGGATCCCTAATTAGAGACAACGGGTAGCAGCTGCCTCAAATTAGAGATCCACCCAAAACCCACAAAGAAACAGAAAAGAACGACACTAAAGCCTATTGCTTGGCCAGAGCCTGACACATATAAAAAAAGTGATATTTTGAAACAGAGCCCAAGCCCATGCTTTTTTTCATCCACGTTTAATCTCTTTCCTACCCTCACTCCACTGTTAGGGAGCAGGTGTAGGGTCTTACATTGAGACCATCTTCATCATGATACTGATAAAAAATAATAGCAATCCTATTTTCAAAAGCATGTGAATCTCGTGTTAATATTTCACAACCTCCGCAGGCTTTTGTAGATGCCTATATGCGATCGAGCAAAATAATAGGCCTACACTTGATTTCGGCTACATTGCATGCTGAATGTTTCAGTGATAGATGAGCAAACTAATAGATGAGCTTAACGACATCCACTTATTTACTCAGCCAGAAACCAATTAACAAAATAGCCTATACAGACAGTGATTCAGTGAAACAAAATTACAGTGAAGTCACAGGCGGTTGGTCGGGAGGAGGCCTAGGCTTCTAAGTGACTGCGAGTGAAGAGCAAAATAATCCACTTGATAAACTACATTAACATGCTGGCAAAATGTAAAAATAAATGAGCTAACTAGACAAGATGATAATGAGCAGCATTCAATTTAGCTAACATTTCCCCAGCCTAATTGTTGTCTAACCAATAGGAAAACAGAGATTCAGTGATAACAAAAATCTGACATCAAGACAAGTCCCCATACTTGTCTCAAAACAGTGCGATGGCGGTGTCCCAATCAAAACGGTGCTGAAATTATCATCTAGTGGGCCACATGCGGGTATTGCTTCAAATGTATTACAACGATTGGATGACTTCAGTAAGCAACAATTTGATACATGCCTTCAATATTTAAATAAAGGATCTAGTTTTGGTTAAGAAAACAGTGTATTCTAAGTGGTAGGGTAGGCGAAGAAGAGTGACATGCCTTGTAAAGTTTAGAACTGGCCGGAACTGGATGGTTATCTGGTGTGTGCCTTGCAACCATCAAGAGTTTAGTGTGTGCCAATGCCGCCTCAGCATTAAGGCTACGTTTCATACTAATGCTGATGCCTTCATACTAAAGCATACTAAAGGCATCAGCATTCTTCAGTTCGGCTGGCGCCTAGCCTAACGAGTGTGCTCACATACTCCCTTAAAATACCTTTGCTTGAAAAACGAGATAAAAGCAGCAATAGTTCTGTTTGTCTATCTTTTTTTTCCTTTCACCTTTATTTAACCAGGTAGGCCAGTTGAGAACAAGTTCTCATTTACAACTGCGACCTGGCCAAGACAAAGCAAAGCAGTGCGACAAAAACAACACAGAGTTACACATGGGAATAAACAAACGTACAGTCAATAAAACAATAGAAAATCTATGTACAGTGTGCAAACGTAGTAAGGTTAGGAAGTTAGGACAATAAATAGGCCATAGTGGTGAAATAAATTACAATTTAGCATTAACACTGGAATGATAGATGTGCAGATGATGATGTGCAAATAGAGATACTGGAGTGCAAATGAGCAAAAATAATAAATATGTGTATGAGGCAGTAGGGTGGGCTATTTACAGATGGATGTGTACAGGTGCAGTGATCGGTAAGCTGCTCTGACAGCTGATGCTTAAAGTTATTGAGGGAGATGGTAGTCTCCAGCTTCAGTGATTTTTGCAATTCGTTCCAGTCATTGGCAGCAGAGAACTGGAAGGAATGGCGGCCAAAGGAGGTGTTGGCTTTGGGGATGACCAGTGAAATATACCTGCTGGAGCGCATGCTACGGGTGGGTGTTGCTAAGGTGACCAGCGAGCTGAGATAAGGCGGGGATTTACCTAGAAAAGACTTATAGATGACCTGGAGCCAGTGGGTTTGTCGACGAATATGTAGTGAGGGCCAGCCAACGAGAGCGTACAGGTTGCGGTGGTGGGTAGTATATGGGGCTTTGGTAACAAAACGGATGGCACTGTGATAGACTACATCCAATTTGCTGAGTAGAGTGTTGGAGGCTATTTTGTAAAGACATCGCCTAAGTCAAGGATCGGTAGGATGGTCAATTTTACAAGGGCATGTTTGGCAGCATGAGTGAAGGAGGCTTTGTTGCGAAATAGGAAGCCGATTCTAGATTTAATTTTGGATTGGAGATGATTAATGTGAGTCTGGAAGGAAAGTTTACAGTCTAACCAGACGCCTAGGTATTTGTAGGTGTCCACATATTCTAAGTCAGACCCGTCAAGAGTAGTGATGATAGTCCGGTGGGCGGGTGCGGGCTGCATTTGATTGAAAAGCATGCATTTAGTTTTACTAGCATTTAAGAGCAGTTGGAGTCCACGGAAGGAGTGTTGTATGGCATTGAAGCGTGTTTGAAGGTTGGTTAACACAGTGTCCAAAGAGGGGCCAGATGTATACAGAATGGTGTCATCTGCGTAGAGATGGATCAGAGAGTCACCAGCAGCGAGAGCGACATCATTGATATATATAGAGAAGAGAAGAGTTGGCCCAAGTTGCTGCGGGGGGTGCAGAGCTGTTGGCCGGGGTAGGGGTAGCCAGGTGGAAAGCATGGCCAGCCGTAGCAAAATGCTTATTGACATTTTTTATTTCGTAAATTTATCGGTGGTGACAGTGTTTCCTAGCCTCAATGCAGTGGGCAACTGGGAGGAGATGCTCTTATTCTCCATGGACTTTACCGTGTCCCAGAACTTTTTGGAATTAGTACTACAGGATGCAAATTTCTGTTTGAAAAAGCTAGCCTTTGCTTTTCTAACTGACTGTGTATATTGGTTCCTGACTTCCCTGAAAAGTTGCATATCGCGGGGGCTATTCGATGCTAATGCAGTGCGCCACAGGATGTTTTTGTGTTGGTCAAGCATAGTCAAGTCTGGGGTGAACCAAGGGCTATATCTGTTCTTAGTTTTTTGAATGGGGCATGCTTATTTAGGATGGTGAGGAAAGCCCTTTTAAAGAACAACCAGGCATCCTTTACTGACGGGATGAGGTCAATATCCTTCCAGGATACCCGAGCCAGATCGATTAGAAAGGCCTGCTCGCAGAAGTGTTTTAAGGAGCGTTTGACAGTGATATGGGGTGGTCGTTTGACCGCGGACCCATTATGAACCCATGCAATGAGGCAGTGATCGCTGAGATCCTGGTTGAAAACGGAGGAGGTGTATTTGGAGGGCAAGTTAGTCAGGATGATATCTATGATGGTACCCATGTTTACGGATTTAGGGTTGTACCTGGTAGGTTCCTTGATAATTTGTGTGAGATTGAGGGCATCTATCTTAGATTGAAGGACAGCCGGGGTGTTAAGCATATCCCAGTTTAAGTCACCTAACAGTACAAACTCTGAAGATAGATGGGGGGCAATCAATTCACATATGGTGTCCAGGGCACATCTGGGGGATGAGGGGGGCGGTCTGTAACAGGCGGCAACAGTGAGAGACGTATTTCTGGAAAGGTGGATTTTTAAGAGTAGAAGCTCAAACTGTTTGGGCACAGACCTGGACAGTATGGCAGATCTCTGCAGTAGATTGCAACTCCGCCTCCTTTGGCAGTTCTATCTTGATGGGAAATATTGTAGTTGGGGATGGAAATTTCAGAAGTTTTGGTGGCCTTCCTGAGCCAGGATTCAGACACGGCTAGGACATCAGGGTTGGCGGAGTGTGCTAAAGCAGTGAATAAATCAAACTTAGGGAGGAGGCTTCTGATGTTAACATGCATTACGGTTACAGAAGTCAACAAATGAGAGCGCCTGGGGAATAGGTGTAGAGCTGGGGGCTACAGGACCTGGGTTTACCTCTACATCACCAGAGGAACAGAGGAGGAGTAGGATAAGGGTACGGCTAAAGGCTTTAAGAACTGGTCGTCTAGTGCGTTGGGTACAGAGAATAAAAGGGGCAGATTTCTGGGCGCGGTAGAATAGATTGAGGACACCGTAGCCAGAATAGTCAGTAAGATAACTCAAGAAATCTGTTATTACATTTTAATTTCACAATTTTACATATAACCAACACGTTTGGTGAGTAATCCCTATCATTATTTCGGATGGGAAGTATGCGTAAGCCTTAAGCGTTACATGCTGACCACACCGCTCGTGTCATGTGTGCGAGAGTTACAAAATAAATGTACACATACATGTTATTCAATCATTGCACCCACACTGATCGCGCATCTTTGTTGCCAGGCGCTAAAATAGAACTTGGTTCTATTTGTGACGCTCAACTAGGGATGAAACGGTATGAAAATTTCATATCACGATTATAGTGACCAAAATTATCACGGTTATCAGTATTATCGTGGTATTGTTAAAATGTGCTTTTATATTGAAAATATAAAATATTGAAAACCAACAAGCAAATAAAATTAGCAGCACTATGCACATTTTGTGCATAAACATTAAAATAATAACATTAAAGATGGCACCATGTGGCCCTGAGAGGTAAGAGTTTCCCTAGTGCAGGTTTTAATGAACACAACCTTAAGTAAGCACATCAAATGTGCATATAAAAGCGACACAATTAAAGCAATGTGCATGTAAGAACAACACAACCATATGGAAACAAATCCAATGTGCAGGTGTTGACATTAAAATAACACAAAATAAGTAAACAAATCAAATGAACACACTGATTGTATGTATGTTCTCTCATTCATAAAGAAATAAGGTGCTGCTGGCCTAACATCCTGTATGTATGCATCTTTGTTCAATTGAGATTGAAATGTAAACATGTATCATGTCCTTTGCAATGTAATATGAAAGGGCTGCAGTGAGGTCTTGAGCAGCCTGCCTTTTAAATGCTTGCTCGAGTGTCTGTGTCACAACTGTAGATGAGAAGGGACCAGTAGCATCACAGGGTTTGCCTGCTGCACGCACACTCTGTAAACAAGGGAATAGCAAATGTATTATTATTATTCACTCACTCATGCACGCAAGCGCACACACAGTCTATCTTCTGTGTTGCATTTGAGTATATGCAATGACCCCATGCACAATTTACATAAATACAAATGAGTCTGAAGAAGACAGTGATAGTAATTGCAATGAGACCAACAATTGACATAAATACACAAGTCTTGTATAGGAGTCTTGTATAGGAACACTTTTTCAACCAAGTCGACGACTGTTGATTAAATAGTTATGGGCGAATAGAGTCTGCAAACACACAACGCATACAGTTGCAGAACAACGTGTAGTGTTTTTACCTTGAGGTTTTCAAATTGTTGTAATCAAACACGATTTTAATGATAATTAAAATTTGAAACAGTAATACTAACTGTCGGGAATTTTACCATGGTTCATCGTGACACCGGTAACTGTTTCATCCCTACTCTCAACCCACTGCAAGTCCTGCCTCTCCCATCTTCTCATTGGTTTTTAGGAGCATATGCCCACGTGGGTGATTGAAAGATTGTGGTCCACGCTACAGTCGGTTGTGGTAATAAACCTTAAAGTTGGTTGCCAACGCCATATAAAGTTCAAAGAAGACAAAGAAGCCTGAAGCAAGGAGGAGAGATGACTAGAAACAAATTCGGTTGACCGTTTTATCTGTGGATTTATTGTCTGAGTAAATCCCAGGACAAATTAGCTAGCAACAGCAAGCTAGCTAGCTAGCTGAATTGCCATAAATGAATAATAATGCTTTCCGACCTGTCCCCAAATTAATATAATGATATGATATTTTAAACTGCGTGTCCTAATCGCATTTGGTGTGGGTGGACAAAATCAACTCGCTCGCGTGCGGTCTGGTCATTAGGAGGAAATAAAAGTTTTGGCTTTGATACCGGCAATACCTTTCAGATATAAGGAAAAGGCGGGAAAAAGTTGGCGGTATGGTAAAGTTGGTGGAAAAAACGTCTTAGTATGAAAGGGATATTACATGCAGGAAGCCTATTCACAACGCACCTAGCACACATCTAAGCAGGCACACCGCCCCACACGCACAAGCCACTGGGCTCACTTACTGTACATCACAGCGTTAACACAGTATAGCGGGTGAATAACGGTGAAGGGATTGCAATGGCAGCATGAGTAATCTCATCACTAGATTTATCAGACAGGTGGCTGTCGAAAGTAAGGAAAGTGGGAAAGTGACAGAGCGGTAAAAGAGAGTGGTAAATGCAGATAAAGACGGCGAGTATTGGTGGCACATGTCGGGTCAGGTCAGCGGGCAGGTGTGTGTGTGCACTGTGCATATCAGTCACGTACGTGACTTCGTCTTTGATTATAACCAAAGCCGTTTCTTTACCAAGGATCACTCCTCATTACCCTCTCCACGTTAGATTGCACTAGTTCAGCAGACGCAAACACAATACTGCCTCATATCTGTCTCGCATTGACTGGTAATGGATTCCCGGCTCCCAAGGGTATATATTCATCCACTTAACCTGGCACCATAAAGAATGGGAACCAATATGCTGTTGTTTTGATTACGGTAGCTACTAGCTTAGAGCAAGCCTTTCCTGTTGAAGACAGTGTTGATGGTGAACTAAGGACAAACAACATGGCCAATGGCATAGGGCTACACTCTTAGAATATAGGAGAACCCTTTTTGGTTCCTCTGTGGAAAGGGTTCTACTATACATGAAACCAAAAAGGGTTCTACCTGGAACCAAAAAGGGTTCTTCAAAGGGTTCTTCTATGGGGACAGCTGAAGAACCCTTTTATGTTGTAGATAGACCCTTTTTTTCTAAAAGTGTAGAATTGAATCAAACTCTTCCTGCAGGTGAAGCTCAACTGTGGTAAAGCTGGCCTCATCATAGTCAGTGCAAGCTTAGAGACATTGCACATACACAGTTTAAACTTAAGTGGGAAATGCAGAGTTCCTCTGAGGTTCTCATCATATAGAATTAATAATCATAGAAATATAATTAGTAATTCTATTTCTACGGTTCACAACCCCGCTGTGAGTTCTGGTGCCGTAACCCGGGTGATCGTGTTTACTTGTTGAAACACACCGGCTGTGTTTGAAAATGAATTATTTATATATGATAGTCCTCTGCATTTGCTCCCCGACACTTGCTAACAGACTGTTTGTTTCGCAGTAGGGGTCTGATAGAATCTAGTCCTAATTATGTTCACTTCAGCTAGAGAGTGTCTGCAATTTAGCTTGCTTCTAAAAATATATCAACATAGACTCATTCAAAGGAGTCCGAAAAAGTTACTCACAGAAGACAATCAAATACACTTCCCACTGGGCAAAAACAGCTTGAATCAGTTTTTTCCACTGCATAAAACATTTAAATAAATCTATGTGATGTTAAATCACTGTGGAAAACTGATTGGATTTGAAAAAAGTCATCAACGTAAGGGAATTTAGTATTTAACCTAAATCCAATGACATGGTGAAAAGTACTGTTGATTTCAAGTTGAATTCACATTAGTTAACAACTCAACCAAATGTAAATCAACACTTGACGTTAAACTGACGTCTGTACCCAGTGGGCTGAATGTTTGTTTAATGTATTAAAATGTTAATTGAACCAACACCGAAGTTGTTTGCTAAGTAGCAAAGAAATTGAGACTGGTTAACGAATTCTTTCAAGTACAAAAGCCTGTAAAATCATAATTACTGTTAGTGGCGTTAGTAGAGGACAGTTTGCACGGAGTGAGATTATGCTAATTAGAAGACTCACACAGAACCGTAGGATAACTACTAAAATAACAATAATAATATAACAGTAAAATAGAGAGAACAGTAAAATAGAGAGAGAAGCACTATCTTTTCCAATAAATGTATAATACCATTTCAGTCATGTTGTCTAGGTCTCTTGGAAGGAGAGACCAAGGCGCAGCGCAGGTATAGTTCGACATTTATTTATACTATGTATAACATGTACAAATGAACGAACTATAAAACTCCCAAAAAACAAACACTTGATTGACAAACGTCACGTTTACTAAAACACACTAAATGAAACGGATGTAACAAAAGAGCACACTTACTTTAACCGTGACTGCGACATATAACGTTAACGACCCACACCAAAGTGAAGGACAGACTCAACATATATAGGATCCCTAATTAGAGACAATGCCGTGCAGCTGCCTCTAATTAGGGATCCAACCTAAACCCCACACAGAAACAGAAAAGAACGACACTGTCAGACTCTGACCATAGCTACATAGAGAAGCAATTAGGCTTCTCTATGGCCAGAGCCTGACATGTCTTTACCCGTTACTTTGGATAAAAGCATCTGCTAAATGGCATATATTATTATATTATATAAAAGAGTAGGATTCAGTTTGAAATAATACAATAAAGTGGTCAGTCCAACATTGATCTTACCTCTTTGCACGGCAGGTCTATAGCTTGTGGGATAACTAATATCTTTACAACCATGAGTTGCATTACGGTACAAGCTGTCCAACCTGACTCCAAACCAAAGATGTTAAACAGTAGGCCTATGGGCCTCCCGAGTGGCGCAGCGGTCGAAGGCACTGCATCGCATGCAGTACTAGAGGCGTTACTATGGATCCGGGTTCATATGCAGGGCTGTTTCACAACCGGCCGTGGTCGGGAGTCCCATAGGACGGCGCACAATTGGCCCAGCGTCGTCCTCAGATGCCAGTTGTTTCCTCCAACAAATTGGTTCGGCTGACTTCTGGTTAAGCTGGCGTGTGTTAATCATGTTTCGAAGGACGCATTACTCCACCTTTGCCTCTACCGAGCCCGTTGGGGAGTTGCAGCGACGAGCCAAGATCGAAAAGATTAAATAAAAAAATTATACAAAAAATAACAACCGTAGGCCTACACAACAGTGGTGGCTCGGAGAGGTGGCTACAACAGAATGTTGATAGTCATAATACGTAAGAACGATGAGAAACCTACAGAGAGGGCATTTTTACTGTATGCTGGATTTAGGTTTCCCAATTGGCTTATCTGTCTCGGTCCATTTTGTCTTTTTCCTGCATATCTATCTGACTTATGCTAATGTGCTGGTGACTGGTGAACAGAAATAGCAGGAAAGAAAACTGAAGCACATATGGAAATGAAACTCGGAGTGAAAAGAGGGGGAGTGTAGAGTAGAACACCTATTTAGGTTTGGGGGAATGAGATGACAGAGGGTAATCGGGGGACGAGGGAACCAACACTAGTAGTTGATGTACTGATAAAACCGCAAATCACTAAATAACTACCAAACGCAAATATGGAAATGGTGAAGTGAAGCAGACATGGTTTAAAGTTTATGCAACAGCTGTTTTTAAGAGATAGACAGGGAGGGGGAGAGAGAGAGATAGAGAGAGAAAAATAGAGAGATGGAGCGGGAGAGAGAGAGAGAGAGAGGGATGAAGAAAGAGAGAGAGGGAGAGAGAGAGAGAGAGAGAGAGAGAGAGAGTACATCATATATTGTGCAATAAGTTGGACCAAGGCCATACACCATTTAGTAGATAAGAAATGGAAGTCAACATTCTAAATAATTGAACTCTCTATGGGGTAAATTTGGACACTGTATTGTCCTGATCACAACGTAGACACGTAGTCTAACAGCAGGGGATGAGCATGGAGAAATATCTGTATTCACACAAGCAATTATGCTGTATGTATTTGTTTGTTAATTTCCAAACACATAACAGTAAACCAAGCCATCTGTCACACTATGACAGTGATTCATTGGATGTGTATGGCACAGCTAGTATGTGAGAAAACATGTGTGTCACCACTTATCTCAATCAATCAATCATTGCCCAGTCTATAAACCTACTATACATACCAACTAAAGGATCTGATCTATTGTGATAAAAAGAGAGGGAGAGAGAGAGAGAGAGAGGAGAGAGAGAGAGGAGAGAGGAAAGAGAGAGAGAGAGAGAGAGTGATAGATATATATATATATATATATATATATAGAGAGAGAGAGAGAGAGAGAGAGAGAGAGAGAGAGAGAGAGAGAGAGAGAGAGAGAGAGAGACAGAGACAGAGACAGAGACAGAGACAGAGAGAGAGAGAGAGAGAGAGAGAGAGGAGAGAGAGAGAGGAGAGTCACGTAGCCCTGTAGAGAGGAGTGCCACTCCACATGGAACAATAGCTCTCCCCTCATCACGTATCCCTGTAGAGAGGAGTGCCACTCCACATGGAACAATAGCTCTCCCCTCATCACGTATCCCTATAGAGAGGAGTGCCACTCCACATGGAACAATAGCTCTCCCCTCATCACGTATCCCTGTAGAGAGGAGTGCCACTCCACATGGAACAATAGCTCTCCCCTCATCACCACAAGGTGTTGTGTGGTCCTTTTAAATGAACATCCCACTGGGCACAGACATCAACGTCTATTCCACACTAGCGTAACATAGTTTCATTGGAATGACGTGAAAAGAATGTTGATTCAACCAGTGTGTGTCCAGTGGGATGTCAGGTCTCAAGTGGTTGCTCTTCTCCCACCTTTTGTATACTGGCAATAATTTGTCCATCTCTTGTTCGAAAGAAAACTGAAGCACATATGGAAATGAAACTCGGAGTGAAAAGAGGGGGAGTGTAGAGTAGAACACCTATTTAGGTTTGGGGGAATGAGATGACAGAGGGTAATCGGGGGACGAGGGAACCAACACTAGTAGTTGATGTACTGATAAAACCGCAAATCACTAAATAACTACCAAACGCACACACAATCCCTCAGTCTAGTCCATCTTGCCAATACAGTCGTATGCAAAAGTTTCGGCACTCCTCTGAGGCTGCATAATAATTTACTCTGTCGTCACAGAAAATGATCGGGCGGAGTACTGGGGAGGTTGATGGTGGAGGCTGCGGCCCCGGCCTCGGGCGTGACGTAAAGTGTGAAGGCTGCTACCCTCCTGCTTCACCATTGCACGCCCGGTCCGGTCCGGTCCGGACCCCGGCACGATGATTCCCCCCTCAGTACTCCCGCAAAGCACCAAGTCCTGTCTGGACCCTGGTGTGGGAGCCCCCGACCCTGGAGAGGGGCTGATGTCTTTCCCCGGCTGCGGACTGCTCTGCCACTGGAGTGAAGGAGACGACTGGCCCCGGACTAGGCACTGGTGGAGCGGACTGCTCTGGCACTGTAGTGAAGCAGACCGCCGGCCCCGTACTGGGCACCGGTGGAGCGGACTGCTCTGGCACTGGAGTGAAGCAGACGACCGGCCCCGGACTGGGCACCGGTGGAGCGGACTGCTCTGGAGGTTCTGGGTTGCTGACCTTCTCTGGAGGTTCCGGGTTACTGACATTCGCTGTAGGTTCCGGGTTGCTGACCTTCTCTGGAGGTTCCGGGTTGCTGACCTTCGCTGGAGGCGGCGGGTTGCGGACCTTCGCTGGAGGCTCCGGGCTACGGACCTTTGCTGGAGGTTCCGGGCTACGGACCTTCACTGTAGGCTCCGGGCTGCGGAAACGCACCTTTGGTTTGATGCGAGGAGCAGGTACGGGCCGTACCGTGCTGTTGGTGCGCACAGATAGTGTGGTGCGCTGAGTCGGTCTCCTCCGTGACCGACTCTGGAACGGCGCTGGAGGCACCGGACTGGGAACTGGTGCTGGAGTTCGACTGTTCCTGTCGTCCTCTCTCCACCGCCAATCTCTATTCTGCGAGGGTTCCTCCAGGAACCCCCACGAGTGAGGGAACAGCAGCACATCGTCGTCTTCCTCCGACTCCTCTCTGTACTCCTGCTCCCATGGCTGTAGGGGCTACTCCTGGAACCCCCACAAGTGCAGTGGTCGGGGTTCTTTTCCATCAATCCCCGACCACCCCCATAGCCCCCCCCCCCCCCCTCCCGCAAAACCAGTTTGGGGGTTCTTCTGGGCTCCAGGCTGGTCCTTCGCCTTTTTGGCTCGTCGAGCTTTCCCTCTTCGGCGCCTCTGCTCCGGACACCAGCCCTCCTCCACCGAACGATAATGGGAGTATTCCCCCTCGTGATCTTCCCCATACCGAGGAGGATATCTCCCAATGTTAATCCCCGTTGCGTCCCTGGGTGGTGGATCATTCTGTCACGGTTTGTAGTAATGGGACGGTAAACGGAGCGTTGGTGAAGTGTCATCCTTGTTTATTAAATGAGGTGTAATCACAAGGCATAAAATAAACAGGAGAGGATAAACAAACAAAGTGACTTACTTGACTGTGACGTAGTGTAGACAGGCACAAACAATGATCCACACACAGGTGGATGTGTGGGGAGCCTAAATACAATCCCCAATCAGAGACAACCCTGTACAGCTGTCTCTGATTGAGGATCATTACTTCCCTAGTTAGTGTGTGAGGGCTTGATTGTGGTCCTTCCACTCCCCTTGGTGGGAGTCAGAGGCCTAACCACAATCAAACCCTCACAGGCATGCCATTCATTCATTTTCTAATAAAAGCTGAGTACTGGGGTATTGTCCCGACAAAGATTTTTAGTGTAGCAATATTAAAATTTGGGCACCCTTGTCATTCTGTTGATTTGAATACCTGTAACTACTTAGCACTGATTAATTGGAACACACAATTGGTTTGGTGAGCTCATTAAGACTTGAACTTCATAGACAAGTGCATCCAATCATGAGAAAAGCTATTTAAGGTGGCCAATTGCAAGTTGTTGTTCTCTTTGACTCTCCTCTGAAGAGTGGCAACATGGGGGCCTCAAAACAACTCTCAAATGACCTGAAAACAAAGATTGTTCAACATTATGGTTTAGGGGAAGGCTACAAAAAGCTATCACAGAGATGTAAGCTGTCAGTGTCCACTGTGAGGAACATAGTGAGGAAATGGAAGACCACAGGCACAGTTCTTGTTAAGGCCAGAAGTGGCAGGCCAAGTAAAATATCAGAGAGGCAAAGGTGAAGGATGGTGAGAACGGTCAAAAACAGCCCACAGACCCCCTCCAAAGACCTACAACATCATCTTGCTGCAGATGGTGTCACTGTGCATTGTTCAACAATTCAGCGCACTTTGCACAAGGAGAAGCCGTACGGGAGAGTGATGCGGAAGAAGCCTTTTCTGCACACACGCCACAAACGCACATTTGGACAAGCCAGCTTCATTTTGGAATAAGGTGCTGTGGACTGATGAAACAAATATTGAGTTATTTGGTCATAACAAGGGGCGTTATGCATGGCGGCAAAAGAACACAGCATTCCAAGAAAAACACTTGCTACCCACAGTAAAATTTGGTGGGGGTTCCATCATGCTGTGGGGCTGTGTGGCCAGTGCCGGTACTGGGAATCTTGTTAAAGTTGATGGTCGCATGGATTCCACTCAATATCAGCAGATTCTTGGGAATAATGTTGAAGAATCAGTCACAAAGTTGAAGTTACGCCGGGGCTGGATATTTCAACAAGACAACGACCCAAAACACTGCTCAAAATCTACCCGGCATTTATGCAGAGGAACAAGTACAATGTTCTGGAATGGCCATCCCAGTCCCCAGACCTGAATATCATTGAGAATCTGTGGGATGATTTGAAGCGGGCTGTCCATGCTCGGCAACCATCAAACCTAACTGAACTGGAGATGTTTTGTAAGGAGGAATGGTCCAAAATACCTTCATCCCTAATCCAGACACTCATTAGAGGCTATAGGAAGCGTCTAGAGGCTGTTATTTTAGCAAAAGGAGAATCTACTAAATATTGAAGTGATTTTTCTGTTGGGGTGCCCAAATTTATGCACCTGTCTAATTTCGTTTTGATGCATATTGCACATTTTCTGTTAATCCAATAAACCTCATTTCACTACTGAAATATTACTGTGTCCATCAGTTATTTGATAGATCAAAATGAAATTGCTAATCCAAACACACAAATATTTATAAATGGAAATCATGGAAATTGTCAGGGGTGCCCAAACTTTTGCATACGACTGTATTTAGATGATATGAGACGCATTTTCATTTGACTGTCTTTCCCACTGGTGGTCAATTTAAACACTGCACATTCACAGAAATGTTACAATATATCCCAACAGTGTCAACCTTGCTGATGCAGTAAGTCCTTTGTGGCCAGGAAGTAAACAATGCCAGCAGTAGCACAAAATATGTGTATGTTTCATAAATAACGTCCTCTGCTTCCTTCTCACAGCATAGGAACGCATGACAGCCGGCATGTCATTATCCCTAATTGCATCTTCACTCTCTCCAAAGACACCAGAAAGTGTAATTCAACTGCACAAAAACAATGAGAGTCAGTCAACTATACTGCAGGTTAACAATATTGAATCAGGCTAAGGTATTAAATGTTCAGAAAACAATTGGGAACACATACTGTATAACACATATCAGAGAGAGAGAGAGAGAGAGAGAGAGACAGGTAGAGAGAGAGGTAGACAGACAGGTAGACAGAGAGAGCAGGAGAGGTACTGAGAGTAAGAGGTAGACAGAGAAAGTCAAAGTAGAGGAAGAGCGAACAGGGTGGAATGAGAGACTGTGCCCTGGGACTTCACTTCAGCTTTGATCAGGCTCACCGTTTTATCAAAAACAGAGGGAATACTTGATCTAGGAAAATCTAGGACTGTGTGAACCGTGTCACAAACTTTTCCCAGAATGTATTTTTGAAAGAAAGCAGAGACAGGGGAGGCTTCAGCATTGGACAATACATTCTTCCCGATTTCCGACAGATTTGTTGCCATGGCAACTAAACCCTGGGCCGAGCAAGTAAAACAGCACCTTGTGAACTTCTCAATGAGAGAGCAAGTCACTGTGGACTGTGGTGTGGCGGACCATGCATGCTAATGACATAATGGAGGACCTTGTTAGGGGTGAAACTAATATAAGCAAATACATGTACATAAAAGTTTCCATTTGGTTGATTGACTTGTTGTGTTACGTGTGATTATTTGTTCAACCATGGATCTCTATTTACCTCTCTGAAGACAGCAAATCACCATCTAGCAACTTCGCAAGATAAAACACCAAACCTTGAAGGGTGATCTGCAGGTAGCCTACATGGGGTCCTGTGGGGCTCAGTTGGAAAAGCATGGCACTTACTGAGTTATGATTGTGGGTTTGATTCCCATTAGGGCCACCCATATGAAAATGTAGACACACACTACTATAAGTCACTTTGGATAAAAGTGTCTGGTAATGAGCATTCATTTTAAATACACGTTGTCATTATGGGGTTTTGTGTGAAGCAAGATAAACTATTTAATCAATTTTGAATTCAGGCTGTAACACAACAAAGTGTGGAATACGTCAAGGGGTATGAATACTTTCTGAAGGCACTGTATACCTCACATGCGGTCCATGATAAGACTATGTAATGTGTATGTTAACAAAGTCTATTAAACTGAATAGCTGACTCCATTTAACATTCTAGAAAAAACATGTGCAATCAAGTATTATGCGTAGGGTTGCACATTTTGGGGAATATTCAGAGGTGGAAAATGTCTGTGGGAATTAACTGGAATATATGGGAATTAACAGAAATATATGCAAATTAATATTAAAAGCATTTAAATGTAGATATTTTTTGCATTGGATATATTTACCATATCATATGGAGACATAATTGCAAATTATTAAATCCTTCCAAAATAATAAAAAAAAACAATTTAGTTAAGAATTTAACTTTAATTAAATGAGTTGACTCTTCACATGGGATGATTTCACTGAACAACAAAAGAAAGGGAATATTGAATGATCCATCGCATCTCCCAAAAATGTTTTTAACATACATCTGTAAAATGATAGTCTAGAAACTAAAGCTTTGGTTGTCTTCCTCTCAGGCTTCCATGTCTTCTCCCTGGACCTCCTCAATGTCCACCTCTCATCTTCATTGTCACTTTCCAACCTTGTTGAGGATGGCTCGTTGTCAGGCTCAAAAAGCCTCAAATTGCCTGGATTTTCAACTCATGTATTGGTCAGCCTGTTGCGTGCTTTGGTGTGTGTGTTCCCAAACAAGGACCAGTTGCGCTCTGAGGTGGCTGATGTTGGTGGGATTTGGAGGATGATGGAGGCAACAGGGGAAAGAGCCTCAGATCCACAAAGTCCCTTCCACCAGGTGGCTGATGAGATATGTTGGCACAACTGCCATATTGCATCTCCATCCCAAAGCCCTTGCTTAGAAGTGTACTTCGCCAGACTGCCAAGAACCTTGTCCTCATCCAGGCCAAGTTGGCGAGACACGGTAGTGATGACACCATAGGCCTTGTTGATCTCTGCACCAGACGGGACGCTCTTCCCAGCATACTTGGGGTCCAACATGTACGCTGCGGCGTGTATGGGCTTCAGGCAGAAGTCTTCACGCTTTTTGATATATTTCAGAACTGCAGTTTCCTCTGCTTGGAGCAACAGTGAAGTAGGCAGGGCAGTACAGATTTCTTCTCTTACATCTGCAAGCAGAGTCTGAACATCAGACAGGATGGCATTGTCTCCCTCAATCCGTGCAATGGCTACTGCTATAGGTTTCAGGGGTTTCTGGCTGCTTACCACTCTCTCCCAAAATACATCATCCAGGAGGATCCTCTTGATGGGGCTGTCCATATTGGCAGACTGTGATATGGCCATTTCTTGGAGAGTCTCCTCCCCTCAAGGAGACTGTCAAACATGAGGACAACACCACCCCAAAGGGTGTTGCTGGGCAGCTTCAATGTGGGGCTCTTATTCTTCTCACTTTGCTTGGTGAGGTAGATTGCTGCTATAACTTGATGACCCTTCACATACCTAACCATTTCCTTGGCTCTCTTGTAGAGTGTATTCATTGTTTTCAGTGCCATGATGTCCTTGTGAAGCAGATTCAATACATGAGCAGCACAGACAGTGGGTGTGATGTGAGGGTCACTTTAGACCAAGCACTATTTTTTACATTGTAGAATAAAAGTGAAGACATCAAAACTATGACATAACACATATGGAATCATGTAGTAACCAAAAACGTGTTGAACAAATCAAAATATATTTTATATTTGAGATTCTTCAAATAGCCACCCTTTGCCTTGATGACAGCTTTACACACTCTCTCAAACAGCTTCTCCTGGATGCTTTTCCATCAGTCTTGAAGGAGTTCCCACATATGCTGAGCACTTGTTGGCTGCTTTTCCTTCACTGCGGTCCGACTCATCCCAAACCATCTAAATTTGGTTGAGGTTGGAACCAAAAATCTCAAATTTGGAATCCAGACCAAAGGACACATTTCCACTGGTCTAATGTCCATTGCTTGTGTTTCTTGGCCCAAGCAAGTCTCTTCTTATTGGTGTCCTTTAGTAGTGGTTTCTTTGCAGCAATTCGACCATGAAGGCCTGATTCACACAGTCTCCTCTGAACAGTTGATGTTGAGATGTGTCTGTTACTTGAACTCTGTGAAGCATTTATTTTGGCTGCAATCTGAGGCTGGTAACTCTAATGAACTTATCCTCTGCAGCAGAGGTATTTCTGGGTGAAGCTGGTTGAGAGAATGCCAAGAGTGTGCAAAGCTGTCATCAAGGCAAAGGGTGGCTACTTTGAAGAATCTCAAGCCCAGTCATGTGAAATCCATAGATTAGGGCCTAATGATTTTATTTAAATTGACTGATTTCCTTTTATGAACTGTAATTCAGTAAAATCTTAGAAATTGTTGCATGTTGCGTTAATATTTTTGTTCTGTATAATATGTTTATATGTGTGTATGGGTACATGCATGCGTCCGTGTGTATGTGTGTGTTTAGAGGTTGGATGGGGCGGGGCAGATAACGATTAGCAATGATCAAAACGCAAGACTAGGGTTAAGTATAGAGCTGGGTGTATTACAGCTAATGAGGGCTAACGACGTGTGACATCAGACACAGGGAGCTAGTTGAGAATATAATTACATAAAACACCCATATTAGCTGCACTGTGACATTTCAGCTGTATTTAGAAGATTAGCGAAATGGTGGAGAGCAGCGAGAAGGACGAAGTAAAAAGGGTAGTTGGAAATGAGTCTTTAAAAAGGACTGATTTGATTAAATAGATAGATAATGCAGCAACCATGTCGCTAAATACAGCACTCTGCAGCCTGCTGACTATCAAGAGCAGGCTCTTCAGCAAAGTGGTTGTGGATTGTGCTGACATGCATGAGGTCCCTGGTTCAAGCCCAGCTCCTGGCTATATCCCCCAAATTCACTACAGAGTGTTAGGCTTTTCAGTGTTATAATACTTAATGTCATATACTAAAATAGATTTTTACGCACTAAAGGCGCTATAGCATGAGAGCATTATCACAGTATACACAAGGCATACACAATAACACCATATCAAACAGATCAGATATCCAAGAAAAGCTCCTCAGTCAGCCAGTTACACGTTCATGTGTGACAGTTTTACCATAGGAGTATTGAGTTGTGGACTGATCTTTACAAACACTAAATCTCACTACAGATTACAGGGAGACAAGATTACAGCTCTTGATACCCTGTCACTCTCCAGAGGTCTAAACAGCCCTATGAAAACCATCAAAATATTCATGGGTCTTCTATTGCAGAGTGTGCAGTTGAAGTTGGAAATGTACATACACCATAGCCAAATACATTTAAACTGAAAAGTTTTTCACAATTCCTGACATTTAATCCTAGTATAAATCCCCTGTTTTAGGTCAGTTAAGAACACCACTTTATTTTAAGAATGTGAAATGTCAGAATAATAGGAGAGAATTATTTATTTCAGCTTTGATTTCTTTCATCACATTTCCAGTGGGTCAGAAGTTTACATACACTCAATTAGTATTTGATATCCTTCCACAAGCTTCCCACAATAAATTGTGTGAATTCTGGCCCATTCCTGCTTACAGAACTGGTGTAACTGAGTCAGGTTTGTAGGCCTCCTTGCTCGCACACGCTTTTCCATTTCTGCCCACACTTTTTCTATAGGATTGAGGTCAGGGCTTTACGATGGCCACTCCAAAACCTTGACTTTGTTCTCCTTAAGCCATTTTGCCACAACTTTGGAAGTATGCTTGGGGTCATTGTCCATTTGGAAGACCCATTTGCGACCAAGCTTTAACTGTCAGGCTCTGGCCATAGGGAGCCCGTTGGCTCCTCCAGATAGCCAGGGTCAGACATATCTACGTCCCTAGATCTAGGTGTTATGTTTTGTGTTGAATCCCCAATTAGAGGCAGCTGCGAAGCGTTGCGAAGCGGATTCTATTTAAGTTGTTCTGTCCCACACCTGGGTGTGGGTCATTATTTGAGTATCTTCAGTGTCACGAACGAAGTAAGTGTATTTCCGTTTTTGTGCTTGCATCCTTGGTTTTGTTTGTATAGTTCGTACCATTGAGTTTTAGTATTTAAATAAAACGATGTCGAACTATCGATGCGCTGCTCCTTGGTCTCTCTCTCTTCACCCACTCGTGACAGAATGACCCACCACAACGAGACCAAGAGGCGCAATGGGAGAAAAAAAATTGACGGGCCAAAGAAGCAAGGGAACAGCCTGGAGCCCAGAAACCACAAACAGTTTTTTTGGGGGGGGGCTATGGGGGTGGTCGGGGGTTGACGGAGAGGAGCCCCGGCCACTGCACTCGTGGGGGATCCAGGAGGAGCCCCTACAGCCATGGGAGCAGAGGTACGGAGAGGAGTCGGAGGAAGACGACGACTATGTGCCTTTGTTCCCTCACTCGTGGGGGCTCCCGGAGGAGTCCTCACAGGAAGGGGATTGGCGATGGAGAGAAGAAGATCGGGGCAGTCGCAGCCCTCCAACGCCAGTTCCCAACCCGGTGCCTCCAGCGCCGGCCCAGAGTCAGGTACGGTCCGTGCCGACTCCGCACACCACCCCATCGGAGTGCATCCAAAGCACGGAGAGGCTGGAGGAAGAGGATCGCCCACCACTTCGCCTTCCAACGATCTACGATAGAGAGAGACCCGAGGGGTTGTTTGATAGATCAAGGGAGGAACAGAGGAGGTGGTGGAGAGCCTGGGTAGCTCTTCCCTTTGAAAAACATACGGACCCGCGCAGTCAAAGACCTTCCGGCCAGCGAAGGTCCGCAGCCCGGAACCTCCAGCGAAGGACCGCAGCCCGGAGCCTCCAGCGAAGGACCGCAGCCCGGAGCCTCCAGCGAAGGACCGCAGCCCGGAGCCTACAGCGAAGGTCCGCAGCCCGGAACCTCCAGCGAAGGTCCGCAGCCCGGAACCTCCAGCGAAGGTCCGCAGCCCGGAACCTCCAGCGAAGGTCCGCAGCCCGGAACCTCCAGCGAAGGACCGCAGCCCGGAGCCTACAGCGAAGGTCCGCAGCCCGGAGTCTACAGCGCTGGTCGTCTGCTTCACTCCAGTGCCAGAGCAGTACGCTCCACCGGTGCCCAGTCCGGGGCCGGTCGTCTGCTCCACTCCAGTGCCAGAGCAGTACGCTCCACCGGTGCCCAGTCCGGGGCCGGTCGTCTGCTTCACTCCAGTGCCAGAGCAGTCCGCTCCACCGGTGCCCAGTCCGGGGCCGGCCATCTGCTCCACTCCAGTGCCAGAGCAGTCTGCCACACCGGTGCCCAGTCCGGGTCCGGTCATCTGCCCCGCTCCAGAGCCGGAGCCACCTGCCCCACCGGTGCCCAGTCCGGGTCTGGTCGTCTGCCCCGCTCCATGGCCGGAGCCGTTCGCCAGACCAGGTCCCATTCCAGGACAGGTCATCAGACAAGTGTCAGGGAGGAAAGTGTCCACTTCACCAGAACCACCACTGAGGTGAATTGTCCCTCCCCAACCCTCCCATGTCATTTTTTTTATTATTATATTTTTTGGGGAATGTATTTATCGCGGTCGGGAGTCCGCGCCTTAGAGGGGGGGTACTGTCAGCCTCTGGCCATAGGGAGCCCGTTGGCTCCTCTAGATCTAGGTGTTATGTTTTGTGTTGAATCCCCAATTAGAGGCAGCTGCGAAGCGTTGTCTCTGATTGGGGATTCTATTTAAGTTGTTCTGTCCCACACCTGGGTGTGGGTCATTATTTGAGTATCTTCAGTGTCACGAACGAAGTAAGTGTATTTCAGTTTTTGTGCTTGCATCCTTGGTTATGTTTGTATAGTTCGTACCATTGAGTTTTAGTATTTAAATAAAACTATGTTGAACTATCGCTGCGCTGCTCCTTGGTCTCTCTCTACACCCACTCGTGACATTAACTTCCTGACTGATGTCTTGAGATGTTGCTTCAATATATCCACATAATTTTCCTTCCTCATTATCTATTTTGTGAAGTGCACCAGTCCCTCATACAGCAAAGCACCCCCACAACATGATACTGCCACCCCCATGCTTCACGCTTGGGATTGTATTCTTCGGCTTGCAAGCCTCCCCCTTTTTCCTCCAAACATAACGATGGTCATTATGGCCAAACAGTTCTATTTTTGTTTCATCAGACCCGAGTACATTTCTCCAAAAAGAACGACCTTTATCCCCATGTGCAGTTGCAAACCGTAGTCTGGCTTTTTTATGGCGGTTTTGGAGCAGTGACTTCTTCCTTACTGAGCGGCCTTTCAGGTTATGTCGATATAGGACTTGTTTTACTGTGGATACAGATACCTTTTTTTACCTGTTTCCTCAAGCATCTTTACAAGGTCCTTTGCTGTTGTTCTGGGATTGATTTGCACTTTTCGCACCAAAGTATGTTCATCTCTAGGAGACAGAACGCGTCTCCTTCCTGAGCGGTATGATGGCTGCGTGGTCCCATGGTGTTTATACTTGCGTACTACTGTTTGTACAGATGAACGTGGTACCTTCAGGCGTTTGGAAATTGCTCCCAAGGATGAACCAGTCACAGTCAACTTAGTGTATGTAAACTTCTGACCCACTGGAATTGTCATATAGTGAATTATAAGTGAAATAATCTGTCTGTAAACAATTGCTGGAAGAATTAGTTTGTTAACATGAAATCTGAGTGGTTGAAAAATGAGTTTTAATGACTTCAACCGAAGTGTATGTAAACTTCTGACTTTTTGGAGAAATGTCCTCTGGTCTGATGAAACAAAAATAGAACTGTTTGGCCATAATGACCATCGTTATGTTTGGAGGAAAAAGGGGGAGGATTGCAAGCCGAAGAACCCCATCCCAACCGTGAAGCAAAGGGGTGGTAGCATCCTGTTGTGGGGTTGCTTTGCTGCAGGAGGGACTGGTGCACTTCACAAAATAGAGGGCATCATGAAGAAGGAAAATTATGTAGATATACTGAAGCAAAATCTGAAGACATCAGTCAGGAAGTTAAAGCTTGGTCGCAAACGGGTCTTCCAAATGGACAATGACCCCAAGCATACTTCCAAAGTTGTGGCAAAATGGCTTAAGGAAAACAAGTCAAGGTATTGGAGTGGCCATCACAAAGCCCTGACCTCAATCCACTTTTCCAGAAATGGAAAAGTGTGTGCGAGCAAGGAGGCCTACAAACCTGACTCAGTTACACCAGTTCTGTCAGGAGGAATGGGCCAAAATTTACCCAACTTATTGTGGGAAGCTTGTGGAAGGCTACCCAAGTTGAACAATTTAAAGGCAATGCTACCAAATACTAATTGAGTGTCTGACCCACTGGGAATGTGATGAAAGAAATAAAAGCTGAAATAAATAATTCTCTCTACTATTATTCTGACATTTCACATTCTTAAAATAAAGTGGTGATCCTAACTGACCTAAGACAGGGAATCTTTACTAGGATTAAATGTCAGGAATTGTGAAAAACTGAGTTTAAATGTATTTGGCTAAGGTGTATGTAAACATCTGACTGGATGGATGGATGGATGGATGGATGGATGGATGGATGGATGGATGGATGGATGGATGGATGGATGGATGGATGGATGGATGGATGGATGGATGGATGGATGGATGGATGGATGGATGGATGGATAAGATACTTTATTTATCCCCATCAGGAAATTGCAGCGTTTAGGGAGCTCCCCACAGAATGATTGGCAATCAACCATTCATTCATGACATTCTGGACAACAGTGTTTGAAATGCAGGGAAGAGTAAATCAATATAAATTGAAAACTAGAGAGAGAGAGAGAGAGAGACACAGAGATAAAGAGAGAGAGAGTGTGAAAGAAGAGAGACTGAACAAGAGACAGATGTTATTGTTGCCCAAATGTTTATTTTTGTGTAAAGGGTATGTGGTGAGACAGAGGGAGGAAGAGTGTGTGGTTGAGGCATTTGGTTTTTCACTCCATTCACTTAACGTCAGCACTCTCCCACACAATAGGAAACAAACAAAACACACTACAAAATATGGCCAACATGGCCTTGATCACATCTGCATCTGATCTCACAACCAACCTGACAAGATGCACAATGGTACATTTTGTGAAGTGTGTATACAGCACAGTGCCTGTCTAGTGCTAGTTGTACATTTCCCTCTCCCTTTATATTTTCCTTTAGAAGGCAGCAACTGTATGTACAAATATTTCCTTCCACTTGTGCCTAAAAGGGCTACTATGTCCAGGAATTCACACACACACACAACACACGCTTTTACCACATACCCACACACACACACACACACACACACACACACACACACACACACACACACACACACACACACACATACACACATACACACATACACACATACATACATACTGTACATACATACAAGCTCTCTACAATCATTAGCCTAGTAGTTGGGCCAGTAACTGGAAGGTTGCTAGTTTGAATCCCCAAGGAGAAACATCTGTCGTTCTACCCTTCTATTTCTCTTTCTCCCGCTATTTTACAAACACACACACACACACACTATACAGAGTTGGGTTGGCACGTCCACTCTCAGTGGAGCCAGTGTTTGTGATAATTATCCTGACCCGAATGTTGCCACACCTAGAGGTCGCCCACAAAACTCAGGGAAAAAATACCAGCTACAGGAGTAAAAAGAAAACACTCCTTCTTCTTTCTCCATCCCCCCTTTTTTATCGTTACTCTTTAAACTGATTTTCAAATCATTTTTAAAACCTTGGCCTTGTTAGTGAACACAACAGAATAACATGGCAAAATATCAATGCCTTGGGATATATGCCTGTTCTTTTTGCTCTCGGCTTGTGCAAGTCAATGTAAACTGAGAAGTCAGAGTTCATCAGTTCATCTGCGTTGGACTGTTGAAGCGTGGGAGCGCATATGGAGGAGGCTGTGTCTCTGCTCTCACTATGTTTACTAAGCTCTGCATTGGCATAACACCAACACATTCATGTACTGTAAACATATTGCTGCAATATACAACATCAACAACAAGAATTATATCGATTTGAATGATAAGTAACTTTGATAGGTAGCTTTGATGGTCCTTAGTTGGTTGGTCATGACATACAGTGCATTCGGAAAGTATTCCTACCCTTTGACTTTTTCCACATTTTGTTATGTTACAGACTTCTAAAATTTATTAAATTGTTTTTTTCCCTCAATCTACTCACAATACCCCATAATGACAAAGCAAAAAAACTTTTTTTAGATATTTTTGTACTTTGTTGAAGCAGTGATTTGACATTGATTACAGCCTCGAGTCTTCTTTGGTATGACGCTACAAGCTTGGCACACCTGTATTTGGGGAGTTTCTCCCATTCTTCTCTGCAGATCCTCTCAAGCTCTGTCAGGTTGGATGGGGACCGTCGCTGCACAGCTATTTTCAGGTCACTCCAGAGATGTTCGATCAGGATCCTGGCTGGGCCACTCAAGGACATTCTGAGGTCCTTGAAAACCGCTCTGGAGCAGGTTTTCATCAAGGATCATTCTGTACTTTGTTCCGTTCATCTTTCCCTTGATTCTGACTAGTCTCCCAGTCCCTGCCGCTGAAAAACATCCCCACAGCATGATGCTGCCACCACTATGCTTCACCGTAGAGATGGTGCCAGGTTTCCTCCAGACATGAAGCTTGGCATTCAGGCCAAAGAGTTCAATCTTGGTATCATCAGACCAGATAATCTTGTTTCTCATCAGCTGAGTCTTTAGGTGCATTTTGGCAAACTCCAAGCGGACTGTCATGTGCCTTTTACTGAGGAGTGGCTTCCGACTGGCCACTACCATAAAGGCCTGATTGGTGGAGTGCTGCAGAGATGGTTGTCCTTCGGGAAGGTTGTCCTATCTCCACATAGGAACTCTGGAGCTCTGTCAGTGACAGGGCTTGGTAACCTCCCTGACCAAGGCCCTTCTCACCCGATTGCTTTGTTTTGCTGGGCGACCAGCTCTAGGACGAGTCTTGGTGGTTCCAAACTTCTTCCATTTAAGAATAATGGAGGTCACCGTGTTCTTCGGGACCTTCAATGCTGCAGAAATGTTTTGGTACCCATCCCCAAATCTGTGCCTCGACACAATCCTGTCTCAGAGCTCTATGGACAATTCCTTCGACCTCATGGCTTGGTTTTTGCTCTGACATGCACTGACAACTGTGGGACCTTATATATATATATATATATATATATATATATATATATCGGGGCGGCAGGTAGCCTAGTGGTTATAGAGTTGGGCCAGTAACCGAAAGGTTGCCAGATTGATTCCCTGAAGTGACAAGGTAAAAATCTGTCGTTCTGCCCCTGAACAAGGCAGTTAACCCACTGTTCCCCAGTAGGCCGTCAATGTAAATAAGAATTTGTTGTTAACTGACTAGTTAAATAATGGTTAAATTAAAAAAAAATATATATATGTGCCTTTCCAAATCATGTCCAATCAATTGAATTTACCACAGGTGGACTCCAATTAAGTTGTAGAAACTTCTCCAGGATGATCAATGGAAACAGAATCATATCAAAGGTTCTGAATACTTATGTAAATAATAAGGTACTTCAGTTTTTTATTTTTAATACATTTGCAAAAATTTCGGTTTTCTCTTTGGCATTATGGGGTATTGTGTATGGTTGATGAGGAAAACATTTAATTTAATACATTTTAGAATAAGGTTATAACATAACAAAATGTGGAAAAAGTCAAAGGTTCTGAATACTTTCCGAATGCACTGTAGAGATTGAAGTTAACACATTTGTAATAGAAAACATTCTATGTTCCTATACTGTAGGGCTTGATCAGCCTGCCTCTGCGGGTATGAGTTGGGCAGTCAGTGGGGATCAATGTTCCTCTTCCTAAAGAAGGAAAGCCAATACAAGGGAGGGAACAGCTCCAGGAATGCTTGGAATTCTGAAATGTTATTCTCTAGGGAAAGTTTATTTCTGTCTTTTTTCTGGAACCAGAGGAAAGTTTCTCTCTGACACCAGTTCTCGTTCCTCACGCCACAGGCCAATCAGGACACTGCATTTTCTATGCCTCCTCCCTCTTTATCCCCATTATCATAACACAGGAGATAACTTTACCCCTCCACTAACCTGTACCCCTGCACATTGACTCAGTACTGGTACCCGCTGTATATAGCCTCATTATTGTTATTTTATTGTGTTAATTATAATTATAATTTATTTTTTTAGTTAATTTTATTTAGTAAATATTTTCTTAAGTCTATTTTCTAAAAACAGCATTGTTGGTTAAGGGCTTCTAAGTAAACATTTCATGGTAAGGTCTACACCTGTTGTATTCGGTGCATGTGACAAATACAATTAGATTTGAAATGACCTCTATAATGCTAACTCTCCTAAGGGAGGTTGGTGTGTTTTTGAATGTTAAGAAATTGCTTGTTTCCACGATCATATATCCATTATCCATATTAAAGTTGAAGTCATAATAATAGTTATTGTGTGTGTGTGTGTGTGTGTGTGTGTGTGTGTGTGTGTGTGTGTGTGTGTGTGTTTGTGTCAGAAAATAGTTTTGAAAATAGAAAATTACAATAATTTGCCCAGCACATTAGCATCAATTACTATGTTAGCTAGGTCTGTAATATATAAATTGCCTGAAAATAGCAATATTGCCAGGGGAAACGTAGGCGTACCTTTATTCCTATTTTCTCTTCAATAATGGTCCTCCCCGTAGGATACTCGGTGAGTAGGCCAACTTTGAAACTAGTCTCTCTCACCCTCGCTCGATTTCTCGATCTCGTGCGTAAGGGTCCCGTTGTAAAACTAAAACCGCGTTGAATTATATCAGTACTGTAGAAATAGTAGCCTGCACATTCCCTTCGGGCGAACACGTTTATGGAGCTCCGCAATGGTGATGATAGGCAACCTTTCAATCCGATTACATGCGCTCTTTCTCCAGTACAGAAGGTGGCGGTAACACCATTTTTGTTTTCCTATTTTACTCAGTGGTTCTAGACGCAGTTCCAGATAGTGTTGATTGGCGTCATGGAAACCCCAGTAGCTGGAGTCTATCAACATTAATTATTCAGGTTTTCGGGTTTTTGCCTCGAAAATAAATATCAGCGGTAAACGCTATGTGTATTAAAGTATCCCATTGGTTCCTGCATGAACGCCCCACCTCGAGCACCCCATTGGTCCATGCATGAACACACCACTGTCCTCCTTATGCTTCGGACACACCGACTGTGTTATTGCATTTTGGTACACCAGAAGGACATTCATTTCCAATGGAACAGTGGGTTTACTTTACAGCAGTGCGTTGCAGAGGCAGTTGCAGTGTGTTCTGTGTGGGGCATACATTGGATTTATTGAACAAATGCGTCAAACTGTATGCGTAAACGGGTTGACAGAAATGGTAGCAGAAGGTGAATGTTGAAATGTTGTTGCACACATATCTAGATGGTGCTGCATACTATTTTGGGCAATACACAGTCGGTGTGTTCGAAGCCACAGGGTCTACACCAGAAATACATTAATTTCTAATGGAACGCTGCGTTTGCCTTGCATCATTGCGTTGCAAAAGCAGTTGCAGTGTGTTCTGTGTGGGGCATACCTTGGATTTATCGACATTATGCGTCAGAGCGTATGTCAAAGTATGAGTAGACAGCTTGAATGAAATGGTAGCAGAAGTTGAACGTTGAACTTTTGTCGCACACATATCCAGATGATGCTGCATACCATTTTGCGCAATGACACTGTAGGTGTGATCAAGGCATAATAATAGCCTACTGGTAAAACAGCTGTTCATATTTTTATAAATAAATCATTATTTTGATTGTATGATTCTTGTTTATTTACTGGTGCTATTGTTCAAGGATGCAATTTAGAAATTGTAATGTTTATGAAAGGTCTTACTGTATTTTTGTTGAATTGCACAAACAAATTGCACTGAACATGAAAAACGATAGATTGTGTGTCCATAAAACTAGGGTCTAGTCTACTCACTAGAGTCCCTAAAATACAAAACAGATGAGTTTGAACAAAAAACTAGGTTATAGGAAGTGTTCCTGGACTGGTCAAACGTCTTAAAATTAGGTGCCTGGACACTATATGGTACAAATATAGCACTGTACAGGAAAAAATATTATTTGTGCCGATGTAAAACAGTGGGGTGGGGAGTACTCAGTAGGGTTTGTAGAATCTATATATGGTGTCAATTCATGGGGTTCTGAATAATATGGTGTGTTGCTGGCCTTTTACTACACCCATTACATTGGCCACAATGCACATCACTGTATATTCATTACATATTGGCTTCAGTGGCGGCCAGTGCGGTTTAAGATGAGGGAGGATGATCATTTGTTTTATGAGCATGGCCTTATTTCTATTACAGCATATTGTATGACTGTCATTCATTTGGCCAACTCAATGTAACATCGATAGGTTTAGGCTACTACATTTTCCCTGTACCCATCATGAGGTTGCTACAACCTAGCCCATGAATGAAAGTTTACAACGCATATTACAACCTATGTGTTGTGATAATTTAGTTGTTGTTTGCTCTATAACCTGTTCAATCATATGCCTTTGCGACCATGATATACAGGCCTAGAGGCCTAGACAATAAGAAGACACAGTGGCAGAATAAAGTATTCTACCACACCTTTTGTTTTATCAGAAAACCGGATAGCAACCTCTGTCCAGTGAAGTCCACAAAGCATATTGCATGTACAGTAACAGACAGTTACATGACCTACTGCATGGTCAAGCAAGTTAATGTTTGTGTCATTTTCAGACCACTAAACAACTATTGATTTTGAACCACAGTGGCACAACAATGTATGAATGAATGGTTGGATCAGAATCGCTGTTATAATCTTTGAACTGTACAGAGCAGGGCCGGAGCAGGACTAATTTTCAGCCCGGGAGATTTATGCCTCAGACCAGCCCACTTTAGGTCACCCGAACATTGCGACTTGTCACACGAAACGCATCTTTTTCATTCAGGTGTAGGAGAGTGAAATCAATTTGTAATGGACTATGTTAGGGTCGCGTCAATTCAAATCTGGTATTGGAACAAAAGGATTACTACACAGTTTAAATCATCTATGTATTTTATTCTAGCAAACCCTTAGATGGTAAGTATAAAGTTCGTATATACAGGCTCACTGTGACATCACGCAGGGCAAACAGCTAGCAGGGCTCGAGAAGAGAGAGAGAGAGAGAGAGAGAGAGAGAGAGAGAAAGAGAGAGAGAGAGAAAAAGAGAGAGAAAAAGAAAGCAAGATCTATTGAGAAAACAGAACAGGAAAAAGAAGAGACCGTCATATCCTTTGTTCTTCCTTAAATACTCCCGACAGAATAGTTCCCGCTCCTTGCTGGCCTGTCAGAGTAGAGGCTGAGTGTGGTTTAGACCTACTCAGCCTATCGTTGGCGTGCAGGCTGGTCCCAGCCTCGTGACGCACTCCTATTATCAGGCGTTGTTGTTATCTCGTAGCTTTGCAGGTGGTGTCAAGGACATGATCGCACGTTCAGTTCCAGTTGTTGCACTTTCAGTACTTAGTGGTCTCTCATGTAGCTAACTCTCTAGCTTGTGAAACATTCTTCTTGCATGCATCACTAGCCTCACTTTATATAATTAACCACACAGTTTCTGCTCTCTTAACTTGTACATTGAAGTAGGCCTTAATCCTTGCTTAAACATAGTTTACACAATGACAATGGCAGGTTACATAGAAGACTTATGGTATTAATGCCTAAAACCGATAATTATACCTTACAACTACCATGTTAATAACATGTGTGAGAAATATATTTATGTCCGTGGGCTTCGGGCTATGCTAGACAGAAACGGGTTATAGTTAGTGCATTTTGTCTTATTGAATAGGCTACTTTAATAACAGATGTAGCCTACAGTCAATGAAACTAAAGCACCAAACGTGCTTGGTAAAGGTGCTACAAAGTTGGTGACAACATTTCAGAAGGGGTAACCTACATACATAACTTTAAAAAGTTTAGGAACACCATAGACATTGCTACTGCACACGTTTCGCCGACAGGTGACATGCGATCTATAACTATTTGGATTCTCTGAATTCTCAGCAGGTGTCCCTAGTGTACACGAGGCCTGGAGTAACAAATCTTTTCTCGAAGCAATTGGCTGGTAAGCCTCGTCGTTTCAACGAGGCCTCGTTTTAACATCACTATACTCAGTTTCAGAACTTGCTCACAATTATGAAACAAACAAAAATTAGGTCTATGCTAAGCACAAAACAATATCATCACCAGCAAAATCATAATAAATGCTAGGGATCTGGTCCCAGTCTTACCTCACTGAGGTGGGATATTTTGGTCTATTGTGAAAAGCGGCTGCTCCTCTCCCTATAAGAATGCTCTTCACAGAATCCTTCTTTATATTTCCCCACAACACAGGATCAGTAACTGTGTCTCAAATAAAGTTGTGATCCTCTTCCAGATGCTGAGACTCCGCTTGCATGGCCAGATGACTGGGTGGTGGTAGCGTAGGGCAATCCGGTGGCGATGCCAGGCTGCAACTGCTAATGCTAGCATGACTAGTGCTCGCCTCCAAATCCTCACTAAGAGTAACATTCGTGTTATTTTTATCCTCTGTAGTTAAAAAAAAAAAAAAAACTAGTAATAGCTGGTATCTTTTTTAATGATGCTGTCTCTCTTTCGTCTTTATCTTTTTTAATTTTAAATCTGAGCAAAGTTTTACATTAGCAGAACCTCCTATGAATACTGTCTATCACAGTCTGCACTACCAGCTCAGTCAGATTCTATGAATCCCTTTGCTTTGGCCCTCAGCTGGCTTTAGTCTACTGTCTTCTAGAATGGTGTCTAAAGTCATAAAGCACATGAAAAAAAACAAGGCTTCCTGAGGATTCCCGAAGCACCCAAACACTTTATTTAGAGCCTGATCCTTAGCCCACCACCTAGTTTATTGGGCACAGTCATCTGTGATGCTTGTCCTGACTAATCTCTTCCCACTTCTGCATACGCTTGTATGACTCTCTTGTGAACACTGCTATATCATTAAGCAGTGAAAACAGTGATGCACTTTCCACAACACTGCCAGTTGTGTCTGCCAGTACAAGATTCAGAAGATGGGCGTGACACCATATATGAATCTGAGTAGGAGACTGCTCAGAGGGAAGTGTAGAGAACCCCCGATACTGTCCCTGCATATTAGCTGCACCATCCGTTAAATTGCCCACACATGTGCCAATGTCTATATTGAGATTAAGTAATACTTTTTTCAGTTGCTAAATACTGCCCTGTAGATGATTCACAGATCACCATAGCAATCAATATTTCATGAATGACATCTGACATTTCTTAGTATGATAGAACACTGGTAGTTTGAGCTGATATCTTGGGTCGTATCTACTTGGACTGAAAACATGCCTGCCTGCCTAACTTCAATAGTGGTCTTTATCAGTTGGCTGATGACATCCACAACTTTGTTGATTGTGTCTTTTGACAGCAGGGTGACAAGAGATCCTCTGCCCTTTGCTCCAGTTTCATGGTGCTTCTTACTATTCTCTATGCAACTGTTTACATGCTGCTGGAGGCAAAACGTCATATTTGCTCAAGAGTAGAATCAATTCTAGGACGTTGCCATGATTAATAGCAACGATTTCCAAGCTATAAGCAGCCTCTGCTTTATCTCCCCTGTAGCTAAGGCCACATTTACCTATAACTTTAATGACATCCACTATGCGCTCCATCACCTGACGTTTTTTCTTCATTTGCTCGATATGTAATGACATTTGGTTGCCAGTCAACAGGCTTTTCACATATGCCTTTTTTACATTTAGAAAGTAAGCATCTCCACTATCTCTATGGACATTACTTTTTTCATCTTCCACTATCCTTTGGTGAATATGCTTCCAGGCTTTCATGTCGCCCTTTATGAAAGGGCTATCACTGACCAAAGGTGCAAATGCCAAACAGACAGTACAGTATAGAGATTGTTTTTTTTCAACCACTTGCGATTGGTTCCATCTTTGTTGTTAAAAACTTTTGGTGTAGGAAGTTTTGGTGTTTGTTGAGGATGATAACAAAAAAACATATCTATATCATGTGACTGAGGGCAAGCAAAGTAATGAAAACAATCACAGCCTTATCTTCATGTGTCTGCTGCTGAGCTGTTGTTGACTCTGTGACCAGTCCCTGAGTAGACTCTGCTCTCTCTTTAACACTTCCTTCAGGAGGCCCATGAGACTCATCTGTACCTGCTTTAAATGACTATAAATTACTTTAGCTAGTTTAACATGGAAACATGTTTTGACTGATACAATGGAGACTTCTTTTCCATGCCAAAACATGCAGTCATATTTATTTTCATCCTATTCCCTTTCAATTGTGGTATTTGTATGTTTACTATTCTTATTCTACTACTAATGAAGAAAAGCATAATAGGTCACTAGTAATATGTGGGTATAAATTGTGGTGATAACAAATATATCTGGTCATGTTAGATTGTTCACACAATGTGGTACAATAGGTCTACCTGTGCCTTCCACAGCAGGGATCCTTCTGGGCACATTACTGGGTCCTGGCACTGCCTCAGACACTAAATCAAATTTAGAAATGCTTTAATTGTTGGCACAAGTCCCCCTTCCCTACAAAACAAAAGTGTTCTAATCGTCGTTAACATTGAGCAATCCTACCTGCCCCCTCTGGCATTATGGGCTCATGGCTGGCGCCTGGTACTGCCTCTTCTTCACTGCCAGCAGCAAATTGGTCTACTGGTACTGGCTGCTGCTTAGAGACTACAATAGACAACCAAGTGTCTCACACTTAGGTGGCGTCGCAACATTGCATTTAACGAAGCACTTATTAGTAGCGTATATATTATATGCTGGCTGCCATAAGGCCACACAATTCCTTGACACTAAACTTGAATTGTGATTTATAGGCAATTGTTACACGTTATATTTTGTTTTGCACGCCTGACATCTTGGCAGTTGGTACTGTACTGTAGCCTACAGTACTGTACATTAGCATACCTGTCTCATCGTCACAATCAATTTCTCTCTTAAGCTGCAAGCTTTTTTTAACAAACATGTTGCTGAGTTTGGCACATTTGTCTGCGTCATCTTGTAAAGCTTTTTTTTTAATGGCTTTTTCTGCTCCCCCTTTTCTCTTTCTATTATCCATATTCTTGTCTTTTTCAGGTCGCTATTTTGGGCGGTTGGTCGGTTAGTACTAGGTCCACAAAAATTGTACCATCCTGTGGCGCCTGCGTGGTCGCAGTTCGCGCTTGTTTATGTCTGAATCGTATCATCTACCAAGTGTATCAGTAGCAGGGTGTGCAAGAGTGCGATGCAGAGCAGCCCACGCTTCTGCAAGTGTAGAGTACATGTAGCCCATATTTCTGCAAGAGTAGCCTACAATAATCTATTTAAAAATATATTGTGTTTACCGACCCTGTCGGACCACCGGAATGTTCCCATTTCTCCCAATTAGCAACTCTGGGCCTGGTACAGAAAATTAAGTAAAACCACAAGTCCAAATCTCCATCCATGGCTAACTTAGGAAAAGGCCAATTTTAGCTAGCTGACTAGCTAGCCACCAGAGGACAATAACACAACGAGATGCAACGATTCAAGTTTTTCTGTCAATGACGTATGTTCTAAATGGGATTTGATAGGAGTGACGCCAAATCCAAGCTGGCTTCACTTGTAACTTTTTTGGTGTTCCGGGACCATTCACAGTTGAGCTCACTCAGTTTAGCTCAAAGCTGATTGGCTATATTTTTATACTTTTTTTTTTTAAGGGAGGCCAAATGCTCGCTGGCTTCTCTTGCCTTCAATGCTACGGGCGGACCAGACAGCATCAGATAGATGGCCTACACGTGGAGAGACAGAGTGGCACTGTATCGCTCGCTTGGATGCTTTCTCCTGTGAGATACATTCAGCCACTTGCAAATTGAAGGACCATTATGAAACCCAGAGAGACGAAATATCAATTTACTTATTTTATTTGGGGGGGGGGGGGGGGCCTGGCTACCTTGGCATCTATGAATACTGTCTATTGGACAAATTCAGGTATGTTTATCCACGTTTTGTTCCGTTTTCTTCCATTTAAGAAACATTTTTCAACAGAATCGGTGGAATGAATACACTCCTGATCACACGCAAACACCGTTCACTTTCATAACAGCCACATAAAAACAGCATGATCACTTTGCTCGTTGTGTGTATACATATATATATAATTCCTTCTTACAACTATCTGTCACGTTGCATGGAAATGGGACGATACACGGAACGCTGGTGGAGTGTCATTCCTTATTTATTTTGGAGATGTTCTCACAAAGCACAAAATAAACAAAAGGAGAGATGAATGAACTAAACAATAATAAAGCAAAGCAAAAGTGACTTACTTTCTGAGACACAAAGCAGACAAGTGCAAACACACCAAACAATGATCCACACACAGGTGGATGTGTGTTGCCTAAATACTATCCCCAATCAGAGACTCCAGACAGCTGTCTCTGATTGGGGATCATTAATTTCCACAGTTAGTGTGTGAGGACTTGATTGTGTGCCTTCCACTCACCCTGGTGGGAGTAAGAGGCCTTACCACAACCAAGCCTTCACAGTACCCCCCCCCCCCCCCCCCCCAAGGTGCGGGCTCCCGATCGCACTTGATCCCCCCTCAAAAAAATAAAAAACACAAAACCAGGGGGGAAATGGCAGGGTACTGAGGTGGTTGCTGGTGGGGGCTCCGGTTCCGGTTTCGGGCTTGACGCAGGCTGTGAAGGTAGCTCCCCTCCTACCTCTCCATTGCACGCCCGGTCCGGTCCGGACCCCGGCGAGATGATTCCCCCCTCAGTACTCCCGCGATGCACCAAGTCCTGTCTGGACCCTGGTGTGGGAGCCCTCGACCCTGGAGAGGGGCTGGCGTCTGGTCCCGGCCCGGACCCAGGTGGAGCGGACTGCTCCGGTATGGGGGCGGAGTAGACGACCGGAACCGGACTGGGCACCGTTGGAGCGGACTGCTCCGGCACTGGAGTGGAGCAGCTGACCGGATCTGGACTGGACACCGGTGGAGCGGACTGCTACGGCACTGGAGTGGAGCAGCTGACCGGATCTGGACTGGACACCGGTGGAGCGGACTGCTCCGGCACTGGAGTGGAGCAGCTGACCGGATCTGGACTGGACTCCGGTGGAGCGGACTGCTCTGGCATGGGGGAGGAGTAGATCTCCGGTCCCGGACTAGGCACCGGTGGAGCGGACTGCCCCTGCACTGGAGCAGAGCAGACTTCCGGACCCTTCTCCATCCCCATCTTTGGAGCAGGACTGAACGTTGTGCCCAGCCTGGGCACCGACGCAGAGGAGGATCCCAGCCCCGTCGGCCCCAGACTGGGCACCGGCACGCTATGGAGCTCCTGCTCCATAGCGGGGCTGAACGTCGTGCCCACCCTGGGCACCGACGCAGAGTTGAGCTCCGACCAGGTCGCTGGAGGCTCTGGGCTGTCGGCCGTCGCTGGAGGCTCTGGGCTGTCGGCCGTCGCTGGAGGCTCTGGGCTGTCGGCCGTCACTGGAGGCTCCGTCGCTTGAGGCTCTGGGGTTTGGACCGTCGCTGGAGGCTCTGGGCTGTCGGCCGACGCTGGAGACTCTGGGCTGTCGACCGTCACTGGAGACTCTGGGCTGTCGACCGTCACTGGAGACTCTGGGCTGTCGACCGTCACTGGAGACTCTGGGCTGTCGACCGTCGTTGGCGACCCCAGACTGTGGGCCATTGCTGGAGGCTCCAGGCGTCGAGCCGTCACTAGAGGCTCCGGGCTTTGAACCGTCGTGGGAGGCTCCAGGCTTTGAGCCGTTACTGGAGACTCCAGATTTCAAACCTTTGCTGGAGCCTCCAGGCCTCGACCCTTCACTGAAGGTCGAGTGCGTGGAGCAGGCACGGGCCGTACCGGACTGTGGGAACGCACCACTGGGCTGGTGCGAGGAGCGGGCACGGGCCGTCCCGGGCTGGGGGAACGCACCACTGGGCTGGTACGAGGAGCAGGCACGGGCTGTACCGGGCTGGGGATACGCACCATCTGGCTGGTGCGAGGAGCAGGAATGGGCCGTACCGAACTGGGCGAACGCACCACTGGGTTGGTGCGAGAAGCTGGAACGGGCCGTACCTGGCTGGGGGAACGCACCATTGGGCTGGTGCGTTGAGCTGGCACGGGTCGCACCGGGCTGGGGACACGCATCATTGGGCTGGTGCGCGGAGCAGGCGCGGGCCGTACCGGGCTGTTGGTGCGCACCGATGGTGTGGTGCGCTGAGTCGGTCTCCTCCTTCTCCGAGTCTGGACCAGTGCTGGAGGCACCGGACTGGGAACTGGCACTGGAGTTCGACTATTCCTGTCTTTCTCTCTCCAGCGCCAATCCCCATCCTGTGAGGGTTCCTCCGGGAACCCCCACGAGTGAGGGAACAGCAGCACATCGTCGTCTTCCTCCGACTCCTCTCTGTACTGCTGTTCCCACGGCTGTAGGGGCTCCTCCTGGAACCCCCACGAGTACAGTGGTCGGGGCTATTCTCCCTCGATCCCTGACCACCCCCATAGCCCCTCCCAAAAATCAGTTCTGGGCTCCAGGCTGGTCCTTAGCTTTAGCCCGGTGACGCGTCCTCCGTCTTCGGCGCCTCTGCTCCGGACACCAGCCCTCCTCCACCGCACGATAATGGGAGTATTCCTCCTCAGTAATTTTCCCCATACCGAGGAGGATATCTCCCAATGTCAGTCCCCACTGCGTCACAGGGTGGTGGATCATTCTGTCACGTTGCATGGAAATGGGACGATACACGGAGCACTGGTGGAGTGTCATTCCTTATTTATTTTGGAGATGTTCTCACAAAGCACAAAATAAACAAAAGGAGAGATGAATGAACTAAACACTAAACAATAATAAAGCAAAGCAAAAGTTACTTACTTGCTGAGACACAACGCAGACAAGTGCAAACACACCAAACAATGATCCACACACAGATGGATGTGTGTTGCCTAAATACTATCCCCAATCAGAGACAACTCCAGACAGCTGTCTCTGATTGGGGATCATTAATTTCCCCAGTTAGTGTGTGAGGACTTGATTGTGTACCTTCCACTCCCCCTGGTGGGAGTAAGAGGCCTTACCACAACCAAGCCCTCACACTATCTACGTGCTCTCCTACTCTCACCTTTTCGCTTCGCTTGTGGACTTCAGTGCACAACACATCAGCTGTCTCTGACCAGGAGAAAAAAAAACGTTCAAAGCCAAACCTTCATATCATGAACGTTAACTGCTACACACAGCCTACATCATTGTCACGTCATAGTCAACATAGCTAGCTACTAGAAATAATGCATTAATAAACCCGCTACAATCATGCAGTACAGTGTACAGTCAAAAAGCATCTCAGCAGTTACACTGGCAGGCCCCGGTGGCAATAAATGAATAAAACAAAAACTTACCTTGACTTGGAAGAGTTCCAGTGTTGGATAGCCATAGCCAGTTAGCTAACAGAGTAGGCTAAACTAGCTAGCTGCCTTTGCTAGCTAAGTGAAAGTTTAAAAAAATACAACTAAATATCTTGCTCTCTCACTCTCTCTTGCTTCTCCTTAATTTGGGAAGAAATGAATTTGTTAACTGTTCAACCATTGTCTTTCTCTCTCTTTGAGTCAACTACTCACCTGCAGTGCTAGCTGTAGCTTATGCATTCAGAACTAGATTCATTCTCTGGTCGTTTGATTGGGTGGACAACATGTCAGTGAGCTCTGATAGGTTGGAGGACGTCCAATGGAAGTTGTCATAACTCCTCTGAGGAACCTCCACTGATTTGGCTTATATATGGTGTCATTTCATGGACACACAATCTATCGTTTTTCCTGTACAGTGCTATATTTGTACCATATAGTGTTCAGGCACCCCATTTAATCTGTTTGATCACAGTAAAAGTGTTTTGCATTGTGGCCAATAGAATGGGTGGAGTAAAAGGCCAACAACACTCCGTATTGTTCAGAGCCCCATGAAATGGCACCATATATACATTCTACAGATCCTACTGAGTATTCCCTAAAATACTTTTACTGTGGTACCCAGAATAGTTTTTGCTCTATAAGCCAATATGTAATCCATATAAAGTGATTCGCATTGGGGGCATTTATTGGACCTTGGAAAACAATTTAAACCCCACATTTAATGAAAATGTCATTTACATATGACAAATATTAATAATTGTTAATGTTTACAGAATAATTGTTCATATTTCTTGAATCAAGACAGGTTATTGATACTGTTAAACTATTACGTGCGGGACATAAATTAGACTTTTTTTTTTTAATTCCGTGACCCGGAAATACTTTTTTAAGTGTTGCTGACGAGACGCTGATGAAGAGTTGCATGAACCGAATCACAAAAACAGAACAAGTAGACGGACGTTTCAACCAAAATGTCCAAGTTACAGTTGCTGCAAACGTTGCTCTCTGATCGATTAACAACAGTGGCCGTAGAGATATCCGTGGTAGTGGAAAAAGCGTTTGCAGAGTACCAGGATGAGATATCTCGTGCAAAGGAGGAGAATCAACGCCTGCAGAGGCTGCTGGATTCGGTTTTTAATCCCGATCTAAAATTACATAAAGCAGGTAGGCGAGTTTTATATGTTTACATTACATTTTTAAATGCATTTAACAGATGATCTTGTCCAGAGTATTCCATTGAGATAACTACATTGTACTACTAGTGGCAGAAATGTTACTTACACAATAGTCATTTAGGCACAATGGAGGGGGGTGGAAATCAGGGTTGCCTGGTTTAGTTGTGGTGTCTACAAAAAATCGCCCAAAAGTCCTGAAAACTAGCCCATTCCTTTCCCCACAGCAAGAGAGGAGTTGCCACATTTATACAATAAACCATTTCCCCACAATGTTATCCAGCCAATTAAGGAATATCGACGGAACTTGGAACTACATTAGAAGCAAAATTCGGTTTATCAAAAATAATGACATAATACATTCATTTGAGTATGTTGCTAGAGAAAATATCATTTTCCATCACTGGATGTCGATTTAACTTTTTGGAATGCTATGATTAAGAAATAACGCACTAGGTTATGGTATATGGCCAATATACCATGACTAAGAACTGTTACCGATGAGGCAATGCGTAGTGCCTGGATACAGCCGTGTTAGGCTATTTTCTGGCAATCGGGCCGTTATTATGTGCCAGATGTTAAGGCTACAAAGATATAAATGGCCTATTTGCGAGATGGACATATCATTTCAATAGGCATAGGCTACAGACAAAAATCTGGGTTTATGATTGTAATTCAACTTTGCCATGGTTTCTTAGCTAGATGCAGGTATTCTATAGGCCTACATCTATTATCAGATTTCAGTCTACAGTAGCCTAGGCAAAATGTTGGCTAGATGTAAACTGAACGATTTAGCAGCTTGCTTAGTTCAAATTAATGTAATTTATTCAACATGAATAGTTTGGAGATTCCGAGGTAAGAAGTACTTCTGATGCTCAATAGCCTTCTGAAATAGGATACTGAGGATGGGGTCGTAATTTCAAATCACTGAATTAAATATTAATAATATGTATATGAACTGAATATGTTTGTATTTTAGACAAACATTTAAAATCAGATTATGTATTTATTATTATTATTATTATTATTATTATTATTATTATTATTAGCATTTAAATTGTATAAACTATTGAAAGACAAAAAAAGCGAATAATTTGTCCATCCTCCCCCGATTCAGAATGTATCTATTTCATAGTCTTTGTGTAAGAGCTATTGAAGATTGAAAGTAAAATGAAACCAAAAGAAAGCAGTGGATTTTTGTCCGTCCTATCCCGATTCAGAATATATAATTTTCATAGTCATGGCACGCTTTGTGTAAGTGCTTTTTAAGATTGAAATCCGAAATATTATTATTATTATTATACTTTATTAAAGGTGTGGATTGTTCTCAATCCACCCGTTTCAGAATCTAACATTTTTATAGTCATTGCATGCTTGGTTCAATAGCTATTGATAAGAGAACCAAATATAAAAATACATTTTACTTCGATGTGTAGGCAGTCTACCATTACTCCAAGGACATTAATACAGTGCATTTGGAAAGTATTCAGACCCCTTGACTTTTTCCACACTTTGTTACGTTACAGCCTTAATCTACACAATACCCCATAATGACGAAGCAAAAATCAGGTTTCTAGACATTTTTCAAAATGTATAAAACATTTAACTTAAATATCAAGTTTACATAAGTATTCAGACTCTTTACTCAGTACTTTGTTGAAGCACCTTTGGCAGCAGTTACAGCCTCAAGTCTTTTTGGGTATTACCCTAGGGGAGCGTTGCTGCAAAGCTATTTTCAGGTCAATCCAGAGATGTTCGATCAGGTTCAAGTCCGGGCACTGGCTGGGCCACTCAAGGACATTCATGTCCCAAAGCAACTCCTGCTGTGTGCTTGGGGTCATTGTCCTGTTGAAAGGTGAACCTTGGCCCCAGTCGGAGGTCCTGAGCACTCTGGAGCAGGATTTCATCAAGGATCTGTCTGTACTCTGCTCCGTTCGTCTTTCCCTCAAGTCTCCCAGTCCTTCCGTTGAAAAACATCCCCACAGCATGATGCTGTCACCACCATGCTTCACCCTAGGGATGGTGCCAGGTTTACTCCAGACGTGACGCTTGGCATTCAGGCCAGAGAGTTCAATCTTGGTTTCATCAGACCAGATAATCTTGTTTCTCATGGTTTGAGAGTCCTTTAGGTGCCTTTTGGCAAACTCCAAGCAGGCTGTCGTGCCTTTTACTGAAGAGTGGCATCTGTCTGGCAACTCTACTATAAAGGCCTGATTGGTGGTGCTGCAGAGATGGTTGTCCTTCTGGAAGGTTTGCCTATCCCCACAGAGGAACTCTGGAGCTCTGTCAGAGTGACCATTGGGTTCTTGGTCACCTCCCTGACAAAGGCCGTCTCCCCCGATTGCTAAATTTGGCCGGGCGGGCAGATTGAGGAAGAATCTTGGTGGTTCCAAACTTCTTCAATTTAAGAATGATGTAGGACACTGTGTTCTTGGGGACCTTCAATGCTGCATACATTTTTTGGTACCCTGTGCCTTAACACAATCCTGTCTCTGAGCTCTACGGACAATTCCTTCGACCTCATGGCTTGGTTTTTGCTCTGACATGTACTGTCAACTGTAGAACCTTTTTATATAGACAGGTGTGTGCCTTTCCAAATCATGTCCAATCAATTGAATGTACCACAGGTGGACTCCAATTAAGTTGTAAAAACATCTCAAGGATGATCAATGGAAACAGCATGCACCCGAGTTCAATTTCGAGTCTCATAGCAAAGGGTCTGAATACTTGCAATAATGTCTAAACCTGTTTTTACTTCGTCATTATGGGGTATTGTGTATAGATTGATGAGTGTTTGTTTTTAAATCCATTTTAGAATACGTCTAAAAGGGAAGGGGTCTGAATACTTTCTGAATGCACTGTATATTATTTTCAGAGGTAGACTGGCTCTGGCAGATTCTTAATTGCGATACGGTTCTAGAAACATAAAGCCCTTTACTATCATATCACATTCAAATAATTTCACAAATGCTAAATACACACTTACTATACACTGTTTTAACCAGCTTTATCACTGCTGCAGCTGAACCAGTAGCTCTGCTTGAGGATACAAGCCCAGTCCCATTAAACAGCTCTGCAAATGTTATAACGTCAAAATACGTTGCAGAGCTGGTTAATGGGACATTGAATTTAAGGATCCTGGGTGTTAGAGGAGATCTTGTCTCAAGCCCAGGCACTGGTTCAAGTTGCAGCCAACAGTATTTTTCAGTTATAACACATTTCTGGTGACCTTCCTAGGTTACACACAGGTGTTCAGAGCATGCTAGATAGCTAATTAGCACAGGTGGTCGTCTGTAAACACACGCTGTAACTTGGAGGTATGGCAATGTGGGAATACGAACCCTAACCCTATAAAACGTTGTGTAGTAAATGAACCTTTTGTTTTTTGAAAATTAAGTTCCATATGTTTCCAAAACTGTATCGATACGCCCCCTCCAACAAACAATATAACAGGCAAAGTGTCAATACAGGATTAAGATCGAATCCTGCTACACCGGTTATGATGGTTGTCGGATGTAGCAGTGCTTGCAAACTATCACAGATTACAAAGAGAAACCCAGCCACAAGCTGCCCAGTGACGAGAGCCTACCAGACAAGCTAAATGCTTTTTATGCTCACTTCACAAGCAACACTGAACCATGCGTGAGAGCACCAGCTGTTCCGGACGACTGTGTAATCACACTCTCCATAGTCAATGTGAGGAAGACCTTTAAACAGGTTAACATTCACAAGGCCGCAGGGCCAGACGGATTACCAGGACGCATACACAGTGCCTGCGCTAACCAGCTGGCAAGTGTTTTCATGTTTCAAGCATACCACCATAGTCCCTGTGCCCAAGAACGCTGAGGTAACTTGTCTAAATGACTATCGCCCTGGATTACTCACACCCGTAGCTATGCACCTTCCTCTGCAACTGGATCCTGGACTTCCGTCCGCAGGTGGTGAGGACAACAACACATCCGCCACACTGACCCTCAACACAGGGGCCCCTCATTGGTGCGTGCTTAGTCCCCTCCTGTACTCCCTGTTCACCCATGACTGCATGGCCGCGTACGACTCCAACATTAAGTTTGTGACGACACGACGGTGGCCTGATTACCGATGAGGGTGAGACAGCCTGTAGGGAGGAGGTCGGAGACCTAGCAGTGTGGTGCCAGGAGAACAACCTCTACGTCAGTAAGGAGCTGTCCGTGGACTACAGGAAAAGAAGGGCAGAGCACGCCCCCATTCACGTTGACATGGCTGTAGTGGAGCTGGTTGAGAGGGGCTGTTGTGGAGCTGGTCGAGAGCTTCAAGTTCCTCTGTGTCCACATCAGGATGTATAATGGTCCAAAGACACCAACACAGTTGTGAAGAAGGCATGACGACGCCTCTTTCCCCTCAGGAGGCTGAAAAGATTTGACTTGGGCCCTCAGATCCTCAAAGTTATATAGCTGCACCATCGAGAGCATCTTGACTGGCTGCTTCACAGATTGGTATGGAAACTGCTTGGTATCCGACCGCAAGACACTACAGAGGGTAGTGCGTATCGGCCCAGTACATCACTGGGGCCAAGCTCCCTGACACCCAGGACCTCTATACCAGGCGGTGTCAGAGGAAGGTAAAAAAAAATTGTCAGCCACCCAAGCCACAGACTGTGCTCTTTGCTACCTCATGCAAGTGGTACCAATGCTGCAAGTCTGGAACAAACAGGACACTGAACAGCTTCTACCCTCAAGTCTAAGACTTCTAAAGAAGACTGCTAAATAGCTAATCAAATGGCTACCCGGACTACCCACATTGAACCTTTTTTGTACTAACTCTATTGAACTGACTATGCATACACTTTGGACTCTACTCACACAAACTTACTGACACCCCAACACACACACAATACACACAACCCCACACACATACAGTCGTGTGAAAAAGTAAATACACCCCCTGGAAAGTTTTTTTCATTTTTTTTTCAGATTTTTGCACAGATGGATATGTAATCTTCACTTCAACACTATTGACAGATAAAGGTTACCCAATTTAACAAATCACACACACACACAAAACGTTTGAAATGTTATGCAATTAAAATAAGCAAAAATGCATTTTCCTTATGGGGAAAAGGTTAGTACACCCCTACCTTTACCACCACATAAAATGGCTAAAATTTGAATTAGGAGTACCAAAACAAGTGCAAATGATTAGAAAACATTAGAGAAACAGGTCGTCCCACCAAAGTCAGCCCAAGAGCTGACCGAAAGATGCTCATAGAAGTCTCTAAGAACCCCAGGGTAACATCAAGGGATCTACAGGCCTCTCTTGCCACAATCAATGTCGAATTGGGTACACTGTCAGAAAGAGGCTGCACGAACTTGGCCTACATGGGAGGTCAGGAAGGAAGAAGCCTCTGCTCTCAAAAAAGAATATCTTAGGGGTTCTTAGAGACTTCTATGAGCATCTTTCGGTCAGCTCTTCGGCTGACTGTGGTGGGACGACCTGTCCTAGGTAGTTTGCCAGTGGTCTGGAATTTTCGTCAGACAGTGGAATGATGTACTTCGAATTGCTTGGAAATGGAATGATGTACTTTGAATTGCTTGGAAATTTGTAACCCCTCCCAGACTCATGGGCATCAATAATCTTTCTTCTGAGGGCCTCGGGTAGGTGTGTTGATCTTTGAATTATGTATTACCACACACCCATATGGTTAAGACCAAACCAGGCCAATTTTCTTATCTTTATGGAAGGCTGGACTCTCTAATGTTTTCTAATCATTTGCACTTGTTTTGGTACACCTAATTCAAATTGTTGCCATTTTATGTGATGGTAAAGGTAGGGGTGTACTTACTTTTTCACATGACTGTATAATATGCACACACATGCATACTAACGCCATACACACTTTCACACTCACCACATACGCTGCTGCTAACGTCTTATCTATCCTGTTGCCTAGTCACTTTACCCCTACCTATATGTACAGTACATACAGTAGCTACCTCAATTACCTCGTACCCCTGAACATCGGCTCGTTACTGGTACTCCCTGTATATAGCCATGTTATTTTCTACTCCCTGTATATAGCCATGTTATTTTCTACTCCCTGTATATAGCCATGTTATTTTTACTCTTCATTTTGATTTGTTATTCAATGTATTTATTCCTCATGGCAGTATTTCTATTTTATGTATTTAATATCTCATCTATATCTCATCTCTGCATTGTTGGAAATGAACTCGTAAGCATTGTTAGTATACACCTGTTGTCTACGAAGCGTGTCAAATACAATTTGTTGTCTTGTACCAGACTGTGGCCCTTCTCCTTTTCATAGGATACTTGATATCTAACAATAACATGTTTTGACAGAATGTAAACGTCCTGCATTCCTCTCTCTCCCTCAATGACACGATTAAGGATATTTCAAGTTTATAAGTCAGAACCCATCAAGCCTATAGGCCTTTTAACTGTGTTGCTATTCAGCATGTAGAGGGGGGTACACACACTTCACAGAAGATTAGTGGCAATCACACATACAACAGAAATTCATTATGAATTTGAAACATAAAATGATTGATTTAACTATTTGGCTCCTACAACATCAGTCATATCTACGCTATGTGAGAGATGCTAACATTAGCTAATAAATCATGTTAAGAGTCAGTTCACAGAGGTAGATTATTTATTGAAATGTATAGATTTTTCTTAAGTTATTTCCTATCTTTCCTTCCAGACCCCCTGCATCTCACTCTCACTGTCTCTGAAGATGAGGTTCCCTCTGAGCAGCAGCACTCTGAGCAGGTTTGGAGTGATCAAGAGGACACAGAGTTCTTCATTCCCTGTGTGGAAAGTGACAGTGATCAGGGCTCACACCTTCACCAAGCTGGGAATAACAGCAAGAGGGACTCCCTATCCGCAGCAGACCAGATCCAGACAAAACCTAATGGAGAGGATGACGTAATATCAGAATCGACCAGTTACGCTCCCCTCACACAGTTAAAGCCTCTCAAAATTAAGAGAACACTGTTAAAGAAAGGACAAAGCTCTTACATCTGCGCTGAGGTCAAGACAACCAGTGAGCTGATAGAGCCATTGAAGACTCACACAAGGAAGAGGTCCTACAGTTGTACTGAGTGCACAGCAACCTATGACAGACCATGTCATTTGAAAACACACAAGAGAACTCACACGGGTGAGAAACCATTTCAGTGCAAAGACTGTGGTAAATGCTTTAACCGCAAATATTGCCTGCACGTGCATATGTTAACTCACACACGGGAGAAACCGTACTGCTGCCATTATTGTGGCAAATGCTTCGCTCTAAACACAAGACTAATAAATCACCTGAGGATACACACAGGGGAGAAACCATACAAATGCCCTTTCTGTGCCAGATGCTTTACATTTCTATCTCACTTAAGTCGTCACAAGAAGCTCCATACAGGAGAGAGGCCATTTCAATGCAATGTATGTGGGAAATGCTACACACGGAAGGAGCACCTGACAGACCATATGAGATCCCACACTGGAACAAAACCATACAGCTGTAAGCAATGTGGCAAATGCTACAAACTGCAGGGAAACCTGAGATCGCATATGGCAAGTCACACAGGGGGGAAATCATGCAAGTGCCCTGTGTGTGGACTAGGTGTTATAAATCTTAATCGCCACATGCAAGTTCATGCAGGAGAGAAACCACATCAGTGCCAAGATTGTGGGAAGTGCTTTAACCGAAAGGAAAAACTGATAGAGCACTTAAGGACTCACACAGGAGAGAAACCATATCGATGTCATGATTGTGGCGAATGCTTTAGGCTCAATGTAACCTTGAAGAAACACATGATGACGCACACAGCTGCGGCAAGTACTTCTCCATGAAAGAAGATATGAGAACTCAAGAAGACACACACAGGGACAAATCTGCTCAGTGCATTGCATGTTTCAGTGATATCGTTTCAGTCAGTAGGGTACAAAAGCTGAAAAACTGAAGCACATCCAGTCCGATGGATACCTTGAACTGTGACATGCTGTTTTAAACAGGACAGAAACCGTGCAATAATTATGGTCAATGCCCTAATCAAAAGGCATCCTTGAAAAAAAAAAAGTGTATTTTTTGGAGCCTATCAAGAACACAACACCACAGTATGTGCAAAAAGAGGTCTGTGAGGTGCAAATGAACAGTATCCGTCGGAATAAAGATTTTACCTCGTAGTTATTCTGATTCTAATGATTTATACTGACAAATATAAAGGCAACATATTTCATGACCTGAAATAAGAGGCCAGCATTTTCTCATACATACAAAAAGCTTATTTCTCACATTTTGTGCACAAATATGTTCACATCCCTGTTAGTGAGCATTTCTCCTTTGCCAAGATTGTCTCCACCTGATATGTGTGACATTTTAAGAAGCTGATTAAACAGCACGATCATTACACAGGTGCACGTTGTGCTAGGGACAATAAAAAGCCACTCTCAAATGTGCAGTTTTGTCACACAACACAATGCCACCAGAGTTGTTGCCAGATAATTTAATGTTCATTTCTCTACCATAAGCCACCTCCAACGTAGTTTACAAGAATTTGGCAGTATGTCCAACCGACCTCATAGCCGCAGACTGTGTAACCACGCCAGCCCAGGACCTCCACATCCGGATCATCTGAGACCAGCCACCCGGGCGGACAGCTGGTGAAACTGATTAGTATTTCGGTCTGTAATAAAGCCCTTTTGTGGGGAAAAACTCATTCTGATTGGCTGCGCCCCTGCCCAGTCATGTGAAATCCATAGATTGGGGCCTAATTAATTTATTTCAATTGACTGATTTCCTTATGTAACTAACTCAGTAAAATCATTGAAATTGTTGTATGTAGCATTTATATTTTTATTCAGTATATTATTTCATAATTTCTTGTCAACAGTATTTTGTGGTAATTTTTTTTTTTCTTAGTCTCAGATTTTAACACCAATTATACTGTAAATGCTTATGCAAAGACTGTCACATGTTGCCTTTCCTAGTTTTGTATTTTGAGTTTGCAGTGACTTTTTTATATTTAATACACTTTGTGTTCCTTAATTACAATTTTCATGCAAAAGCTGAAGAAAATACACACATCAAGTACTTTTTTTGCTGGACTTCTAGGTGAACTCATGAAAAATAAAAAGGAAGGCCCTGCACACTGCTGTTTAATGCTCCCTGATTTTATTTTTACAACATTTCGACCCTTAGGTCATGGATACCTGATGAAGGGTTCAAAATCACCTGGGAGCATGAACAGCAGTGTGAGTGAGGTCGAACACTTCGATTTAGAATGGATCCCTCCATGATTCATATTTTTCTCTCTCCCACTGGCTACTAGCGCTGTTCCGTGGGCTGGGTGCCCACAACAGATGACGGCGCGCGACTACCGACAACGAACGAACAACGGAATGGTGGTGGCCACCTTGAGGACCTCCAGCAACATAGACTGTATCTCTGTATTTGCAGGTTCCATCAAGTGAAATTTTGGACTTAAGACCTTTTTAATGCCACTTGAAATGCAATTTAATACCAATTGAGGTCTGCGTGCACCACAAACCTGCTAATATTCCAATATTTGTTTTCAAGCCGTCACCAATAGAAAAAATGTGTAAGCTAATCATCTACTGATGGCGCTAATATCATAGAAAGGACAAACAACGTGCTGGACTCCACCTTATCTAAACTTAAATTGGGTGCTGGATCCTGTGTGTGTGTGTATAATCCAAATAACAGAAATAGGACAGCACTCCGGTAAATAAACAAATTGACATTTATATTGCTGCACAAACATTCGGTATGAGCCCATAAATACATTTGCATAATTGGGCACAACTGGCAATCCCATAGCAGTTCCTTGAACCTGAAGATATGTTTGAAGACTATTATCTTCAGGTTCAAGGAACTGCTATGGGATCACCAGTTGCGCCCAATTATTCAAATGTTAAGTTGAACTTTGTAGATGATAATAATCTCTATTATAAGTTTATCAGTGTTTGAATTTTTTTTTTTTCATTTGGTCAGGTAATGATCTTGAATTGCACAATTTTTTTTACATGCATGAATTCCAGGATGCCATCCATAAAATGTATGTTAGTATCTGATTAAAGAACATGGTTCCTTTTTGGATATTTTGGTTAAGATTGTAGTGTTGCCTAGGGCGGCAGAACGTCCAGGGCCGGCCCTGTCTAGCAGAGCTGGTTAGGCTGTGTTCAAGTTATCCAGAGAGTTGGTGAATGTAACTGTGCTGCTGGCAACAATTTCATTATGCTTGTTTATTGATGTGTACTGACACCGGCCATGTGGTGTTGAGTGTTCATAAATTAATCAGTTATTCTGCGCTCTGGCACAGGTACACTCAGACGAGAGTGCTCGGAAGTCAGAGTAGATAGCCAGAGCGAATTTACAAACGCACCCGAATGTCCATTGAGAACGCACAACGACTATACCACTTAGCTAAACTCAAGTCAATAAACGTTTTGTTGTTGGTTAGATAGCATATAGTTAATAAACTGGCAAGTTCAATGTATTAGTAGCCAACTAACGTTAGATATCCAGCTAACATACCGGTACATAGTGGTGTAACAAATTGTCAGCCAACATAACGTGTAAGGTAACTTATTTGAAAAGTCATTACATTGATAGACATTTCCTTAACATTTGTCATAATTAGTTAAAGCAATTAATTTTTATCTGCTCTCGTTGGACTTTTCCACCATTTTCATTCAATCTGAAAATGTTGTGAAGCCACGCCCATTTTCTGAAGAATTGCATTATGGGCCCTAAAAGTATGGAAATAGTGTCCACTAAGTGTATACTTCGTATTTTGGCGAATGTAGTACGACATCCGGGAACATTTGGCATACTAACTATATCCATACTATGATCAATTAGCATACTATATACTCAATTTACGTCACAAATAGTATGGTTAATGCGGTTAGTATGAGTATTCGAACACCACTTAAACTGAGCGGAATGCGCTATTGCAACCACATCATATGAATGCCTCTCCTCTGCAACTTTGGTGTTCAACTACAGTCCTATTTCAAGGTTGATCAAGGAAGTGGTTAATAGTCATTGGCACATATTTCACATTGACCCCAGCTTTGGTAAAGCGTTTTAATCCCCTCTGAGGTTTTGCTATAAGAGACCCTCAATTTACGGGATTGTTTAGTAAAGAAAATAAAAAAACATCACATTTCATGTCTCATCATTCCTGATAAGACATGATCAGAGGGAACGCTCTTATTTTTTTTACCTTTATTTAACTAGGCAAGTCAGTTAAGAAAAATTCTTATTTACAATAACGCCCTGGGCCAATTGTGTGCCGCCCTTTGGGACTCCCAATCATAGCCGGATGTGATACAGCCTGGATTTGAACCAGGTACTGTAGTGACACCTCTTGCACTGAGAAGCAGTGCCTTACACCGCTGCACCACTCGGAAGCCCCTCTTATCCATCCTCATTTAGGTGAGAATATAAAGGTTTGAGGTAGAATAACGTGTAACACAAAATATGTTGTATATCTCATGTGTTCCTGTAACTTTTTTATTATGTGGGTAAGACCAAATGTGAAGTTAAGACATTTCAATAGTCATAATTGCCATACTTTATATGGGTATTGAATTGGTGAAGGCGCCATGTAGGGAAGGAGATTATAAATTACTTTTCCAAAGAGATATATTGGATAGACTGCTTGGGCGCTCTTGCCCCAGCAGGCCTTAATGAGGAATGTTATTTTTCTTGTTTTTTGTAGGTTATAAATAGGCCAAACATTTAGGTAATAACATCATGTATTTGTATTGTGTGTCTATCTGTAATTGATTTTCAAGTTTCCCCCACAACTCCCTCTGCTAGGATCTCTTGATTGGGCCAATGCTGACTGAATTTATAATTATGCCCACCTGTGTGGTATTGTTGTTTTGACATTGATTGCCATTGCCTTGCACTCTGAAGAAAGGCTCAAACCAAACATTTAATTTACCTGAGTGCTGTCATTTCTGTTCTTTGGACTAATATCATAGACTAATATATTTGGTTTCTAATTCAAAGTTGGATAAGTGGAAACTCAAAACATTAGCTAGATCACCTCTAAATATAATTTTCACTTGCAGTAGCAACGTTTTAATCTAACAGTAAAGTAATTGTCCTGAAAGAACGTTGTTGTCATAGCCTAATACCCAATGAGGCCATTGTGTTCAGGTGGCCGATGCACTCGCAATGGCCAATGTTTATTTTTCGCTCTCCATATCTCAAATCCATAATATCTCGGGTTGTAAAATAGACTGCTGAGAAATAAAAATATATACCTGCACAAAGATGAGAACATCCTCTCTTCAACTGTGACAAGTATTACTCAGGATACCTGTGGGAAAGGCTGTAAAAAGTGGCTCCCTCATCACTGCAGCAGGCCCCAGCAAAACAGGCACAGTGGCAGGGCAGACATTTTCATTAGAGGAATTATAAAGATGATTTGCTTTACTCTTTGACCATTAAATAGATAACTAACTAGCTAACGAGTGAGCTAACTAGGCAAGCTATAAGCAATGTTTCAAATTGGCTATCTATTTCGTAGCCTACCTTACTGGCTGTGCTAGCTCATCTGTCAACATCCGACTTGCGGTGGCACGTGCACACAGTCGTATGCTACATGTGGAGCGTTCTAGCATCTTGAAAATTGTATAATTTGATGTACAGATTTTGCCTTGGTGGCCTCAATTAAGCAGCTGCACAACATAGCGGAAACACTGTTGTCATCTGCGGTCTCATTTTTTAAGATAATTGAAAACTGAAGACATTTTAAGGCCTTTAATTTAGATACAGGAATTTAAGACTAAGGACCTGCGGACACCCTGTAGACTGAGCGTATGGTTGGTGTAAATGTGTGTGTGAATGGTGTGAACCAAAGATAATTGTAAAATAAAACTTAAAACCGTTAAAGCCTTGGCTGTGTGGTGGCCTGGGATCTCAGAACCTGAAGCTGTGTGATAGAAATCACCTTTGGACCACTTTTCTATCTGCACTCAAAGGATATTTTTTTGCAGGGCTCATTAATTGTTTGGTTCCCTCGGCTCTCAGCTGCGCGACATAAGTCATTGATTTGTTCACCTTTGTGTCTGTATAGCTTGTAAGTAAGCATTTCACTGTAAGGTCTACACCTGTTGTATTTGGCGCATGTCACAAATACAATTTGATTTGATTTATAGCCTCTCCTGAGGAACGCACATTGTACTTTTAGGCTGTTACAACTGTTAAAAAAAAAGCAGTCTGGCACTTCAGTTTAGCAAGCAAGTTGCTGTAATTATTGGGACAGCAGTGGCGATTTTAGCATGTAAAATCTTGGTGGGGCAAATGCAAACATTTTTTTAGATGCATGCCACTACACAACATTAATTGCACTATAGCAGTGACAAACTGTGCCCACAAACTGTTGGGACAGCTTTATGTGGACCCTAACAGCAGAGCTTTCTTTTCAGCACCATGCTGTGAATCCTTACCACTGCTACACCTGGCTATCAGCAGAGCCTTGTCTGGCGGTGAAACAGTTAATTCATCCTCATTTACTGCCTTTTTAAAAAGTATGGCTGACTTGATTAAACAAATGTGGTTTCTACTGACAATTGAGATATACAAACTGATGAGCGGATGAGGCAATCCGTAATTTCGATTAAGACATTAATGAGCGAGCTAGGACTGACGTAATCAATATAACTATTTGTTCAACACTTTTGAAATGTACAGTGACAGAATTCAGAACATGGGCTGCTCTTACAGTATTCTTCCTGTACACCAAATCCGAACCATGGGATAATATAAGCAGATAATGAAAGCTCTTACAATATTGAATGATTTGGATTTCTCAACTTAAAAATATTGTTAATCCTCAGCTATACTATAGTATATGAGGAGTGATAGAGACTGGTTTTTACATCAGAAGTTAATCTCTAGGAGCCAGATGGCTTTGGATTGTGCTGAGTATAGGTGAGGCAATCACATGATTGCTGTAACTGATACGGGTGGAGAGCTTTGGACTCGGCATTAAGGGGGTTGAGGTCAGGTCAGCTGAACTGATTACCGCCATCACTTAACTTCCTGCCTAGCAACAGAGATGTATTGGCTGACAATATGTGTGTGAGGAGGAGACTCCGCATAGGAAGGGTTAAATACCAGTGCTGGTGTGAATGTCTTTTGTCTCATGCAGCTGTATGACCCAATGGGTGAATAAACTTGGCTAAGCTTTACTAGTCGTCCATGAGTTTTTTACTCTGTTTACTCAGAACCTAACTGAGGGTATTTTCATCCATGTCGGGTGAACCGTTTAGAAATGACAGCACTTTTTGTACATAGTCCCCGCATTTTAGGGAACCAAAAGTATTGGGACAAATTGACTTATGTGTATTAATGTAGTAAAAAGTGAAGTTCCCACATACAGCGGGTGAAATAAGTATTGAACCATTTTTCCACCATTTTTCTCAGTAAATATATTTACAAAGGTGCTATTGACATGACATTTTCACCAGATGTTGGTAACAACCCAAGTAATCCATACATACAAAGAAACCAAAACAAATAAGTTCAGAAATTAAGTTATGTGTAATCATGTGAAATGACACAGGGAAAAAGTATTGAACACACTTACTGATATTTATTTAATACTTTGTACAAAAGCCTTTGTTGGTAATGACAGCTTCAAGACGCCTCCTGTATGGAGAAACTAGTCGCATGCATTGCTCTGGTGTGATTTTGGCCCATTCTTCCACACAAACAGTCTTCAAATCTTGAAGGTTCCGTGGGCCTCTTCTATGAATCTTGATCTTCAGTTCTTTCCATAGATTTTCAATGGGATTTAAGTCAGGTGATTGGCTGGGCCATTCTAGCAGCTTTATTTTCTTTCTTTGAAATCAATTGAGATTTTCCTTGGCTGTGTGTTTGGGATCATTGTCTTGCTGAAATGTCCACCCTCGTTTCATCTTCATCATCCTGGTAGATGGCAGCAGATTTTTGTCAAGAATGTCTCGGTAAATTTGCCCATTCATCCTTCCTTCAATTATGTGAAGTTTGCCAGTACCATTTGCTGAAAAGCAGCCCCACACCATGATGTTCCCACCTCCAAACTTCACTGTTGGTAGGGTGATGTGCAGTGCCATTTCTCCTCCAAACATGGTGTGTATTATGACATCTAAACAGTTCAATTTAGCTCTCATCTGACCACACTATATTCTCCCAGTATTTCACTGGCTTTTCCAAATGTTGTGCAGCAAACTTTAAATGAGCTTCAACATGCTTTTTTTTTCAGCAATGGAGTCTTGCGTGGTGAGCGTGCATACAGGCGGTGGAGTGCATTACTTACTGTTTTCTTTGAGACAACAGTACCTGCTAATTGCAGGTCTTTTTGAAGCTCTCCACAAGTGGTCCTTGGCTCTTGGACAACTCTTCTGATTATTCATTTCACTCCTCTGTCAGAAATCTTGCGAGGAGCACCTGGTCGAGGCAAATTTATGGTGAAATGATTGTCTTTCCACTTCCGTATTATGGCCCCAACAGTGCTCACTGGAACATTCAGAAGCTTAGAAATGCGCCTATAACCAATGCCATCATTATGTTTTGCAACAATTAGGTTTGCGAAGGTCTTGAGACAGCTCTTTGCTTTTACCCATCATGTGATGTGTCTTGTGTGACACCTTGGCAATGAGACCTTTTTGTAGGCCATCAGTTGGGACTGAACCAGCTGATATTAATTTGCACTGACAGTGGGCTGGATTGATTTTTAATTACTGATAGTTTTCAGCTGTTGTCTTGGCTTTCCATGCCTTTTTGCACCTCCCTTTCTTCATGTGTTCAATACTTTTTCCCTGTGTCATTTCACATTATTACACATAACTTAATTTCTGAACTTATTTGTTTTGTTTTTTCATATCAATAGCACCTTTGGAAATATATTTACTGAGAAAAATGGTGACGTGTTCAAAACTTATTTCACCCGCTGTATGCGGAGCACTTGTTGACTGCGTTTCTTTCATTCTGCGGTGAAGGAACTTCTTCCATTTAAGAATGATGGAGGCCACTGTGTTCTTGAGGACCTTCAATGCTGCAGAAAGGTTTTGGTACCCTTCCCCAGATCTGTGCTTCAACACAATCCTGTTTCAGAGCTCTACAGACAATTCCTTCGACCTCAGGGTTTGTTTTTTGCTCTGACATGCACGGTGAACTGTGGGACCGTTTTATATAGACAGGTGTGTGTCATTAAGGCAAAGGATGGCTACTTTTTAAGAATTTAAAATATAAAATATGTTTTTATTTGTTTAACACTTTTTGGGTTACTACATGATTCCATGTGTTATTTCATAGTTGTGATGTCTTCACTATTATTATACAGTGTAGAAAATAGTAAAAATAAAGAAATACCCTTGAATGAGTAGGTGTCCAAACATTTGACTGGTACTGTATCATGTAATATTATCACATCTTCATGAGTAGAGATGAGCAATAAAAAATCACTGAAAAACTCAGACTGCATCATATCAGACATCAGATCCATTTAAATAACAGAACTATCAGTAGTTTAATATAAACAATGTCATTGCATTCCTCATAATTATGTTAGCGACAAATAACAATAAATAACAATACAGATGAAGCTGTGCATTTTATAGTTATGCTCCTTGAAAATATTTACAGCCTAGCTACAGGAAAAAGGAATACCAACTTAAAACAGATTCATTTTGCATTTGAACATTTTTGTTGGTTGATTATATACCCTTCTGGAGGAATTTTCTGTGTTTCCATTTTTGTTTCATGTCAGACATTGGCACCACCAAGAGCTATGTTCTCCAGTCAAGTGCGCTACAATGTTTTGTGGGTCTGTGGTCCCTCAGATCAATCTTTTCCCTGTGACCTCACAACCATTCTGAGTTTTACAGTGAGGAGAGTCTGATTAACATTGTATTTCTGCTCTGGTAAAGGTTCAGGTCAGTCGTGACCGAGTCTAGTGTAGCGGTCTAAGCTCCCGACTCTGGACCACATATGCCCCCTGGCAAGGATCGGCCCCCCCTCTGTCTATGCCCCTACTATGTGTCGCTCTCTTTACATCTCCAGCTGTACTGTCAAAAACAATAAAACAGTGCTGAATTCCCCAGAAATCCATTGCAAGCTTAAGTAGGCAATCAGAGTACATTTTCAGTATGAAGTGTTGAAAGTAGGACTGATCAAAGTAATGAATCAGTTTCATCTATTGGCTGTCCTCTCATCCCTCTTTACCAGACCTCAGAACTCGTCTTGTGTGTCAGGAAGGATGTTCTGTTCACAAGTCTGTGGTTGAAGAGGCTATAGAGAAAATATATTATTCATCATTACAGAACAGATCACCATCCTCCAACATTTACATCACGTAAAAGACACCACCTTCTTGTCCTATGTGCAGGTTTGTATGGAGGGGCTGTAGCTGGTGGTCTGTGAATTGATAGTGCTGAGGTCCAGTTCTGGCAGCCCCTCTGAGTAGCCCAGAACCAGTATAAGAGATCCACAGGCCTGCCAGTCTAGGGGAGCTGGACCTCTTACAGAGGTCCAGCTCCCCATCCGGGGCTCTGCACAAGGACACGGCACACGTCAGGTAGCAGGGTTTTGCTGAAACTGGGAAGATAAGACCAAGAGATAACGTCACAGTACATTTTTTTTGTTTTATGAACTCAGTTGTCAAATCATTGTCTATGTGTCTACATAACCTCAGATTGGCAATATGCGAGGATGGGAGGCCACTCCCTCAATGCTGTCTCCTACCTCTTATTGGTGAAGGTAGGCAACAACGCATCCGCCACGCTGACCCTCAACACAGGGGCTTTGTCCTGTACTCCCTACGACTGCGCGGCCGCATACGTCTCCAACACCAGCATTAAGTTTGCCGACGACACAATGGTGGTAGGCCTGATCACCGACGAAGATGAGACAGCCTATAGAGAGGAGGTCAGAGACCTGGCAGTGTGGTTCCAGGACAACAAACCCTATGTCAAGGTCAGCAAGAAAAAGGAAACGGTGGCCCGAGCACGCCCCCATTCACATCAACGGGGCTGTAGTTGAGCGAGTCGAAAGCTTAAAGTTCCTCGGTGTCCACATCACTGGTTCAAACACACCAGTCGTGAAGAGGGTACAACAACACTTCTTCCCACTCAGAAGGCTGAAAAGATTTGGCATGGGCCCTCAGATGCTAAAAAGGTTATACAGCTTCACCATTGAGAACATCTTGACTGGCTGCATCACCGCGTGGTACGGCACTGCTTGGCATCAGACCGCAAGGCGCTAGGGTAGTGCAGACGGCCCAGTACATCACTGGGGCTGAGCTTCTTACAAGGACGGTGTCAGAGAAAGGCCCTAAAAATGGTCAAAGACTCCAGCCACCCAAGTCATAGAATGTTCTCTCTGCAACCGCACGGCACTGATGCACTAATTTTGAAACCAACAGGTCCCTGAACAGCTTCTACCCCAAAGCCATAAGCTAAATAGTTAGTCCAGGTAGCTATTTGGTTATGTTTTTTTTTTTTACCTTTATTTAACTAGGCAAGTCAGCTCAAGGACACAGACAGTGAAAACCTGTCTGTGTCCTTGAGCAAGGCACTTTTTTTTTCAACGTTTACTTTACTAGCAAAGTCAGTTAAGAACAAATTCTTATTTACAATGACAGCCTACCTACAGTCAGCCCGTGGAGAATATTAGGATTAAGGTAGCCGAGTGGTTAGAGTGTTGGGCCCATAACCGAAAGGTTGCTGGATCGAATCCCGAGCTGACAAGGTAAAAAATCTGTTGTTCTGAACAAGGCAGTCATTGTAAATAAGAATTTGTTCTTAATGGACTTGGCTAGTAAAATAAATGTTGAACAAATCTGTATTGACCCTTTTTAACTAATCACATACCCTGCTGCTACTGTTTACTATCTGTCACTTCATTCCTAGTTATACACTGGGGGTCAAAAGTTTGGAATAATGTACAGATTTTCCTTTGAAGGAAATTGGTACTTTTATTCACCAAAGTGGCATTCAACTGATCACAAAGTATAGTCAGGACATTACTGATGTAAAAAAACAGCAGCCATCACACCAACACCTTATCCTTGAGTAATCTTGCTAATTTGGCACTAGAAAAATCACTTCCCATTATATCAAACACAGCTGAAAGCTATTTGGTTTGTTAAATTAAGCTTAACATTGTTTTGTTTTTGAGTTGCCACAGTATGCAATAGACTGGCATGTCTTAAGGTCGAAAATTGCAAAAAAGAAACTGTTTTCTCTATAAACTCATCAGTCAATCATTGTTTTGAGGAATGAAGGCTATACAATGCTTGAAATTGACACAAAAAATGAAGAATTCACACAAAGACAAAAGACAATTGGCTCTAACAATAACAGAAAGAGATGTGGAAGGCCCAGATGTACAACTAAACAAGAGGATAAGTACATCAGAGTCTCTAGTTTGAGAAATAGACGCCTCACATGTCCTCAGCTGAAAGCTTCATTGAATTCTACCCGCTCAACACCAGTTTCATGTACAACAGTAAAGAGAAGCCTCAGGGGTGCAGGCCTTATGGGAAGAATTGCAAAGAAAAAGCCACTTTTGAAACAGAAAAACAACAGATAATTGGAAAAGAACCCTAAACAAGGAAGGACATGCCATTCTCCAATGCCGTGCCATCCCATGTGGTCAGAAATTAATAGGGGTCAATTTCATAATGCAGCAGGATAATGATCCTAAGCATACTTCTAAGTTATGCTAAAACTATTTTAGACTTTAAGGTGCGTGAGAAGTGCCAGACAAGCCAGCCACATCTATGGCAAGAAATAAGAAATATACATGAACAAACAAAGGGTAATCAATTTACACAATGAAACAATGAATGTGCACGAATTAGCGGAAGACAGAGAGCGCGTCTCCGCTACACACCCCTTCCCTTCATACTGTGTTGGCATTTTAAATTAGGGATGTAATTTATTAAAATATTAAGCTGAGTTTAGCCTACAACAGAAAATGCATGTGAAAGTTAATGTTCACTGCCTGCCAGACAAGTCAAAACAATTCTGCTGGCAATAAAGCGCTGCATTTTTATGATCTTTCGGATACATATGGATCAGATACAGACCTGACCTGATTTGGATCCGATTCTCCCTAATCTTAATCGGATCGGGTTTTGATTTTCACACAAAAAATGTTCGGATCCGTGTCAGATGGTAATTTCACAGATCCAATTTGGTTCGGATCTCAATTTCGGGTTCCGAGAAGACCTATAATATTGTAGCGATCTGGCCGGCATACGCTAGCCACACGTTGCGTGGTAACTGAAGGGAGCAAGGGGATTGTGGGTAGTTGTTGTTCAATGATTAAAACGGTTGTGTTATGTCTTTACGTTTTAGTAGTTAAGCTAATGTTATGTGTTTATGTTTCCTTAAGTTGTCTTAGTTCAGGTTATGGGGGTAGGGGGGAATGTTACAATGCCTACCGCGACCGAGCCTTGCATGGCCGGAGGATGTGTTCATTGTTAATAGTTGAAGGAGGGTAGAATAAAGTGTGACGTTCCTGGAGTCGTGCAGTGTATGGGGCACAGGAACTCTCCGGTAAAATCAATCTCTGTCTCTTGCCATCTTCTTCTGGCTGAGCTCGCCACAATATATAGTACTCCCAGTCACTGGTTCAACTTCAATAAGAATCTCTCATGGTGGACATCACAAACATGGAACTCGGCCTGCAGAAAGACAGAATGCACAGTCATGGTAAAGAACAACAGAATAAACAAAATAGCTACTTAATTGAAACAGTGAATAGTTTTCGAAGTAAATGAAGCTCTCTTACCTTTTGCAGATTATTTTATGTTTATATCTAAAAGCATGTTCTTCCTGAAGTCTACAGTAATGTGCAAGGTTGAATGCTTCAGCAGATAGAAAAGCACTGCAGTCCAAAATAAAGCATGACTCATTTTGACAGTGGAAAAGAAAGTTACATTCCCAACTACATGTGGTACCAAATGGATAAGCGTTATTCAACGTTCAACAGTCACTGACACTACGTTTGAAAATCATTAGGCTATACAGTCTATCACAAAATAGGTATATAGTGTAACTATATTTTACTTATTGTCTGAACTCTTGTCTGAGATTGCTTTGCTGTTTATCTTTCATCAGTCTGAATACAAAAGCCTATGTGAACAACAGACACCTTTAAGCAGAAGTCAGTGGGTCCATTATCCTGGACAAGCTTGTCTGTTTCATCTGTTTTCATAGAGATGGTCTCATCGGTATGCAGAGACCATACAGTTCTTGCATCAGCGACCAGATATTTCAAACTGATCTTGCTAACCATCTTCTGATAGTTCATCTTCTCCTCTGTATCATTTGCCTCTTGTATCCTTTTCGAATCCAATAGTCTTTTTGACAGAGTGGCTTCTTTTTTTCTTGTATTGCCTAGTCACAAGCGGTATTATAAACACTTCTCGTTTATAATATAATATTTCTGTTTAGCCATTCGTTTCAGTTTAAGATGAAATATGTATGGCAAGTTGACAGCGTTTCTGATTTTGCAAATCTAAATCTAGATCAAAATTATATTCCAGAATATCATAGACAGTATACATATAACCCCTTTTATTATTTTTTGTAAACTTATGAACCTCATACATTACACCATTAGTCAGTAACTGTGAGTCAAGTTTTGTTTTGGATGCCGGTTTAGATTTCACATCAAGTTCCACACCTACTTCTTTGCGTAAAGGGTAGCGGTTTTCCAGCACTTTCTCTGCAAAGGGCATCACATTTGCCTGTTTAATGTTGCTGACCGGGACCTTTGTTTTGTCATCTGACAATGTGAGTTCAGTCTTGTTGGAGATGATCCGTTTCTTCACAGACTGAGGAACTAGGCCTACTTGTCTACCTCTATGAAATGTCTCTGCCTTCATTTCTCTTACTTTGCAAGTGGCTCCTTCTCCCCTTTTCTTCTTTCTGTTACTTTTTTCAGTCCTTGATATTTCCACATCATTGAGTTGATTGAGTTAATGACCTGCATTTTACTGGAAATCACTGCAGGTTTCTTTCTTGTGCCAACCCCCAGCGAGAATGCTTCCTTTAAATACAGAGGTTTCCTTTTATGTGCCATGCATGTCATTTTCTTAACAACTAGTCTTAATTTTGCAATAATATATGTAGACAGCTTGGTTTTCTCAATAGGCAAATCAAGATCAAAATTGGTCTCTAGAACATCAATGACAATTTGCTTGTAAGTTCCACATACTTCTTTGGCAAAATTACCAAGTTCAATCATCACGCCTTTGGTCAATAAATCCAAATCAAATTTCTCTTTTGCCCCACGATTGGATTTCACATCAAGTTCTAATCCTATTTTCTTGCAGCGGGGATAAGGGTCCTTCATTGTTTTTGATGTTGTAGACGCCATTAGATGCCAGTTTTGGCCCCTTGCAAGGCTGTACACTGTTCCACCAGCACACTGTGTTACATCTGTCTCAGTTAACAGGTTGTCTGTCTTGACATGCTGAGTAAATCTGGATACTATCTCCAGATTAGATTTGTCCATTAAAAGCATGTCAGCAGGTTCAGGATTTTCTGACACACTGTCACAATTGTTTGCAGTTGAAAGGACATATTTCTATCCTTTTATCATGTTTGGATCAGGAAGGGTGAACACCTCCATTACCATTCCAGGTTTTCCCAGAACAGTTTTTAGTTTTCTCATCAATTCTCTTAATTTGTGCATAGTACGCGTCGCAAATTCACACCTTTGATGCTTTTGCAAACCAAGATCAAAGTTGTACTCTAGAATGTCACAGACAACATGCTGATGAGCTCTATTAACTTCTTTAGCAAAATCAGAAACCTCAACCATCACACCATTAGTCAGCAACTGAAAATCTAGTTTCTGTTTGGATCCAGACCCAACATTGAAATCCAAGCCAATTTTCTTGCAGTTGGAGTATGGGTCCTTCAACTTTTTTCCAGCTGAGGACCTTTGCGATATATGTTTTGAGTAATTAACACGACGCTGCCACATATCTCCATCTTTTCTCCTTTTTTGTGCCTTTTCCGTTTTCTTCCTTTTAATTTTTTTTAACGTCATAGTCTTCGTCTTGCGCAGAGTTAAAAGTCAATGGTTTACAATAGGCTGGAAGAATAGGCCTGTGAGTCATAATATGACATGGTTGCAGCACTGGAGTTAAATTACTGTTGCTTGCTGTTGCAGGTGAAATTATTAGAAAGGGTTTGGCAATACTTTGGCTTGGGAGATTAATATATTCAGTCAGCACTTGACCATTGTTTAGGGGCTGTATTTGAAAGCTGCTAAATATCTGTGCAGTTGGGTTGATTTGTCCTCCCAAAGAAACACTTTCTGTAACTAGGCGTTGCGACTGAGACAAGGTACATCCTTTTCCAATCTGAATATCACTGGGTGATATGTAAAAACACGACTCATCTTTGATTAAATTCCCTACAGGGGTGATTGGGTTGTCCTGTTCTGTGTGAACATGGACAACACCATTATCACCCACGTTTACAGCTGTTTGAAGTTGAGCACCAACAGTTGTTGAATTAGTTTTACTCTCACTATCACTTGATTTTGTATCTCCTAACAGACCACAAATAAGGCTTTGTTTTGTTGTGTCATACCAATTTTCGGCACATGAATAACCTGCATCAAAAGTATCAGACCAAATGATGGCTGGGGATATCTCCACCTCATCCTCCTCTGGCTTCATATCTACATCCATCTCACACCAACTAAACTAGCTATCTAGGTGACAGCCAGGGTCAATTTAAACTAAGTAAGTTACGCTAGACCTAGTCATTTTCAAGTAGCTGATCAGGCCTATCAATCAAATTGATTTTATAAACAACAGTGATGAGATTCTGGGGAAATAGGTTCTGTAATATTAGATATAGTGGTGTAAATAGTTGGTTGCAAGTGTAACGTTAGGCCTATACCAACTGCCAAAGGAGTCCACTCACTCTACTTCTCTATGTCTGTTTGTAAAAAAAGATGGTTTATTACACCACAACACCTAATGGGTGTTCTGTGTCCTGAAAAACCCCCAGGGATTATACACTGTTTACCAGGGGGCAGGGCTACCGACGTAAAGGCTAATCTAAAGATGGTGCTGGCTAAAAATAAATGTGGCGAGTGTAGAGAGAATATAGATATTGTTATCCACGTCGGCACCAACGATGTTAGGATGAAACAGTCAGAGATCACCAAGCACAACATAGCTTCAGTGTGTAAATTAGCTAGAAAGATGTGTCTGCATCGAGTAATTGTCTCTGGCCCCCTCCCAGTTAGGGGGATTGATGAGCTCTACAGCAGAGTCTCACAACTCAATCGCTGGTTGAAAACAGTTTTTTGCCCCTCCCAAAGGATATAATTTGTAGACAATTGGCCCTCTTTCTGGGACTCACCCACGAACAGGACCAAGCCTGGCCTGCTGAGGAGTGACGGACTCCATCCTAGCTGGAGGGGTGCTCTTATTTTATCTATGAACATAGACGAGGCTCTAACTCCTCTATCTCCACTATGAGATAGGGTGCAGGCCAGGGAGCAGGCTGTTAGCCAGCCTGCCAGCTTAGTGGAGTCTGCCACTAGCATAGTCAGTGTAGTCAGCTCAGTTACCCCCATTAAGACCGTGTCTGTGCCTCGATCTAGGTTGCGCAAACCTAAACATGGCGGTGTTCGCCTTAGTAATCTCACTGGAATAAAGACCTCCTCCATTCCTGTCATTATTGAAAGAGATTGTGACATCTCACTTCTTAAAATAGGGTTACTTCATGTTAGATCCCTCACTTCCAAGGCAGTTATGGTCAATGAACTAATCACTGACCATAATCTTGATGTGATTGGCCTGACTGAAACATGGCTTAAGCCTGATGAATTTACTGTGTTAAACGAGGCCTCTCCTCCTGGTTACAATAGTGACCATGTCCCCCGCGCATCCCACATAGGCGGAGGTGTTGCTAACATTTACGATAGCAAATTTCAATTTACCCCCCAAAAAAGGACAGCGTTTTCATCTTTTGAGCTTCTAGTCATGGAATCTAAGCAGCCTACTCAATCACTTTTTATAGCTACTATATACAGGCCTCCTGGGCCTTATACAGAGTTCCTTACTGAGTTCTCTGAATTCCTATCAGACCTTGTAGTCATGGCAGATAATATTCTAATTTTTGGTGACTTTAACATTCACATGGAAAAGTCCACAGATCCACTACAAAAGGCTTTCGGCGCCATCATCGACTCAGTGGGTTTTGACCAACATGTCTCCGGACCTACTCATTGCCACAGTCATACACTGGATCTAGTTCTGTCCCGTGGAATAAATATTGTGGATCTAAATGTTTTTCCTCATAATCCTGGACTATCGGACCACCATTTTATTTCATTTGCAATCACAACAAATAATTTGCTTAGACCCCAACCAAGGATCATCAAAAGCCGTGCTATAAATTCTCGGACAACCCAAAGATTCCTAGATGCTCTTCCATACTCCATCCACCTATCCAAGGACGTCGGAGTACAAAAATCAGTTAACAATCAAACTGAGGATCTAAATTTAACCTTGCGTAATACCCTAGATGTAGTCGCACCCCTAAAAACAAAAAACATTTGCCAAAAGAAACTAGCTCCCTGGTACACAGAAAATACCCGAGCTCTGAAGCAAGCTTGCAGAAAGCTGGAACGGAAATGGCGCTCCACCAAACTGGAAGTCTTCCTACTAGCTTGGAAAGAAAGTACAGTGCAATATCGAAAAATCCTCACTGCTGCTCGATCATCCTATTTTTCCAACCTAATTGAGGAGAATAAGAATAATCCTAAATTTCTATTTGATACTGTTGCAAAGCTAACTAAAAAGCAGCATTCCCCAAGAGAGGATGCCTTTCACTTCAGCAGCGATGAATTCATGAACTTCTTCAACGAAAAGATCTTTATCATTAGAAAGCAAATTACAGACTCCTTTTTGAATCTGCATATTTCCCCAAAGCTCAGCTGTCCTGAGTCTGCACAGAACTGCCAGGACCTAGGATCAATGGAGACACTCAAGTGTTTTAATCCTATATCTCTTGACACATTCATGAAAATTGTCATGGCCTCTAAACCTTCAACCTGCATACTGGACCCTATTCCAACTAAACTACTGAAAGAGCTACTTCCTGTGCTCGGCCCTCCTATGCTGAACATAATAAATGGCTCCCTCCCCACCGGATGTGTACCAAACTAAAAGTGGCAGTAATAAAGCCGCTCTTGAAAAAGCCAAGCCTTGACCCAGAAAATGTAAAAAACTATCGGCCTATATCGAATCTCCCATTTCTCTCAAAAATCTTAGAAAAAGCTGTTGCGCAGCAACTCACTGCCTTCCTGAAGACAAATAATGTATACGAAACACTTCAGTCTGCTTTTAGACCCTATCATAGCACTGAGACTGCACTTGTGAAAGTGGTAAACAACCTTTTTAATGGCGTCAGACCAGGGCTCTGCATCTGTCCTCGTGCTCTTAGACCTTAGTGCTGCTTTTGACACCATCGACCATCATATTCTTTTGGAGAGATTGGAAACATTAATTGGTCTACACAGACAAGTTCTTGCCTGGTTTAGATCTTATTTGTCGGAGAGATATCAGTTTGTCTCCGTGGATGGTTTGTCCTCTGACAAATCAATTGTAAGTTTCGGTGTTCCTCAAGGTTCCGTTTTAGGGCCACTTTTGTTTTCACTATATACAGTGGGGAGAACAAGTATTTGACACACTACAAATTTTGCAGGTTTTCCCACTTACAAAGCATGTAGAAGTCTGTAAGTTTTATCATAGGTACTCTTCAACTGTGAGAGACGGAATCTAAAACAAAAATCCAGAAAATCACATTGTATGATTTTTAAGTAATTCATTTGCATTTTATTGCATGACATAAGTATTTGATACATCAGAAAAGCAGAACTTAATATTTGGTACAGAAACCTTTGTTTGCAATTACTGAGATCATACGTTTCCTGCAGTTCTTGACCAGGTTTGCAAACACACATTTTGGCCCACTCCTCCATACAGACCTTCTCCAGATCCTTCAGGTTTCTGGGCTGTCGCTGTGCAATACGGACTTTCAGCTCCCTCCAAAGATTTTCTATTGGGTTCAGGTCTGGAGACTGGCTAGGCCACTCCAGGACCTTGAGATGCTTCTTACGGAGCCACTCCTTAGTTGCCCTGGTTGTGTGATTCGGGTCGTTGTCATGCTGGAAGACCCAGCCATGACCCATCTTCAATGCTCTTACTGAGGGAAGGAGGTTGTTGGCCAAGATCTCGCGATACATGGCCCCATCCATCCTCCCCTCAATACGGTGCAGTCATCCTGTCCCCTTTGCAGAAAAGCATCCCCAAAGAATGATGTTTCCACCTCCATGCTTCACGGTTGGGATGGTGTTCTTGGGGTTGTACTCATCCTTCTTCTTCCTCCAAACACGGCGAGTGGAGTTTAGACCAAAAAGCTCTATTTTTGTCTCATTAGACCACATGACCTTCTCCCATTCCTCCTCTGGATCATCCAGATGGTCATTGGCAAACTTCAGACGGGCCTGGACATGCGCTGGCTTGAGCAGGGGGACCTTGCGTGCGCTGCAGGATTTTAATCCATGACGGCGTAGTGTGTTACTAATGGTTTTCTTTGAGACTGTGGTCCCAGCTCTCTTCAGGTCATTGACCAGGTCCTGCCGTGTAGTTCTGGGCTGATCCCTCACCTTCCTCATGATCATTGATACCCCACGAGGTGAGATCTTGCATGGTGCCCCAGACCGAGGGAGATTGACCGTCATCTTAAACTTCTTCCATTTTCTAATAATTGCGCCAACAGTTGTTGCCTTCTCACCAAGCTGCTTGCCTATTGTCCTGTAGCCCATCCCAGCCTTATGCAGGTCTACAATTTTATCCCTGATGTCCTTACACAGCTCTCTGGTCTTGGCCATTGTGGAGAGGTTGGAGTCTGTTTGACAGGTGTCTTTTATACAGGTAACGAGTTCAAACAGGTGCAGTTAATACAGGTAATGAGTGGAGAACAGGAGGGCTTCTTAAAGAAAAACTAACAGGTCTGTGGGAGACGGAATTCTTACTGGTTGGTAGGTGATCAAATACTTATGTCATGCAATAAATTCAAATTAATTATATAAAAATCATACAATGTGATTTTCTGGATTTTTTAGTAGATTCCGTCTCTCACAGTTGAAGTGTACCTATGATAAAAATTACAGACCTCTACATGCTTTGTAAGTAGGAAAACCTGCAAAATTGGCAGTGTATCAAATACTTGTTCTCCCCACTGTATTTTACCCCTTCATTCGGAAACATAATGTTAACTTCCATTACTATGCGGACGACACACAGCTGTACATTTCGATGAAACATGGTGATGCACCAAAATTGCCTGCCCTGGAAGCCGTGTTTCAGACATAAGGAAGTGGATGGTCGGCACATTTTTTACTTTTAAATTCTCACAAAACAGAGATGCTAGTTCTAGGTCCCAAGAAACAAAGAGATCTGCTTTTGGATCTGACAATTAATCTTGATGGTTGTACAGTCGTCTACCAAAAAACTGTGAAGGACCTTGGCATTACTCTGGACCCTGATCTCTCTTTTAATGAACATATCAAGAATATTTCAAGGATAGCTTTTTTCCATCTTCGTAACATTGCAAAAATCTGACATTTTTTGTCCAAAAATGATGCGGAAAAGCTAATCCATGCTTTTGTCACTTCTAGATTAGATTACTGCAATGCTCTACTCTCCGGCTACCCGGATAAAGCACTAAATAAACTTCAATTAGTGCTAAACACGGCTGCTATAATCCTGACTAGAACCAAAAGATTTGATCATATTACTCCCGTGCTAGCCTCTCTACACTGGCTTCTTGTTAAGGCTAGGGCTGATTTCAAGGTTTTACTGCTAACCTACAAAGCATTACATGGGCTTGCTCCTACTTATCTCTCAGATTTGGTCCTGCCGTACATACCTACACGTACGCTCCGGTCACAAGACGCAGGCCTCCTTATTGTCCCTAGAATCTCTAAGCAAACAGGTGGAGGTAGGGCTTTCTCTTATAGAGCTCCATTTTTATGGAATGGTCTGCCTATCCATGTGAGAGATGCAGACTCCGTCTCAACCTTTAAGTCTTTACTGAAGACTCACCTCTTCAGTATGTCCTATGATTGAGTGTAGTCTTGCCCAGGGGTGCAAGGGTGAACGGCAAGGCTCTGGAGCGACGAACCACCCTTGCTGTCTCTGCCTGGCCGGTTCCCGTCTCTCCATTGGGATTCTCTGCCTCTGACCCTATTACGGGGGCTGAGTCACTGGCTTATGGTGCTTTCCATGCCATTCCTAGGAGGGGTGCGTCACTTCCTGTCCGGTTTGTCGCCCCCTCTGGCTTGTGCAGTGGAGGGGATCTTTCGTGCCCTATACTCAGCCTTGTCTCAGGGTAGTAAGTTGGTGGTTGTTGATATCCCTCTATTGGTGTAGGGGCTGTGCTTGGCAGAGTGGGTGAGGTTATATCCTGCCTGGTTTGGCCCTGTCCGGGGGTATTGTCTGGGTATTGTCGGAGGGGGCCACAGTGTCTCCTGACCCCCCCTGTCTCAGCCTCCAGTATCTATGCTGCAATAGTCTATGTGCCGGGGGGCTAGGGTCAGTTTGTTAAATCTGATGTTATTATCCAGTGTCTTGTGTGAATTTAAGTATGCTCCCTCTAATTCTCTCTCCCACCCTACCTCCTCTCCCGGAGGACCTGAGCCTACCCGGAGGACCATGCTTCAGGACCACCTGCCCTGATGACTCCTAGCTGTCCCCAGTCCACCTGGTCGTGCTGCTGCACCGGTTTCAACTCCTCTGCCTGCGGTTATGGAACCCTGACCTGTTCATTGGACGTGCCACCTTGTCCCAGACCTGCTGTTTTCATCTCGCTCTCGCTCTATTGCACTGAAAAACCAAGTGACATTCACTCCTGATGTATTTACCTGTTGCAACCTCCACAACTACTTTTATTATTATTTGACCCTGCTGGTCATCTATGAACATTTGAACATCTTGGAGAAAGAACTGGCCTTAATGGCCATAAATTGTTATAATCTCCACCCGGCACAGCCAGAAGAGGACTGGCCACCCCTCAGAGCCTGGTTCCTCTCTAGGTTTCTTCCTAGATTTTGCCTTTCTAGGGAGTTTTTCCTAGCCACCGTGCTTCTACATCTGCATTGCTTGCTGTTTGGGGTTTTAGGCTGGGTTTCTGTATAGCACTTTGTGACATCGGCTGATGTAAAAAGCCCTTTATAAATAAATTTGATCAAACTAGCCTCAGGCTACCTGACTAGCCTAACATAAGGGAATAGTGAGTACCACCAATTAGCCAAATCATCTAGCTAGCTAGCTATGGATTGAGGTCTATATTGACAGCAAATCTGCCAATTACAAGGGCGCATTGATTGCAGAACATGAGTTATCAGTACATGGAGTAGCCTTCCATACGACTGTTTGTAATTTGAAAAAAAATTGGTCCTACAGCAAATTACTTCATCTTCCAGGTGGGTAACTGATTAGCTTGTTCCGAAAAATGTAAATTGACTGATCCGAGTCCGACGGTGCGTATCGAGACATTTGAAAATCATTCGAGGCACTTAGCTAGCATCTTAGACAAAAAACGTAGAGCTCCAGATTCAAGAATGGATAGCTGCATACTTGGAGCAAATATGTTTTATAACTAACAACATATATTGACTGTCGTTTCCAATAGAGCAAATTAATCATAGAACAAGCAAGGAGGTGGGCAGAGTTACGCACGAGATAGTGAAATCCTATTGGCACGTTCTAGCATTTATTTGCATATTTCTATTTGAATGCCTATGCTGATGTGTGCGTGTGCAATAACTGAATTCACCCTTGCAGTCCTTCTAAACAATGCAACTTTGTCAAAGGGTAAAGTCTACAAAACGCAGTCCACTCTATTTGTTACAAATTATAATTTGGGAAACAGAAAACTGTAATGAGATCAAATATTTTATAGATGAGAAAATTTGCAGTGTAGTTCAAAATCCTCTCATCATAATATTTGATAGTGAGTGGAAATGCCAACCGGATGCTTCACATTTATACATCCCGTGAAATATCTGGCTCATTCTATCTGTGCTTGGAATGTGTCTGAAAGTGGGCATGGCAAAAGAAGGGGAGGATTAACAGCAATAGGTGTAACATCAGTGGGTGGATCAACAGTGATGGGTGTAACATCAGCGCTCCATTATTGCTTAGACAGGCCACAGGGTTGGGTAGGTTACTTTCTAAATGTAATCCGTTATAGTAACTAGTTACCTGTCAAAAATTATAATCAGTAACGTAACTTTTGGATTACCCAGACTCAGTAATGTAATCTGATTACATTCCGTTACTTTTAGATAACTTTCCCCTTAATCTCTACAGGATGGTGCCCCACCCTCGGGACGATTGAGCTAACATGCGCTAATGTGATTAGCATGACGTTGTAAGTAACAAGAACATTTCCCAGGACACAGACATATTTTATATGGGCAGAAAGCTTAAATTCTTGTTCATCTAACTGCACTGTCCAATTTACAGTAGCTATTACAGTGAAAGAATACCACGCTATTGTTTGAGGAGAGTGCACAGTTACGTACTTGAAAATGTATCAATAAAACAATTAGGCACATTTGGGAAGGCTTGATACATCATTTTGAAAAGTAATGCAATGGTTTATTGGATCGGTATAAAACTTTGCTTATACACTGCTGCTATCTAGTGGCCAAAATCTAAATTGCGCCTGGACTCCTAAGTGATTTGATGGCCTTTCGCTTGCATTTCAAAGATTGGATCTTTTACCAGATCTAATGTGTTATATTATCCTACATTAATTTCACATTTCCACAAACGTCAAAGTGTTTTCTTTCAAATGGGATCACGAATATGCACATCCTTGCTTCAGGTCCTGACCTACAAGCAGTTAGATTTGGGTATGTCATTTTAGGCGAAAATTGAAAAAAAGGGTCCGATGCTTAAGAGGTTTTTAAGAGGCATTAGAAGAAGACAAAAGTGTATTTTTATTTATTTAACCTTTACTTAACTAGACAAGTCAGTCAAGAACAAATTCTTATTTACAATGTGCCTCATTCACCAATAACTCTTAAGTTCTCTTAAATTTGTTCTTGAGAAAGGTCCTAAGAAAAGTCTACGTCAGATTCATTACGTGTTCTTAAACCGCAGAATTGTTCGCACATATGTTCTTATAATGATGAATCCCATTGTCCTCGTAAATTGAAAGCGCGTGCCAGTTGTTCCTAATTAGCATAGGTAAACGCCCCACCAATCCCCATAAAAGGGCATGAGATTGCAGGGCCGTGTGCACACACAAAAATCACACACATAAATTCAAAAGAAAAGATGAGAGGTCAAGAATGCCCAAAACAAAATCTAAAGACAATGGAGCACCGGACTACAAACGTAAAAAAAACTTCAGTAGTTCTGAAGTGGAGGTACTGATGCAGGAAGTGAACAGCAAACGAGCTGTCATATTCAGTAGCGTCAGTAGTGGACATAAAATAACAAAAAAAGATGTATGGGATGCTATTACTCGTTCAGTGAACACTATCTGGAGAAGGGCGCACAACTTAGGAAGTAAACTAAAACATTTTTATATCTCAAATCTGAGGCCAAAATAAAATGTGGCCAAACACAGAAGAGAGACGCTGACCACTGGAGGGGAAAGGCTTGCCATGAGTTATCTGATCTGTACAAGCGCATCGGGGCCATTATTGGGAAGACAGCACTCTCTGGTGTGCCATCAGCTGAGCATTTGGACACAGACCAGGGCCCCGTGTCAGCGGTTTCATCTCCTAGGCTAGGCCAGGGGTGCCCAATATGGTAGATCGCAAAGGAAGTGCGGATAGATCGCGTACATCCCCCCCCCCCCCCCTCCCTATGGCATTTGCCACTTGATTGACGTACAGGGCGCCAGTCTGAGATCTCTTCTCTTCTACGGGTCACCATGCATGCGAGGTTAAACGCGCTAGCTATCTACTACAAAACTTCAGCGAGCTGAGTGACCTAGTTATCCTTCCAATTTAAATATACTAAAGAAGGCATATAAAAATGAGTGCGGAATGGGAGGAGGACTTTTTTTTCACCATGTCATATTCGAAATGCGTTTGTCTGATCTGTCAATCTATCATTGCTGTTCCAAAGAAGGGAATTGTGGAGAGGCACTTTCGAACTGTTCATAGAAACTACGACACTGACTTCCCTCCGAAAAGTGAGCTGAGAAAGAGAAAGGTGAGGGAACTAAAATCACAGTTAATAGGACAGCAGTAGTTTTTCACACAGCTGAATTCAAAAGCAAAGGCAGCCACCGAAGCATCGTTCCGGGTGAGGCACTCCATCATTAAGCATAAGAAATCCTTCCAAGATGGAGAGATGATCAAAGAGGCAGCTGACTCGTTGTTTCGGGATTTTAAAAACCAACCAGAAATATTAACTTCAATCAAAGCTCTTCAGCTATCAAGAAGTACAGTTACACGGCGCTGTGAAGTAATGGCCGATGATTTGACACAGCAGCTTTGGAAGGACATCTCGGACTGAGTGTTTCTCACTGCAATTAGACGAGTCTACAGACATAAGTGATACAGCCCAGTTGTGCAGTTTTATTCGGATGGTGTTTACAGATATGACTGCAAAAGAGGAGCTGTTAACACTACTGCCCATGAAAGAACACACGTAAATGAATGTCAATCACCACAGACGGTGCTCCCGCAATGGTGTGCCGCTTGAATGGATTTATTGCCAAGTGCAGGCAGGACGATGCTTTCCCCGACTTCCTTAATTATCCCTGCATAATACACCAACAAGCATTATGTGCTAAAATGCTAAACATGAAAGAGATAATGGATGTGGCAACGAAAATCGCCTGTTCAATTCGAGCGAGACCTTTTCAAAGACGACTGTTTCGTGCACATCTGGAGGAGGCTGACTGCAACTACTCTGACCTCTTGCTACACACTGATGTGAGATGGCTTAGTAAGGGGAAATTCCTGCAGAGATTTCGAGAACTCTGTCCGGAGATAAAGGACTTTCTCCTTGTCAGTAAACATGCAGAATACACGCAACTTAATGACAGTAAGTGGCTGCTAGACTTGGCATTTTTAACCGATCTGACCAACAAGTTGAATGAGCTAAATTTAGAGCTGCAAGGAAAATAAAAAACCGTGGTCAATATGATCAGCTCAGTTAATGCTTTCAAACGAAAAATGCAACATCTATCCTCAAAGCTGAAGCGACATGATTTGGGGAACTTACAAATCCTCGCATCAGAGCTGGAGACGCAACGGAAGGCGTGTGCGCAACTTGACAGCTTTTTTTTTTTTTCACATTTATTTAACCAGGTAGGTCAGTTGAGAACAAGTTCTCATTTGCAACTGCGACCTGGCCAAGACAAAGCAAAGCAGTGCGACAAAAACAACAACACAGAGTTACACAGTAAACAAACATAGTCAAAAACACAATAGAAAATCTATATACAGAGTGCAAAATGTAGTGCAAAATGCAATAAGGTTAGGAGGTAGGACAATAAATAGACCATTGTGGTGATATAAATTATAGATTAGCATTAACACAGGAATGAAGGATGTGCAAATTATTATGTGCAAATAGAGATACTGGAGTGCAAGATTAGCGAAAAATAATAAAAATAAATATGGGGATGAGGTAGTAGTGTGGGCTATTTACAGAAGGGCTATGTACAGGTGCAGTGATCGATAAGCAGCTTTGACAGCTGATGCTTAAAGTTAGTGAGGGAGATAGGAACCTCTAGCCTCAATGATTTTTGCAATTCGTTCCAGTCATTGGCAGCAGAGAACTGGAAGGAATGGCGGCCAAAGGAGGTGTTGGCTTTGGGGGTGACCAGTGAGATATACCTGCTGGAGCGCATGCTACGGGTGGGTGTTGCTATGGTGACCAGTGAGCTGAGATAGGGCGGGGATTTACCTAATAAAGACTTATAGATGGCCTGGAGCCAGTGGGTTTGGCGACGAATATATAATGAAGGCCAGCCAACGAGAGCATACAGGTCGCAGTGGTGGGTAGTATATGGGGCTTTGGTAACAAAACGGATGGCACTGTGATAGATTACATCCAATTTGCTGAGCAGAGTGTTGGAGGCTAATTTGTAAATGACATCGCCGAAATCAAGGATCGGTAGGATAGTCAGTTTTACAAGGGCATGTTTGGCAGCATGAGTGAAGGAGGCTTTGTTGCGAAATAGGAAGCCGATTCTGGATTTAATTTTGGATTGGAGATGGTTGATGTGAGTCTGGAAGTTGAGTTTACAGTCTAACCAGACGCCTAGGTATTTGTAGGAGTCAACGTATTCTAAGTCGGACCCGTCGAGAGTAGTGATGACAGTCCGGTGGGCAGGTGCGGGCAGCGTTCGATAGAAAAGCATGCATTTGGTTTTACTAGCATTTAAGAGCAGTTGGAGGCCACGGAAGGAGTGTTGTATGGCATTGAAGCTTGTTTGAAGATTAGTAAACACAGTGTCCAAAGTGGGGCCAGATGTATCCCGAATGGTGTCGTCTGCGTAGAGATGGATCAGAGAGTCACCAGCAGCGAGAGCGACATCGTTGATGTATATAGAGAAAAGGGTTGGCCCAAGAATTGAACCCTGTGGCACCCCTATAGAAACTGCCAGAGGATCGGACAATAGGCCCTCCGATTTGACACACTGAACTCTGTCTGTGAAGTAGTTGGCGAACCAGGCAAGGCAGTCACTTGAGAAACCAAGGCTGTTGAGTTTGCTTTTGCAGTATAGGCCAAACATTGCATCATTTAAACCTCCCCAAAATAAAAGGTCACTACAATGGTATGATTTCTATCTATCATTTATTTACAGATGAACTCCCGCTGAGACAACCACCCTCTGAGGCGGAACCTGGCACCTCACGGCCAGTACCTTCCTGCAGCAGTACCTACATGTGGGCACCCAGGTCCCGTTCAACTGCACCACATCTGATTCCGGATGGACAACCGAGAGAATGGCCCAAAAGCTTAGACAGATAGCCTCAACACTGGCCACAATATCCGAGACACTTAAAGAAATTAATTCTAATTTTAAAAAATTAAGATGTGCACTGAAACCTGTGATGCGTTTCTTTCTTGAGATTAATTGTAAGCTCTAAATAATTACTGTAAAAGTCCAATTTTAAAGCCTTTATTTACAAACGAGCAATTAATTGGTGTCGAACTTGGACAGCAAGTCTGTTGTGCAACCTGACCCACTCCTGGGACCGGACATCCTCTTGTTGTGGTGGCTGAAGGGGTAGTGGTACACCACGTTTCATAGCGATGTTGTGCAAGACACAGCAGGCCATGATTATCCTACAAACCTAAAACGATGAAAAGATGCCCAAAGATTATAAAATGCAAAACATTGATAGAATTTGGCTGAGGTAGTCCCTAATGTTTTTGCAAGAATAAAACCACATTTCTAAAGCAGCTTGCCACCTGCTGTGTCCAAACACATCCAGCGTCCTTTTAAGAAGCCAATGGTGCACTCGATGGTGGAGTGAGTACGTGCGTGCTGCTGATTGAAGGACACCTCCTGGTGAGTCTGAGGGTTGGTGAGTGGTGTCATTAACCAGGGGGCCAGGGCATATCCTCGAGTTCCTAATAAAACAAGCCATTATAGGAATTAAAAGCCCACTGTTGCTGGAATTTATAATTATTCAAAAGATGCATACCAATGAGCCATGCATCTCCAGCAGCTCCTTGTTCGAGGCACATACCCACAGAACTGGTTTGTAAAATAAAGGAGTTGGGTGCACCTCCTGGGAAGCGGGAGACTACATTCAGAAGGTGGTTCTGGGAGTCACAGATGAGTTGTACATTCATGGAGTGGTATTGCTTGCGGTTGAGATATGGGTACGGATCTGGAGAGGGTGCCTTAATGCACATGTGCGCAGAGGGTGTTTGGTAGACCAGCAATAGCATGGATTCCTCTATTGACTGGGACCGGTTCTTCTGCTGTTTAGGGGAACGTTATGTATTGTGTGGCCAGTTGATTTATTCCATCCACGACTCGCAGGAGAGTGCGGCTGATGGATGCCTGTGATATGTCCACCCTGTCTCCTAGCTCCCTCTGAAATGTCCCAGTGACTAAAAAGCCCAAGGCGGAGACTACCTGCATGTGTGGTGGTACAGGGTTAGACCGTCTGGTATGGCTCCGCAGTGCTAGCTCCAAACTATTGCAAATCTCCATGAGGACATAATTGATGTGAATTGAAGTATTAGTGTAGTGTTTATTTATTTTAAAAGACCATAATGCTTGGTAAAATAATGTAAATTATTATTTAAAAATATTATAAATGATATTATATTAAATATTATTGTAATTTCAATCCGATATATTATAAAACTGTAGAATTGAAGAAAATGCAATAACTCATTATTTTCCACAAACATGTCAGCACTCAAATGTGCTTAAGTGTGCTCTTGAGTGTGCGTAGATTCTGTTCTTACCTAAGAACAAATCCCAAATATGAAAACATTGGTGAATGTCAGAATCTTCGTGACAACTGCGTAAGTGGGTTTTAAGAAGGAATTTCTTCTTAAGAACGGTTGGTGAATGAAGCCCAATGACAGCCTACCCCGGCCAAACCGACAACACTGGGCCAATTGTGCGCCGCCCTATGGGACTCCCAATCACAGCCAGATGTGATACTGCCTGGATTCGAACCGCTGTGCCACTCGGGAGCCCCCAATTGAACTACATCTATTGCAGGATAAATCAATGTTAAAGTTCACATAGCTGGCCATATATGGATGTTACATTTTACTTTATGGGTTGATTATGTAGGCTTCTTCTAACCCATCGCTTTCTACTACATATAATAATACAATTAAATGATATATTTAATCACCAAAGTCTATCAGAATTCCAGTTATTCCAATAAATGTTATACCCCTTGATCTTCAAGAATAGGAAGTATAGATTAGCCAAATTGTTTTACCTGAGCATAACCCCAAAACTAAGAACTTATTAGCCAGCCCTACTCTGTTGTTTATGATTTTGTTGTCATGGAGGACTGATTGGGCTCATTGATTCGAGTTGAACAATAAATGCTGCGCTCATGGAATGGCATGCTTTGAGCACTACTGAAAAGTGCAATTTACATGTGAAACATGAATGTAATATGCTGCATTTGCTATAGGCCTATTGTTGGTGATCCTTTGGTATCTTTATAATATGCAGCTGTTTAAAGGGCAAATCCCCATATGAAACAATAACGAAACTGACCATCCATGATGTCCAAATGATTGTTTTAACCATGTTATGAGGCTATACAGTGTTTGTTTACATTTACAATGTTTACAAACATTGGAGAAAACAAGCTTATATTTTGGGTTTTCAAGGAGTGTGACAGTTGAACTAAGCTCATGAAGCATTTCTAAGTTATATTCTTCAAGAATCAATGGATATATATACTGTGTGTGTGTGTGTGTGTGTGTGTGTGTGTGTGTGTGTGTGTGTGTGTGTGTGTGTGTGTGTGTGTGTGTGTGTGTGTGTGTGTGTGTGTGTGTGTGTGTGTGTGTGTGTGTGTGTGTGTGTGTGTGTGTGTGTGTATGTATATATATACACAGTAGTCCAAAAATGGATGTAGCAACTACAGATTGCCCCTTTAAGTCTGCGAGTAGTGTCCATTAGCCCTATAGATTTCACTGGCTGTCCACTGGTTTGTTTAGAAAACAATGATTGATAGGCAGTTTAAACGTATTGAATTCAATCATTATTGGGTTCAAATACACATTTAGATTTGTCAACAGCCATCCACAACCACCACAGTCCGTAAGGCGCAAATAAGTAAGTAAGTAAAATTTACTGTAGCTAAATGAGAGAGCAGCAGTGTGATTCACATCAATGCGCTATGTAGATGTCAATAATAAGTGATATCCGTATCGCCGTAGACTACACCACTGCTGTCATCCTTACCTCAAACTGTTTATTCAAGTTGGATAATCTTTGGATTCCGACAGCAGTCGCACAATTGGAACACATAGCTTGGACTCTAGCCTACAAAAGCCTATTCCTGCTCTTTTCCCGCGATCCATCAAACACATTTGGTGTCATCAGTGGTCTCTGATTTATGGTCAGTCTCGCTCACGTTGAACAAATTTAAACTTTTTTCAATGCTGATTTGAATGTAATTGAGAAAACAGAGAAGTGTAAAATATATTTTTTTAGCAAACATCCTTTCTGAATTTACAGTTTTTGCCTATTGCTTACACACGTTTTGCTAAATTTGGCTCATTGTGTCAAAACTCTACACACAAGCAAATAAGACACAACACTGGGAAACAATGGATGAGTTAGAGGGACTTGTTCGTGGACAAAGGATTTATCGTGAAACGAGCCTAATGTGTTTTACTGAGACTTGGCTGAACGATAACATCCCCATACAGAACGTCACTATCGACGGTTTCCAGACCATCAGAGCGGACAGGGATCGCGTCTCTTCCGGTAAGAGTAAGGGTGGTGGGCTGGCTTTATTAGTTAACAACAGATGGTGTCATCCAAACCATATTACTCTTAAGGAAAAGTTTTGTAGCCCGGACATTCAGCTGTTAGACGTTAGCCTGAGACCCTACTATTTACCGAGGGAATTCACGGCGGCCATTGCTGTTATTGTTTACATCCCGCCCTCCGCTGATGCAAACACAGCGTGTGACGTCATCTACTCTGTTATCGCGAGGTTACAGACAGCGCATCCCAGTGCTTTCTTTGCCATTTCGGGGGATTTTAACCATGCATCTCTCTCTTCAACAATGCCCACGTTCAAACAGTTTGTGAAGTGCCCAACCAGGAATAATAAAACTCTGGACTTGTTATATGCTAATGCGAAGGATGCATACAACTCCACTGCACTCCCTCCCCTCGGTAGATCGGATCACAACCTTGTCCACCTCACCCCACTCTACAGGCGTCTGGTCCAACAGCAGCCTGCAACCACCAGGACTATTAGGAGATGGTCCCCGGAGGCGAATGAGGCCCTACAGGACTGTTTTGAAACAACAGACTGGGATGTGCTCTGTGAGGCTCATGGGGAGGACATCGATGGACTCACTGACTGCATAACAGACTATATTAACTTTGCTCACAGCACCTCTGCTGAGACAATCAGTGACCCCACCTCCGCCCCTGCTCCCCCTGGACTGATCCTCAACACCCCCCTTCCCCCCACCTCCCCACCTGGGCTGGCTTTCACCACCAACCAAGTGAAGAGAGAGCTGGAGAGACTACATCAGTGGAAAGCGGCGGGCCCTGATGGCATCAGCCCAAGAGTGCTTAGGGTCTGTGCTGACCAACTGTGTGGAATACTCCAGCGTCTTTTCAACCTTAGCCTGAGCCTAGAAAGGGTCCCTGTGCTGTGGAAAACATCCTGCCTCGTCCCAGTGCCCAAGAAGGCACACCCCACAGTCCTGAATGACTTCAGACCTGTAGCGCTAACATCCCACATCATGAAGACCCTGGAAAGGTTAGTCCTCGCTCACCTCAGACCCCTGATGTGTTCATCAATGGACCCCCTGCAGTTTGCATACCAGCGCAACATCGGGGTGGATGATGCAATCATCTACCTTCTGCAGAGGGCCTACTCTCACCTGGACAACGCAGGTTGCACTGTGAGGGTTATGTTTTTTGACTTCTCCAGTGCCTTCAATACCATTCAGCCCCTTCTACTGGGTGAGAAGATGAGGAGGATGAAAGTGGAAGCACCCTTAGTCTCCTGGGTCACGGACTACCTGACCGGAAGGCCACAATTTGTGCGACTACAGAGCTGTGTTTCAGAACGGGCAGTTAGCAACACAGGGGCCCCCCAGGGAACGGTCCTGTCCCCCTTCCTGTTCACCCTCTACACCTCAGACTTCAGATATAACTCTGAAACATGCCACCTACAGAAGTTCTCGGATGACTCTGCTATGCATCAGGGGTGGGCAGGAGGAGGAGTACAGGAGCACAATCAGTGACTTTGTGTTGTGGTGTGAGCAGAACCACCTTCAGCTCAACATCAGCAAAACAAAGGAGATGGTGGTGGACTTCAGGAGAACCAAGGCACAACTGACTGCAGTCCCTATACAGGGGATGGATGTGGAAATGGTTGGGTCATACAAGTTCCTGGGAGTCCATATGGACAACAGGCTGGAATGGGCCGGTAACACCGGGGCCCTGTACAAAAAGGGCCAGAGCCGACTCTACTTTCTGAGGAGGCTCAGGTCCTTCAACGTGTGCAGTAAACTACTGCATACCTTCTACCAGTCTGTGGTGGCCAGTGCCATCTTTTTTGCAGTGGTGTGCTGGGGAGCAAACATCAAAGCCGGTGATGCTTCTCGGGTAAATAAGCTGATCAGGAAGGCTAGCTCTGTCCTGGGGATGAGCCTTGACACTCTAGAGGAGGTGGCGGAGAGACGGATCCTGGCCAAACTGCTGGCCATCATGGACAACGTCACCCACCCTCTGCACGCTATGGTTATGACGCAGAGGAGCACTTTCAGTCACAAACTGATCCCACCACGGTGTGCCAGAGAGCGCTACAGGAGGTCCTTCCTGCCGGCGGCTATTAGACTATATAATGCCTCACCGGGGTGCCGTGCCGTCGGCAACATAGATCTGGAACTGTTGGGGTGCTAGGACCTAGTTTAACAATTATGCATCCATCCGTGAGTAACTCTGGTCCATCAGCACACATCCACTCAGGACCTATTTATTCATACAGGTCTGTATATACATACTCATGTACAGTTGTTATATCATATCACATGCAATATTGTAAGTAATTATTGGACTTAACTTACGTAGGCATTCACTCAGGAATGCATATTATAGGTATCCTGCCAGTTGCACCTTTTCTCATTGCTTTTAGTATATCGAATGTGCAATACGTGCAGTTGTCTGTAATTATACCCTGCGCACTAAGGACTGTATTTTAAGGGAATTACTATTATTACCCCAAATTATATCATACACACATTTAGCTATTAAAGTATCTCTTCCTGTCATTTACCTGTACAGTTTATGTAACCATGCAAGTATTCACTTATCTGTAAATATAACTGTATATTTACCTGTACAGCTAATTTAACCATGCAAAATATTCACTTACCTGTTTATTTAGCCAGTCTGTATATTAAGTAAACTATTATTCCCTCGCTCATATCATACACATTTTTAGCTACTGAAGTATTTCTCTGCCATCAACCTGTATAGTATAGTTAACCATCCAACATCCACCAATGTATAGTGTACATATTCAGCAAACCACCCATACTATGCAATGTCTTTTTATAGCTTTTTTTTTTGCACTCCAGATATCTTGTATTTCTATACTTTTTCATACTGCCGCTATATGTATCATGTACCGTGTATCTGTCTTTTGTGTACTTTCGTTGTGGCATTTTGCACCTGCCCTGTGTTTTGTTGTAGCTGCTTGACAATGAAATTTCCCCCCCGTGGAAGCAATAAAGTACCTATCTATCTATCTATCTAAACCATTCACATCTATGTCAAATTGAAACTCTGCTATCAAAACCTAACAATCCTTTGTCAAAATGTCACTCTGATGACAAAATGATACCCACTTGCATCATATGAATACACTTTCAGATCAGCAGCAACACACTAGTCTACTTTATATAAAAAACTGCAGTCTTTTGTTTTCAATGTTTTTATTCAGTTCCACAGAGGGCATGTTTTCACAACAACCAAAAAATGAAATACTGAATTCAAAATCATTACATTACAGTAGTATATTTTACAGTACAGTAAATTCAGTTAAATCAAAAATAAAACAAACAATACACTACTGTAAACACAGAAAAACACAATTGTGCACAAGTGGGCTTATGGATCCTGCCGTCTGTTGGGGTCTGGCCACAGGATCTCATCAACATCACAAGCGATGTCTTCTCTCGCTAAGCATCAGGGAAAATATCCCCTTGTGTGCCGAATCCATCCCTGGATTGACCTCACCTCAATGTCTCCGCAGGCCTGTTCCATTGCCTGCAGAAGAGGCATGCGGGCATGTGGTTGGCGGTCATATACGCGCCATCTCCAAGCAGAAAAAAATTCCTCTATAGGATTTAGAAATGGCGAGTAAGGGGGAAAGTACACAACTTCAAATTGATCATGGTTGGTGAACCAGTTCTGGACCAGAGCAGCCCGATGGAAACTAACATTATCCCAGACAACAACAAACCTGGGCTGCTCTGGTCCATCCTGTACAACGGCATCATGAATCATCTGCATCATCTAGAAATGTGATTATGTGTTGTGCATTATAGGGACCCAGTTTGGCATGATGGTGCAGTAGCCCTCGAAGACTTATGGCAGCACACAATGTGATATTTCCCCTGCGCTTCCCCGGGACGTGCAAAATTGCCCTATGGCCAATTATATTGTTATATCTGTTTTTGCTAAGGTTGAATCCAGCCTCGTCAATGTAAATACATTCATGCGGCTGGGCAGCTCCATCCATGTCCAAGATTCTCTGTAACAAAAAATACATATTGTGGATGGCTTTACTCAAAGCACACACCTACACTACTACATATACAGAACCGACCCACCCCACCACACAGGTACCTGTGTAGCTTTCTGAATGTATCTATGTGGTACTAATCCAGTGGTACATATTCATCTGTTACTGGACTGCACCCATTCTTTATTGTAAATGTAAAGGACTGAAACACTTACCTGTACATATTCATGTCGAAGTTCTTTGACCCTGACACTGTTCCTCTCAAATGGGACCCTGTACAAGTGCTTCATGGTCATGTTGTGCTTTACCAAGATGCGTCTGATAGTTGTAATGCTTACTCGATTTATGTTGTTGAATACTTGCCTATCTGCAAGTATTTGTTGCTGTAGCTGGTGGAGACGGATTGCATTGTTTGCTCTGACTAGGTTCACTATGGCAAGTTCCTGCTGTTGGGTGAACAGGCGTTGGCGTCCACCTCCAGTAGGTCTTCTAGCCATTCTGTAGAAAAATGCAACCACAAATTGTTCTCGTTTGCTTCTTTTTTTATTATTTACCATACACAGTACTGAAACATCTCAACACGTTATCACGGTATGTTTCACAAAACTACCACTTTTGTTGGAAAAGGAGCATTAGCCACCCTGGAATACAATACATGTGATACAGTAACGTGATATGGTACAGTACTGTAAATACTCTAGATACAGTCTGAGTAGAGTAGAGAGTTGAAGACATACCTGTTTTCCAGTCGGAATGTCCTTATTATGGATGAAACTGTGAAACGGCTTAGATTAGGATGGACTCTCTGCCCAGCTTGCCTCATAGTCAGGCCATGGTTTATGACATGGTCCAGCAAAGTTGCTCTTATGTCATCCGAAATAATGGTCCTTGCGTGGCCTCTTCGACCACGTCCTCCTCTCTCTCTCTGTCTTCCTCTTCCTCTGCCTCTAGCTCTCCCTGCCTCCATGCTTGCAAAGTTCTCAAAATGGCTTAACTGAGGCCTTTTTGTAGCTGGCTGATTGGTGTTCAGTTTTGTAAGTAAGTATTTTCAGGTGTTTGTCTGCGTCTTTTCAATTAACCAATGTGTGTTGTATTTTGAATAGATGTGTTTTCCCAATGGTACCCTGAGATTTCATTTTTGAACTAAGTGTCTTATGTATGAAATAGTGTGTAGTGTCTAGGAGCAAGTGTGTTGCAGAAAGGAGCAAGTGTGTTACAGAATTGCAACTAAAGTGCAAAGCAGCGCTTTTGTTTAAGGTATGGTTACACTTTGTTTAAGGTATAGTAACAACAACTTCAAGTTATGTTACTTTGGTTTAAGCATGTGTCTATAGTGTTCAAGCAACGGGCAAAAACTGTAAAAGTAATCCTCGAAGTAATCATCTAGTTTTTCAAAAGTATCTGTAATCTGATTACAATATTTTTGCTGGTAACATAAAGGATTACAGTTACAGTTTTTTTGTAATCACTTACATGTAATCCATTACTCCCCAACCCTGACTGGCCATAAAGTGCACCAGGGTCAGCTTAATGTTTACATAGTAGGTTAAGAGAAATAACATAGCATCTGCCAAAGAAGAGTTTGCTCAGGTTGGGACACGCGGTAAAATGGTGGACAAGAAAAAAAGTATTGCTTTGCTCTCCAGAGCAGGGCGCCGATGAAAGGAGTGATAACGGGTTGGCATTAAGTGTTGAGGAGAAACAGTTGAAGTTGAAGATTCACGGTGTCTGTGACTCCCGCCGTTTGGTGAGACGTAGATCCGGTGGAGAGCGTGGGGAAACGGAGAAAGACCTTTTGTTCTTAAATTTTAGGTGTCAGGTTTATGGGCATGTTGCAGCAGTGTGTTGGAGGGAGATGCCTAGATGTGACAAGTGTGCAGGAGGGCATTAGACCAGGGAATGTGTGATATCGGTCGAGAAAGTTGCGTGTTAGTTGTGGGGGTACCCATGGGGCTGGAGATTGGAGGTGTCCGGTGAGAGAAAGGCAGATTGTGGTTGCCAGGGTTAGAGTAGTACAGTGTTGTATGCCAAAGCAGTGAAGAAAGTGGTAGAGGAAGATGGGTACAGGGTGAGGGATCCTGAGAGGATTCCTGTGAGTAGGCAGAGACCAAGAGAGAGTGATGGGAAGAATATGTGCTTCAGTAAGGTGGGCTTTTTAGCATGTATAGCCATGGTTGTCAGTTGTACTGCAGAAATGGATCGAAAGCCACAGAAAATAGTGGTTGTGGTGGCAGCGGCAGAGAAGTACTTGGGATTGCGAGGATTTACTGCATAACAGCTGTAGGGGATATTGAGTGGTAGTGCCATGTCCTCTCAGTCTGTTGGTCTGGAGTAGGACTAGATATAATTAAATTGCGGTATGGGGTGGTGTTTTATTTATGATTTTTTTGTTGTTGAGAGGACTAATAGTTGGTAGGGCAATTTTCCTTCTTCCCAATTTTGTATTACCGTATCAAATAATTTAATATAGTTAATTAGTGAATGGCCTCACAAACCAGTACAGTAGGTGGCGGTGTATGCACCTAAAAGTTGGATGCGATCCGCCAACCAAGAATTTAGCAGGTTAGGAGAATTAACATAGGTTAGGTAATTCACGTGACAGGTTAGGAGAATGAGGTTAAGGTTAGGAAAAGGGTTAAGGCTCAGCTAAAATGCTACAGTTGTCAACAATCTACTCATAGTGCAGCCCAGAGGCAAAACAGTTTTGAGTGGCAACAAATCTGCCCAATTAGCTTTCCATACACCCACTGCTGTTGATCCTCCCACTTCTGTTGACACGCCCAATTTCAGACACATTCCATGTAAGCAGCTCATGACACTCCAGATTGTACGTTTGCAGCTGCTTCTTTATTTTGCAGTCAAGATAAACAGTGCAATATCGCCACCTATCGTACTGGAGGCAACAGTGTTTACTGGCTCAACTTCTCATCCAAAGCTATTATCCATAGCACATAAATGCCATAATACACTTGCTAGCGCACTTAACCACTGATATAATAGTGTATTAATAATACTAGTATTTATCATTTTAAGTACAACTTATAAAGGCTTTAAATAACATTAACAAATTAAATAACATAAAGGCTTCATAAACACTTCACAAATTGTCTATTTTATTTTATTATTTAACCTTTATGTAAATAGGCAAGTCAGTTGGCTGCCTACACCGGCCAAACTCGGATGACGCTGGGCCAATTGTGCGCCGCCCTAGGGGACTCCCAATCACAGCCGGTTGTGATACAGTCTGGAATCGAACCAGGTTGTCTGTAGTAACACCTCTAGCACTGAGATGCAGTGTCTTAGACCACTGCGCCACTTGGAAGCCCCCTATAAACTCTACAAATGGTGTGTAAACATACATATTGAGTTGACACCTTTGGCAATTCACTCTACATTGGCAATGGTTCTGTAACCCATTATAGATTATGACAAACACATAGATTTGTGAATGTAGTGCTTGTACTTGGTTTTAAGTGGGACAAATATTTACATTTTGTATTAGCCCAACAATATTTATTTAATACCTACACCGGTTGCCAAATTCAACACCGGTTGCCAAATTTGAATCATCATCTTCATCATCCCATAACTAACATCTGCATGTGAAGAGAGTAGCAATAAAAATAGCTGAAAGTAATACAAAAAATTTAAGTTTAGATAAAGGCTACAGAGGCAGATCAACAAGAATGGAAAAGCTGGCTGTATTGTGGAGATGATTGGACAAAAAATGTTGGTGAAGACAAAGAAGTCCTAACAAAAATCTTATGGACTAGTCCAATGTAAACCATTTTGATTACAATGAACATACAAAACTATATTACAAATATCTCTCACAATACCCATATAAAAATTCCAAGTTGTGAGATTTATGTTCCTTGAAAATATTTACAGGATCATACATGTCTACAGTTCTTTAACAGGTAAAAAAGGAATACAATCTTCTTAAGATTAAAACACTTGAGTCGGGTAGAATACTACTCTTACTGCTGCGATATGTCGGAAGTGTAAAACAATGGTCATTTATATTTTCGTTGTTTAATTTCAAATAGTGAACCAGGGAACTCCGCTATCCACAGCCAGATGCAGTCAAGTGAGCTGCAATGATTTATGAGTGATGAGTCTATTTCCTGTGATCTCATAACTAGTCAGAATGTAGTCCAACTGTGAGGAAAGTCTGATGAACAACGCATTTCTGTTCTGGTAAAGGTTCACGTCAGTAAGCCCATGGCATGAAGTCCAAAGACAACCATAAATCAAAATGGCTGAAGGTGCAACAATAGTGTCCAACATCCTCAGGGCAGGTCCACAAGTTGAGATCAGAAACAGACTTTATGTCCCTCTAGTATGGCAAGCGGAGGACCTGTAAAGAATGGACAACACAAATCATCAAATCATAATTTAATTATGAAGTGCGCTTTCGGTGTAATAATAAGAACCATCATGGTTTTTTTAGCATTTACAGTGGCAAGATAATTTGTAGAAAGTTGTAAACATATTTATTGTATGTGCAAGCAGCTAACTTTCCCTTGCTAGGGCTGTTGCGGTCATGAGTAGCCTACCAAAAATGCTAACTGCCTCTAACTTAGCACCTTGCTAACTGCCTGGTACTCAGCACTCTATTGTCCCTCTAATCACTCTGGCATCAATGCAAATGTATCGAAAATCTAATCAAACACTTCATGAGAGCCCACCAGCTCATGTTGCGCAACATTTCTATAGGCTATGCAATTGTGCGAGAAAACAGAGTGATGGCCGCTAATAAAAAGAGGAGGATCCCATCAGCTTTCTATAGGCTAGGCCTACTACATTTATTTCTCAACATTCCTCATATTAAGCACATTGCTTCTCTTTATAACAGGAGTATAGTCTACCTGGCTGGCAGGAAAATAAACCACAGGGAAAAGCTTCCTCCATTCGCTATTTAAGTACATAGATGATATGTATTTTTTTCCGCTGACCCTGTTTCGATACAGGTGCATGATAATGGTCCATTCTAAATAAATAAAAATGTCACACATATATTATTTAGTATATGTAAAGACAAGATTAAATCAAGAATAGTCTGGCGTTTGACAATATTAGCCTATCACTTGTGAATTATATATTATCACTTGTGAATGATTAAGGTTAAGAAACAATTCCTTTTTCTTGCGACTTTTTCAAATCATAGTCGCACACCTCATGTAGCCCAGCCCATAGGCCTATATGTTTTGAAGTGGCCAACTAAATTAAGCACATTAATCTGCTTTACAAGGAAGGGTATAGAGCCCAACTGGCATATATAAGCAGCGCGTGAGTTTCAAGTTTGAGGAAGATAATTTTCACCATAAAAATGCACCTTCATAAGCATTCCATGCATAATTGCATCTGCGGTCACTTTTGATAAAGGTGTTTTTCGCTAATGGAACATTCGCGCTTATAACCTACTACCATGTGCGCATTGCTGCGAATATAATGTGAAGAGATTCGGATTGCACAGCACACTCAGGGAAAAGGGCACAACACAGCACTCCGGCCCACAAAAGGCATGGATTATTTTTAGAGTGCATTAGGGGATGCCACCGTGAAATTCAAGGCATTATCAAGTATTTGTCAAATTGTGAATGAGAGACTATTGGTGTGTGTACAGCCTGCGCAAAAAACAAAGCAGAGCTCATACCTTTCAAGCAACTTTTTTTAAATCATCATTAGTCTCATCATGCAGCATTACAATGTATTAAAAATCAAAACATATAGCCCAACGTTTGTACAACAACTAAAGTTACATTAATAACTCTAAATTAAGCATATAGGAGTATCTATTTTTTTGTTAACCGCTCAACACAGAATAGCCGCATGTATGCACTCCCTTTGGAGAAAATAATTATTTTGTTCAGCTTTGTTCAATTGTATTCTTCATACTATATAATAATATAAAATAATGCCACGGAATTATAAGCAAATCTTGTCTGCTAAATAAACTAGTGTATACCACAGCCATTTGACATAGCCACATCAGGACCTAATGAGTATGCTATTCTTTTCTTCTGAAATAGGCTAAATGTTCTTCATATCATGCTTCTTTAGACATTTAGATGCTAAATGTGTTCGTTAGTTAACAGTCAATTACCGTGAAACCGACCGTTATATGATTGACAATCACCAGCTGACGAAGTTTTGTGACCGCCACAGCCCTATCACTAGCTACAGTTTATTGTTCCTATTTAAGTAATGATTCATAGAGGTCCACACAGTTATTATGACACGTACAGTCACAAGTTTATCCTTAAGTTTTGCGGACCTGGAACACCCCACTGCACCAGACTAGATGACGAGACCTCCTTCTATACCTAAAATACAACAAGAAAATGCTTTGTCCTTTTTTCCAGAAACGTAACTTTGTCTTTAGCCTTTCCCAACCCCCCAAAACACACGTGCAGAGGCACCAGGTCAGCCGCAGCACAGCACCCATGGAAAAATTTTTGAAATATGTGCCCAGCCAAAGGGTACAACACTAGTACACAGAGGACTGCTGGGAAACGACCCTAGCCACCCACATCTCAAACCTCTAGACTGTAGACGTCCACACAAGGGATAGTTTTCCATTAGTTCCTACATGGAAAGGTGGCTATTGACATCCACAACTGACTCTGATCTTGGTCAGGGATAAGAAGGGATGTAAAAACGTCAAAGGTAATAGCTATGGTGATGATGACACTTAAGTTATTACAAGCGACTGAAAACATTGACATTCCCAATAGACTCTTGTTCTAGGTCCCAAACAGTGACAGTAAATTATTTGATTAATCGGTGTCTAAAAATAAGATTGACAACACACCTCTGAAGAGTTGAAACGGTTCAGTCCAACATGGAGAAGGGATGATAAGACCATGTGGCTTTAGGGACACTGCTGCTGGAAACATACTAACCATGTGGATTTAGGGACACTGCTGCTGGAAACACACACATCACCTGTGAAAACACATGTATGAAATTATTAGATCAAGCTAATTCATTAAATAAAATGAATACCTCATTGACCTCCAGTCATGAGAGGATATGAATATGCACTTTATTCCAGCCCAGTGACAGTGTTAATCATTGTAAAAATATATCAAATCCAAAGTCACAACATTACTTGCATATATTTTGATCCAGAAAGGCTCCCCACCAGTGATGCATACATCTGAGGAACAATGTATAATGTCCAACAGTTTTATTTTGTCACATGGTTGACAACAGAGTAATGTCTGGATCACATCCAAAACGGGAAAGCATTAAGTCTTGATGATAAACTTTAGCACCTTCACAAAAATAAAACACAGAAAACAGCCTGTAAATATGACTGATATAAAACTCAGAAAAATATAGAACACCTACTCATTCAAGGGTTTTTCTTAATTTTTACTATTTTCTACATTGTAGAATAATATTGAAGACATCAAAACTATGAAATAACACATATGGAATCATGTAGTAACCAAAAAAGTGTTAAACAAATCAAAATCTATTTTATATTTTAGATTCTTCACCCTTTGCTTTGAAGACAGCTTTGCACACTCTTGGCATTCAACCAGCTTCACCTGGAATGCTTTTCCAACAGTCTTGAAGGAGTTCCCACATATGCTGAGCACTTGTTGGCTGCTTTTCCTTCACTCTGCGGTCCATCTCATCCCAAAACATCTCAATTTGGTTGAGGTCGGGTGATTGTGGAGGCCAGGTCATCTGATGCAGCACTCCACTCTCCTTCTTGGTCAAATAGCCCTGCCTGTCGTTTCCAATGGGAGCAAATTAATCATAGTGGGCAGAACAAGCAAGCACGAGCTAGCTAGATCCTATTGGCGCGTTCTAGCATGTTTTTCAATATTTCCGTTAGAGAACTCCTACTCTGTGAAGTGTGCGTGTACAATAATTCAATTTGTCCCGATATTTTTAGTTGGCAATGGTAATAGAAGATAGGTTTGTATCATTTTCCATTTAGATTTGGATAGAATTTTGATTAACCGCATGACAATGATTTTGAGATATGAAGACTATATTATAAATTAAACTGTTCGACGAAAATGTGCATATGAAAACCATAACTGGCACGCAGATCGGTAGAAATGGTAAGATAGATTGGCATTCCACATGAGTAAGGTTGCAGACTCCTTGTGTAGCCTATTACCGGCAACTTCAGGAGAGTAATGGCAGAATCTGCAAAAGCCAGCAGGAGCGGGAGGAGAATTGTTAGGTCAGGTTACGTTTTTTTTCTTCTGGTTATCCACGTCTCTGGCTCCCACGAGTCATTTGTGTCTTATTTCATCACACAGTAAGCTAAACAGACAAGCTCAATGCATATAGTTGATTTTATTAAAACATATATATGGAAAAATACACATTTAAACATTTTGATTGGTTGAAAGAAAAGACGACTTTCGGTAGGTAGAGCAACGTATTTTATTTTGTTGGGGACAGCCCTAATGGGAACAACCTAATCTGTAAACAAAATAAAAAATAATAATACTTGTAAGCTGAAATTTAATCAAGCTGATATTTGAAACGGTACAGTTGAAGTCGGAAGTTTACACACAGTGGGGAGAACAAGTATTTGATACACTGCCGATTTTGCAGGTTTTCCTACTTACAAAGCATGTAGAGGTCTGTAATTTTTATCATAGGTACACTTCCAGAAAAATCCAGAAAATCACATTGTATGATTTTTTAATAATTAATTTGCATTTTATTGCATGACATAAGTATTTGATCACCTACCAACCAGTAAGAATTCCGGCTCTCACAGACCTGCACCTGTTTGAACTCGTTACCTGTATAAAAGACACCTGTCCACACAATCAATCAAACAGACTCCAACCTCTCCACAATGGCCAAGACCAGAGAGCTGTGTAAGGACATCAGGGATAAAATTGTAGACCTGCACAAGGCTGGGATGGGCTACAGGACAATAGGCAAGCAGCTTGGTGAGAAGGCAACAACTGTTGGCGCAATTATTCGAAAATGGAAGAAGTTCAAGATGACGGTCAATCTCCCTCGGTATGGGGCACCATGCAAGATCTCACCTCGTGGGGCATCAATGATCATGAGGAAGGTGAGGGATCAGCCCAGAACTACACGGCAGGACCTGGTCAATGACCTGAAGAGAGCTGGGAACACAGTCTCAAAGAAAACCATTAGTAACACACTACGCCGTCATGGATTAAAATCCTGCAGCGCACGCAAGGTCCCCCTGCTCAAGCCAGCGCATGTCCAGGCCCGTCTGAAGTTTGCCAATGACCATCTGGATGATCCAGAGGAGGAATGGGAGAAGGTCATGTGGTCTGATGAGACAGAAATAGAGCTTTTTGGTCTAAACTCCACTGGCCGTGTGTGGAGGAAGAAGAAGGATGAGTACAACCCCAAGAACACCATCCCAACCGTGAAGCATGGAGGTGGAAACATCATTCTTTGGGGATGCTTTTCTGCAAAGGGGACAGGACGACTGCACCGTATTGAGGGGAGGATGGATGGGGCCATGTATCGCGAGATCTTGGCCAACAACCTCCTTCCCTCAGTAAGAGCATTGAAGATGGGTCGTGGCTGAGTCTTCCAGCATGACAACGACCCGAAACACACAGCCAGGGCAACTAAGGAGTGGTTCCGTAAGAAGCATCTCAAGGTTCTGGAGTGGCCTAGCCAGTCTCCAGACCTGAACCCAATAGAAAATCTTTGGAGGGAGCTGAAAGTCTGTATTGCCCAGCGACAGCCCCGAAACCTGAAGGATCTGGAGAAGGTCTGTATGGAGGAGTGGGCCAAAATCCCTGCTGCAGTGTGTGCAAACCTGGTCAAGAACTACAGGAAACGTATGATCTCTGTAATTGCAAACAAAGGTTTCTGTACCAAATATGACCAGGTTTGCAGTGTGTGCAAACCTGGTCAAGAACTACAGGAAACGTATGATCTCTGTAATTGCAAACAAAGGTTTCTGTACCAAATATTAAGTTCTGCTTTTCTGATGTATCAAATACTTATGTCATGCAATAAAATGCTAATGAATTACTTAAAAATCATACAATGTGATTTTCTGGATTTTTGTTTTAGATTCCGTCACTCACAGTTGAAGAGTACCTATGATAAAAATTACAGACCTCTACATGCTTTGTAAGTGGGAAAACCTGCAAAATCGTCAGTGTATAAAATACTTGTTCTCCCCACTGTACACCTTAGCCAAATACATTTAAACTCAGTTTTTCACATTTCCTGATATTTAATCCTAGTAACAATTCCCTGTCTTAGGTCAGTTAGGATCACCACTTTATTTTAAGAATGTGAAATGTCAGAATAATAGTAGAGATAATGATTTATTTCAGCTTTTATTTCTTTCATCACATTACCAGTGGGTCAGAAGTTTACATTCACTCAATTAGTATTTAGTAGCACTACCTTTAAATTGTTTAACTTGGGTCAAACGTTTTGGATAGCCTTCCACAAGCTTCCCACAATAAGTTGGGTGAATCTTGGCCCATTCCTCATGACAGAACTGGTATAACGGAGTCAGGCTTGTAGGCCTTCTTGCTCGCACACGCTTTTTCAGTTCTGCCCACAAATGTTCTATAGGATTGAGGTCAGGGCTTTGTGATGGCCACTCCAATACCCTGACTTTGTTGTCCTTAAGCCATTTTGCCACAACTTTGGAAGTACAGTGAGGGAAAATCCCCTGCTGATTTTGTTCATTTGCCCACTGACAAAGAAATTATCAGTCTATAATATTAATGGTAGGTTTATTTGAACAGTGAGAGACAGAATATTAAAAATAAAATCCAGAAGAACGCATGTCAAAAATTTTATTAATTGATTTGCATTTTAATGAGTGAAATAAGTATTTGACCCCTCTGCAAAACATGACTTAGTACTTGGTGGCAAAACCCTTGTTGGCAATCACAGAGGTTAGACGTTTCTTGTAGTTGGCCACCAGGTTTGCACACATCTCGGGAGGGATTTTGTCCCACTCCTCTTTGCAGATCTTCTCCAAGTCATTAAGGTTTCGAGGCTGACGTTTGGCAACCCGAACCTTCAGCTCCCTCCACAGATTTTCTATGGGATTAAGGTCTGGAGACTGGCTAGGCCACTCCAGGACCTTAATGTGCTTCTTCTTGAGCCACTCCTTTGTTGCCTTGGCCGTGTGTTTTGGGTCATTGTCATGCTGGAATAACCATCCACGACCCATTTCCAATGCCCTGGCTCAAGATTTGACGGTACATGGCCCATCCATCGTCCCTTTGATGCGGTGAGGTTGTCCCGTCCCCTTAGCAGAAAAACAGCATAATGTTTCCACCTCCATGTTTGACGGTGGGGATGGTGTTCTTGGGGTCATAGGCAGCATTCCTCCTCCTCCAAACACGGCGAGTAGAGTTGATGCCAAAGAGCTCGATTTTGGTCTCATCTGACAACAACACTTTCACCCAGTCCTCCTCTGAATCATTCAGATGTTCATTGGCAAACTTCAGACGGGCCTGTACATGTGCTTTCTTGAGCAGGGGGACCTTGCGGGAGCTGCAGGATTTCAGTCCTTCACAGCATAGTGTGTTACCAATTGTTTTCCTGGTGACTATGGTCCTAGCTGCCCTGAGATCATTGACAAGATCCTCCCTTGTAGTTCTGGGCTGATTCCTCACCGTTCTCATGATCATTGCAACTCCACGAGGTGAGATCTTGCATGGAGCCCCGGACCGAGGGAGATTGATAGTGCTTTTGTGTTTCTTCCAACTGTTGTCACCTTCTCACTAAGCTGCTTGGCGATGGTCTTGTAGCCCATTCCAGCCTTGTGTAGGTCTACAATCTTGTCCCTGACATCCTTGGACAGCTCTTTGGTCTTGGCCATGGTGGAGAGTTTGGAATCTGATTGATTGATTGCTTCTGTGGACAGGTGTATTTTATACAGGTAACAAGCTGATATTAGGAGCACACTCCTAATCTCAGCTCGTTACCTGTATAAAAGACACCAGGGAGCCAGAACTCCTTCTGATTGAGAGGGGTCAAATACTTATTTCACTCATTACAATGCAAATCACTTTATAACATTTTTGACATGCGTTTTTCTGGAGTTGTTTGCATCACCTTTTTTCCTCCAAACATAACAATGGTCATAATGGCCAAACAGTTATATTTTTGTTTCATCAGACCAGAGGAAATTTCTCCAAATAATATTATCTTTGTCCTCCGGTTTTTGAGCAGTGGCTTCTTCATTGCTGAGCAGCCTTTCAGGTTATGTTGATATAGGACTTGTTTTACTGTGGATATAGATACTTTTGTAACTGTTTCCTCCCGCATCTTCACAAGGTCCTTTGCTGTTGTTCTGGGATTGATTTGAACTTTTTGCACCAAAGTACGTTAATCTCTAGGAGACAGAACGCGTCTCCTATGGTGTTTATACTTGCGTACTATTGTTTGTACAGATGAAAGTGGTACCTTCAGGCGTTTGGAAATTGCTTCCAAGGATGGACCAGACTTGTGGTGGTCTATCATTTTTTTTCCTAAGGTCTTGTCTGATGTATTCTGATTTTCCCATGATGTCGAGCAAAGAGGCACTGAGTTTGAAGGTAGGCCTTGAAATACATCCACAGGTACACCTCCAATTGACTCAAATTATGTCAATTAGCCTATCAGAAGCTTCTATAGCCATGACATAATTTTATGAAATTTTCCAAGCTGTTTATAGGCATAGTAAACTTAGTGTATGTACATTTTTGACCTACTGGAATTGTGATATAGTGAATTATAAGTGAAATAATCTGTCTGTTAACAATTGTTGGAAGAATTACTTTTGTCATGCACAAAGTAGATTTCCTAACTGACTTGCCAAAACTATAGTTTGTTAACATGAAATCTGTGGAGTGGTTGAAAAATGTGTTTTAATGACTTCAACCTAAGTGTATGTAAACTTCCGACTTCAACTGTATCTGCATTCTTTAACGTAATAAGTGACAGATGCTTATGGTAAAATATGTATCAAATGAATGAAACCTTCATGCTTCATGTCTATGAATTTCTTTCTTAAATTTCTTTTAATTCAAATGTAATTATAATTCTTCTTCCTGTGGGGTGTGTCCAATTCAAATTCAAATTCATGGGTTGAATTAAAATGTGTATTTGTCAATGGGAGAAGTCATCAAATGTAATATTGACCGATTTAATTTTCTCCTTATCGAGTAGACAGCTGTTTGGCATCTTGTACCTGTGATAATGTAGATATGTACATCACTCAGTCTCTCCTTGCCTTTGGCCAGATACAGGACAAGACCGATGATCCAACAGTGGAGATGGCGCATTCTCAGAATGATCCACAAGCTGACAATGGAGGGGGGGGGGGGGGACTGTGGAGAGAAAAACAAAAACATAGAGAGGGATATATAAGAACATGCAAATGTGATGAGCACTTGGAAAGGCAAGCTAATCTACAACCATCTTTTCTTTTGGTAAGAAAATATCTGTTGGCAATCTGTGATTGCTACATTCATGTTTGGACTTTAAATTAATGATATACACAGTGTACTGACTGACCAGGAGAATCCAGGTGAAAGCTATGATCCCTTATTGACGTCACCTGTTAAATCATCTTCAATCAGTGTAGATGAAGGGGAGGAGACTGGTTAAAAAAATATTTTTAAGCCTTGAGACAATTGAGACATGGACTGTATATGTCTGCCATTCAGAGGCTGAATGGGCAAGACAAAAGATGTGCCTTTGAATGGGGTATGGTAGACAGCTTTTAACTTAAGGCCACCCCTCAACCCAGCACCTTAGAGGCTGCTGCCTTATGTACACAGACATGGGAACATTGGTCATACTGTTTTACCCATTTAATATGTACAGTGGGGAGAACAAGTATTTGATACACTGCCGATTTTGCAGGTTTTCCTACTTACAAAGCATGTAGAAGTCTGTAATTTTAATCATAGGTACTCTTCAACAGTGAGAGACGGAATCTAAAACAAAAATCCAGAAAATCACAATGTATGATTTTTAAGTAATTAATTAGCATTTTATTGCATGACATAAGTATTTGATATATCAGAAAAGCAGAACTTAATATTTGGTACAGAAATCTTTGTTTGCAATTACAGAGATCATACGTTTCCTGTAGTTCTTGACCAGGTTTGCACACACTGCAGCAGGGATTTTGGCCCACTCCTCCATACAGACCTTCTCCAGATCCTTCAGGTTTCGGGGCTGTCGCTGGGCAATATGGACTTTCAGCTCCCTCCAAAGATTTTCTATTGGGTTCAGGTCTGGAGACTGGCTAGGCCACTCCAGGACCTTGAGATGCTTCTTACGGAGCCACTCCTTAGTTGCCCTGGCCGTGTGTTTCGGGTCGTTGTCATGCTGGAAGACCCAGTCACGACCCATCTTCAATGCTCTTACTGAGGGAAGGAGGTTGTTGGCCAAGATCTCGCGATACATGGCCCCATCCATCCTCCCCTCAATATGGTGCAGTTGTCCTGTCCCCTTTGCAGAAAAGCATCCCCAAAGAATGATGTTTCCACCTCCATGCTTCACGGTTGAGATGGTGTTCTTGGGGTTGTACTCATCCTTCTTCTTCCTCCAAACACGGCAAGTGGAGTTTAGACCAAAAAGCTCTATTTTTGTCTCATCAGACCACATGACCTTCTCCCATTCCTCCTCTCGATCATCCAGATGGTCATTGGCCAACATTCAGATGGGCCTGGACATGCGCTGGCTTGAGCATGGGGACCTTGTGTGCGCTGCAGGATTTTAATCCATGACGGCGTAGTGTGTTACTAATGGTTTTCTTTGAGACTGTGGTCCCAGCTCTCTTCAGGTCATTGACCAGGTCCTGCCGTGTAGTTCTGGGCTGATCCCTCACCTTCCTCATGATCATTGATGCCCCACGAGGTGAGATCTTGCATGGTGCCCCAGACCGAGGGAGATTGACCGTCATCTTGAACTTCTTCCATTTTCCAAGCTGCTTGCCTATTGTCCTGTAGCCCATCCCTTACACAGCTCTCTGGTCTTGGCCATTGTGGAGAGGTTGGAGTCTGTTTGATTGAGTGTGTGGACAGGTGTCTTTTATACAGGTAACGAGTTCAAACAGGTGCAGTTAATACAGGTAATGAGTAGAGAACAGGAGGGCTTCTTAAAGAAAAACTAACAGGTCTGTGAGAGCCGGAATTCTTACTGGTTGGTAGGTGATCAAATACTTATGTCATGCAATAAAATGCAAATTAATTATTTAAAAATCATACAATGTGATTTTCTGGATTTTTGTTTTAGATTCCGTCTCTCACAGTTGAAGTGTATGCTAGTATTTTAAACAGACAGCTCAGTAGTAGCTGACGTGTATAGTGTTGAGTCATCCGCATACATAGACACACTGGCCTTACTCAAAGCCAGTGGCATGTTGTTAGTAAAGATAGAAAAAAGAAAGGGGCCTAGACAGCTACCCGGGGGCATTCCTGCTTCTACCGGGCTTGTGTTTGAGAGGCTTCCATTAAAGAACACCTTCTCTTTATCCACAGTATAGTAGGGCGTGTAAAGCCATAACACATACATTTTTCCAGCAGCAGACTATGATCGATAATGTAAAAAGCTGCACTGACAAGACAGCCCCCACAATAATTTCATCATCAATTTCTCTCAGCCAAGTGCTATGCTTGATGAGTGTCCTTCCCTATATCCGTGCTGAAAGTCTGTTGTCAATTTGTTTACTGTGAAATGGCATTGAATCTGGTCAAACACAATTTTTCCCAGAAGTTTACTAAGGGTTGGTAACAGGCTGATTGGTCGGCTATTTGAGCCAGTAAAAGGGGGCTTTACTATTCTTGGGTAGTGGAATGACTTTAGCTTCCCTCCGGTCATCTGTTACAAGCAAGTTATTGACTTGGACCTTGTTTCTCAGGCTGCATATGTTAATATGGGCTATTTTTAGCACTTTTCTGGGTTGCTTGATTTTAATGCTTTACTGGGAAGCTTATCAGAAGTATACTTGATAGTGCAGGGTGAGCTGCACAAAGTTGTCTTCCTACTAGGGCACAGTACTAACAATGTAGCTCTGGTTCATAGGCTCATGATTACTGCATCCAATAGCTGTAGGATTAACAAAGGTATTCAGGGAAATTAGGAGGACATAAATGAAGTTCCTTACATTGTGTCTGCCAACGCCCCTAGGATAATGTACATTTAATGCAGCATTATGACGACTCATTGTCACAATGGTAGGGACACAAAACTGAGGGTTCACCATCCATGTCCTCCCCTGTTACAGCCCTGGCACCAGTGGTTCCAAAAGCCAGACATCTGAAAACAGAAGTTAACTTGTGTTAAATGTAATAACCGAGATAGCGGAATACACCTGTGCAAAACATATGGTTTTGTAGGTTAGAGGGTACAACTCACTGCATCAACTAGGAAGAAAGGTCTATTAAGTAACCAATATATACAGAAACAGTTGTTATTTACAAAAACTGATGGCGATGTAACAAACAGACAACTGCAATACATACCTCGTTGGTCCACAGGGGATGAAACAACAGATTACAGGCTTGGAGACAGACCTCTGACTTAACAGAAGAAAAATATTTCTTCCCCAGTTCAGTGGAACTTGGAGCATAAAACAAACAAAGAACTCCAACTAAATTGTATCCATAAGAACAATAAGGAATGATAAAAGTTATTCCTGGGAGGGGGGAATGCTCAAAGGGGAATCCATTGCAATGCTTTGCCATAATTCAAAAACGAAAAATATTGGGTTCAATGTGTCCATTATGATGCTGTGCCACAAAAAAAATATTACGCTTAGGTGTTCCTTCCACCAACAACAACAGGCACAAAAGTAAATAGTAGGCTGAGGGAGCTCGCTCAGTTCAACTGTTCCTATAAACTAATAATTTTCCCCTTCAGTAGAAGTCTTGGTTGTTCATCAGAAGGGCATATTTTCTCAATTAAATTACACCTACATTAAAAAATAAATGTTTCCCACGTCCCTCGACTTTAAGCCCTTAACTTGTGTATTCTGCCTTTGTAACTTCACTCAAATTGACTGTTCTCAGCAGTGAATAGCATGGCCACAATATTATCATGTGCAATTGTGCAAATTGCATCAAATTGAATATTTTTAATTTGACTCAAAACGTTTTGAAATTGTAGCCTATCCGACACATCTAAACTGTACAGTGTTGGGGAGTAGTGAACTATATGTAATTCAACTAGTAACATCGGACTCCAGAGTAATCTGTTCTTGTAATTTGTAGTCTATGACATTTCAGATTTAGAACTACTTTTTCAATCTTTAGTTAAATATACTTTTTTTTTTTTAAGGTCCCCGAAATTGGAGAAAAGGTCTCGAACTACTAGGAAATGTGAAGACAGGCTGAGTGGGCAGGGAGCTTATATTCATGACCTCGCCTTGACTGACAGCTCTTTAAAACTGAAAGCAACTCAAATAACATTGAAATTGTATCACTAGCTATGTTTACATCCAAATTGGTAACAGATTTTAATGTGAATATTCAAAAAACTCCATAAACACTATGTGCATTTTCCCACCAGAGATGTTTCTCCATCTTGTTGCAGATAAAAAGCTGTGCGTGATGACGTAGTACCCATAAAAATAACTTTAGTGGTTTTATTCCCATGTACCAAGTTAAATGGGTTTCACAACTCTACTGATGGTTTTTGCACAAAAAAATGTGTGTTATATAGCGAGTATGCCCACTCTGGTATTGGCACGTGTGCTCTAGACAACAGCTCGCAGATACAGTGCGGATATAGCCTACATGATGAGATTATTATGGACAAAAGAGCAAGATAATTTGTATTTTTCAAATGGCAGCTAAGCTTAATATTTATTGGAAAGGAGAATCAAGCTCATCACCTTGCACTTTCACCACCCTGTGAAGTTCAGAACTTATTTAATCTGTAGTCTAATAAAATGCATGCTTTCCCGTAGGGCTGACCCATTAAGTCGACTAGTCGATTGTTTAATCGATAGGCTGTTGGTCGACCGAAATGTCTTTAGTTGAGCGGTAGCAAAAAAATATATTTGTGTAATTATGTTGCAACTTCAGCACAACACCACTGTTGATGTTCTGTGGTGGTCGCCACAGCAGGGAGGAGAGAGAGACAACAGGTGCTAGTCACACAGTCACTCGCTGTTATGTTTTTTTAACACAGAGCAGCAAGTCTGAGCCCGGCCCAGCACAAACAAATAAAACATTTTGGGGGGGACAGCCTTACATTCCCGACAAGTAGTAGTGGGAGGACCACACAACATGTCATCGCGCGACTCCAAGATTACTTCGATATGGTGGTTATTATGGAGTAAATATTTGAGGTCAATATTTGCGCATAAAAGCGTTTCCAACGATTCAATTTTGTCTATCATATTTTGTTGACATTTGGAAGGTTTAGCAACAAATATTCTGTTTCCATCAGGCCTGTCTTGACATTTTTTATCCGACATGTACTTTACTCGCATAAAAAGATTGGATGGAAACCTGGTTACCGTTTGGCATGTCTTTCTTTTGTGTTGCAATTCACAGCAGCACTGAAGGATATGTTGACATGACAACTCCCCCCCACTTGTTCCATGCTGGCTGAAGACCTAGCTAGCCAGTAACTAGCTAACACCAGACACAGATGAAAGGGGGAAAGTATCTTTGCCATAAATTAAGTCACATTTTGGCACCAGTAGAGTAGCTATGCTATTTAAACCATCCCCATCTGCAAACACGCCTTCTCCTATGTTGGTTACAAGGCGGTCCTATCTGAAATCAGGGAAGAGAATTTCATGAAACCATTGGCGTATTAAAAGAGTTAGGGTGATGTCACGCTATCCCCTTAATAATCCCACCTCCTGAATCCAATTGTTTTACATGAGGGAGGGGACAAGTAACTTTGGTCATCATACTTTGATCTGGTTTCATCCAAATATCACAAGATTTCATGAAAAACATGACTGTTCATGACCTTAAAGGGTAGCTTTAGTGTAGCTTAACTTCTACCAGTGTGAAGTAATTGTTAGTTTAGTAAACTATATTTTCAGAGTAGCTTCCCCAGCACTAAAACTATAGCATTATTATAATAAGAAAATGCATATTAAAGTTTGAAAGATTTTACCAAAAGTAGAAAATAACTGGAGTAAGTAACAGGAAACATAATATATTAGAAAAAAGTAGTTAATTCTGCCTAGTATATAAAAATAGTTTAAGGCTGACATGGATCCTGAATGTATGAAATTATTCTAATCAGAGATATGGAACAACAGTTATTAAAGCAGTGATATAAGGTTCTACGACATAATTCTTAACCTATTTTCTGAATAATCTTCCAAAAGTGTGCATACCCTTACTAAAAGAAACTTAAGTCCATCAAACTGCATTACTGCATACTGGGTGTCTCCTTTAGCACTAGAGCTTAGGTCTCCAACCCGCCATGTTTCCTCACCATCATCATTTGCAACACGTTGTTCCACCTTTTTGCCAATAATACTTTCAAAATCAATGGGCAAAACAAAGACATTATTCTGCTTATATTCCTTCCAAAGGTCAATCCACCAATCGATACAGAGGTCATCGTATTTCACTTGGAACAAATTGACACCGTTCTCTTCTTTCATTTTCACAACTGTACCGGAGAAGAACTCAATATTGCCGTCCACATTGAGGGCTTGCTTTACACGCTTTCCAAGGAGCTGCTCTGAGTAAGACACAACTGGGATCCTAGTGTCGCTCATGCTGTTTCCATCGACTGAAAATAAGATGGAACACATATCTGTATCGTCCTGTTTACCAGCCACCTTTGTTGATCCTGCCTTCTTTAGAGCACTTGCACCATATGGAAAGTCAAACTCAAAGTAATCGGAGCAAGATTCTTGGGCAGTGGTGGGTTTGTCCATGCTTTCCAGCGTTTCACTATTCAATGTTTTATCAGCCAATAACTCGGTATTGTTCATGCCTGCCTGTATTTCCACTTGTTTTTTTGAGGTTCTTACACAGTTTTTGAGTTGGTCCTCTCCATCATTCATGACCTCATTCTTCAGAGTTTTGCGTCTCCCTCCCTTTCTTGAACCACCAGTCCTACTCAGCTTTGGTTCTCTATCCCTCACACTATTGTGTTCTATAAGCATCCCGTCAACAGACTGCGGCCCTTGTTCAGATGCATTTACTAACACAGACTGTGGTTCCTCTGAGGCGGTGACAACTGTTGACACATTCTGTTTCAAATTTGACACAAGATTGTCTAGGCTCAATTTCCTCCCTGCAACTGAGGTATTAAAAATACCCCTCTCATTTTTCATACCAAGAACAAACCTCCTAAATTGCAGTTGGCATACCACTGCAGAATATTTGCTTTCGTTACATAAAGAGGCCAACTGCTCATCAATAATCGTAACACTGTCCCACAAACCACCATACTGCTCCAACTCAGTGGTCAACTGCTGTGTCACGCTGACATAACGGTCATTACATGCCCTCTTACGGCTAATCAATGCATCACTTAGTTGCATAGGTTTCTTCCTCTTTGTTGCAGCAGATTTTTCTAGAATGGTTTTGTGTTTTTTTTCAGGAACTTCCTTTTCTTCGGCAGTTGCATCATTCTCAGAATCCATCGGGTCTCTTTCCATGTTTTTTGAAGTGTGGAGATTGCCTCTCTCGATTTGTCTTGTTCTCTCTCTAAACATGACTCTCTGCTTCACAAACTCTTTCTGTTTGTCCAAAGACAAAAGCCATTCCCATGTGCGGTTCTTCTTGAACATTAACATTCCCTCAAGTGCTATGCTTGTTGCCTTTGACTTTGCCATCATCAAATAATCTAAGACACTTAAGTCCTTCTCTGAGCTCACATTTGACTTTAGGACAGCCTTCAACTTTTCTCTGAGGCCATCTGGCAAATGATTGCTTTCATGCTGTAGCTGACAAACCATCATTGTACAACATACCTTCAGAAAACTAGCCAGGATCACTTCTACAATCTGGATGGTCAAGTAAAAAAACTCTGAATCTGTCCACATAGTAAGCCTTTCCAACACAAGGTCCTTGGGCATCTCCATGTCGTCAAACAAGCATGCTGTTCCTTCAACAATCTGTCTCCCATCCTCTTTCCATTCTTTGAGCTTGGTAATGAGAGTTTGGTAGCTTGTTTCCATCTTCTGTGTGTCTCCCATTGATTTGAAGAGGGGATCAATTATGATCTTGGAAATTAGACCTAGAGCTCTGCATCCGGCTTTGAACTGTTGGACCTCAAAATCAGCAGTAACTCTTGCAAGCAAACTGTTGTCATCCAAGTACTCTGTAGTAGTAAACTCAACCAACTCCTCATGTATGCTGTACGCTCCAGCAGCATTATGAAATAGAGTGTCAATTCGGTTTCCTCTGAATGGGGCCAGAGGCACATCATCGAACTCGCCTTTTCTGGTCAAAAAGACTTTGAATTTCTCAGGCTTGCCATCCTTTGCTTGGAAAGTATCACTCACAGTCCTCACCAAGCGCACTGTTCCAGACTCCAGTGCATTTTTACTACTGTATGACAACCTATTGGCTCCAACTTCCTCGTCTTCAACGACCATCTTTTCCCACAATAGAAGAGTTGCCTTTGCCTGATGAGCTAAGCTATCGATCAAATGCAATCCACAGAAGACCTCATTCACACAGGATAGCTGGGCCTTTTCAGAATTAGTATAGAAGTCATACCACTTAACCATCTTTGGCAAGATGTCTGATTTATATTCAGAAATAAGTTCTTTAAACCGTGTTTCCAGGACAACACGGTCATCAAAGAGACTTGTTATTTTGGCAAAGATGCCCCTTTGATGACCACCTATGTCTTTATCCTTTACTGCAGCCGCAACAATGTCCTGGACCATTTTGCGAACAATGTTAAACTGATCCACTTCTACACCAGCACTTTGCTCTCTTATTTCCAAATGACGACAATATCCATCCTTCATACAGACCTCTGCATTTTCATGTTCATGAACAAATTCAGCTGCACCAGTGTCAGGAGTCACCTGATCTACTTCAAGGACAAAGTTGGTTGCCACCGATGCTGAAGGAAGCGCCTCTGCTTTCATGCCAAGCATTTTGTTGAGTACTGCTTCTACAACCTCAGATACTTTGCTGCAGTTGATCCCCTTGTTAGCAGTTAAATCCAGGTACAATTCTCTTATATTATCATTGAAGATGCCATTTGTTGGTACCTTTTGGGTGCGGAAAGAATCCAATTCATCCTTAGTTTCTGTGTACATTCGTTTCCAAAAACGCACTTTCTCCTTTAACTTCACCAACCTGGGGTCTGTTTCAGTTCTCACATTCTCCCTCTGTCCATCGTTACACACAGACATCTTAGACAGTTTTTCCTTCATCTTCTTGTATCTACTGAACAAGAACTTGTTGTCCCTATAAGCTCTCTGAAGTTTCACTCCTCTCTCTTTCTTTGCCTCTTTCAAATGAGCTTTGTGCTCTTTCAGAGTGTCACATTTTTCTCTCAGCATCTTGATGACGAGTCGCTTTCTATCAATCACCTTTTTGAGGTTGTATTCGTCTTTCACTAGAGATATGGTGCTGCTCTCAACGTCTACGTCGGTTTCACTGGACATCACTGGTGATAGTACGCCTACACCTCTAGCTGGGGTCACTTTTTGGGGGTTATTAGTATCAGGCAATGTAAACACTTGCTCCTCGTATGAAAGCTTCTCTGCCAAGCGGGCCAAACACCTTAAACGGACCACCACTCTTTTCAGTTTTAGAACTACTCTCTTAGAGAAGCCTATTTTCTGTTGCTCACTGTCCAGACAAAGATCAAAATTGGACTCTAAAATACTTAGGACCACACATCTGTAAACTCCATCTGCCTTTTTAGCACATTTGTGAACTTCATACATTATGCCATTTGTCAACACATGCGGGTCAAGTTTTTTCTTTTCATTTGACTTTGCTTTCAAATCCAGGACAAATCCTATTTGCTTGCAGAAAGGATAAGAGTTATTGTCATCATCTGTGGTAGATACTGAATTGCACTGATTTGACTCGATGCTAGTGCCTTCACTAGCTTCCAACTCAGCATTCGCATTCCTGATTTCCTCTTGCACTAGAACATTCTTTCTGGCTTCAACAGGAGGAGCAATCTGTGATTGATCTTGGTTTGCCAGTGCATTATTATCACTCAAGACTGTAGATGGCGGCTGCAATATAGAGGATTGGGAATACGGATTGAGTATGTAGGTACCAGTTTTTTGATTTTGCAATGGATGACCAATTGTCTCTGCAGCATTGCTTGCCTCTGGTGGTTGTGTTCCTGTGCTACTGAGCTCGTTTGTTAATTGAGCTTGTGCCTGTCCAATATTTTCAAACACAGGAACTAACTTCCCCTGTGTTGTTGCATGAGGAATGATAACAGTTCTTAAAGAGACAACTGAACCTATGGCAATGATAGGAGAGACCTCCCTCTCCTCCTCCTCAGGCTTTACATATACTTCCATTGACATTGTGTATAACAGAATTGCAACAAAAAAAGATCACTTATGAAATGTCTAGATTGAATACCTCAAACAATTGATCATTAATCATTTAGTTTACACTGCAATATTTCAGGGAGCAGTTGTTTAGCCTAATCACACCAGTAACGATAATCACCAACAAAACACTCAATATATATTGCATGCTGACGTTAGTCAGAACGTTACAAGTAACAATATATATTGCATGCTGACGTTAGTCAGAACGTTACAAGTAACATTACAGGCCACTGAAACTGGAGTCAATGTAGCAAGTTACTAGCTAAATAAGTTAGTGTTGTTGCTGTACACTTCGCTGGCTTACTAAACCACAATCGACATAACAACACTAGCTAACTAACGTTACCACCATATCATATTCCTGGTTCAGCCATCTACCACCCACCCAGGGCAGGCAACTACGGTAAGGCAGTTAGTTAGCATCGTTTGTACATCAGTCAAATCCAATAGTTAGCTTGTGAAAATGGAAAAAATAGGCATTCGGAAACGAATAACGTTGACTTGTTATCTAAACAAACTTCGCTACCTAGCTTTAGGTCTGACCCTAACCCTAGTTAGCTAAGCTAACGTAAGCTGACTACCTGTTTGTAGTGAACAGATGCGGCTCCCTCGGATTCCTGACTGAGATACATTTACTGTGTGGTTAAACTGTCCAAAAAAATTTGCATTCGTATCCACTGTTTCTCCTGAACCCTATTGATGTTACGTTTGTTACTGGAGCGCCGAGGCATGCGTCTAAATCGCTAGCAGTTTACGTCGAAGCATTGTGCGGATGCTTCTTCTTCGGTAGGGTTTATCGCCGGTTGGCATCCAAAGTTATGGTGCATTACCACCACCTACTGTACTGGAGTGTGGGCCAGAGGCGGAGAAACTAAATCATACCTGCCAGTGTTTGAAACTATATCTAATGACGTTCTACTCAATATACTCTTTAAACTAATTTCCTGTATCCCCTTCTCCCTCATACTAGATCCCATCCTCTCTCTTTCCCTCCAATAATGCCAACACTGTATCAATACACGTTCAACTGTCTCTGTTTCCTGGCAATACTCACATTTTCCTGTTGGGTGCTTTCCTATCACATGTAAGGTCTTATTCAACTGACTGTGTCCCACCCTTAATCTTGTAAACATAGCCTCCTCTCTTCTGTCCATTCCTGCCATCCTCCCCTCCCCAACTTTCCTCTGTGCTTGAAATAAATGCCTGCCCTTAGTATCACTATTCCACTGCTCCTGCCATTTCTCTACCATCACTGTCCATATCATGCTTTTTGCCTCTGCCTTGCTCATTGAAACTACAACATCAACATCCCCACTACATCAACTGCCTAGTTCCCCTCCACTCCCACATGGGCTCGGACCCATGTAAATATTATCTGTATACCTATTTGTTTACTCCTGGTTTATAGCACCTCATAAAGCAGATCTTGTCTGCTACGTGATATAAAGGACTGGAGACTCCTTAACACTGCACATGAATCAGAGCAAATAACTACTCTTCTGGCTTAACTTCCTCCACCCACTGCAAGGCCAACAGTATGGCCATCATCTCCGCCGTATATACAGCCAGATGATCTGTAATACATTTCCTGACTTTCACCCCACATTCCTGCGCAACAAATGCTGACCCAGTACGTCCTGTCCTTGGATCTTTTGAACCATCTGTGTATATGGCCACAATATCCTGATACACAGAATCAAGACGTCTCTTAAACAAATCAGATGGATCAACACCTTCCCTATCTTTCTGTAGTCTCTCCAATACTTCTAGATCTACTACTGGAAGTGGGAGTAGCCATGGTGGATTTACAGGAATAGCTACAGTTGGACTAAACTCCCTTCCATACATTCCCATCTCCTTCACCTGGGTATTAACCACCCACCCAAAGCACGTGTTCTGTCTTCGCTCATGTTCCCCTCGTATGCCTGTAAAATCCCTATCGCAGGATGAGATACCCCATGTCCCTGTAGGTTGACCCAATAATTCATTGCCAGCTGCTGTCTCCTAACCTGCAATGGCATTTCCCCCATCTACACCTAGTGCAGCCACTGGGGACGTCCGAAGCGCCCAACTACATATTCTGAGTCCTTGTCCCTGTATTACATCTAGCCTCTCCAATGATGTCCCCGGGCTGCCGAACCATACGCTATACTTCCATAGTCTATTACAGATCGGATCAATGCAACATATATGGTCTTCAATGAGGCACGCCCAGCCCCCCACTCCTTCCCTGTTAGACAGCGCATCAAATGTAGTACCTTCTTACACTTTCCCACCACTCTCTCAATGTGTTCTGCCCAGGTCATTCTAGTTTCAAAGTATACCCCAAGGAACCTGAAGGCCCCCACCCTCTCCAGGTTTCTCCCATATAACCTCAAGAATACCTCATCTCCCACCTTCCTCCTGGCAAAGAACAGTCTGAGATTTCTCTAAAGAGAACCTGAATCTCCACCTTAATGCCCACCGCTCTACCTCATCTATTGCTTCCTGTTCCTTCCTGACTATGTATGGCACATTTCTTCCCCTCATCCATAAGGCCCCATAATCTGCAAATAACTACCTCCCAATATACGGCTGTACCTGAGAGTAAAAATCATTGATCATGATTGAGAACAACAGAGGACTAATCACGCTCCTCTGTGGTGTACCATTATCCACAATGTAGCTGCCTGAGAGCGACTTCCCCACCCTCACCTGGATAGTTCTTCCAAACAGGAAATCCTTTATCCAGTTGTACGTTCTTCCTCCTACCCCCATAATATCAAGCTTGATTAACAACCCCTCCTTCCACATCATATCATATGCCTTCTCCCCATCAAAAAATACAGCTACAACAGTCTCCTTGTTCCCCTACCCTTCCTGAATCCACTCTGATGTGGAGATACTAGCCCCCTGCTCTCCAGGAAGTAAGTTCTCTCCGTTATCATACCCTCCATAATCTTACATACATGTGATGTTAAGGCTATTGGCCGATAGCTTGTTGGTCTCGTTGGGTCCTTCCCTGGCTTCCACTACTGCCTCCTTCCAACTGCCTGGTAGTTTGCCATCCTCCCACACTCTGTTGTACAACACCAATACCTTATCCAGTGCCTCAATAGCCTTACCTATTGCCCTTTTCACCTTGGCCATGGTAAATGGTGCATTCAACACATAATTTACATCCTCCCTCCTCTCCAGCACTCCGGGATGCTCCTCTCTCGTTCTCTCTCCCTCCCTCTGCCCCTCCTCTGACAAATTTGCCGAGCTATGCTCTTGGACAAACGCTTTGGCCATCATCTCTGCCTTCTCCTCATCTGTTACTGCCACATCCTTCCCACTCGTCAACACTGGATAATCCCACTCCCTTCTGACCCCACTCATCCTCTTAATCATCCCCCACACTTCTCCCACTGGTGTCGCCCTTCCAATGGTGTCACAGAAACAATGCCAACTTGACCTCTTTGCCTGACGGATTGTTCTCCTCACCAGGGCCTGGGCCTGCTTATTCTGAATCAGATGCGTCGTTTTCAATAAATGCCCTGTTCCTACTCCTCACCATTGCCCCACACTCCTCCGTCCACCACGGGACTGCTTTTCTCCACCTCCTCCCTGAACTCTTAGGTATCGCCTCAGCAGCTGCCCCAACTAAAGCTGTCCTCACCCAGTTATTCATACTATCCACTTCCCCTCTCATATCTACCCAAGCCATCACCTGCTCACTTAACTCTTGAAACTGATCCCACTTTGCCCTTTCAAACACTCACCTGCCTACTCTATCCACTGACACCTCCTCCTCCCTCCAGCCTACTGTGCATACTATGGGGTAATGATCACTCCCTACTGTCGACTCCTCCCATACCTCCCACTCACAGATTCCTGCCATCACACTAGATACCAAAGTGAGGTCCAATGCAGACTCTTTTCCTGTATCTACATCAATCCTGGTCCCTCGGCCATCATCCACCCCCCCCCAACACCACATTACCTTACTGCTATCCTGGCCTTCCACCCTCTCCAACTCTTCTAGGTCCAATACCTGACAGGGATTATAGTAGTTCACTATCATCCCTCCTCTCAACCACACCTCCACCACCACCTATTCCTGTTCAATACCTTTGCCTAGCATCCTGTAGGGAAGTCCTTCCTTTATGAATGGCACGTCTCTTTTTCTCTTTACATGCTGTTGCCCAAACCTCTGGCATTTATAACATCTTAAAGGCTTCGGTATATATGCCCTCACATAATAACTCATATACCCTATGGTTACTTTATTTGGCAGTACCTGGTCCTCGAAGGGTAACAGAATAGACAGGCTATCTACACTAACTCCACCCCTTGTTGCTTGCAATCTTTGAACTTTCTCTAGAACGCCTCCTCTCATGTTGTCGCTTACCTCTTTATTACTAACACTCACATGCACTCCTGTTATCACCCCTTTAATCCACTGCTTCTCTGCTTAATCATTCCAGCTGCTCGACACCACCTTACACTTCCCTATTTGCTTCACTCTGAGAGGTTTTCCCCTCTGCGCCATGTCCTTACAGAACACCAACAAACTCCCATCTCTTAACACTTTAGCATTGACAACTTCCCCAATCAACTATTTTATCACAGCAGTCAACTTTATCGGACTCATCGCCCCTACTCCCCCTTCCTCCCTAAACTTCAGAATCACTTTATGCTCCTCCTCACCTCCATGCTCCCCTTGCGTCTTATCTTGCCCTTCCTCTGCACTTTCTACCTCCGAACTGCTGCTAGCATTAGAAATTGTTGCTCTCCTCAAACTTATTTTTCTGAAAACCAGTGATAGACAATACAGATAAAAACAAACAAAAAATAAAAAACGGTGCAGGTGTGGTTGTCACGGTGTGTGTAGAGGGAACGAGGCGCAGCACGAGAGGACGTTGCGAACATGTTTTTATTATATAGAATATAATAATAACTGAAACAAAAACAACAAAAGTACTCACGACCGTGGCGTTGTGTTGAAACACACAGAAAACACAAGCAAACAATGATCCACACACAGGTGGATTAGAGTGGATCCTAAATACTATCCCCAATCAGAGACAACGCTAGACAGCTGTCTCTGATTGGGGATCATAATCTCCCTAATCAGGGTGTGAGGACTTGGTTGTGTGCCTCTCTCCTCCCCTAGGTGGGAGTAAGAGGCCTTACCACAACCAAGCCCTCACAGTACCCCCCCCTAAGGTGCGGACTCCCGATCGCACAAATAATCCACAAAAACTAGGGGGGACATGGCGGGGTACTGAGGTGGTTGCTGGCGGGGGCTCCGGTTCCGGCTCCGGGCGTGGCGCAGGCTTAAAGAGTAGCTTCCCTCCTACCTCTCCGTTGCACGCCCGGTCCGGTCCGGACCCCGGCGCGATGGTTCCCCCCTCAGTACTCCCGCCATTCACCAAGTCCTGTCTGGACCCTGGTGTGGGAGCCCTCGACCCTGGAGAGGGGCTGATGTTCTCCCCTGGCTCGGACCCCAGTGGAGCGGACTGCTCCGACACTGGAGCGAAGCAGACGACCGGCCCCGGACTGAGCACCGGTGGAGCGGACTGCTCCGGCACTGGAGCGAAGCAGACGACCGGCCCCGGACTGGGCACCGGTGGAGCGGACTGCTCCGGCACTGGAGCGAAGCAGACGACCGGCCCCGGACTGGGCACCGGTGGAGCGGACTGCTCCGGCACTGGAGCGAAGCAGACGACCGGTCCCGGACTGGGCACCGGTGGAGCGGACTGCTCTGGTACTGGAGCGACACAGACGACCGGCCCCGGACTGGGCACCGGTGGAGTGGACTGCTCCGGCACTGGAGCGACGCAGACGACTGGCCCCGGACTGGGCACCGGTGGAGCGGACCGCTCCGGCGCTGGAGCGACGCAGACGACCGGCCCCGGACTGGGCACCGGTGGAGCGGACCGCTCCGGCGCTGTAGCGGAGCAGACTGCTGGACCCGGATGGGGCTCCGGTGGAGGCTCAGGGCTGTTCACCTTCACCTGAGGTCCCCGGCTGCTGACCCTCACCGGAGGTCTCGGGCTGCTGACCTTCACCGGAGGTCTCGGTGCCCACCCTGGGCACCGACGTAGAGGTGGTCTCCAGCCCTGTAGTTGGCCCGTCTGTCTGCCCTAGGTTGAGCACCGACACGCTATGGAGCTCCTGCTCCACAGCGGGACTGAACGTCGTGCCCACCCTGGGCACCGACGCAGAGATGGCTTCCAGCCCTGTGGTTGGGCTGGCTGTCGGCCCCAGACTGGGCACCGACACGCTATGGAGCTCCTGCTCCACAGCAGGACTGAACGTCGTGCCCACCCTGGGCACCGACGCAGAGATGGTTTCCAGCCCTCTGGTTGGGCTGGCTGTCGGCCCCAGACTGGGCACCGACAGGCTATGGAGCTCCTGCTCCACAGCGGGACTGAACGTCGTGCCCACCCTGGGCACCGACGCAGAGATGGTTTCCAGCCCTCTGGTTGGGCTGGCTGTCGGCCCCAGACTGGGCACCGACAGGCTATGGAGCTGCTGCTCCACAGCGGGACTGAACGTCGTGCCCACCCTGGGCACCGACGCAGAGATGGTTTCCAGCCCTGTGGTTGGGCTGGCTGTCGGCCCCAGACTGGGCACCGACGCGCTATGGAGCTCCTGCTCCACAGCGGGACTGAACGTCGTGCCCACCCTGGGCACCGACGCAGAGATGGCTTCCAGCCCTGTGGTTGGGCTGGCTGTCGGCCCCAGACTGGGCACCGACGCGCTATGGAGCTCCTGCTCCACAGCGGGACTGAACGTCGTGCCCACTCTAGGCACCGACGCAGAGATGGTTTCCAACCACAGAGCTGTGCTGGCCTCTGGAGGCTCTGCGCTGTCGACCGCCACCGCTGAAGACTCTGCGCTGTCGACCGCCGCTGGAGACTCCGGGCATTGGACCGCCGCTGGAGACTCCGGGCATTGGGCCGTCGCTGGAGGCTCCGGGCAGTGGGCCGTCGCTGGAGGCTCCGGGCAGTGGGCCGTCGCTGGAGGCTCCGGGCAGTGGGCCGTCGCTGGAGGCTCCGGACAGTGGGCCGTCGCTGGAGGATCCGGGCTGTGGGCCGTCGCTGGAGGCATCGGGCTTCGAACCGTCGTGGGAGGCTCCAGGCTTTGAGCCGTTACTGGAGACTCCAGGTTACGAACCTTTACTGGAGCTTCCAGGCCTCCACTGGATCCTCCTGCTCCACAGCGGGACTGAACGTCGTGCCCACCCTGGGCACCGACGCAGAGATGGTTTCCAGCCCTCTGGTTGGGCTGGCTGTCGGCCCCAGACTGGGCACCGACAGGCTATGGAGCTCCTGCTCCACAGCGGGACTGAACGTCGTGCCCACCCTGGGCACCGACGCAGAGATGGTTTCCAGCCCTCTGGTTGGGCTGGCTGTCGGCCCCAGACTGGGCACCGACAGGCTATGGAGCTCCTGCTCCACAGCGGGACTGAACGTCGTGCCCACCCTGGGCACCGACGCAGAGATGGCTTCCAGCCCTGTGGTTGGGCTGGCTGTCGGCCCCAGACTGGGCACCGACACGCTATGGAGCTCCTGCTCCACAGCGGGACTGAACGTCGTGCCCACCCTGGGCACCGACGCAGAGATGGTTTAGAAAACAAAAAACACGATACAAACGAAACACAGTGACTTACTTTGTGGCTGCAGGCAGTGCAGACAAACACAAGGAACAATGATCCACACACAGGTGTATTTGTGTGGGGATTAAATACTATCCCCAATCAGAGACAACGCTAGACAGCTGTCTCTGATTGGGGATGATAATCTCCCTAGTTAGTGTGTGAGAACTTGGTTGTGTGCCTCTCTCCTCCCCTAGGTGGGAGTAAGAGGCCTTACCACAACCAAGCCCTCACAGTACCCCCCCCCCCCTAAGGTGCGGACTCCTGATCGCACACAAAAAAAATCCCCCCTCTCCTGAAAGAAAAAATGTCCAAAACTCTAGGGGGGACATGGCGGGGTACTGAGGTGGTTGCTGGTGGGGGCTCAGGTTCCGGTTCCGGGTGTGGCACAGGCTGTGAGAGTAGCTTCTCTCCTACCTCTCCGTTGCACGCCCGGTCCGGTCCGGACCCCGGCGCGATGGTTCCCCCCTCAGTACTCCCGCCTTCCACCAAGTCCTGTCTGGACCCTGGTGTGGGAGCCCTCGACCCTGGAGAGGGGCTGACAACCGGCCCCGGACTGGGCACCGGTGGAGCGGACTGCTCCTTCCCTGGAGCGACGTAGACGACCGGCCCCGGACTGGGCACCGGTGGAGCGGACTGCTCCGGCACTGGAGCGACGCCGACGACCGGCCCCGGACTGGGCACCGGTGGAGCGGACTGCTCCGTCACTGGATCGACGTAGACGACCGGCCCCGGACTGGGCACCGGTGGAGCGGACTGCTCCGGCACTGGAGCGACACAGACGGCCGGCCCCGGACTGGGCACCGGTGGAATGGACTGCTCCGTTACTGGAGCGACGTAGACGACCGGCCCCGGACTGGGCACCGGTGGAGCGGACTGCTCCTTCACTGGAGCGACGTCGATGACCGGCCCCGGACTGGGCACCGGTGGAGCGGACTGCTCCGGCACTGGAGCGACACAGATGACCGGCCCCGGATTGGGCACCGGTGGAGCGGACTGCTCCGGCACTGGAGCGACGCAGACGACCGGCCCCGGACTGGGCACCGGTGGAGCGGACCGCTCTGGCGCTGTAGCTGAGCAGACTGTTGGACCCGGATGTGGCTCTGGTGGAGGTTCAGGGCTGCTCACCTTCACCTGAGGTCCCGGGCTGCTGACCCTCCCCGGAGGTCTCGGGCTGCTGACCTTCCCCGGAGGTCTCGGGCTGCTGACCTCCCCCGGAGGTCTCGGGCTGCTGACCTTCCCCGGAGGTCTCGGGCTGCTGACCTTCTCCGGAGGTCTCGGGCTGCTGACCTTCACAGGAGGCCTCAGGCTGCTGACCTTAACAGGAGACCTCAGGCTGCTGACCTTCTCCGGAGGTCTCGGGCTGCTGACCTTCACCGGAGACCTCAGGCTGGATGCCGTGCCCACCCTGGGCACCGACGGAGAGGTGGTTTTCAGCCCTGTGGTTGGGCTGGCTGTCGGCCCCAGACTGGGCACCGACGCAGAGATGGTCTCCAACCACAGAGCTGCGCTGTCGACCCTCGCTGTAGGCTCCGTGTGAGGAATGGGCACGGGGCATACTGGACTGGGTGAGCGCACCACTGGTCTGCTGCGAGGCGCAGGCACGGGCCGTACCGGGCTGGGGAAACGCACCGTTGGGTTGGTGCGTTTAGCTGGCACGGGTCGCACCGGGCTGGAGACACGCACCGTTGGGCTGGTGCGCGGAGCAGGCGCGGGCCGTGCCGGGCTGGGGAAACGCATCGTTGGGCTGGTGCGTCTAGCTGGCACAGGTCGCACCGGGCTGGAGACACGCACCATAGGGCTGGTGCGTGGAGCAGGCGCGGGCCGTACCGGGCTGGGGAAACGCACCGTTGGGTTGGTGCGTTTAGCTGGTACGGGACGCACCGGGCTAGTGTTGCGCACCGATGGTTTGGTGCGCAGAGTCGGTCTCCTCCTCCTCCGACTCTGGACCGGCGCTGGAGGCACCGGACTGGGAACTGGCGCTGGAGCACGACTGTCCCTGTCGTCCCTACTCCACCGCCAATCCCCATCCTGTGAGGGTTCCTCCGGGAACCCCCACGAGTGAGGGAACAGAAGCACATCGTCGTCGTCTTCCTCCGACTCCTCTCTGTACTCCTGCTCCCATGGCTGTAGGGGCTCCTCCTGGAACCCCCACGAGTGCAGTGGTCGGGGCTCTTCTCCCTCGATCCCCGACCACCCCCATAGCCCCCCCCCAAAATCAGTTTGAGGGGTTTTCTGGGCTGCAGGCTGGTCCTCAACTCTAGCCCGGTGACGTTTCCCCCGTCTTCGGCGCCTCTGCTGCTCCGGACCCCAGCCTTCCTCCACCGCATGATAATAGTAGACCTCCTCCTTTGATAATTTCCCCATACTGTGGAGGACGTCTACCAGTGTCTCTTTCCGTTGTGTCCCAGGGTGGTGGATCATTCTGTCACGGTGCGTAGTTAAGGGACGATAAACGGAGCGCTGATGGAGTGTCATTCCTCTTTTATTAATGAGATGGACTCACGAAGCATTTAAATAAAAGACGGAGATGACATAGAAAACAAAAAACACGATACAAACGAAACACAGTGACTTACTTTGTGGCTGCAGGCAGTGCAGACAAACACAAGGAACAATGATCCACACACAGGTGGATTTGTGTGGGGATTAAATACTATCCCCAATCAGAGACAACGCTAGACAGCTGTCTCTGATTGGGGATGATAATCTCCCTAGTTAGTGTGTGAGAACTTGGTTGTGTGCCTCTCTCCTCCCCTAGGTGGGAGTAAGAGGCCTTACCACAACCAAGCCCTCACAGACGTGGCTGGTTTTCCTTTTATAATCCGTGATTGTCTGTAGACCCTGCCACATACAGTGGGGAGAACAAGTATTTGATACACTGCCGATTTTGCAGATTTTCCCACTTACAAAGCATGTAGAAGTCTGTAATTCTTATCATAGGTACTCTTCAACTGTGAGTGACGGAATCTAAAATCACATTGTATGATTTTTAAGTCATTAATTTGCATTTTATTGCATGACATAAGTATTTGATATTTGGTATTTGGTTCAGAAACCTTTGTTTGCAATTACAGAGATCATACGTTTCCTGTAGTTCTTGACCAGGTTTGCATACACTGCAGCAGGGATTTTGGCCCACTCCTCCATACAGACCTTCTCCAGATCCTTCAGGTTTCAGAGCTGTCGCTGGGCAATACGGACTTTCAGCTCCCTTCTATTGGGTTCAGGTCTGGAGACTGGCTAGGCCACTCCAGGACCTTGAGATGCTTCTTACGGAGCCACTCCTTAGTTGCCCTGGCTGTGTGTTTCGGGTCGTTGTCATGCTGGAAGACCCAGCCACGACCCATCTTCAATGCTCTTACTGAGGGAAGGAGGTTGTTGGCCAAGATCTCGCGATACATGGCCCCATCCATCTTCCCCTCAATACGGTGCAGTCGTCCTGTCCCCTTTGCAGAAAAGCATCCCCAAAGAATGATGTTTCCACCTCCATGCTTCACGGTTGGGATGGTGTTCTTGGGGTTGTACTCATCCTTCTTCTTCCTCCAAACACGGCGAGTGGAGTTTAGACCAAAAAGCTCTATTTTTGTCTCATCAGAACACATGACCTTCTCCCGTTCCTCCTCTGGATCATCCAGATGGTCATTGGCAAACTTCAGACGGGCCTGGACATGCGCTGGCTTGAGCAGGGGGACCTTGCGTGCACTGCAGGATTTTAATCCATGACGGCGTAGTGTGTTACTAATGGTTTTCTTTGAGACTGTGGTCCCACCTCTCTTCAGGTCATTGACCAGGTCCTGCCGTGTAGTTCTGGGCTGATCCCTCACCTTCCTCATGATCATTGATTCCCCACGAGGTGAGATCTTGCATGGTGCCCCAGACCGAGGGAGATTGACCGTCATCTTGAACTTCTTCCATTTTCTAATAATTGCGCCAACAGTTGTTGCCTTCTCACCAAACTGCTTGCCTATTGTCCTGTAGCCCATCCCAGCCTTGTGCAGGTCTACAATTTTATCCCTGATGTCCTTACACAGCTCTCTGGTCTTGGCCATTGTGGAGAGGTTGGAGTCTGTTTGATTGAGTGTGTGGACAGGTGTCTTTTATACAGGTAACGAGTTCAAACAGGTGCAGTTAATACAGGTAATGAGTGGAGAACAGGAGGGCTTCTTAAAGAAAAACTAACAGGTCTGTGAGACCCGGAATTCTTACTGGTTGGTAGGTGATCAAATACTTATGTCATGCAATAAAATGCAAATTAATTATTTAAAAATCATACAATGTGATTTTCTGGATTTTTGTTTTAGATTCCGTCTCTCACAGTTGAAGTGTACCTATGATAAAAATTACAGACCTCTACATGCTTTGTAAGTAGGAAAACCTGCAAAATCGGCGGTATCAAATACTTGTTCTCCCCACTGTACGTTTCGTGTCTGAGCCGTTGAACTGAGACTCAACTTTGTCCCTATACTGACATTTAGCCTGCTTGATTGCTTTGCGGAGGGAATAACTACACTGTTTGTATTCTTCCATATTCCCAGTCTTCTTGCCCTGGTTAAATGCGGTGGTTCGCGCTTTCAGTTTTGCGCAAATGCTCCCACCTATCCACCGTTTCTGGTTGGGGTCAATATTAATAGTCACAGTAGGTACAACATCTCCTATGCACTTTGTAAGGGCTGATATATGTTTAGCTAATGAATATGTTAATCTACAACAAGAGTTATTAAGTGAATGTATTGTGTGATCATAGATCTTTAGAACTGCTGTAGGTTTGGGTAGGGGGGAGCTATGTGGAAGGAATGTGCTAGCTGGGGGTTTTACGATAGAACTGTGTCTTGTTGTAATATGAAGCTTGGACATCTACTGAGAGGACCACTACTTCCGTCAACTGGATTGCGTCACGAGGCTGGGACCAGCCTGCACGCCAACGATAGGCTGAGTAAGTTTAAACCACACTCAGCCTCTACTCGACAGGTCAGCAAGGAGCGGAAACGATTCTGTCGGAGTATTTAAGGAAGAACAAAGGATAGGGGCGCTTCTCTTCTCTAGCGCTGCTGACTGTTTGCTCACTCACTCTCGCGCTCTTGCGCTCTCTCTCTCTCTCTTCTCTGGCCCTGCTTGCTGTTTGCCCTGCGTGGTGTCACAGTGAGCCTGTATATACGAACTTCATATTTACCATTTAAGGGTTTGCTAGAATAAAATACATAGATGATTTAAACGGCGTAGTAATCCTTTTGTTCCAATACCAGATTTGAATTGACGCGACCTAACAATTGGTGACACCCGAAGTGATCTGGTAGCGGAACTTTGCGGGAGATTGACCAGCCGATTGGACATCACTATCATTGAACGGTGTGTTTCATAAAGAGTCCGGTCAACTAAAAAGGTAAGCAGACACCTATTGTGAATAACTAAAGTTCTGCACATTGGCTTTATCCAAATACATTTTGTGAAACACCTGTTTGATGTAAGTGAACTGAATTATTAATTATTATGAATAGATAAGTAATATGATACCATGCAAGCCTGTGATTTGGTAAATGTGAACGTCATGCTATGAATAGATAAGTAATACCATGCAACCCTCTGATTTGGTTAATGTCAAGATATGAATAGATAAGTAATACCATGAAAACCTGTGATTTGGTAAATGTGACTGTGAAGCCCTGATATATTAGAGTATTGTTTTGTCGGCAAGGTCCGTAACTACGAGGGTACGGCTAGGTTCGAGGAGTATAGGGAATAATTGGCTTAGTAATTAGATTTGGCAAGGTCCGTAACTACAAGGGTACGGCTAGGTTCGGGAAATTTTAGATAAATATTAGCGACCGGCAAGGTTCGTAACTAGGGGGGTACGGCTAGGTTCGGGCGGAATATTTTTAGGTATTAGGGCAGAGTTGAAAGTAAAGTTGGAGGGAGTGTTTAGTAACATAAAGGTTATCATTACAAAGTACAGAATAGAAGTATTTAAAACTGTCCTATAAATCTATAGAATGAAGGGGATAATTAACAGGTTGAAATCTAGTAATAAAATGGCATTAAAAGAATCAGACAGAATATTGGAGACGTTGAAATCCACATTGGAAATCCACGGGGGAAAGGATGGAAAAGAATGGAAACGAAGAGGAGAAAAATTGTATAGGGAGTGGCTAGAAGATGGCTGGATCCAATCTTCTGATGGCATTCCTATTGAAGGCGAACCAGGTAGAATATTGGAAACATTGAAACGCAGAATCAAAAAAGTAGAGGAGAAATGGAAGAAAGAAGGGGAACCAAATAAAGGCAAACTCAAGAAAATAATGGAAGAAGCCAGACTGGAGGAGAAAATAGTGCTGGCCATGTTGGTGAAACTAAAGAACATATGGGAAGAAGGACAGAACAAAGACAAGAAAAAAGAAGAGGTCATAAAACTTCAACTATACCCGGCCCTGCCATCGGCACCTCCCCCGTATGGGACACCAAAAGTGATGGCTCCAGTGTTGAACATTGTGGGAGAGGTCAAATATCACAAGCGACCAGATGATGAAGAGGGGGAACAATGGGTAAGAGTGAATGATATGGGAAAATGGAGACAGGAGGTGGCAGTATTATTAGAGGCAGCAAAAGCCATACAGAAGGTGGTTTCCAACTTGACCAGAATATCGACGGATGCGACCAGTATGAGTTTAACGGGTGGCAGTGAAAGTGGAGAACTGGTGCAGCAGGAATGGACTCAGATGGACCAAGAGGAAGTGAGAAGAGGGGCAGAGCAGCTACATGAAATGGAGAAAACGAGAAGGGACCTGAGTGAGGAGAGAAAGAAGGGAAGTAGAGTTAGTACACCACCAAGGAGGTACAGAACACCCACACCTCCGAGGGGACACTTTATTGACTTAGGGGAACAGGAGGAACCAGTGGAGCAAGAGAGAAGTGATTTCAAAGTACTTTGTGGAAAATGTGAAGGAAAGGTGTGGGACCCATGTGATGCCCCTGCCCACCACACTAGAGCCAGAACCCGGGAGCAAGAAACCAGGGGCCAATACCCAATGAGAGACACACCAGGGGGTGGTGCCATTTACAAGTCATGGGCCCACAGAGACATACAAACCCTGGTGGACGTTCTCCCTACCCCAGAAGAGTCTGGAGATAGGTGGGTCAAAGCTTTTGAAAGCCTAACTGCTGCAGATGAACTTACGTTAGGAGACATGGCAGCGGTTATGAACAGATGCATGGGCGATCAAGAATGTCGGGAGATCATGACACAGGGGGGAGTAAGAGGAATGGTGGCATCAGCAAATCGATTTGATCAGCATCGCGGACAAATATGGGATGCCATAAGATGCAAATATCCGACCCAACCAAGACCTCAGTTGATGAAAACGCTGACACTGGACGGAGAGGAGAGTGTGCCAGTGTATATGAAAAAGGCAAAAAACCTGTGGAGACAGGCCTGGAATGAAGAACCAGGAAAGGAAACCACCAAATACCTATTCCTGGCTAGCTGTTTGGAGGGACTCCCAGATCAGGTGAGGCTGGAATGCGAGAAAATGGTGGGCATCACTGCAAAGAGTGTGTTGGAGTTCACTGATATAGTCCAACACCATGTGGAAAGATGGAGGGAAGGTAAGCGAAAAGAAGAGGATGAAATTAAACAGCTACAGAAGAAGGTCTTAGAAAAGCAACTGATGGAGGATAAGCCCAGCAAGCAAATGGTGGTGACCAGTACACCTACGAGTGGGGCTACGACACCTACGAGTGGGGCTACGACACCCACTCCCGATGTGGCAGCGTTAACTACAGCAGTTCAGGCTATGGCAGGGTTGATGGCCCTGGAAAGAGCACCATATCAGCCCCCATCATCACCCGCACCCCTGGTGTATGCTGAACCTTTATATCAACAGTCAGCCTACATGCCGCTATCAACCCAGCCACATGATCTCAGATATGGGAACCAAGGATGTTTCAACTGTGGAAGACCCGGACACATGGCTAGACACTGCAATCTGCCAAGACAACCATTCCAGGCTAGAGGAAGAGGACAGTGGGCACCACGGGACAGTGGTAACTGGCAGGGAGGACGAGATGGACAGAAGCAAGGGCCCCTACAACAGCCATTCCAGCAACAGAGCCAATATCAGCCCGTGCCAAACCCAGCCCTGATCCCCAATATGGCCTGGGCTGGAGAAGGTGGCAACCAATGAATCTGCTCGGAAACCCCAAATAGCACCACCACCAATATCTACACTTTTCCACCAGATGTGGAACCAGTGGTGAAGTGCGTAATAAGAGGAAGGGAGCATGGTATGCTGATTGACACAGGATGCACCTGGTCTTCTGTGCAGACAGCATATCAACTCACAACGAAAAAACAAGCTTTTTCTGGGGTTTCAGGGACAATTATGAGAAAGCCATACACGGTACCACTGGAAGTGGTATGGGATGACCTTAAAGTAACACATCAGTTCCTACACAACCCAGAATGCTCCGTTGGACTGATGGGCAGGGACTTGCTATCAAAAATGGGGTGTAGTATATACTGTAATCAGGCTGGGATGCACATCTCAACCACCCCTATACACCAACTTATGCCGATTATAATGGACAAACTATCCGACCCTCCACGTAATCTCACTGCAGTCCTAAAGTGGACTACTGAAGCAGAAACAGCATTCATTCAGCTCAAACAAACCTTAGCACAAGCAGAAGCACTGTCTCTACCTGACTACACGACACCATTCCATCTTGATGTTTCAGAACAAGACGGGTTTGTTCATTCCGTCCTGTATCAGAAACAAAAGGGGGAGAGGAGAGTATTGCATTATTACAGTGCAAAATTGGACAACATTGAAACAGGCCAAACAGACTGTGCCAGACATATGGCTACACTGGCAAAAGCAGTGGGAAAAACAGCACACATAGTGATGCGACATCCATTGGAAATCAACACAGACCATGGGGTAGCAGCTTTTATCGGTTCCAAGCTTTTTGCCCTGTCTAGCAAGAGAAAATCCGACATAACCAAGACAATTACGGCAAAACACATCACATATGTGACAACAGTCGCCAACATGACCGATGGCATGGGCAAGGGGGAACCACACGTTTGTGAAGACAGGGCAGCCAAGCAAATAAAGGTTCGAATGGATCTCGGAAACACACCACTGGATGGAATGAAGGAAACCCTATTTACGGACGGGTGCTGTTATAGGTCGAAGAATCCGAGTGAAGGAAACATTGCTGCCTATGCTGTGGTGCGCCAGGGAAAGAACGGAGATCATGAAGTGATGGAAGCAGGAAGATTGGAGCCAGCAGGAGCCGCGGCACAACTAGCAGAACTGAGAGCATTGCGGAAAGCACTAGAGCACTGCCTAGGAAGAGAGGTAGACATCTATACTGACTCTGCATACGCCCATGGAATTGCTCACATTGATGGCCCTCAATGGATGAGGAGAGGGTTCCTAACCAGCTCAAACGAACCTATAAAACACAAACAAGAGATCCAGAAATTGAGTGAGGCAATCAAGCTGCCAAAACGGGTGTCAATCATGAAATGTAAAGGACACAGTAAAGAAAGCACTAGGGAACGTGAAGGGAATGACCAAGCAGACCTGGCAGCTAGGGAAGCGGGAGGTTACACTGCACAACAGATGGTGCAGAGGACAACCCATAGCCAGGAAGAGCTGACAGAAGATACAGTAAGACAGTTACAAGAGGCTGCTGATGTTTATGAACAGAATGTGTGGAGCAGGCAGGGGGCAAGAAGGGATCACCAAGGAATCTGGAGGGCTACCACCGGAAAAACAGTGGCTCCTGCCAAACTCCTCAGATCTATCATCAGACAAGAGCATGAAAAAGCACATGAAGGATTGAAGAGTGTGGGAAAGGCAATTGAGAAGCCATGGTACCACCCCAACATGATGGACATGGCCAGGGAAACATCTGAAAGCTGTGAAATATGCAAAAGTTACAACAACAAAGTGAGAAACTCCCCAGGCTCTGACACACATCTAACCCCTCATGAACTATTGACAGGGCGTAGGATGCCAGGGCCACCAGCAGATAATCTTAGCATGCTTAGACTAGACATAGCTAAAATCAGATACACAGACTACATGCAGGCGTTAACTTCTCTTGTCGAAAGACTGTCCAAACAGGTGGTGGAGGTCCAAACTCCTGCAGTCGAAACCACAGACGAAAACAGAGATATCCTGGTGGGAGACTGGGTGAGAGTAAAGGTGCACTCCAGAAAGTGGACGGAGCCCAGGTGGGAAGGACCGTACCAGGTGAAAGAGGTATCAAGTCACTCATTGAGAGTGAATTCAAACAAAAGAGATTCGTGGTACCATAGAAATCACTGTGCAAAAGGTGAAGGCCCAAATCGCTCATTAGAAGAGACAGGGCGAGACTTGAGCAAGTTGACAGATTAAGGCAAGAACATGTGGGGGATATGGGTGATATACATGATGGGGGGGGGGGTAACTCACTCTGCAGGAAGTATAGTTATCACTGTGTTTTTGCTTTTAATGTGCTGTGCTGCTTGTATCATCCCATGTTTGAAAAAGTCTGTTACAGATGTTGTGCAGGCTGTTGGTATGATGCCCCTACTTGGAGCTCAAGTAGCTGATGCTGATACCGAATCAAGTCTTCATAGGAAGATGAGTCTGACTGAGGATGACCCTTGGTTTGCTATACGGGAGGTGGTTGAATAAAGTGGGGTTGAATAAGGTGTTTTCATAAGTCATTTTTTCCACGGGTTAAAAAATAAATAAATAAATAAATAAATATGTGTGTGTGTATGTGCAGGTATGTACGTGTATGTATATATATATATATATATATATATATATAATCTCAATATTTCCTAGTATGTTAAGTGTCAGTGCTGTCCTAAATACCTAAGAGGGTTTTAAGTTCTTGGGTGGCTGGTAGCCACTCAGCATTAAGGGTGGAGAAACGAAGGATGAGCGGGTTGGTTGATTTGCTGTTACAGATGTGAGGGTTGTAAGTTTTGGAGTGACTGGTAGTTCTCTTTATATCCAGTAGGTGTAGCTGTAACAGGTTGAGGGTTTTTTACTTTTCTTAATGCATAAGCTTTGTATTTTTTGTATTGGGGTGAGTGACACCCTAGGGGGTGTCAAAAGGGGGACTGTAAGGGCTGATATATGTTTAGCTAATGAATATGTTAATCTACAACAAGAGTTATTAAGTGAATGTATTGTGTGATCATAGATCTTTAGAACTGCTGTAGGTTTGGGTAGGGGGGAGCTATGTGGAAGGAATGTGCTAGCTGGGGGTTTTACGATAGAACTGTGTCTTGTTGTAATATGAAGCTTGGACATCTACTGAGAGGATCACTACTTCCGTCAACTGGATTGCGTCACGAGGCTGGGACCAGCCTGCACGCCAACGATAGGCTGAGTAAGTTTAAACCACACTCAGCCTCTACTCGACAGGTCAGAAAGGAGCGGAAACGATTCTGTCGGAGTATTTAAGGAAGAACAAAGGATAGGGGCGCTTCTCTTCTCTAGCGCTGCTGACTGTTTGCTCACTCACTCTCGCACTCTTGCGCTCTCGCTCTCTTGCGCTCTCTCTCTCTCTCTCTCTCTTCTCTGGCCCTGCTTGCTGTTTGCCCTGCGTGGTGTCACAGTGAGCCTGTATATACGAACTTCATATTTACCATTTAAGGGTTTGCTAGAATAAAATACATAGATGATTTAAACGGCGTAGTAATCCTTTTGTTCCAATACCAGATTTGAATTGACGCGACCTAACAATTGGTGACACCCGAAGTGATCTGGTAGCGGAACTTTGCGGGAGATTGACCAGCCGATTGGACATCACTATCATTGAACGGTGTGTTTCATAAAGAGTCCGGTCAACTAAAAAGGTAAGCAGACACCTATTGTGAATAACTAAAGTTCTGCACATTGGCTTTATCCAAATACATTTTGTGAAACACCTGTTTGATGTAAGTGAACTGAATTATTAATTATTATGAATAGATAAGTAATATGATACCATGCAAGCCTGTGATTTGGTAAATGTGAACGTCATGCTATGAATAGATAAGTAATACCATGCAACCCTCTGATTTGGTTAATGTCAAGATATGAATAGATAAGTAATACCATGAAAACCTGTGATTTGGTAAATGTGACTGTGAAGCCCTGATATATTAGAGTATTGTTTTATCGGCAAGGTCCGTAACTACGAGGGTACGGCTAGGTTCGAGGAGTATAGGGAATAATTGGCTTAGTAATTAGATTTGGCAAGGTCCGTAACTACAAGGGTACGGCTAGGTTCGGGAAATTTTAGATAAATATTAGCGACCGGCAAGGTTCGTAACTAGGGGGGTACGGCTAGGTTCGGGCGGAATATTTTTAGGTATTAGGGCAGAGTTGAAAGTAAAGTTGGAGGGAGTGTTTAGTAACATAAAGGTTATCATTACAAAGTACAGAATAGAAGTATTTAAAACTGTCCTATAAATCTATAGAATGAAGGGGATAATTAACAGGTTGAAATCTAGTAATAAAATGGCATTAAAAGAATCAGACAGAATATTGGAGACGTTGAAATCCACATTGGAAATCCACGGGGGAAAGGATGGAAAAGAATGGAAACGAAGAGGAGAAAAATTGTATAGGGAGTGGCTAGAAGATGGCTGGATCCAATCTTCTGATGGCATTCCTATTGAAGGCGAACCAGGTAGAATATTGGAAACATTGAAACGCAGAATCAAAAAAGTAGAGGAGAAATGGAAGAAAGAAGGGGAACCAAATAAAGGCAAACTCAAGAAAATAATGGAAGAAGCCAGACTGGAGGAGAAAATAGGGCTGGCCATGTTGGTGAAACTAAAGAACATATGGGAAGAAGGACAGAACAAAGACAAGAAAAAAGAAGAGGTCATAAAACTTCAACTATACCCGGCCCTGCCATCGGCACCTCCCCCGTATGGGACACCAAAAGTGATGGCTCCAGTGTTGAACATTGTGGGAGAGGTCAAATATCACAAGCGACCAGATGATGAAGAGGGGGAACAATGGGTAAGAGTGAATGATATGGGAAAATGGAGACAGGAGGTGGCAGTATTATTAGAGGCAGCAAAAGCCATACAGAAGGTGGTTTCCAACTTGACCAGAATATCGACGGATGCGACCAGTATGAGTTTAACGGGTGGCAGTGAAAGTGGAGAACTGGTGCAGCAGGAATGGACTCAGATGGACCAAGAGGAAGTGAGAAGAGGGGCAGAGCAGCTACATGAAATGGAGAAAACGAGAAGGGACCTGAGTGAGGAGAGAAAGAAGGGAAGTAGAGTTAGTACACCACCAAGGAGGTACAGAACACCCACACCTCCGAGGGGACACTTTATTGACTTAGGGGAACAGGAGGAACCAGTGGAGCAAGAGAGAAGTGATTTCAAAGTACTTTGTGGAAAATGTGAAGGAAAGGTGTGGGACCCATGTGATGCCCCTGCCCACCACACTAGAGCCAGAACCCGGGAGCAAGAAACCAGGGGCCAATACCCAATGAGAGACACACCAGGGGGTGGTGCCATTTACAAGTCATGGGCCCACAGAGACATACAAACCCTGGTGGACGTTCTCCCTACCCCAGAAGAGTCTGGAGATAGGTGGGTCAAAGCTTTTGAAAGCCTAACTGCTGCAGATGAACTTACGTTAGGAGACATGGCAGCGGTTATGAACAGATGCATGGGCGATCAAGAATGTCGGGAGATCATGACACAGGGGGGAGTAAGAGGAATGGTGGCATCAGCAAATCGATTTGATCAGCATCGCGGACAAATATGGGATGCCATAAGATGCAAATATCCGACCCAACCAAGACCTCAGTTGATGAAAACGCTGACACTGGACGGAGAGGAGAGTGTGCCAGTGTATATGAAAAAGGCAAAAAACCTGTGGAGACAGGCCTGGAATGAAGAACCAGGAAAGGAAACCACCAAATACCTATTCCTGGCTAGCTGTTTGGAGGGACTCCCAGATCAGGTGAGGCTGGAATGCGAGAAAATGGTGGGCATCACTGCAAAGAGTGTGTTGGAGTTCACTGATATAGTCCAACACCATGTGGAAAGATGGAGGGAAGGTAAGCGAAAAGAAGAGGATGAAATTAAACAGCTACAGAAGAAGGTCTTAGAAAAGCAACTGATGGAGGATAAGCCCAGCAAGCAAATTGTGGTGACCAGTACACCTATGAGTGGGGCTACGACACCTACGAGTGGGGCTACGACACCCACTCCCGATGTGGCAGCGTTAACTACAGCAGTTCAGGCTATGGCAGGGTTGATGGCCCTGGAAAGAGCACCATATCAGCCCCCATCATCACCCGCACCCCTGGTGTATGCTGAACCTTTATATCAACAGTCAGCCTACATGCCGCTATCAACCCAGCCACATGATCTCAGATATGGGAACCAAGGATGTTTCAACTGTGGAAGACCCGGACACATGGCTAGACACTGCAATCTGCCAAGACAACCATTCCAGGCTAGAGGAAGAGGACAGTGGGCACCACGGGACAGTGGTAACTGGCAGGGAGGACGAGATGGACAGAAGCAAGGGCCCCTACAACAGCCATTCCAGCAACAGAGCCAATATCAGCCCGTGCCAAACCCAGCCCTGATCCCCAATATGGCCTGGGCTGGAGAAGGTGGCAACCAATGAATCTGCTCGGAAACCCCAAATAGCACCACCACCAATATCTACACTTTTCCACCAGATGTGGAACCAGTGGTGAAGTGCGTAATAAGAGGAAGGGAGCATGGTATGCTGATTGACACAGGATGCACCTGGTCTTCTGTGCAGACAGCATATCAACTCACAACGAAAAAACAAGCTTTTTCTGGGGTTTCAGGGACAATTATGAGAAAGCCATACACGGTACCACTGGAAGTGGTATGGGATGACCTTAAAGTAACACATCAGTTCCTACACAACCCAGAATGCTCCGTTGGACTGATGGGCAGGGACTTGCTATCAAAAATGGGGTGTAGTATATACTGTAATCAGGCTGGGATGCACATCTCAACCACCCCTATACACCAACTTATGCCGATTATAATGGACAAACTATCCGACCCTCCACGTAATCTCACTGCAGTCCTAAAGTGGACTACTGAAGCAGAAACAGCATTCATTCAGCTCAAACAAACCTTAGCACAAGCAGAAGCACTGTCTCTACCTGACTACACGACACCATTCCATCTTGATGTTTCAGAACAAGACGGGTTTGTTCATTCCGTCCTGTATCAGAAACAAAAGGGGGAGAGGAGAGTATTGCATTATTACAGTGCAAAATTGGACAACATTGAAACAGGCCAAACAGACTGTGCCAGACATATGGCTACACTGGCAAAAGCAGTGGGAAAAACAGCACACATAGTGATGCGACATCCATTGGAAATCAACACAGACCATGGGGTAGCAGCTTTTATCGGTTCCAAGCTTTTTGCCCTGTCTAGCAAGAGAAAATCCGACATAACCAAGACAATTACGGCAAAACACATCACATATGTGACAACAGTCGCCAACATGACCGATGGCATGGGCAAGGGGGAACCACACGTTTGTGAAGACAGGGCAGCCAAGCAAATAAAGGTTCGAATGGATCTCGGAAACACACCACTGGATGGAATGAAGGAAACCCTATTTACGGACGGGTGCTGTTATAGGTCGAAGAATCCGAGTGAAGGAAACATTGCTGCCTATGCTGTGGTGCGCCAGGGAAAGAACGGAGATCATGAAGTGATGGAAGCAGGAAGATTGGAGCCAGCAGGAGCCGCGGCACAACTAGCAGAACTGAGAGCATTGCGGAAAGCACTAGAGCACTGCCTAGGAAGAGAGGTAGACATCTATACTGACTCTGCATACGCCCATGGAATTGCTCACATTGATGGCCCTCAATGGATGAGGAGAGGGTTCCTAACCAGCTCAAACGAACCTATAAAACACAAACAAGAGATCCAGAAATTGAGTGAGGCAATCAAGCTGCCAAAACGGGTGTCAATCATGAAATGTAAAGGACACAGTAAAGAAAGCACTAGGGAACGTGAAGGGAATGACCAAGCAGACCTGGCAGCTAGGGAAGCGGGAGGTTACACTGCACAACAGATGGTGCAGAGGACAACCCATAGCCAGGAAGAGCTGACAGAAGATACAGTAAGACAGTTACAAGAGGCTGCTGATGTTTATGAACAGAATGTGTGGAGCAGGCAGGGGGCAAGAAGGGATCACCAAGGAATCTGGAGGGCTACCACCGGAAAAACAGTGGCTCCTGCCAAACTCCTCAGATCTATCATCAGACAAGAGCATGAAAAAGCACATGAAGGATTGAAGAGTGTGGGAAAGGCAATTGAGAAGCCATGGTACCACCCCAACATGATGGACATGGCCAGGGAAACATCTGAAAGCTGTGAAATATGCAAAAGTTACAACAACAAAGTGAGAAACTCCCCAGGCTCTGACACACATCTAACCCCTCATGAACTATTGACAGGGCGTAGGATGCCAGGGCCACCAGCAGATAATCTTAGCATGCTTAGACTAGACATAGCTAAAATCAGATACACAGACTACATGCAGGCGTTAACTTCTCTTGTCGAAAGACTGTCCAAACAGGTGGTGGAGGTCCAAACTCCTGCAGTCGAAACCACAGACGAAAACAGAGATATCCTGGTGGGAGACTGGGTGAGAGTAAAGGTGCACTCCAGAAAGTGGACGGAGCCCAGGTGGGAAGGACCGTACCAGGTGAAAGAGGTATCAAGTCACTCATTGAGAGTGAATTCAAACAAAAGAGATTCGTGGTACCATAGAAATCACTGTGCAAAAGGTGAAGGCCCAAATCGCTCATTAGAAGAGACAGGGCGAGACTTGAGCAAGTTGACAGATTAAGGCAAGAACATGTGGGGGATATGGGTGATATACATGATGGGGGGGGGGGTAACTCACTCTGCAGGAAGTATAGTTATCACTGTGTTTTTGCTTTTAATGTGCTGTGCTGCTTGTATCATCCCATGTTTGAAAAAGTCTGTTACAGATGTTGTGCAGGCTGTTGGTATGATGCCCCTACTTGGAGCTCAAGTAGCTGATGCTGATACCGAATCAAGTCTTCATAGGAAGATGAGTCTGACTGAGGATGACCCTTGGTTTGCTATACGGGAGGTGGTTGAATAAAGTGGGGTTGAATAAGGTGTTTTCATAAGTCATTTTTTCCACGGGTTAAAAAATAAATAAATAAATAAATATGTGTGTGTGTATGTGCAGGTATGTACGTGTATGTATATATATATATATATATATATATATATATATATAATCTCAATATGTCCTAGTATGTTAAGTGTCAGTGCTGTCCTAAATACCTAAGAGGGTTTTAAGTTCTTGGGTGGCTGGTAGCCACTCAGCATTAAGGGTGGAGAAACGAAGGATGAGCGGGTTGGTTGATTTGCTGTTACAGATGTGAGGGTTGTAAGTTTTGGAGTGACTGGTAGTTCTCTTTATATCCAGTAGGTGTAGCTGTAACAGGTTGAGGGTTTTTTACTTTTCTTAATGCATAAGCTTTGTATTTTTTGTATTGGGGTGAGTGACACCCTAGGGGGTGTCAAAAGGGGGACTGTAAGGGCTGATATATGTTTAGCTAATGAATATGTTAATCTACAACAAGAGTTATTAAGTGAATGTATTGTGTGATCATAGATCTTTAGAACTGCTGTAGGTTTGGGTAGGGGGGAGCTATGTGGAAGGAATGTGCTAGCTGGGGGTTTTACGATAGAACTGTGTCTTGTTGTAATATGAAGCTTGGACATCTACTGAGAGGATCACTACTTCCGTCAACTGGATTGCGTCACGAGGCTGGGACCAGCCTGCACGCCAACGATAGGCTGAGTAAGTTTAAACCACACTCAGCCTCTACTCGACAGGTCAGAAAGGAGCGGAAACGATTCTGTCGGAGTATTTAAGGAAGAACAAAGGATAGGGGCGCTTCTCTTCTCTAGCGCTGCTGACTGTTTGCTCACTCACTCTCGCACTCTTGCGCTCTCGCTCTCTTGCGCTCTCTCTCTCTCTCTCTCTCTTCTCTGGCCCTGCTTGCTGTTTGCCCTGCGTGGTGTCACAGTGAGCCTGTATATACGAACTTCATATTTACCATTTAAGGGTTTGCTAGAATAAAATACATAGATGATTTAAACGGTGTAGTAATCCTTTTGTTCCAATACCAGATTTGAATTGACGCGACCTAACAACTTCCTGATAAACTCATTCACCGTGTCGGTAAATGTGTCAATATTATTTTCTGGGTCCAGCCGTCTTCTCCGCTCCTGAGCCAGAGCAGTCCGCTCCACCGGTGCCCAGTCCGGGTTCGGTTGTCTGCTCCGCTCCAGTGCCAGAGCAGTCCGCTCCACCGGTGCCCATTCCGGGTCCAGCCGTCTGCTCCGCTCCAGTGCCAGAGCAGTCCGCTCCACCGGTGCCCAGTCCGGGTCCGGCCGTCTGCTCCGCTCCTGAGCCAGAGCAGTCCGCTCCACCGGTGCCCAGTCCGGGTCCGGCCGTCTGCTCCGCTCCAGTGCCAGAACAGTCCGCTCCACCGGTGCCCAGTCCGGGTCCGGCCGTCTGCTCCGCTCCTGAGCCAGAGCAGTCCGCTCCACCGGTGCCCAGTCCGGGTCCGGCCGTCTGCTCCGCTCCAGTGCCAGAGCAGTCCGCTCCACCGGTGCCCAGTCCGGGTCCGGCCGTCTGCTCCGCTCCAGTGCCAGAGCAGTCCGCTCCACCGGTGCCCATTCCGGGTCCGGCCATCTGCTCCGCTCCAGTGCTTTGTTAATATCCCCAGCTACAATAAATGCAGCCTCAGGACATGTGGTTTCCAGTTTGCATAAAGTCCATTGAAGTTCTTTGAGGGCCGTCATGGTATCGGCTTGAGAGAGATGGCTATTATTGATGTAAAGTTCCTCGAGATATTCTAGGTCGGGTGAACAGAAGGACTTGAGTTCCTGTATGTTATCACAGTTACACCATAAGTCGTTAATCATAAAACATATACCTCCACCTTTCTGCTTCCCGGAGAGATGTTTATTCCTGTCGGCGCGATGCATTGAGAACCCAACTGGCTTTACGGAGTCAGACAGAATATCTTGAGAGAGCCATGTTTCCATGAAGCAGAGTTACAATCCCTGGTGTCTCTCTGAAAAGCAACTCTCGCCTTGAGCTCGTCAACTTTATTATCCAGAGATTGGACATTGGCGAGTAAAATACTCGGGAGCGGTGGGTGGTGTACACGCTTCCTGAGTCGAACCAGAAGACAGCCTGAGTACCTCTCCTCCGCCGGCGTTGTTTTGGGTCAGCCTCTGGAATAAGTTAAACTGCTCTGGGGAGAGTAAACGAAGGATCTGCTCCAGGGAAGTCGTAATCCTGGTCGTAATGCTGGTATTTCAGGGGAGTTACCGCCGCTCTAATATCCAATAGTTCTTCCCGGCTGTATGTAATGATACAAAACAATTCCTGAGCCAATAATGTAAAAAATATGACATAAACAAACAAAATACTGCAGAGTTTCCTAAGAGCTAGTCTCGTGATGTTTGGCATTCAGGCCAAAGAGTTCATGGTTTTATTAGACCAGAGAAACTTGTTTCTCATGGTCTGAGAGTCCTTTAGGTGCCTTTTGGCAAACTCCAAGTAGGCTGTCATGTGCCTTTTACTGAGGAGTGGCCTCCGACTGGCCACTATACCATAAAGGCCTGATTGGTGGATTGCTGCAGATATGTTTGTCCTTCTGTAAGTTTCTCCCATCTCCACAAGGAACTCTAGAGCTCTGTCAGAGTGACCATCAGGTTCTTGGTCACCTACCTGACCAAGGCCCTTTCCCCCCGATTGCTCAGTTTGGCCAGGCAGCCAGCTGTAGGAAGAGTCTTGGTGGTTCCAAACTTCTTCCATTTAAGAATGATGGAGGCCACTGTGTTCTTGGGGACCGTCAATGCTTCAGAAATGTTTTGGTACCCTTCCCCAGTACCTCGACACAATCCTGTCTCTGAGCTCTACAGACAATTCCTTCGACCTCATGGCTTGGTTTTTGCTTTGACATGCACTGTCAACTGTGGGACCTTATATAGACAGCTGTGTGCCTTTCCAAATAATTTCCAATCAATTCAATTTACCACAGGTGGACTCCAATCAAGTTATAGAAACAGGTTTCTTCTAAACTCAATTTTGAGCCTCATGGGAAAGGGTCTGAATATTTTTGCTTTAGTTTTCGCTTTGTCATTATAGGGTATTATGTGTAGATTGATGAGGAAAATGTTTTATTTAATCCATTTTAGAATAAGATTGTAACATAAGAAAATGTACTTTCCGAATGCACTGTATTGACTCAGGGGGTTGAATACTTCAGTAATAAATAAGATATTTGTCAAAGCATCTTTTCACTTTATGGGTATTGTGTGTAGATCGTGAGAGAAAAAAATTGATTTAATACATTTTGAATTCAGGCTGTAACACAACAAAATGTGAAACAAGTTAAGAGGTATAACTACTTTCTGAAGGAACTGTATCTACAATTCAAAATGCATATGTACGTGTGTGTAGAGTGCGTTTGTTAGAATGTGTGTGTGTATGCGTGTGTCTGCGCACGTGTGTGTGTGTGTGTGTCCCTTCACAGTCCACGAAGTTCCATTAGGTGTAGTTTTATACAATTTTTTTAAAATCAGATTTTACTGCTTGCATGAGTTACTTGATGTGTAATAGAGTTCCATGTAGTCATGGCTCTGTGTAGTATTGTGTGTTTCCCATAGTCTGTTCTGGCCTTGGGCACTGTGAAGAGAACTCTGGTGGCATGTCTTGTGGGGTAGGCATGGGTGTTTGAGCTTTGTACTAGTCATTTAAACAGACAGCTCTGTGCATTCAACATGTCAAGACTTCTCACAAAGAGATTCATGTTAGCTCTCCGTGTACATTTAAGGGTCAGCCGTGCTGCTCTGTTCTGGGCCAATTGTAATTTGTTTATGTCCCTCTTTGTGGCACTTGACCATATGACTGTCCAGGTGTGACAAAACTAGAGCCTGTAGGACTTATTTTGTTGATAGCGATATCAAGAAAGCAGAGCAGCTCAGTATTACTGACAGACCTCAGTAACTCTGAATATAAACCACAACACCACCCCCATTGGCATTTCTGTATTTTCTATAGACGTTGTAACCATGTACCGCTACCACTGTATCATCAAAGGTATTATCTAAGTGAGTTTCACAGATATTCTGTCAGGCTCTGGCCATAGGGAAGCCTTTGTCACCTCTATTTAGCTATGGTCAGAGCCTGACAGATCTAGTATTATATTTCTATGAGGGTTTTGTGTTGGTCCCCAATTAGAGGCAGCTGCTTTGCATTGTCTCTAATTGGGGATCCTACTTAAGTAGTTATGTTACAAAGCTGTGTGTGGTTGACTGGGTCCTCATGTTCGTTCACGCCGGAGTCGTCCTTTGTTTCTACGTGCCGTCGGCCGAGAACAGTCGTCACAACAGTGCTTTGCTTTTTCAGTTTTGTTTTAGAAAATCCTTCAATTTCCCGTGCAAGTGAACGCATCGCGTCTGTCAAGTGGGACTTTGGGACGAACAAAGAATCTGTACTTTCATGCGGGCAGTTTTGAAACGAGTACGACTTCAGTTAGCGAGATCAAGCAAAAGCCACAAGAGACATCTTCTGAAACAACAACACGGCTGATTATAGGCAGATTCGAGGGAGAGAGATTGCTGGCGGAGTTGCACGAATGTATCGAGACTGGGGCTGGCATGGCGGGAAGTTCCGATGGTTAGTGGGAAGTCGTCTCGCATAGACGTGGTGGTGCGAGCTGCCAGAGATTATTTAGGCATCTCTGATGTCACGGGGGTAATGGTGCACAAAATGATGTCAAAGACAAGCAATGATGGGGTGGAGAGACATCGTGTTTAGGATGGTGTTGGTGGTCCTTCAATGGAATGCCAGGAGTCTGGTGGCAAATGGGCAAGAGTTTAAAATGTTTATATATGAAATGGATGTGGTGCCTGATGTACTGTGTGTTCAGGAAACATGGCTTAAACCTGAGTTGGATTTCGTGGTACATGGTTTCATAGCAGTGAGGTGTGATAGAGTAGGAGGAGTGGGAGGGGGATGTGTTACGTTTGTTAAGAAAGGGGTGTCGTATCGGCAAGTTAGTGTCCAAGAATCGGAATGTGTGGGTGTAGATGTGTATATATAAGAGGGGGTAACTTGTGTGTGATTAATTATAATCCCTGTAAACCGCTGGTGTTAGAAAAGCTGGAAGGCATTTTATTGCATGACATAAGTATTTGATACATCAGAAAAGCAGAACTTAATATTTGGTACAGAAACCTTTGTTTGCAATTACAGAGATCATATGTTTCCTGTAGTTATTGACCAGGTTTGCACACACTGCAGCAGGGATTTTGGCCCACTCCTCCATCCAGATCCTTCAGGTTTCTGGGCTGTCGCTGGGAAATACGGACTTTCAGCTCCCTCCAAAGATTTTCTATTGGGTTCAGGTCTGGAGACTGGCTAGGCCACTTCAGGACCTTAAGATGCTTCTTACGGAGCCACTCCTTAGTTGCCCTGGCTGTGTGTTTCGGGTCGTTGTCATGCTGGAAGACCCAGCCACGACCCATCTTCAATGCTCTTACTGAGGGAAGGAGGTTGTTGGCCAAGATCTCGCGATACATGACCCCATCCATCCTCCCCTCAATACGGTGCAGTCGTCCTGTCCCCTTTGCAGAAAAGCATCCCCAAAGAATGATGTTTCCACCTCCATGCTTCACGGTTGGGATGGTGTTCTTGGGGTTGTACTCATCCTTCTTCTTCCTCCAAACACGGTGAGTGGAGTTTAGACCAAAAAGCTCTATTTTTGTCTCATCAGACCACATGACCTTCTCCCATTCCTCCTCTGGATCATCCAGATGGCCATTGATGGCCACTACACTGACGGCGTAGTGTGTTACTAATGGTTTTCTTTGAGACTGTGGTCCCAGCTCTCTTCAGGTCATTGACCAGGTCCTGCCGTGTAGTTCTGGGCTGATCCCTCACCTTCCTCATGAGGGAGATTGACCGTCATCTTGAACTTCTTCCATTTTCTAATAATTGCGCCAACAGTTGTTGCCTTCTCACCAAGCTGCTTGCCTATTGTCCTGTAGCCCATCCCAGCCTTGTGCAGGTCTACAATTTTATCCCTGATGTCCTTACACAGCTCTCTGGTCTTGGCCATTGTGGAGAGGTTGGAGTCTGTTTGATTGAGTGTGTGGACAGGTGTCTTTTATACAGGTGACAAGTTCAAACAGGTGCAGTTAATACAGGTAATGATTGGAGAACAGGAGGGCTTCTTAAAGAAAAACTAACAGGTCTGTGAGAGCTGGAATTCTTACTGGTTAGTAGGTGATCAAATACTTATGTCATGCAATAAAATGCAAATTAATTATTTAAAAATCATACAATGTGATTTTCTGGATTTTTGTTTTAGATTCCGTCTCTCACAGTTGAAGTGTACCTATGATAAAAATTACAGACCTCTACATGCTTTGTAAGTAGGAAAACCTGCAAAATCGGCAGTGTATCAAATACTTGTTCTCCCCACTGTATTGACAGGATATAGGCAGGGTGACGGCCTTTTAAGTACTTGGGTCTGTGGTTTGACGAGAGGTTGACGTGGAGGAAGCATGTGGCGGCTGTGGAGGTAAAGTGCAGAAGGGCGTTGAACCTTATGAGAGCGGTGGTGGGAGTTAATTGGGGGGCTGACAGGCAGACACTGATGAGTTTGTATCAGGCGCTGATCAGGTCGGTACTGGATTATGGGTGCTTTGTCTATGGGTCAGCAGCCAGGACTGTGTTAGAGGCGTTGGATAGGATTCAGGCGCGTGCGCTGAGGTTGTGCTTAGGCGCATGTAGGTCGACGCCAACGGCAGCGATGCAGGTGGAGACGGGTGAGATGGCATTGAGGCGAGATAAGTTGGCTTTAGCGTATTGGGTGAGGCTGAAGGGGAGCTCGGTGAGGCATCCTGCAGTTGAGGTAGTGGGAAGGTGCTGGGAGAGAGAAGGGGGAAAGATGAGAGCGTTTGGGTGGGTGATAGAGAAGAAGGTGGAGGATTATGGACTAACGGGGAAGGATGTCGGACCGGTGGTCGCGTTAGGGAGGGTGCCGAATGTTGACATGAGGATATTGGAGAGGAAGAAAGAGTGGAATGCAAAATGCATCAGTAGTTGTGTGGAGAGGTTTGTGAGTGAAGGGTACAGTGAATATCTGAGGATATATACTGATGGGTCGAAGGATCCAGTTAGTGGGAAGGAAGGAGCAGGGGTGTTTGTCCCAGAGTTTGGAGTAAGGATCGGTAAGAGGGTGACAGATCATGTGTCAGTATATACTGCAGAGATGATGGCAATGATTTTGGGGATGGGTTGGGTGGAGGAGGTTAGGCCGCTCAGGGTGGTGGTGTGTACGGATTCGGCTGCTGTGCTGAGTAGTATAACATCGGGTAGGTCAGATAGAGGGGATTTGTTAGTTGAGTTGATGGTGCAGTTGTTGGGGTTGGAGAGGATGGGGGTGGTGGTATGGTTCTGTTGGGTTCCAGCGCATGTAGGAGTTGACGGTAATGAAGAGGTGGATAGGGTGGCGAAGAGTGGGTCACGGAAGGAGGGCGTGGATGTGAGGATACCGTATGGGCGGGGGGAGATATAAGCGATGATAAAGAGGGTGGGGATGGAATTATGGCAGAAACAGTGGGATGAATGCAGGACAGGTAGGGGATATTATGGTGTACAGAAAACGGTAAGGGTGGAAGTTGGGAATAGGGGATGTAGGAGGGATTAAGTAATATGGAGTAGGTTGAGGTTTGGTCATGCAGGTCTGAATGTGACGCTGAAGATGATAGGGAGACATGAGACTGGATTGTGCGAGGGGTGTATGGTGGAGGAAACAGTGGAACATGTATTGCTGTATTGCGAGCGGTATGATGAGGAAAGGGAAAGGTTGTATGACCGGGTCAGGAGGGAAGGGAGGAGTTGGGGAATGGGTGGGGTGCTGGGAGGAGGGAGTGGTGACGGGATAGTGTCGAGGGAGCTGTTGCAATTTATCAAGGATACGGGTGTGGGTGCTAGAATTTAGGGGTAAGAGGCCGTGACCGGCCTCACACTCCGATACAGTAGGTGGCGGTGTATGCACCTTTCAGTTGGTTGCGATCCACCGGTATTCCAAAGAAGAAGAAAAAAAAAGCTGTGTGTGGTTCATTGTCTTTTGTGTCATTGATGTGTGTGGAGTGTTTGTATGGAAGCTTATGGGTAGCAATATTCAATTTGAAATGTAATATGCAAAATGACAATGCAATATGTAAAATGGCAATGCATTCTGTATTTCAATTTACATTTTCATTACATTTGTGCAACGTTTGGTGCAAAATGAAAATGAAAATTAAATTACATAATTTACATTTGCCATTTCATACACTAGTTTTAATATGTAAATTTAATACATATTTTAACGCTTTATAAGTTGCAAAATTAAAATGAAAATGTATTACAGAAATGATTAGATGTGTGTAACATGTTCATTCAAAAACTGTGGCAAAATGATCATTCAAATGTTATTTTTCTTAATTGCATTTACACTCACAGTCAAACACTTGAGATTGCATTTTCATTAAATGTCCCGCGCAATGAATGTAGCAAAATTCAAAGTGCACATTGAAAATGCATTCCGAGCCGATCACGTCTCCGCCCCCTCCCGCCCTGTCAATCACTGCATCAAGGCGGTGCTCGGAAACAGGTAAACAAAACATGTTATAGCTATGTTACGTGTTTTGGTTTTGAGGTGTTGGAAACATGGCGGCGGCAGAGCTAATACGAGTGTTAAATTCATTAGCAGATGAAATGTTCATTTAGCAGGCTAAACATGAAGTGCTGTTCCAGTGTAGCCTGTGTGCTAGCTGTGTCGTGGATCGAGGTTAAAGAGTGGCGGGAATGAAACACCGCTGCCGCCGTTTTCCCTGTGTGTATTAGCTTTATATAATAGGGATAAGGTAAAAGTGCTATTGTTGAAGTTTAAGAAAAAGGAGTGTTTAATGTGAAGAGGCAAGATAGTTTATATGTTTAAGTGCAACGCTACTGAGGGTAAAATGTGAAGAGTATTCTCTTCACATTAAATGTACTGTTTCAAGGTTATTTGCCAATACTGTTTTAAGATGCTGTAAATATGTTTTTATATATTTTTGGTAACTCACTCTAAAGGTTAACTCAGGTATTTTAGTAATATGGAGTTATAAGTGACCAGCTGATATTTTCCTGATTGTGTAGTTTCTTAGAGGGACATGTATGTTGTGCAAAGGGAAAATAACATGTTTAATTGTGATATTGTGTAAACATGTTATTATGCTGTTCATGGTAAATGCATTACAACTTGGACTTGACTGAAGCTACATCGTGTCCGTGTCGTACTTTCTATTTCCCCTTTTACAGGGGCGCAACACCTGCACTCTACTTACTTGTAAGTACTATATCTTGTTTTGTTTTTTTTGCATTAAGTTTGCTATTAAAATATGTCAAACTGCAACTGCGCTGCTACTTGGTCTGCCTACACACTGCAGTGGGCTATTTAATGGCACTTCACTGGGAGGCTTATCAGAGGTAGACATGATAGTGATATTTTATGTTTGAGTTGATAGTGCAGGGTGAACTGCACACAGTGGGCTTCCTACTAGGGAAAACTGCCTCTGTGCTGACAGTATAAATCAGGTTCAGATTGACAGGGGAATTAGAGGGACATAAATTAGGTTACTTACATTAGATAGATAAACAATTTAAAGGCAATGTTACCAAATACTAATTGAGTGTATGTAAACTTCTGACCCACTGGGAATGTGATGAAATAAACGCTGAAATAAATCATTCTCTCTACTATTATTCTGACAGATAGATAGATAGGTACTTTATTGATCCCTGAGGGGAAATTTCTTTGTTAAGCAGCTACGAAAAAACACAGGGCAGGTGCAAAATGTCCGAATGAAAATACACAAAAGACAGATACACAATACATGATACATAGAGCGACCGTATGAAAAAGTATAAAAATACACGAAGTCTAGAGTGCAAAAAGCTATAAAAAAGACATTGCATAGTATGGGTGGATGGCTGAATATGTACACTATACATTGTTACAGTATATTTGCATGGTTAACTATACTATACAGGTCGATGGCAGAGAAATACTTAAATAGCTAAATGTGCGTATGATATAAGTGAGTGTAATAATAGTTTACTTAATATACAGTCTGGTTAAATGAACAGGTAAGTGAATATTTTGCATGGTTACATTAACTGTACAGGTAAATGACAGGAAGAGATACTTAAATAGCTAAATGTGTGTATGATATAATTTAGGGTAATAATAGTAATTCCCTTAAAATACAGTCCTTAATGCAGGGTTTAATTACGGATAAATGCATGTATTGCACATTCAATATACTAAAAGCAATGAAAAATATACAACTGACAGGATACTAATATGCATTCTTGAGTGAATGACTATGTAAGTTCAGTCCAAGAATCACTTACAATATTTCAATATTTTAGTCCTAAATAGCACTTAGGACCTCTCTGGAGGCAGAATTGGGAGAGATGCCGTTAAGTAGTCAAGCTATGACATATTGGGTAAATCTACAAGGACATAAGGTTACACATCCTACAAATAAAGGTGATCCTAGAGTAATGGGAACATTAACAAAATCTGAATACAAACTTTGGGTGGATAATAACCCCTTGTGGTTATTCCTGCTATCCCACCTTGGTTTCTCCCTCAACCAGTGATAGATCTAGGGTTGCTTGATAGGGTAAGAGATGTGGAAGGAAATTATTCAGTTGTAAGTGAACACAATACTATGCTTTCTTGAATATATTCACAGATGGATCTAAGGACCCTAAAATAGGGAGGACAGGAGCAGCTTTTGGCAACTTATCTGTTTACACAATGGAGTTGTCGGCCATACTATTGGCTGCAGAGTGGGTGGAGGAGGTGAGGCCAGACAGGGTAGTTATCTGCTCTGACTCCTGTGCAGAACTGATGAGCTTATATTCATGTGTGTCTCAGAGCAGACAGGATGTATTATATGAGGTTTTACAGTGTTTGTATAAGGTGAAGAATATGGGGGTATTTGTGATGTTCCTCTGGGTACCAGCTCATGTGGGTGTAGAGGGGAATGAGGAAGTTGATATTATTTCCTAGCAGGCTCTTAAACATCCTAATGTAGAGATGGAATTGTCAATCGGTAAAGCAGATGCCAAGGGATTAATAAGAACAGTGGTTTAAAATAAGTGGCAAGAGTTGTGGAACAGGGAGAGTAAGGGAAGACACCTGTATAAGATCCAGGAAAAGGTGGGGGCAGGGAGGGCCTCGAGACGAGAGGAAAGTGTAGTCACAAGACACTGGGCACACAAGGCTAAATAATACATTGAAAGTTGTGGGGAAATACCCGACTGGGAGGTGTGATCATTGTAAGGAGGAGATGGAGACTGGAACATGTTCTATTTCAGTGCTAGAAATATGTGAGGGAGAGGATTGTTATTAGATTTAAGGAGTAATGGGGTTGAAGAGCCAGGAGTAAGTGAAATCTTCAGGGGACGTAGTATTTAATTATGTATTTCGTTTCCTTAGGGAGACGAGGTTATTAGGTAGGATTTAGACCTTCACTGTCTCTGGTCCACAGTCCAGTTGGTGGCGGTAATGCACCTTAAATTTGGTTGCCAACCGCCATGAAGAAGAAGAAGACTGTGTCTCGTATCACCCTGGTCCGGGTGTATTAAAATAATGCTGGGAATATAGCAGGTGTAAACACAAGGGATATGGAGCAGGAATAGAAAGCAAAGCGGTTACATATGAACTAACAGATCTCGAGAATGGACCGAGTGTTGTATGGAGTACGATTCCAGCATGGTTATTTAATCAACCATATGTGGATTTAACATTGCTGGAAAAAAAGAAAGATTGGTGTGAAGACAATGTGGGCAAAAGAGTAGATCAATACATTAAAAACACATTACTCATATGTAGATGTATACACAGTTGGGTCAAAGGATCCAAACACTGGACAAACAGGAGCAGGAATTGTTATTCCGGAATTTGATTTACCAGTATATTTGTCAGTATATTCAACAGAAATGATTGCTATCATATTGGCATTGCAGTGGGTAGAAGAGATTAAACCATGTAGGGTAATTATATGCTCGGATTCAGCAGCTGTGTTAAGTAGTTTAAGATCCGGAAAGTCAGGAAGGGAAGATTTGTGGGTAGAGATAATGACTGGTGATGGGAATACAGAGAAGCGGGGTGGTAGTCCAGTTTTGTTGGGTTCCAGCACATGTGGGTGTACAGGGAAATTAAAAGGCAGATTTAATAGCAAAAGAAGCACTGAGGAGAAATTAAGTAGAGGGGAATTTAAAACATTGATTAGGAAAAAAGGACTAGATATATGGCAAAGGATGTGGGAAGTGAGTAGTAAGGGTAGATTTTACTATAGTATTAGGAAGAATATAAAACAAGTTGTGAATCATGGGTGTGCTGGGAATAGAAGAGATTAAGTGGTACTGGGAAGATTAAGATTTGGACATACAGGACTGAATTCAACATTTCAATTAATAGGAAAACATGAAAATGGGATGTGTGATGCATGTTTGGCAGGGGAGACAGTGGAACATGTTGTTATACTGTCAATTATATGATACAGAGAGAAAGATTGTTTGAAGGAGTAAGGAGAATGGGACGGAAATGGGGGTTAGAAGGTATTTTGGGAAGGGGAGGTGGAAGCAGTGAGGTAGATAGGGAAATTATATATTTTAGTAGGGCGACTGGTCTGACAATAACAATATAAGTGTAAATTGCCATGGATGACCACACTCTTAAACAGTAGGTGGCGATAGATGCAAATTATAGTTGCGATCCGCCAAGAAGCCCCAAAGAAGAAGAAGAAGAAGAAGAAGAAGAACTGTCTCTCGTATACAGGAAGTTGAGGACGAAGGGGAAGGGAGTTCGGGTGTAAAATAAAAACGATTTCGTTGTCATCTCTTCACATTTCTGGCTGTACAATGGATTGGAAGGGAGATAATGGCGTAAGTTTACTGTGATTACTGATTGAAGAGGAAGGGAATCTTTGTTGTCTATTTAGTGGTGTTAAAAGAGCCAGCATATTTAGCCAGGTAGCTAGTTAGCTGCTTCATGAACTGGCAGCAAGTTTGGGGAAATGCCATTGAGAAGAGGCAGCAGTCATGCACGCCAAGGCGAGCTAGCTAATAAAGTTAAAATAACTAAACTAGCACTGACCTGCAGGTATGTAATGTCAGATTACCAACTGTCTATGCAGCTGGCGGTATTTAGTATAGCTACCTAGGTTTGCTAGGTAGCTGGATGTGTGTCGTAGAACTGGCCAGTTGTATTAGGTAACTAGTTAAGTTCCTAACAAAGCTACAGTAACTAGTTAAGTTCCTAACAAAGCTACAGTAACTAGTTTAGCTAGGTCTGGCAACTGGTGGCTGTTTCCCAGAGGTGGGATAAAGTCGCTATTGTTCGAGTCCCAGGAAGAACGGGTCGGGTTAAGGCCAAGTCGTGCATTGTAAGCGAGTCGAGATACAAGTTTTAAAATTTAAATCTAAAATCAAGTAAAAACAACAAAAATCTATACATGCAATGACTTTTTCAACTACAAATGTCATTTTAATTATTTTGTCCACAACATATTTAAAAATTCTGAATGCAACTTTCATAAGTAAATGATTTCAAACAATTTTTACATACCGAAAGACCAGTAGGCCTATGCTAGTAATTGTTGCTTGATGCCAGAGTATATGAGCATAGTATGCCCAATTTGACTGGAGCGCAGAGCGAGTTTCACTAAGACTGGAGCATAGACCTTCTCGCCCGCTCCAGTAGTGCTCACTTCACCATCCCCAGGGTATTCGCCGCTGCTGGCCTCTCCAGGCACCATCGAGCCTGAATCCACACTCTGGCCAAACTCTAAAAGTGAATTCAAAATCACTGTAGACTGAGCCAAATAAGTAATTTCTAGTTACATTTTTATTTAATTATAAGCAAGCAAGCCAGCGAGCTTTACACCATTCCATTGCACGTGGTGATCTTAGGCTTGTGTGCGGCTGCACGGCCATAAAAATCAATTTCATGAAGCTCCCGACAAACAGATATTGTGCTGGCGTTGCTTCCAGAGGTGGTTTGGGTCTCGTATATACCGGTGTTTAAAAATACAGATGGTGGGCTTTATCTATTTTTCCCACTCAATTTCACTCGCGACTCCCCAAAACCTCCCCAATTTAAGAACCCCTGCGCTAGCTCACCCTACCCTGAGACAGTTTGCTAGTCCAATCAGAGAGCTGAATGTGAATTTCACTTGCCAATCTGTTGCACTTTTTTCAAGTGCATGTTGCGGCTACTGTCTCTGGCTGTATGGAGAGACTGCCACAAAATGTTACAAAACCTGGCCAGATAATTTAAAGTCATCAGTCTCAAGTCGAGTCTTGAGGCTCCAAGTTCAAGTCAAGTATCAAGTTATTTTATATCAAGCTGAGTCTCAAGTCATCAAATTTGTGACTTGAGGCCAAGTCATGCGACTCGAGTCCACACCACTGCTGTTTGTGGTCCAACCTGTACAGTAACTGAGGGTATTTGTTTGCCTTTGTGCTTTATTTTATAGATATTGCAGCAAATTTGAGGGTAGTCTGTACAGTATTCCATTATGCCAAGAGGCCCAGTTAGAAACATGTCAAAGATGATGACCAATTAATCAGTGATGTTAGGTTCAAGGTCAGTTTGGTTTATATCCCATGTTAGTAGCTACAATACCAAGCCATTACACTAAGAGATTAGTAACCTTTTGATTTGGTGACTTTGAGGATGGTACATTGTGCATACCAGGGATTGACATTAAAGTCTGAAAGGCACTTGCCACCGGTCATGCCAGGAGTATTTATTTGGTTGCCCGAAGATTATCACTTGCCCGAAAATCTAAATGAGCTATTTACACTTAAAGTGCCATAATGCCTGCCTTTCACCAACACACTCACACAGGGGAGAAATCCCAAATATCACTAATGGAATTATTTGTATTGGTTCTTAGTAAAAATGTCAAAAAACAGAGCCGGCTCAACTTGCCCGATTGCCATAAATGGTCATTTCCATGTAAAAGGACCCATGAGTACCAACATAGTAGCATGTCAAATGAAAGCGGAGTCTATATTTTTGAGAAATTAAATATATTTGTTTCTACCATTTTCCATCCTAATCTTTAAGATATTTTCTAATTTCTCTCATGAGGGATTATAATGGAAGTTCACAGAAGTAACAAGGTATACCTATCAATTAGTTGGTGTTTTTACTGATATCAATTTTGTTTAGGAAATATGTTTTTTTTTTTTTTATAATTCTGTTACCAAATCAGTAATGGAATTTCTGCAATTGAATTGGTCACAATGAGAAATCATAGTAGTTACAAACCACAGTTGGGTTCAGAAGTTTGGATAGCACAGTGGAGTACAGTAAAGAAAAGTAGAGCATATGTTAAAGACGAGTATAGTACTGTACAATACACAGTAGAGCACGAGTTGAGTACATTTAATGTACTGTACTGAACTCTGTACCCTACTCTATTACTGAGCTCAACTGTACTTTGATGTCCAAACGTGTGAAAAATCAACGTCTATAATTGGTTCAGATTTGTCCGCACCAACCTATTTGGTCTTGTTTGGGGGCAAAACTAATTAAAATAATTGCCAGTGTGTAGAATAATACTTACATATGCAAAGGAGGATATTGCATATTTATACCCTTTGTGTACATATTTAGGATGCATTACGATCACTGCACCTGTATATAGCCCTTCTGTAAATAGCCCACACTACTACCTCATCCCCATATTTATTTTTATTATTTTCGCTAATCTTGCACTCCAGTATCTCTATTTGCACATCATAATTTGCACATCCTTCATTCCTGTGTTAATGCTAATCTGTAATTTATATCACCACTATGGTCTATTTATTGTCCTACCTCCTAACCTACCGCAATTCCGTTACTGGGTGAAAATCCACTTCACTTACTGTAGTTAAATAACCAAAATATTATTTTCAAAGTCAATGTGTCATGTCATAGCTGACGCCCCATTTCATTCTGCAAACATCGTTGAATCTTAATTTAGAGCATATTCTGAAATTTAACAGAGTTTATGGAAAACGTGGACATAAAAAAAAAAACTGAGGAAGATTTTACAGAAATTATTTTATAAACGTTGCATCTGCACAGTTCTTCCAGTAAATGGGTTTTCATATAATGTTCTGTGTAAGTTGTTAAAAGTAGTCCTTGTGCATATAGTCTGTATGGTTTGTTTAACTTTAAAATGTTTTTTGTTTGGCATACATTTTTTGTCTCACCAATTCAGTTTCTGTGGAATTGCCTAAATGCCATAAATTGTCTGTCTTTTACTCAAACAATGGGGAGGAACCAGAAAGATCAGGCTACTGGAATTCTTTGCAGTTTGGTTGTTTTCATAAAAATTGAATACAGAAAAATGTATGACCTTCCCTATGGGTCAACCTAAGAGCAGGCTCAACTTGCGTGACCGCTCAGGTCAATTACCCCAGGCAGTAGGCCAACCCTTAATGTAAATCGCTGCATACCATCTATTTGCAAGTCAGGCAAGCTCACCAGAATTGAGAATTCCCATCCGTAGTTGATAATGTGCCCATTCTCTCTATTTTTTTGGTATTTTACAGGGTCACAACCATGACAGTTGCCATGGCCACGGGGGTCACTCGCATGGGCCTGCGGTGCATGGATTCGGGGGTCAGGGCGGTGGTATGGCGCACGGGTTCATGCCTGCTTTTCATGGCGAGTTTGGCCCAAGAGCTGACCAGATCATAGACCCCACTCAGCAGCCCAAGAAACGGTCCCATATGGATGACAGCAGCAGCTGGGACATTGTCAAGGCAACACAGTAAGTTTCACCACTGTTGTCTCATATGAAACATTATTCATGCCCACAGAGTGCAATTGTTCTGCTCCCAGCCCCATAGCTCAGGTCAAAAGTAGTGCACTATATATGGGTAATAGATTTTCATTTGAAATCACCCCTGGAGATCCATAGGGCAGTAGGGATCAGATTGTTATGCTTACTACTTTGCATTCAGGCTTAATGGCAATTCTGAGGACTGAATAGCTTTCAGGGATGCACAGTCATTTAGCAGACGCTCTTATCCAGGTCGACTTAGTTAGTGCATACATGTTCATGCTTTTTTCGTACTGGTCCCCCATGGGAATCGAACCCACAACCCTGGCGTTGCAAGCGACATGCTCTACCAATTGAGCTACACGGGAGCTACACATGTCCATTGAGAACGCGCAACATCTATACCACAGCTAAGAATGACGTGAATAATCAAGTCAGGAAACATTGGGTAGTTGGTTAGGAAGCAAACAGTTAATATACTGGCAAGTTCTATGTATTTGTAGCCAACTATCGAGGTAGCGAGCTATATACCAGAGGTACCTACTGCTGTAATGATATGCAGCTTGTAAGGAAAGCATTGCCAACACATTGTCAGCCAACATAACGTGTAGTGTAACTTGTCATTACTTTATTACATTGCTCAACCTTTTCTTAACATTTGTCATAATTAGTTAAAGCAATGAATTTGTATCTGACATTTTCTTCAAGTCTGAAAACATTGTGAAGCCGTGCCCATTTTCTGAAGAATTGCATTATGGGCCCTAAAAGAACAGATATAGTGACCACCATTCAACAACAATAGAGCTATACGAGTTTCAACAGGATATTGTATCGATACCTTATGTCATGCCTTATTGGAACGGTTTTATTGATAATATCTGTTGGGAAAAAGTTTGGATGTGGCCACCAGCATACCTACTTATTAACTTTTTTTTTTTTTTGTTAATAAAAAAATATTTTAAAAGTGAGTATTCGAACACAGCTAAGGGGTCTGCCTGTGCTCGAAATCAACAAAGATAGCCATTTAAGTTATTGTTTTCAAATACAGTTGAAGTCAGAAATTTACATACACTTAGGTTGAAGTTATTAAAACACATTTTTCAACCACAGATTTCATGTTAACAAACTATAGTTTTGGCAAGTCTGTTAGGACATCTACTTTGTGCATGACACATGTAATTCTTCCAACAATTTTTTATAGACAGATTATTTCACTTATAATTCACTATATCACAATTCCAGTGGGTCAGAAGTTTACATACACTAACTTGACTGTGCCTTTTAAACAGCTTGGAAAATTCCAGAAAATGATGTCATGACTTTAGAAGCTTCTGAATACTAATTGAGTGTATGTAAACTTCTGACCCACTGGGAATGTGATGAAAGAAATAAAAGCTGAAATAAATCATTCTCTCTACGATTATTCTGACAGATAGATAGGTACTTTTATTGATCCCCGAGGGAAAATTTATTCGCCAAGCAGCTATGAAAAAACACAGGGCAGGTGCAAAATGCCAGAACGAAAATACACAAAAGACAGATACATGATACATAGTGCTGTCTGGAGTGCAAAAAACATTGCATACTGTGGGTGAATGGCTGAATATGTACACTATACATTGTTACAGAGTGTTAGGTGAAAAAATATATATATAACAAATATTGCAAGTTGGTAAGGAATATTTGCATGTTTAACTATACTATACAGGTCGATGGAAGATAAATACTTAAATAGCTAAATGTGCGTATGATATAAGTGAGGGTAATAATAGTTTACTTAATATACAGTCTGGTTTAATGAACAGGTAAGTGAATATTTTGCATGGTTACATTAACTGTACAGGTAAATATACAGTTACATTTACAGGTAAGTGAATATTTGCATGGTTACATTAACTGTACAGGTAAATATACAGTTACATTTACAGGTAAGTGAATATTTGCATGGTTACATTAACTGTACAGGTAAATGACAGGAAGAGATACTTAAATAGCTAAATGTGCATATGATATAATTTAGGGTAATAATAATTCCCTTAAAATACAGTCCTTAGTTCAGGGTTTAATTACAGATAAATGCATGTATTGCACATTCAATATACTAAAAGCAATGAAAAACGATACAACTGACAGGATACAAATATGCATCCCTGAGTGAATGACTACGTAAATTCAGTCCAAGAATTACTTACAATATTGCACGTGAAAAGATGTAACTGTACACGGCACCCGGTGAGTCATTAAATTGTCTAATAGTCGCCGGCTGTAGCGCTCTCAGGCACACCGTGGTGGGATCAGTCTGTTACTGAAGGTGCTCCTCTGCATCATAACCATGGCATGCAGAGGGTGGGTGACGTTGTCCATGATGGCCAGCAGTTTGTCCAGGATCCTTCTCTCCGCCGCCACCTCTAGTGTCAAGGCTAAACCCCAGAATAGAGCTAGCCTTCCTGATCATTTTATTTACATTTCACATTCTTAAAATACAAGGGTGATCCTAACTGACCTAAGACAGGGAATTTCTGTCAGGAGTTGTGAAAAATGTATTTGGCTAAGGTGTATGTAAACGTCCGACTTCAACTTTATGTACTATTGACACTGGCAGTTAAACTTGTCACAATTCCGGACATAGCAATGCACAAACAGTCTTTTTCTGGCAATTTATCCGCTCACTTTACCAGCATTGCTTCGCGTAGACGCAAGAAAAATATACTTGCTTTTTTATTTGAAGCGAATGACACCGTTGACGTTCATGGCCTGTCTGTTTTCTGTCATTCACCTCCGTACATTCTAATTCCAGCGTGTACACGCTTGTTCATGCTACTCCCAAGTGCTAGAGGTGTCACCACAGACACCCTGGTTCGAATCCAGGCTGTATCACAATTGGCCATGATTGGGAGTCCCATAGGGCAGCGCACAATTGGCCCAGTGTCGTCCGAGTTTGGCCGTGTAAATAAGAATTTGTTCTTAACTGACTTGCCTATTTTTAAATAAAGGTTAAATAAATAAAAAATCACCATGGCAGTCAAGCAATGCATTCAGCGAAAAGTCGTTCACAATCTAGTCCGGTTGCGCCCACAACTAGACCTGGTTTGAAATGTATCAAGAAATAATAGTATTTGTATGAATAACAATCAAAAAACATTGTTTAAAGCACACAGTTCGTTCAACGGTAGGGGGGTGTCCTGCGTGCTCTGGGTAATACTGACTCAAATTAACGAAATGAGTCGAAAGATTCGTTATGTTGACTGAACGAGTCAAAGATCTGAGTCAGTAAAAGACCCGAACTTCCCATCACTAAGCACAGGCAGACAGCTGCACAACTGTATATTGGGGGCGTGACGTCCCAATACTCGTTAACAGTGAGGGGATTCTATTAAACTGGCCCGGGTTTCACCGGGCAATGGTCGTGACCGGGCGAAGCCGGTGAGCGAGGCGCGCCCTGCTCAAATGTAACAGTAATCGGCAGAGCTCAGTTAAGGCAGCATGATGCATCGTTCAGATAACATGCATCTCTTTTCCAAAAAATATATATTTTAATTTTCAAACTATGCTGAAAAAAATATAAACGCAACATGCAACAATTTCAAAGATTTTACTGAGTTAGTTCATATAAGGAAATCGGTCATTTGAAATGAATTCAGTAGGCCCTAATCTATGGATTTCACATGACTGGGAATACAGCTATCTTGATATGCCACAACTGTCAGGTGTGAATGGATTATCTAGGCAAAGGAGAAATGCTCACTAACAGGGATGTAAACACGTTGAAACATGGGAGCAACACTGTTGTGTTTTTTTTGTTCAGTGTAGTTTTTATTGGGAAGGCAGATAGTGTTTTTATCAAAGCAATCACTTTTGCATGTGAATACACAGAATCCTAGTGCTTAACCTACATCACTTTTGTTTTAAGCCGATTTTGCAGTCGGCCAGAACAGGGCACCCGGCTCATAGCAGGCAGCCTGGTTCCAAAATGAATGCAATCACTTTTTACTGCGCAAACTACGCCTGCCTGGGCTGGCTTAATCAAATCTCCTCCTTGATAACAACAAATGAATGACTGAGCACAGAATGCAAACCTATGCGTCCCACAAATAGAATATCAAACCGAGTTCAGAGAGTGATGTCATTCAGAATGAGTTTCTCCATCAAATATCACGTGTGACAGCTATGAGCCGCCAGCTTCAACCCTTAACCACACTGGCTACTCAGCTGCTTCTCTCCCTCCGTTGTTTCTGTGCATATGTTTTAAAATGTTATTTAGCCGTGATTACAATCTGGGGTGTGCAGAGAGTGATAGGGTTTGTTACATTTGTTTAATTATTGGAGCGGTTGTGCAAAGTGGATACTTATCTTTTTATTTTGCCTGTAAGATCAAAGTGGCCAGTTGTGTGTGAAGTTGTCTGAAGAGTAGTATAAAGATGGTTTCATATAGACAGTGTGTTTTCCTCTTACTGACCCAATGAAAATGCAGATCGTTACGCATTTATATGCCTTACTACATTCCTCTTATCCAATCACAGGTAGGCCTTTGGATATGAATAAATCAGCTATTTTCTGCAGTAGACTTTTCTATTATACAGTAAAAAAGTGTGTGAATATTACAGAAAGACAGGTTTTTGTGCAGCAGCCATGCAGAACATATAGAAAGTGAGAATATGCGTCGTGGGGGGTGCAAACGGTATTGTGATACTTGGCCTAGAATCACATCGTTAGTAAAATGTTGGTATTCTGAAAATAGGCACATTTTCTTGTAGGTTTACACAGATTTTTTGCGTGTTTCCTTGCAAAAAAGCTTTGTCTCCTTTTTGGGTCCTTATTAGTTTGCATCCCAGAAATGTTCTAATGCCTAGTAAGTAAACAGAGAGCTCAGGTGTCTAAGGTCAAGCCTACACACACCCACCCTAATGTGATATAGGAAGAGGAGTAAAACAGACATTTGGTTTACATTTTAGTCATTTAGCAGACACTCTTAACCAGAGTGACTTACAGTAGTGAGTGCATACATCAATTTATGAACAGTACTAAATACTGACCCCTCGTGGCAGTACATAGATATGACATGACAGAATGTTTTAGCTTACCATCAAGTTGGAAAAATGGTAACCTCGTTTAGTGTACCAGATTTTCCTTTTGATTCATGCTTATATTCCAGTACACCTTCCAGAAACTTTTACCAGAGATAGATGTATTCTTTGTGCGAGTGGATAGATTTTCAATATCTTTCCCCCGTGCTTGGATTCTAGGTTTGGTATCCTGGACCGATGTAAGGAACTGGTGGAGGCTGGTTACGATGTGAGGCAGCCTGACAAGGAGAATGTCTCCCTCTTACACTGGGCAGCCATCAACAACCGCGCAGAAGTGGTCAAGTAAGGGCTCTACATCAAACACGTGTCTGGTTAGGATTTAGGCATCTCACTCTAGTTCCCAGAGAGGAGCCCGTGCTAAGCGTAAGATTCCTGTGCAAAGACATTGGTAGGTGTATTTTTAAATGTCCTTTTGAATGCTCTTTCATAGGTATTATATATCCAAAGGGGCCGTCGTAGACCAGCTAGGTGGTGACCTGAACTCCACACCCCTGCATTGGGCCATAAGGTAATTGCTTTGTTGGTAGGCAAGGTCACCCCTCTCTCCCCCTCGGTCCACCCTTACAGTTTCGGTCAAATATATTGGCACCCTTACATGATTGACTTTCTTCTCAGGTAAGTTTGAATGGAAAATAATATTTTCACAAGTGTATTTGTTTGATTTACAACTGCATACGACCAAGACATTTTTTTCACTTAAGTCAATAATGGCCTGGACTAAATTATTTGGTTGGAGGCAAGTTATCTCATTGATTGTGTAATAGGGAAATGATTCCAATCTGATTTTTCCACTATTCATTGTTCCCATAGGGGTTTTAGAAGCTCTTAATATAAGGAATGGGTTTCGTGTAGGCTTACCCTGGCATTACATTTTGATAACCATGTAAATCTCTCTCAGACAAGGGGACTTATCATTATATTCGCCTCTATTTACTCTGATTCGAAAAATGCTAATTAGCATCAAAGTCGAAATCACGCAAGACTACAAATCCCTGCGAACTCCTGCACGTCTTCTCTAGCTGACACCTTTGCGAACAGTTATTGTGTTAATTTAAAACTTGCACAAGACCGTTCACAGAATTGTCCATTTTTTGCCAATTTATTCATTACTACATTTAGCTAACATTAGATAGTTAATCCAGAGATTCTTACCTTTGCCTCGATTCGGCAGTTTCGTCCAGATCATCATGGCATTTATAGTCCTTTTATGATAGCCTAATTAGCATTTCATTTTGGGGGGTAAATACAGGCGAATATGTTGATAAGTCACCTTGTCCCAGAGAGATTTACATGGTTTTCAAAACGTCACGCCAGGGTAAGCCTACACAAAACGTGGACCTTATTCTGTGTTTCTATAATGAATGGTGGAAAAACGATTGCAACCATTTCCCTTTTTGACTGCAAGGTTTTATGGGTGTTGTGACTCATTCTGTGGTACTCTATTTATCTCATTGTGGTAAGTTGCAGGTGTTTACAGGGTAAAAATAGCCGTTCAACCCTTTTTTGGGGGGGGGGGGGGGGGGAATTACCTGAACATTCTGCTCCATTGACCTCCATTGAAAAAGTGTAAGGGTGCCAATATATTTCACTGGATCTATACCTACATAGTGCTAAGAAGGTTTTCAATCAGGTATATGAATTGTGTTATGCGGGTACATATGAATATGGTTTGTTGACTTATGTATGGTTGTCCGTGGACAGGCAGGGCCATCTCTCCATGGTGATCCAGCTGCTGCGTTACGGAGCCGACCCATCTGTGGCCGACGGGGAGGGCTACCACAGCCTGCATCTGGCAATCCTTTTCCAACACATGCCCATTGCAGCCTACCTCATGGCCAAGGGACAGGTGAGACTGTCTCTTGCCCTCTCTCTTTCTCTCTCAGCCACACTCTCCTTCTCGTCCTTACTTTCTCCTTTATTCTCCCTCTTCAATCTAACATGCCCTTTTCTTCATGAGTGTTTATTTCTTTGCTGTTGTAGGAAGTTGACCTTCCTGACTCAAATGGGCAGACACCCCTGATGTTGGCAGCACAGAAAATCATTGGGTACGTTTCCCTGCAACCCAATGATTGTTTGTTTCTTTTCCATGTATCCTTACAATATCATATGTCCTCAATAACTGGCCTGTTGGGCTGTTTTGGTAATGTACTACTAAGAAAGGTCATGGTTAGTGTTAGGGTGGGGAGATCTGAAGTCAATAAACCAATCATTTAATGCAGGCCCGAGCCCACTAACTTCCTGATGAAGTGCAATGCGTCGGTGAGTGCAGTGGACAAAGTGAACAGGAACTCTCCGCTGCACTGTGCCGTGCTGGCAGGAAACGTAGACGCCGCCCACATCCTGCTGGAGGCCGGGGCTAGCGTGGATGCCGAGAACGCCAACGTGAGAGCCTAATCAAACACACACACTAATTAATACTATCATCAATGTGAGTTCCTGGAGGACACTATTATGGCTGCCATAGAGTGTCTTCACACACAGTTACACGCATGCATCATACTCAAGATGTTACTAACATATAAGGCTCTGAGATACATGTGTTTGCGTATTAGAAAGATGAACATGTGCATATTTATTTGCTGTAGTGAATATAATGAAGGACTGGAGTGTGTGATGATGTGTCTTTTGTATTTGTTTCCTCAGGGTCACACTCCCATAGATCTGGCCCACAAGGTACACAGCCCGCTGCTCATCCACATGCTCAACCACATCAAGCAGGAGAGGATACGCTCCAACTCCCGCTGCCTGCGCCTAGTTAACCGATACAGGGTATGGACACCACACACACTTTTCCTCTGCCTACGTTACTTCAACACACACAGGGTGTGGGCACTACACTTTCACCAACTCAACAAATGCTTCTGAGAGATGTTGACACATATTTCCAGTTATGTGTGTGTGTGACAGAATGAGAGAGAACAATAATTAACCTCGGATTAAAATAGAGATGCCAACGCTGCAGTTTCTCGCATTATCTTTACTAAAGATTATTTCTCTCTCTTTCTCTCTGCCCTTGTCTGTTTTTAGGTGGGCCTTCAGTTTATGTTCTGCGTTGCTGTGCTGGGCAGTGTGGGAGCGATAGCCGACTTGCGTTCAGAATCCTGGCTGCTGAAAGGGGTTCTGCTTGCCTCTGTGATGACTGTGGTCAACCTTGCCCAACGGTGAGAACGCACATTGGCCGTGGTCAATCCAGTAGTCAAGACCGCACACCATCACAGCGGTTCGGGTTGAACAACTGTTATGAGTGTTCTTGAACTGCTAGTTAACTGAGATGCATTGAGAGATCTGCAGTGCACCCGTTGTTTAGAGCTCCGTTGGTATTACTAGGGAACTCTGCAAGATGGCGCTCAAATACTGACTCAAGTAGCCTGCTTTTATTCAAACTGTCTGCTTGGTTCTATTAAATCTCCCTTGGCAGTTGTTTGCTGACATGACTGCTCATTAAGTAGAAATTGTACTCTCTAGGAGCACGTATGGCACAACTCATTTTTCATGTTCATACAAGACTGCTATATATTGTACAGTAATAAGTCTGTGTGTGTGTGTGTGTGTGCACTTACAGGCAGTTGGGGAGCCCGGCCCTGCAGTCGCTGGTTCCTGCTACAGCTCTCATGGCATCAGTCTTCTGGATGCTGGTCACCTGGTGCCTGTGGTTCCTGCCTGATATCCTTTAACATCGGGCCTCTAGTGACACTCAAGCTCCAACCCAGCACAGCACTCTACATGCTGTACTTACCCAGCATGTAGCACTGTAACCCTAACAAGTTCCCGTGTCATTGACTGTCCTAGTCCATCTGTCTAGTATAGTCTAGTTCAGTCCATTCTAGTCTAGACTAACCAAGTCTGTTGTTTTTTTTAAGGTGAGACTGCACGAAAGTAGGGTTCGGATGGTATTTTCTACCCATGCCACTATGGTAAATATGTTCTTGAGAGGCTGCAGCACTAACGCTGCACCGTGCTCTTGTGCCAAGTCCATCTCTGTCCAGTATCATTGTTTAGGTGTTAAAGTAGTTGATGCAATGTACCCCTAAAATTCAAATCTGGACCCCCAGTCAGTTGCTTTTTTATTTTTTTATTTTTTTATTCTTCCCCTCTAATCAGGGACTTATTTAATCCTGGGATACCCGGTGGGTGCAGTTTAATTATCAGGTAGACCAGCACCTCCAGGATGTGGTGTGATTTAATGTCCTTAACCCGTCTCCCTACATGGTCCCAGTGCCACGGTACAGGTGTTGTTCACTTTCAACGCCACTGCTCTGCTATACTACTACCTCCGCTCCTATAGGACTGACCCCGGCATCGTCAAGGCAACCGAGGAAGAGAAAAAGATGGTAAAGAGAAGGACTTCGGGAGAGGCGTTCTATCACTGTTTTTATTTTTAAAGATTAGTAGGAAAACCATTATGGACGGGCCACAACATTTACCCTGGTCTGGCTAGAGGGGTAGTTGGCATGTGACATCGCTTCCAATCTGCTTCAGTGACATATGGATCTTGTTGGTCTTCTGTGTCTCCTACAGAATGTGGTGTTGCTGGCAGAAGCGGGCTGCTTGGACCCCAGGATCTTCTGCACTTCCTGTATGGTAAGCCACAAGGACCAAAGTAGACTGTTCACATTACATTTACTGAAATCATAGCTATTAGCGGGATAATGAAGACCCAAAATTAACTAACAAATATGTTTGCTCGAGCTTTCACGTTAGGAAATGTGGTGAAATGCTGATTTGGTTGATTTGTTTCGGTTATGCAGATGAAAAAGCCCATGAGGGCCAATCACTGCTTCTACTGTGACGCCTGCGTTGGAAAACAGGATCATCACTCCATCTGGCTCAATGGCTGCGTAGGTAACTAAAACCACATAGCTTATATATTTCTCTCTACCCTAAATTATAGATATAGTTTGTAGGATAATCTACACTAAGCCTCAATACGCACTAATAGGATTGTGTAGTGGAATACAATCATTGTAGTGGCAGTCAACTAGTATTTGAACCCTTGGAAGTATGCTTCTGAGATTAGCTGACTTAAATACACAGCCAGCATTTGCCACTGTCAGCACCAGAGTTTTACATTTTAATGACAACGTTTTGGTCTTCCCTTTCTCCCACCCATCCTTACTTTCTTCAGGTGCCAGGAATCACCACTTCTTTGTTCTCTTCCTCCTCTCGCTCTGCCTGATGGGAGCCTGGATGTTCTACGGATGTCTCATGTGTGAGTGACCAGTCTCAATTAATCACATAGACAATAGCACTTTATTGCACTTTATTTGTGTACATTAAGTACATGCATTATCTTCCTGCCTGACATTCTCGTGTTTTGCCAGACTGGTCAAAGCACTGTCCACTGCACTACCAGGAGGAGGGTATGTGGGGTGTTATCTCTGCCCTGGTGGGCTGTTCTTCCTGGGTACTGGGCATCTTCTGTCTAGCTTTCTTCCATACCTCCTGGGCTTCCATACTACTGGTCATACAGCTCTACCAGGTAAATGTGTGTTTGTTTAGTAGCTATATGGTGCTACATTGCTACCTCCATTGCTACAACTGTAGGCATGTTGTATTTGAATAACTTCTTGAAACGCTGTTGCCTCAGAGCTGTGAAAGAAAGCTACTGCGTTACTATGTGCACCCGAGCTACAAACACGATTTGATTTCCTCGTTTTGCTCGAGCTGCCATTGTTTTCGTGTGTATTTCTTTTGATTTGCTCAGAATCAAACGCTGTGTGTATTATTCATGATGCGTTGTCACCTGTGTTGAAGCCGTCTTGCTGCTGTGCCTTCCCAGGGCAGTCCGCCCTGCTGGGCCCCCTCACACTGAGACACCATTCACTGCCTTAATGAGGAGGAGGGCTGGGCTGCTATTTCTGTTGTGTTTTCTAGGAAATATTCAACATATGCATTAATTGTTTTATAATAATTTATGACTGACTTGTAAGCCAAAGTGACAATTTGGAGGCATAGTGGCATTTCTATTTATAGTTAAACATGTGTGTTTTGTGTATGTCTGAACAGATTGCGTTCTTCGGCCTCACCACCGCAGAGAGGGGGAACCTGATGCTTCGTCAGAGGAAACTCCCACAATCCATCTCTCTCAGACAGAACCCTTACAAGTAAGTAGTCTTCATCAGGCAAACCTGCCGATTCAGTTTATTTGGTGCAGTGCTTCTCTCTCACTTTCTCCATTCCTCTCTCTTTTCTCTCTCTCCCTCCATAGTTTGGGTGTGGTGCGGAACCTGGTGTCGTTCTTCCAGCTGCGTTGCTGTGGGTTGTTCAAGCCCGCCATGGTCGACTGGACCCAGCAGTACCCACCCGGCCGAGACCACATGATGTTCGGCCACCCCGACATCGTCTGACCCCATAGGGTCAGAGGGCAGCTAGGACCTGGGTCCATTGTCGTTCTGAACCAAACGGATTAAGCTTATTTATTTTTTAATCTTTTATATATTTTGGACTATAAAGGGAAATGGGAGAAATGGCATGGAGGAAGTTGTACTTTATTATATGCGTTTGCTTTTTGTATAGACTGCTGCTGCCTTACGCTGCTATATATGAATGATGGGGGGGGAAAGGGAAATCTGAAATGTATAATTTGTGGGAAGTTGAATTAGCCTTAATATGGATTACATTGTATATTAAGTTAGTCATTGTTTTTATGAATATAAATATAGTTCTATTTTGATCAATGTGCTTTTTATGAACAATGATTTTTTTTAAATGTGTCAGTTTTAGTGTTCGAGTGAGTGTTTTTAGATTGAAAGACCAACACTGTAGACAGTTTAAGCAAAACCTCACATTGCTTTGTCAGTCGCTGAACTCTTTTTATTGGAGCATACAGTTTCTCTCGAGCAGTTGTTTCTAATACTATTCCTGTAGTACTGTACCTCTAAGTATGCTGATTTTCTATTCAGCCTCTCTCTTGAGTGGACACACAGCGGAGTCTGTTGCTGTTTCCGTTTCCCTCTCCCAGAGGTGTGTGCTCGTTCACTCCCACTTGTGGATTTAGAAGAAATGGACGCGTGGAATAAATATGGTGGACTGTTGGCAGTTGTTACACAAATTGAGTGCTTTTACATCCATTAAGGGTGAACTAGTGCCCACTATTTGGAGAAGGCAAGGAATCGGAACTCAGCCCATATCTCAACAATCCAATATCCAACCACTATCCTATCCACTATGCTCTTCTTTCAGCCTTAAAGCAACAGTGAGATTTCCAGTCATTTTGATTTAATTACTAACTGTCTTATGTTATCGTAACCAAAACTAAATAACTTTTACTCCATTAGTTATGTTTTTGTTATCATATGAGGACTTTGTAAACTAATGTATAGCTTCAAGTCATGCTAAGAAAAAGTAATGTTCTCATGGAATAACATTCCTACAGATGGAAATCAAGTGATATTTTCTTGTGAAAATGTCATGGGATGCATTTGATTCATTGTTTACATTTTGTGTTGAAGTCACACTGATGGTATGCACATCTTTAATGACACTGGACAGTTTTTATTATGTTTAACCTGAAATCTCATTCGATGACATTAGCATCCAAGCTATGTTTTTTTTTTTGTTTTCTGCATAACCACATAAAGTGATGTGCCATTGTAACTCACTGCACTGGATGTTAGAATAGAGCAATGCAAGTTGGTTTTTACTATGGTGTCAGAATGCTCTTTGTGTTAGACACTGTATGTGAGCTTTATGCCTGTTTATGGAGAGATTATCTTCATGTTCCAATCAATCCTACATAGCCCAGTAAAGACATGGTAAAACTGTAATGATCCTCTTATTTATAATTATATAATTAATATGTTGGTATTTCTTTTACATGTTTGGGTAATCCTGTATTAAATCAGGCTCCTCCTTACTTATGTTATCCACACCGCAGGAGACAGTTTAATGAAACAAATGATGCATACCAAGACATGCTTAATTGAAGCCAAAGAAAGACACCATTCAAGACATCATTCCTTTACTTCACACAATCTCATTACAAGGTAAACATTTTTTTTTAAATCCCATCTACACACACCCTCATCAGCCTCCTGCAGCTTATGTTCTTTTAATTAGAAAAAGCTTGCGCATGGGCACCCAGCCATAATAGTTTGGATAGATTAACGCAAATGTTTGGTAATTAGCGTTGCCTTGTTTATTTAAATTAGACAGGCATATTTGTGAGCACAGATTAAATCCTATTTAATAATGAATTAAAAACAGCTGGAGGCATGTTAGTGTAGCAGTCTTCACCAGGCAGCACATTAACGCAGAACAGAAATATGACTTAATTATGTGTTTCCTTCCTTCCCACCCTTTCGTTTTCGTGTTCGTTTTTAATGTGGAGAGACATTAGCTAAACGGCTTGCTGGCTTTTGATTGGCGCTTAATGTTTTTACCTCAAAGCTTCCGATTTCTTTTGAGGTGTGCTTATATTCTATTGTGTTGTAGTTTCAATATATTTTATAATTCATTCATGCCATTTGGGGTCTACCCGTCCTATACACCATCCATAGGTGACAGTCTGTTTTGTACCCAGGTGTGTGTGTGGTGGTCCACATTATTTGATGTATAGCTCACTTTGATATGATGACACTTAGATCAATGTCCTTTATATGCAAATGAACACAAAGGAATTTGCAGTTTATACAAGCTAGACATCACTTCTCTTTCCATCATTTGGTGTGTTGATACAGTTGAAGTCGGACGTTTACATACACCTTAGCCAAATACATTTACACAATTCCTGACGTTTAATACTTGTAAAAATTCCCTGTCTTAGGTCAGTTAGGATCACAACTTTATTTTAAGAATGTGATATGTCAGAAAAATAGTAGAGTGATTTATTTCAGCTTTTATTTCTTTCATCACATTCCCAGTGGGTCAGAAGTTTACATACACTCAATTAGTATTTGGTAGCATTGCCTTTTTAAATTGTTTAACTTGGGTCAAATGTTTCGGGTAGCCTTCCACAAGCTTCCCACAATAAGTTGGGTGAATTCAGTTCTGCCCACAAATGTTCAATAGGATTGAGCTGACTCAGAGGTCAGGGCTTTGTGATGGCCACTCAAATACCTTGACTTTGTTGTCCTTAAGCCATTTTGCCACAACTTTGGACGTATGCTTGGGGTCATTGTCCATTTGGAAGACCCATTTGCAACCAAGCTTTAACTTCCTGACTGATGTCTTGAGATGTTGCTTCAATATATCCACATCATTTTCCTTCCTCATGATGCCATCTATTTTGTGAAGTGCACCAGTCCCTCCTGCAGCAAAGCACCCCCACAACATGATGCTGCCACCCCCGTGCTTCACGGTTGGGATGGTGTTCTTCGGCTTGCAAGCGTCCCCCTTTTTCCTTATAACGATGGTCATTATTGCCAAACAGTTCTATTTTTGTTTCATCAGACCAGAGGACATTTCTCCAAAAAGTATGATCTTTGTCCCCGTGTGCAGTTGCAAACCGTAGTGTGGCTTTTTTATGGCGGTTTTGGAGCAGTGGCTTCTTCCTTGCTGAGCAGCCTTTCAGGTTATGTCGATATAGGACTCGTTTTACTGTGGATACCTGAACGTGGTACCTTCAGGCGTTTGGAAATTGCTCCCAAGGATGAACCAGAATTGTGGAGGTCTACAATTTTATTTCTGAGGTCTTGGCTGATTTTCTTTTGATTTTCCCATGATGTCGAGCAAAGAGGCACTGAGTTTGAAGGTAGGCCTTGAAATACATCCACAGGTACATCTCCAATTGATTCAAATGATGTCAATTAGCCTATCAGAAGCTTCTAAAGGCATGACATTTTCTGGAATGTTCCAAGCTGTTTAAAGGCACAGTCAACTTCGTGTATGTAAACTTCTGACCCACTGGAATTGTGATCTAGTGAATTATAAGTGAAATAATCTGTCTGTAAACAATTGTTGGAAGAATTACTTGTGTCATGCACAAAGTAGATGTCCTAACCGACTTGCCAAAACTATAGTTTGTTAACATGAAATCTGTGGAGTGGTTGAAAAATGAGTTTTAATGACTTCAACCTAAGTGTATGTAAACTTCCGACTTTAACTCCATCACAGAATTTACAGTTGCAATTATGTAAAATCCTATGGGTACAAATCCACACTCAACAATGGTAAGGCAAGAGAAAGAGGTTTTAAGAAATGTAGTATAAAAGCTAATGGTGAAAAATGTAATTAAAACAATTTTTTACCAAGTGCTCAAAAATCTCTATTTGAAGAAAGGATCTAACACACTCACAAACTATTACGAGGAATTCATTCTCCATGTTTCACCGTTCCCATGTTTCCCAGCCCTTTTCCTTTTGGCCCAAAGTTTTTGGCGTAGCAAACTGCAAAGACAAAGAAAGAGGGAAGAAACCAACTAAGAAATAATGAAACACCGAAAGATACAGTACTGACTTCCTTCCTGTTTACAAGAGCAACAGATAATTGTGTGCATCAATCAGAGCCTGAGTATGATAAATCCATCTACAATCCACAGCCTAATCGGTGACTGAGTCATTGAGATTCTAGCAGTGGAGGCTCCTCAGAGTAGGCAGGGGAGGACCATCCTCAGTGAATTTCATAAAAATAGTGAAATATTTAAAGTAATGCTTTTTAGATTAAACTATAGTAAATATATTCAATAAAATGGATTAAAACCCATTGTTTTGCCATTAAGGCTAGGTTCTGTCCTCCTCTAGGTACATTGACTTCAATTCAAAACCTAGGAGGCTCATGGTTCTCACCCCCTTTCATGGACTTACAGAGTAATTATGACAACTTCTGGAGAACATCCTCCAATTTATCAGAGCTCTTGCAGCATGAACTGACTTGTTGCTCACCCAGTCAAAGGATCAGATAATTAATCTAGTACTGAAAGCACAAGCTACAGTTAGCAAGCACTGCAGTGCATAAAATGTGAGTAGTTGACTCAGAGAGAGAAAGACAGTAGCTGAACAGTTTTGAACAAATGTATTTAATAAAAAATGGAGAAGCAAGCGAGAGAGAACTATATTTAGTTGTATTTTTTTTACTTAGCTAGCGGATGCAGCTAGCTAGTTTAGCCTACTCAAACACCCGGCTCAAACTGAGGGATACTATGTTAGCTAGCTGGCCATGGATATCCAACGCTGGAACTCTTCCAAGTCAAGGTAAGCTTTTGGCTTTATTAATTTATTGTTAATTTATTGTTGTCTGTGTAACTGCGGGTTTACTAACGTGTTAGTTCTAGTAGATATGTTGACTATGACATTAATGGTGACAACGATGTAGGCTGTGTGTAGTGGTTAGTGGTTTGGAAATGTTTTTTTTTTTTTTTTTTGCAGTGTCACTGATGTGTTGTGCACAAGTCCACAAGCGAAGGGAAAAGGTGAGAGGAGTAGAGTGCGTAGATGTGAGAAGGAATTACATTGAGCAAAATGATCATGCTGTTTGGATGTGGCTGCTATGAAAGTGAACTGTGTTTGCGTTAGATCAGGGGTGTATTCATTCCACTGATTCTGTTAAAACATTTATTAAACTGACGCAAACGAAACAAAACGGAGATAAACATACCTGAATTTGTCCAATAGAAACATGTTTGCAACTGTTGGACTAATGTTTACACTCTAGATCAGCTAGATGCAGGCACGGTATTGAATGTGTCGATGTCTGTCACCTTGATTACTCAAGTTTATTTTGACCTGTGCACCTGCGTTGTAAACTTTCATTCATAGGCTAGGTTGTAGCAATCTCATGATGGGTATAGGAAAAATTTGAGTATCATGTTAGATTGAGCTGGGTGAATGGAATATGAATGACAGTCATCCAATATGCAGTAATATAAATAAGGCCAAGCTCTCTCTCCCTCATCTTAAAAGTCACTGACCGCCATTGGTTTCTACTGAAGCCTGGCTGTATCATTGATCTAAGGGCACTCTGTAGGGCAGGCTAGCTGTGTGGTCTTTACAGCACGTAAATGGTGGGAGCTTGTTTGGTCCTGTGTGTGTGCATGTATGTACCTTTACAGTAGAGTTCCCCATCCTTGTCTGTCACTGTGGTAGACTCCAGGCTCTTCCCACACAGCAAACAGCGGAAGCAGGTTTTATGCCAGGGCTGCAACAAGAAACACATACACCTGTGTATCAGAATTAGCTGATCTGTGTATTGTTGTGGTCTAAAGGGTGCAAGCAAGGCTTATATAGAGGACTTTTACCTTTCCTGCCCCCATGATCTTCTCTGCTGCGTAGACAGCCTTCGAACATCTTTGGCAGCGATCTGAACTTCCAAACTTCTGTACAAACTTACTGGAGTTTGTGGATGTGGGGCGAGGCTTAGAGCTTCATAAAGAGGAAATAATAAATTACAATAAATATCCAAAGAGACTAAAACGAACATCCATATTCACAGAGAGGCTTTGCCATATGTTGAACTTGTCAATTAAAAGGTTTCCTTGGTAACGTTTAAAAGTCTGGGAAGCTTTTATGAAAGCTGTATTTGTGTGTCTCTTTTGATATGGAAAATATGACTGTTTTCATTGATATTTAACTGCAGCAGTGTCTTGGACATCTCTGTTTTTAATTAAGTAGCCTATTCAACATTAGTTGTTCAGATTAACAGATGTGAAAGAGAGAGGGGTAGAGATGGGGAGAGGGAGGGGGGGGAGTCAGAGAGAATATTGAGAGGGACCTACTCTTGAGTTGGCATGTCCAGGTTCTGTCCAGGGGGGTCAGAGCTGAGGGCTCCGGCACCCTGGCCGTACCCGTAGCCTTTTGGCCCATACTTCTTGCCGTAGCAGGACTTGCAGTAGATCTCTGACTCATGTGCCGCGACTGTTGTACTGTCCAGTCCTTTCCTGCAGGCCACTGGGGTGAAGAACCAAACCAACACATTGACACACTGTCTACACTTAACCACAATTTTCAGGAGAATGAATGTTGTGGCCATGACAGCTAAGGACTAACTTTTGTCAGTTTTTCAGGATAGAGGTTGGACAGCAAAAAAACTGAAGTATTCGGTTCCTTTATTTTAATGCCAAAATATATTTCTTCATGCCCGGATACCTATTAAGGGAACTATATCAGGCTCTGGATAATTTATTCATATTACTAGGCTGCAGAAGCCTGGCCCTGGAGTATAACAATGGTCCCACCCACGTCAATTAACACAGCCCTTTCAGCTGTCCCTGGTCAGGGTCTATTTCTGAAGACTACAGTCTGGAGGGGTTGTGTAGGACAGAGGCTACTAGTAGTCGACAAACAGACTCTCCCATTTGCCAGCCCCAGCAGATGCAAAAGCAACTCCCTCCTCAATGGCAGATAATTACAAAGGCCTTTTAGTGCTCCCAGTGGTGCTATCTACCTATTGGCAGCCCCCAGTCCAAGGCCCAGCCCCAGCCATTCACTGGTAATTAAGCGCTATTTGAGACAGGCATTAGGAGTACGGACATTTTAGGTCCTTTTTGTGTGCTCTGATAGGGGCTGCGCTCCACTTCTCCCCTCTCTTTGCTGCTGCCGTGATCTCTCATGGTCCAGTGACCACTAAGATACAATCTGCATAAGCTAAGAGGTTCTCTGTGTAAGAGGCAGTGCTAGCTGCGTTACTACAGATCCTGGTTCGATACTGGGATGTGTCGCAGCCGGCCGCGACTGGGAGACCAATGGGGCGACGCACAATTTGGCCCAGCGTCGTCCGGGTTAAGGCAGGGTTTGGCCGGCCGGGATGTCCTTGTTCCACCGTGCTCTAGCGACTCCTATGGCGGGCCCGGGTACATGCACGCTGACAAGGTCGCCAGGTGTACAGTGTTTCCTCCAACACATTGGTGCGGCTGGCATCCGGGTTAAGAGTGCATTGTGTCAAGAAGCAGTGCGGCTTGGCATGGTTGTGTTTCGAAGGACGCTCGGCTCTCGACCTTCGCTTCTCCCGAGTCTGTACGGGAGTTGCAGCGATGGGACAAGACTGTAACTACCAATTGGATATGACGCAATTTATATATATATATATATATATATATATATATATATATATATATATATAATCAGCAAAAAAGAAACGTCCTCTCACTGTCAGCTGCGTATATTTTTCAGCAAACTTAATGTGTAAATATTTGTATGAACATAAGATTCATCAATTGAGACATAAACTGAACAGGTTCCACAGACATATGACTAACAGAATAATGTGTCCCTGAACAAAGGGGGGGTCAAAATCAAAAGTAACAGTCAGTATCTGGTGTGGCCACCAGCTGCGTTAAGTATTGCAGAGCATCTCCTCCTCATGGACTGCACCAGATTTGCCAGTTCTTGCTGTGAGCATTGATGGAGGGATTGTGCGTTCCTGGTGTAACTCGGGCAGTTGTTGTTGTACTTGTCCCGCAGGTGTGATGTTCGGATGTACCAAACATCCGAACATCAGGTGTTGTTACGTGGTCTGCCACTGTGAGGACGATCAGCTGTCTGTCCTGTCTCCCTGTAGTGCTGTCTTGTCCGTACTGTGAGACGTCTATGGCAATTTATTGCCCTAGCCACATCTGCAGTCCTCATGCCTCCTTGCAGGGACCCTGGGCATCTTTATTTAGGTGTTTTTCAGAGTCAGTAGAAAGGCCTCTTTTTAGTGTCCTAAGTTTTCATAACTGTGACCTTAATTGCCTATCGTCTGTAAGCTGTTAGTGTCTTAATGACCGTTCCAGATGTGCATGTTCATTAATTGTTTATGGTTCATTGAACAAGTATGGGAAACAGTGTTTAACCCCTTTACAATGAAGATCTATGAAGTTATTTAGATTTTTACTAATTATCTTTGAAAGACAGGGTCCTGAAAAAGGGACGTTTTTTTTGCCGAGTTTATATATAAAAAATAATCTTAACACCACAACACTGATAGACTGGCTGACCATTGCCTACGAAGTGAAGGGCTTGGTTGACCAGGCAGAATTAAACAGACAGTACTGGTTGTTAGGGTGGGATTGGCATCGGGTGTGGGGGGTCCGTGGGTTGTTTTTGACTTTTTGGGGGATTCCTTATGTCTTACTTATTGGCAGGAAGAAGTTTGGACCAAATCAGATGTCGGGTACTATATTTATTGAATATTATCTGAATCCTATAAATTTAAAATGGCCAATTTGGGTGCAATATATTAGCTTAATTTATCTGAAAATACAATTTCAACAAGGTAATGTTTCAGGGATGCCAATCTTTCCTGTTTCTAACTACAGAAACAATTGTAGAACAATATGAGATGGTAGGTGTCATGCCTTGCTGAAATGACATCAGTTTGTCTTTTCTGTCAGTCTAGGCCTACATGGCGGTTGACTGAGATTTACTCACTGCAGATGAAGCAGGTCTTGTGAAAGCTCCTCCCGTTGCATTGGATCTCCTCAGCGTGGTACACAGTCTTTTCACAGGCCGCACACTTGGCCCCGCCGCCCCAGTTTGGCATCCTTGTCTTGGGGTGAGAGTCTGCATTGAGGGTTGGTGGAATAGATTTGAATCTACTCAGGGGTGGCCTCAAGACCATCAGAGAGATTGACTTGGTGGTCAATAAATAAACATGCAGGAAGATGCTTAGGGGTGGACGCGCTGTTTTAATACTGATTTATCGGGAGTGCTGCAGCACCCTCAGCAGCCCTATTTCCTGCAGCTATGCATGCATTGCGATTGGTTCAGACTACATTTTGAAAAAAAAACAAAAAAAAAACAATGTCTACATTTGGATTCTCTTTGATACCCATCATAGTATAGTGACAGCGATGTTGTCGAGCCTGTTCTTCTAGCAGAGATAAGGTATCTCAGCCAGTCCTGACTCTTCTCTATTCTCACCCATCCATTTTAGAGGTAGTCCGTCACCTCATAGGGCTGGTATGTGGTGATAAGACTCCAGGAATAGAGCCCATTAGGACCATAGAAGAACACATGCCAGTATCCACCCTGGACCGCTTGAAGCAGCCGGGTCACTAACACTTACCTCACATGGAAATTTCCAACATCCAGTGAGTTGTGATGGATGAATTCAAATCATGTTCATGCATTTCAACTTAATTAGAGAGAGCTTGATCAAGTTCATCATCCATCTGATCCTTGGACCAAATATTATAAAAGTATGGCACTGATTGGACACTGGCCAGTATATAATATCTGTTTTAATGTAAATACAGCCGGTCCCAGTCAATTGAATGTCTATTCCATGTTGGATCAACGTAATTTCATTGAAATTACGTGGAAACAACATTGATTCAACCAGTGTGTGGTTACATTTATCAATATCATACATATCACTCACAAATCATAAATATTTTACTACTGTACCTGCACAAGTCTGTGGATGTATCAGTCTCTTCCTCCACAGTTCAGTCTCAAATCTGTGAGTGCGACTGCCCCAATACCACAGAGGGGAGTCCTTAAATACAGCACATATCTCTCATCACCCTGAGTTTAATGGTGACGCTCAAATTAAAGCATCCTCCTAAAATAACTTCGGACAAACACTCGAGACATACAGTAGCCCCCCCACCCCTCCCCTGACAACACAGGCCACAGTCCCCTTGCTTGAAGCCTTCACCAACCATTTGTCCTGGCCTTACACAAACATGATTTATATAGATTTCCTGAAACTTCTGGGTGACAGTAGCCAAGGGGAATGAATGTCTGGCTGATTGATAATTGGAACGGCACATGATATACATTAAGAGTGGTGCGTACACAGAATTAAATAGATCTATACGTGTTTGTGTTTTTAATTTGTTGGAATTGAAGGCATGTAGTGTATTTACTGTTGGATATGAAACCATCCATCATATTCATACTCTACTCTAGACTAATGCTAAAGGACACCAACACATCATTGACCATGTATTCATCAACCGAGGGAGACGCTAAAGCATACATGAACAGGACAGACACCGGTTTAACAATATTAATCGTTTATTTACCATTTTATATACAAGGACATCTGAGCTGAATGTAATGCTTAAAGTCCATTCCCTATATATTAAGATCCAATTTCAATGACCTGATTAGCCTAAATTAGGAATCCATCACTTTACTTTTTAAGGGTAACAGTTAACATGTACAATGTGCAAAATTGTAATCTTACCAATTTTACACATACAAAAACAATCAAATGTTTGACTTTCAGTCATTAAGGTCCCGCTGTCACATTAATGTCATCCCGGTGAACTGAGGTTGTTGTTGTTCTTCTCTATGGCACGTTGATGATGTAATGGGACTTGAATACAACTTCTCTTTGAGAAATGTTGAACTACTCAGCCAGCATATTACATTTATATTACATTACATATTACGACCCTTTTAAAGCCTAAATATTTAGACAGTTCACCAGTTTAATACCTACTAGTGATCCCTAATCATATTTCCATACATAAACCAGTATCAAAAGTATGCTGTAGTATTATCGTATTACACAGTAATGTTCTGCATATTGTGTCTCAAAGCCCCAGGGTTAAGAGTATTTACCATGGCTGGTCTCTCCATCAGAGTTATATTTGGAGCTAGCTGTGATGACGGTGACTCGCAGCTGTTTCTGTATGGAGTTTCCACACCACGTTCATACACTTTGCCTTCCCCTGTAGAAATTGAATAAACCAGGGTTCCCGAAACTTGGTCCTCGGTTTTTGCCTTAGCACTACACAGCTGATTCAAATAATCATCAAGATTTTATCATTTGAATAAGCTGTGTAGTGCAAAAAACAAAAATGTGCACCCCTTGGGGTCCTGAGGACCGAGTTTGGGAAACGCTGGAATAACCCATGCACCAGTTCTGGATGAAATCATTTGGAGACATTCCATACCGTAAAGCACAAAATCACTCAACCTACAGTACCCCTTTAAAATAGAAAACCATGCAGACATGCACAGACACACACACACACATTAAAGGGCTGGTGCACACACAGAGGTTGTGTAGCAGCATAGTCTTTAGGTGTCCTCAGTGGTGACCTCCAGCTTCCTCTGAGGGATGTAAACGGTTTTAGCGCCCGCCGGCACCGTGGGTCCGTGACTGGTGGTTACCACGGTAGCCAGCGGAGAGAGGGAGACGGGGGTGTGGAAGAAATTGTGCTGGGGGAGGGCCGTCCCTTTGGGCGTGGTCATCTGAAGAGGAGGAGAGAAAGACAACGACAGAAGTTAGTTAGCAGATGTTTACAACCAACATCACACCTCATTTATATAATCAGTGAGGCTATTTACACAAGCATTGAACCAACAGCACACCATTAGCAATTAGGGAGGGTTTTGACTTTGACTGTTTGTGTTAAACTTATTGGGGTGTGTGTATGTATGCTGTATGTGTGACCCAGTGTTTGTGTGGATATATGCATGCAAGCATGTATCTCACCTGCTGTAGGCTGATTAGCGTGAGTGGTTGCCCGCCTGGGCCGGTCATCTGGTGTTGGACTGGCACGGGGGACATGGGCTTAACAAAGACCATGCCGCCCCTCTGATGCAGACCCAGGTGGGGAGGCAGGGGGCTGGGCATGGAGCTGGGGTGCTCCGGAGTGTGGGCAGTGCCAGGGCTGCAAGCGGGTACAGAGCCAGGCCCAGGGATGAGGCCCAGGTTCTGCAGGGTGAAGTTGAGGATGGCAGGGCTGGGGCTGTGGAAGCGGTGCCCCGGGGCAGAGAAGGGCGAGGAGGGTAGAGGCCTGTGGAGGGGGAGGCTGGTGGGGGTGAACTCCTGGATTGGGGGAGGTCTAGAGCCTGGGACGGAGAGAGGGAAGACATGTTAATTACAGTCATAAGATACAGATTTCCTATTTTTATTGAGTTTAAGTAATCTGATACCGTATGCTTTACTCAAGGTCCTCCGAATTCTTTTTAATAAAAGACAAATTTGCATTAGGGTGTGTACCGACTGAATAAATGTTAAAGGTGTGTATACCTGCAGTGGGTGTGTGGTAGATGTTATAGGTGGGTGTGGAGGATTTGCTGATCTCTGTGTTGTGGAGGTCTTTGTAGCTGAAGAGGGACTGCTGGGAGATAGGGATCAGGTAGCCAGTGGGGATCAGTGTCTGGACGAGAGAGAGAGAGAGCGAGAGAGAGCATTAAAATCCAAATGTAGCATGCATCGGTCAGAAAATGGATTAAAACGTTAAGAATCACGGGTTCATAATTTTTTGGGTCTCTTAATACATTCTTTCTACCTTCTGAAAAGACCTTGTATTTTGTGGCGAACTGAATGTAACGGTGTTAAGTCATTGATCTACAAGTCATTTTGCATCCAAACAAGTCCAGGCAACATCATTAAACAGCGCACCATGCCCAGGTTCACATGTCTTGCAAATCTGTTAAATTTTTTTATTTTATTTAACTAGGCAAGTCAGTTAAGAACAAATTCTTATTGACAATACACTGGCCAAACTCGGACGGCGCTGGGCCAATTGTGCGCCGCTATATGGGACTCCCAATCACGGCCGGTTGTGATATAGTCTGGATTCGAACCAGGTTGTCTGTAGTGACTCCTCTAGCACTGAGATGCAGTGTCTTAGACCACTGCGCCACTTGGGAGCCTGTGTACTAAAATGGCTTATGTGATATTAAGATTGTGACAACCGATGTGATTTGCTAGGTTATTGTTATCTATGCGCTGTTGAAAATTGTGTTGTACTGGAATTAAAGTAAGCTACCAAAGACAACTCTCATCTGGCTATACCTGCTGAACTGGACTTACAATCAATTTAATTTGGATTATTCAGGTTCACCATCAGCAATAGTTTTGGTAGATTTGCTTTAAACAAATCAGTATGCAAAACATTAGGAACACTTTCTTAATAGAGTTGCACCCCCCCCATTTTGCCCTCAGAACAGCCTCAATTCGTCGGGCATGAACTCTACAAGGTGTTGAAAGCGTTACACAGGGATGCATGCCCATGTTGATTCCAATCAGTGGCGATTTTATCATGTCAATCTTGGTGCTAAAGAGAATGCCAAGAGTGTGCAAAGCTGTCAAGGCAAAGAGTGGCTACTTGAAGAATTTGTTTAACACTTTTTTGGTTACTACATGATTCCATAGTTTTGATGTCTTCACTTTTATTCTACAATGTAAAAAATAGTGCAAATAAAGAAAAACCCTTGAATGAGTAATATTCCAAACTTTTGGCTCCCAGTGTGTGTGTGTGTATATATATATATATATATATATATATATATATATATTATTTTTTTTACATTGTTTGCAAACTGATATGTGACACGTATTAATGCCAAAATAACATGCAAAACAGGCAAGCCCCCCCCAAAAGATTACGGGTCGCCACTGACTCCAATGCATCCCACAGTTGTGTCAAGTTGGCTGGATGTCCTTTGGGTGGTGGACCATTCTTGATACACACGGGAAACTGTTGAGCTTGAAAAAACCAGCAGCGTTGCATTTCTTGACACAAACCGGTGCGCCTGGCACCTACTACCATACTCTGTTCAAAGGCACTTAAATCTTTTGTCTTGTCTCTTCACCCTAGGAGTGGTACACATACACAATCCATGTCTCAAGGCTTCAAAAATCCTTCTTTAACCTGTCTCCTCCTGTTCATCTACACTGATTTTAGTGGATTTAACAAGTGACATCAATAAGGGATCATAGCTTTTACCTGATCAGTCTGTCATGGAAAGAGCAGGTGTCCTTAATTTTTGTGTATATGGTCATTTTTTTTTTTTTTTTTAATATATACCGGGTAAGAGGACAGCAATCGCTTTTGCGAGGCGCACTGCATGGCCAAAGCGAGAAAAAAATCACTCCGTAAAAATTCTGGTCAAAACCATTAGATTTTGAGATAGGGGTGAAATCTATTCCAAAGTTGTGCAATATCATAATTAGCTATGTCATAGCACATTTTGTAAACAATAAATATTGATACATTAGTTAAAAAGGTTAATTAGTGGGTGATGGTGATTTCAGAACCAAAGTGGGGGGACAAATAACATAGGATACATTGCCCCCCATACAGTCATGTGAAAAGTAAGTACACACCCTAGATTTTTTTTTAACATATTTGGACAGATTGATATGTAATCTTCACTTCAACACTATTGACAGATAAAGGTTACCCAATTTAACAAATCACACACAAAAAAATAGTTTTGGTTGAAAATGTTATGCAATTAAAATAAACAAAAATGCCTTTTCCTTATTGGGAAAAAGTTAGGACACCCCTACCTTTACCATCACATAAAATGGCTAAAATTGTAATTAGGTGTACCAAAACAAGTACAAATGATTAGAAAACATAGAGAAGCCTTCCATAAAGATAAGAAAATTGTTAGACTACACAAACTCGGCCTACATGGGAGGTCAGGAAGGAAGAAGCCTCTGCTCTCAAAAAATAATATCAAGACACAACTGACTTTACCCAGGTGTTTTTTTGAGAGCAGAGGCTTCTTCCTTCCTGACCTCCCATGTAGGCCAAGTTTGTGCAGTCTCTTTCTGACAGTGTACCCATGCACTTTGACATTGATTGTGGCAAGAGAGGCCTGTAGATCACAATGTTACCCTGTGGTTCTTAGAGACTTCTATGAGCATCTTTCAGGTCAGCTCTTGGGCTGACTTTGGTGGGACGACCTGTCCTAGGTAGTTTGCCAGTGGTCTGGAATTTGTCAGACAGTGGAATGATGTACTTCGATTATGGTCTGGACCCTCCTAAGTTTCGTTATCATTTGTACTTGTTTTGGTACACCTAATTCTAATTTTAGCCATTTTATGTGATGGTAAAGGTAGGGGTGTCCTAACTTTTTCCCCATAAGGAAAATGCATTTTTGTTTATTTTAATTGCATAACATTTTCAACAAAAACTATTTTTTTTGTGTGTGATTTGTTAAATTGGGTAACCTTTATCTGTCAATAGTGTTGAAGTGAAGATTACATATCCATCTGTGTAGATATGTAAAAAAATTATAAAACGAGAACTTTCCTGGGGGTGTACTTACTTTTTTCACATGACTGTATATACACTGACACTCTCACACAAAACCCACACACATGTACATACTGTACATTACATACATAACACACACGCATACCGACAACAAACACTTACTTATTATATTTTGCTGATACTCTGTTCTTATTAGTCACTTTACCCTGCCTTCATGTAAATATCTACCTCAATTACATCGTACCTCTGTACATTGATCTGGTACCGGTACACTCCTGTATAGCTCCATTCTTGTGTATTTTATTCCTTGTGTTATATATACAGTGGGGAGAACAAGTATTTGATACACTGCCGATTTTGCAGGTTTTCCTACTTACAAAGCATGTAGAGGTCTGTAATTTTTATCATAGGTACAATTCAACTGTGAGAGACTGAATCTAAAACAAAAATCCAGAAAATCACATTGTATGATTTTTTAATAAGTAATTTGCAATTTATTGCATGACATAAGTATTTGATCACCTACCAACCAGTAAGAATTCTGGCTCTCACAGACCTGTTAGTTTTTCTTTAAGAAGCCCTCCTGTTCTCCACTCATTACCTGTATTAACTGCACCTGTTTGAACTCGTTACCTGTATAAAAGACACCTGTCCACACACTCAATCAAACAGACTCCAACCTCTCCACAATGGCCAAGGCCAGAGAGCTGTGTAAGGACATCAGGGATAAAATTGTAGACCTGCACAAGGCTGGGTTGGGCTACAGGACAATAGGCAAGCAGCTTGGTGAGAAGGCAACAACTGTTGGCGCAATTATTAGAAAATGGAAGAAGTTCAAGATGACGGTCAATCTCCCTCGGTCTGGGGCACCATGCAAGATCTCACCTCGTGGGGCATCAATGATCATGAGGAAGGTGAGGGATCAGCCCAGAACTACACGGCAGGACCTGGTCAATGACCTGAAGAGAGCTGGGACCACAGTCTCAAAGAAAACCATTAGTAACACACTACGCCGTCATGGATTAAAATCCTGCAGCGCTCGCAAGGTCCCCCTGCTCAAGCCAGCGCATGTCCAGGCCCGTCTGGAGTTTGCTAATGACCATCTGGATGATCCAGAGGAGGAATGGGAGAAGGTCATGTGGTCTGATGAGACAAAAATAGAGCTTTTTGGTCTAAACTCCACTCGCCGTGTTTGGAGGAAGAAGAAGGATGAGTACAACCCCAAGAACACCATCCCAACCGTGAAGCATGGAGGTGGAAACATCATTCTTTGGGGATGCTTTTCTGCAAAGGGGACAGGATGACTGCACTGTATTGAGGGGAGGATGGATGGGGCCATGTATCGCGAGATCTTGGCCTACAACCTCCTTCTCTCAGTAAGAGCATTGAAGATGGGTCGTGGCTGGGTCTTCCAGCATGACAATGACCCGAAACACACAGCCAGGGCAACTAAGGAGTGGCTCCGTAAGAAGCATCTCAAGGTCCTGTAGTGGCCTAGCCAGTCTCCAGACCTGAACCCAATAGAAAATCTTTGGAGGGAGCTGAAAGTCCGTATTGCCCAGCGACAGCCCCGAAACCTGAAGGATCTGTATGGAGGAGTGGGCCAAAATCCCTGCTGCAGTGTGTGCAAACCTGGTCAAGAACTACAGGAAACGTATGATCTCTGTAATTGCAAACAAAGGTTTCTGTACCAAATATTAAGTTCTACTTTTCTGATGTATCAAATACTTATGTCATGCAATAAAATGCAAATTAATTACTTAAAAATCATACAATGGGATTTTCTGGATTTTTGTGATTCCGTCACTCACAGTTGAAGTGTACCTATGATACAAATTACAGACTTCTACATGCTTTGTAAGTGGGAAAACCTGCAAAATCGGCAGTGTATCAAATACTTGTTCTCCCCACTGTGTGTGTGTATATATATATATATATATATATATATATATATATATATATATATATATATATATATATATATATATATATATATATATATATTTTTTTTTTTTTTTTACTTTGCATCGTAGGGAAGGGCTCGTAAGCAAGCGTTTCACGCTAAAGACTATTCGGCACAGGTGACAAATAAAACATTTGATATGAATGTGTTTATGCAACAAATGTTTGAATCAAATCGTATCGCAACAATTCATTCTCTAATTAAACCGAATCACACAATTGTTTCAAACTAAAACATATTATTCCTGTATCGTGTTGGAGCCCATGTATCTAGATATGTATCGAATCTTCTTGAAAGGGAAAGATGCACATCCCTACACATCATTCAAAGATACTATACACACAGAGCATCTAAAGTCAAGTGTTTTCTGTTTATTACCAGTATCGGTCTTTTTTATGTGTGTGTTTACCTCTGTGTTTAGGTGTTGGGGGGTCAGTGGAACAGCTCTGACCGGCGTGAGCCCTGCCTCACTGTCTGAGGTCGCGACCTTCTCCTCCTTCTCCAGGAAGGTCTCCAGGTTCTGCTCTATTGTCTGATTGGCTGCGGCGGCCTCTGAGCTCCCAGGGGTGTTGATGAACTCGGGGTCCAGGTGGAGGGCTCGGGGCGAGGGACGGTTGGAGAGAAGACCCCCACGACGCGCCTTCAGACGAGCCTGGAGGATCTCACACAGCTTAGGAGACGTGTCCTGGAGGAGAGAAAGGGAGGTGGGTTACCTTCTTATGACTGTTGCTAGAACTATTTATCAGGCTTCTTTATTTGGATGACATTGCCTAAGTTCTCTAATAGTGACAAGTCACCTCACATTCTGGTCAAAGTAGGTACAACTGAGCTGCGAAGAGGCAGAGGTAGCGTGTAAAGAGCAGGTCTTACCCTGGTGCTGGGGTCAATCCTCTTGGCCTTGGAGGGGCTTCCCTCGAAGGGTCTCTCTAAACACACACGTTTTAGTAATGAGGGGCTGCTGGTTGGCAGCTTTTCAGTAGCAGGCGAGTGGCCTTGCACTGTGACATCACTCGGGCTCTGCCCCATCTTATCCTCAAAGGTCATGGAGCGCACGGCAAGGCTGGTTGGCTGAGGCCTGGTTAGGGGGTGTGGCCTGAAGGAGGAGGGGTGCATGTAGATGGCGTAGGGTCCGCCTCCCTGGTGTTGGGGCAGCAGCACAGGGATGAGTGGTGAACACTGGGCAGGGTGGAAACCCATTGCCCCAGTAGGTTGGGGGGTGTAGTGTGCCTGTGGGGTGAGGTGGACAGTGCTGGCACGGGGTTCTGTGGGTGTTAATACTGGCGGCTGGGGAGCTCCTAGCTTTTTAGCAGCTTTCTGTTGATGAGCTGGCACTGCCTCAGTCACAGTAACTGCAGGCTTAGGTGTCCTGTCAACAACCCTGGAATGAGACAAGACTCATTGTAACATCTGACAGTCCGAGTTGATGTTAACAAGGAAACGCAGAACATTTCTGGTTTATTTAGTAGACTAAAGGATACGATACCGCAATGAGAATCAGGCAGCACTTACTTGTTTGATTGCTGGTCAAGCTGGATTTTACAGATGGCCGCTAGTTGGGCCATTTTGGTGGGAAAGAACTCGCTGCTCGAGGAATCGTCTGAAAAGAAAAACAGAAGCTAATTTAGACACCCAATTCTCAGTAAAAACATCTGAATACTCCATCTCCCAGACTCTGTCTAGATATCTCCCAGGACTTACTCTTGACAGGGCTGGTGGGGGCTGAGTTGATCTTGCGTCGGTCTTCCTGGATGCTCTTGGCCAGTTTGATGAGGGAGGGGTGGCGGGTGAAGCTGCGTTTGCTCCCCGGAGAGGAGAAGAGATTTTTGGCACAGTTGTCTATGGAGGAACGAGACTCAAGTGTCCTCTTGGCAGTGGCTGTAGTGGCAGTGGTCTCTATGTTTGAATTAAATACAATATTTAGTCTGGTGAACTGGGAGAGGTAGGTTGGACACCATTACAGGTTAAATTGAAACACAGCGTCATAGTTCATATAAACCACTAACATGTATAGCAAAGGTTCAGCATGAATTCAATGGCACAGGGTACTTCTACATCATGTAGAAATTGAGGACATGTGCTGCTTAGAAAGGCCTTGTGATAGTGTTATTATGTATGGTAACCCCTTCAAGTGAAGTATTATTGGGAAGACTGTTCTGAAGAGTACCTACCCTTCACATTGGGGAAGTCCTCAGGGCCGGTCCACTCAAAGGCTGGCTTCCTCCCCCTCTCCTCTGTCACATGGACCTTCTCTATCAGCTTCAGGCTCCGCAGCACGTTGGCTATATCATACAGCCTGCGGACCTTAGCTGCAGACACACATTCAAACATTATACTCATCATCACCAGATAAAGACCGTAAGGTCTTAACACACTTGGGGGAGCATCTCAGTGTGCAGAATCGTACTTATTGCGCCAACGACACAAAACTTTTATGAGACTCAAGTGTCCTCTTGGCAGTGGCTGTAGTGGCAGTGGTCTCTATGTTTGAATTAAATACAATAGTTAGTCTGGTGAACTGGGAGAGGTAGGTTGGACACCATTACAGGTTAAATTGAAACACAGCGTCATAGTTCATATAAACCACTAACATGTATAGCAAAGGTTCAGCTTGTGTATCCTAGCTAGAAATGTGCTGAGAGAACACATTTGCTAGTTAGTAATTATGTTATACACAGACTTCCACAGGCATGAAGGACTGTTTTGCCCTTATGGCCTCAACACTCACTCTTGAACTTGCTCTTGTCCTGATCAGCCACCTGGTCCTCTCCGATGAGGATCTTGGCAGCCACCTCCAAACTGACCACCCGAGGTGTGGACACCAGGAACAACATGACAAACTTTTGACTCATCACTCTCAGAGACTTGTCCTTCCTGCTGTTCACTGAGGCTGGAGAGAACACAGGGGAATAATAGCATGGTTATTACATAGCCAAGACCATGGTCACTCAGTTCAGCCAACCTAAAACAAGAAATATCTACAAGGAAAACTTTTTCTATAAAAGCAATTGCATGCTACATATTACGAACAATTATATTAATATATTTTAATCAAATTAGGTTAATCCTGGCCCCTCACCTGCTTTAAACTCCACCCCAGGAAGCTCCACGAAGAACATCTCCTTCTGGACCTGTTCTCCTCCCTCCACCTCCCCGTTCTCCTTCTCCTCGCCGTCCGAGTCAAACTCCTTTTCCAGGCTGCGCTGGCGGATCTGCTGCATTTGTTGCCCGTAGCGGTGCTCCTCGCCCACCTGCCGCAACTTGGCCAGGGTCTGTGGCAGGTTAGCACGCCCGTGCCACGTGTGGCGATTCTTGGCCAGCCGGCTGACCATGTGCAGGCTCTCCAGAACGTTCATGATGTCATAGATGCGCCTGCGCTCCACGTCTGTTCGGACAGAGAAGAGAGAATGTGAGTTAAATGAACAGGAGTAATGTGGTCTTGTTTGTAAACTGTCTGTCTATACTGTAGTTTGTTTACAGCATCATACTGCTTATTTACAGCATCAGCATATAGGCCTAAGCTTAGGGAATACATGCTGTGTGTATAGCATTCTTTAAAACTAAATGTGAAAATGTAAGGGTAATATAGCTTTACTATTCTGAGGGAACAGGAAATGGGAATAAAGTCAGTGGCGAGAGAAGTAAAACAGGGCGTACTGAGCTCTGTGGCAACATCATCTAGACTGATGTCGTTGTTGAGGGCAGGGTTGGGGTAATCAGGGTAGCGGGCCAGGAACTTGTGACAGAGCAAACCCAGACTCTTCTCTTTTCTGCTGATCTGCTTCTCCCCTTCCTCTCCAAGCTCAGGGTCCTACAGGTGAAAAGGAAAAAGACCAAACAGGCAATCAATACATTTCTAAGGTCTTATCTGCAGACTCATTTGTGTGTGTGTGTGTTCCATTATTTTACCATGGCATCCCGCCCCTCAGGGTCCATACACAGCTCTTTCTCTCTGTTCCTGATCTCAGGGCTGGCAGCACTGATCAGCATTTTCAAATTGGAGGTTGGGGTCCAAGGCTCACCAGTCCCAGTCTCCCTTCCTTTAGTTGGGGTCGTAAGGGGTCCCATGTTGGATTGAATCTCGGTTAGCACAGTGCCTTGGGTAGATGCTTTCCTTGGTGTTTTTGTCAGTGTTTGTGGCTCTGCAAAGACATTACCCTGTTGAACAAAGTAAGTAGCAAAGATTATTTAAGGATCACTGGATGTAATGGTTAACAGTCAGGCATATGCCCTTGAACATACCCTAAACAGAATCTGCTTTACAGCATATTAACAACTATATAAACACCAAGATAGTAACCTGGATTTAAAAAACAACAGAAACATGTAGCTAGCTATTACTAACCTTCTGGTTAGAGGTGGTGGTTTGTGTTTTAGGTCTCAGATTCTGGGACTCGGGTAAAGTGCTCGACATTTTCCACCTACATTTCAATCAAACACCGGATGTAAGACTGATATTAGCTAACAAAAAGCTGATCAATGTATTTGATTTATTTAATCCAAGTTTAACAAAATGTTATAGGTTTAGTTACCTTTTCTTAACTGCATTATATTTGTTCGGTGTTAACATACTAATGATATAGCAAGCAGCTACGCTTCTAATTCAATCACATTTACGAAATAATACCGTGCCTCTTGGTTGATTACCTAGATGAATATTAAAAATCGAATCTAATCAAAATATCAGTTGATTCTTGGCGGTAACTGACATGCACTCTATCGAATGACCAAGCAAAACGGCTTCAATGACACGCCTATTTGCGGCAAGTAACCAGTAAGAGTGAAGCAGGAGGTGACCTCAAGGAAATTCGGACTGTCCCGCGCAGGTAAATATTTTTTAAAATCTTGGCGCGGAATGTCCAGAAACATTCCAATGACACAACCCGGAACACTGAAATGTGACACACAAGGATAACTAGTGCTACTTTACATAGCTTATAGTGTACGAAAGCAAGTCTGCATGAATAAATTCGTATAAAACATTTGTTGGTTACATGTTAATAAAGGCTGGCAGAACAAATTGTATCGCTTTCCAACCAGTTTGTTAGCCAGATAATTATAGGTACTGCGCGCGCGGGTTGTCACCACTGCACGGGCATCTAAGCTGGCTCGCTAACTATAGCTACGTCTTTCAAAAACATTTTTTTTAGCTAGCTACAAGTAACAAATACACGCCTTACTACTTCATAAGATGTGTATTAAATATAAGGTTTGAAACTACAAATGCACCTTTATTTACATGAGATCCCATGCAATTTGGATATCAATAGCTAGCTGACCAGCTAGCCACGTACAGTAAGGCGCGGGTTAACTATATGCTCTCTAGAGACCCCCCAACAAATGGTGTAAAGTATAGTAGCTAGGTAGCTAAATATGGTGAGTAAGATCTGACTGACAATCACATTCCCATAAAGAGAAATGAAGAAATGTAATTACTTACCCTATAGCACAGGTTACATTTGTGCCCTTCTTAAATTCTTGTTCTCATCCCCTTGCAAAGTCAGGCAGTTAAAGGCATCCGTGATAAGTGTGCTTTGCTATTTGCTGACTAAACAATACTAATATCTGGAAAAAATGTGAGATGTTGTCAATGTCCCTGTGCTATTTCGGAACCAGACGATCTGCTAATTCACACTAAATGTATATAAAAGGAGAGCCAAAAGGGCTTTTGCCCTGTAGTCATACCCAAGTGTGTAAAGTAAGTTTATTTGAGGACCATTTCATTTGTCCCGCCTAGTTTCACGCATACAGCACGCTCAACCACCCCGCCCCCCCGCCCCGACCTTGCACTTCCCCACAGGATAGAGCCAACCACCGCGGTGAAACTACTCACATGCGAAGTGCCTGATCCCACGAGTTTACATTAAACGCTGCACGGATATCTTGCCAGTAGTGATGGGAAGTTCGGCTCTTTTCCGAGAGCCGGCTCTTTTGGCTCAGCTCCCAAAGAAGAGCCGGCTCTTTCGACTCCTGAACGGCTCTTAATTTAGGATTTTTTTGTAGGCCTTTATTTTACCCTAACTTTAAAAAAAAAAAAATGGTTTGTGTGTTGAAAACCCTTTCATGTGCAGTGTTTTTATGCATGTATTTGTTACAAAAGCATTCTTTTGTTTTTAATCATTTTAATCAAACATTTTTTTGCACAAATTAACAACAAAAAAACAGCAAATAAACAGAATTGAACTAGAACAGAACTAGAACCAAACTCAAGCAAACAGTATTAATGTCCTCAGTGAAGATTGGCATTCAAAAAAATCAGATGCCTCAGCTTTGATGGACTGATCCTATTTCTTCTTTCTGAGATTATCTGCCCTGTTTTTGAGAAGATTCTCTCTGAAGGAACCGATGTTGCCACAATACACAGTCTCCCTTCCATCACCTTCGCCAGGCGTGGAAAGACTGAGGCCTTGGCCTGCCACCAGCTCAGTGGGTCTTCTGCTCGTTGGATGATGGGCTCCTCAAGATAAGACCTCACCTCCAGTATAGCATCAGCTGTAGGATTTCTTCTTGTAGCATCTCCTGTAGCTCTTTCATCAAAAAGCCTCCAAACAACAGAGGTTTGTGGTTCCTCATACACTTGGCCTTCTAATGGCGGAGCTGGCTGGCTGCTAGGGGTGCATCTTGCTGCTGCACTAATTCTCTGAAGTGCCTCATCAACAGCTCTGTTGTCATTGAATGCAAGTTTTTTAAACCTAGGATCCAATAATGTGGTTTCTGAGTGGACAGTGTTGTACTCCATACGCAGAAATTTCCGGTCCATGGCTGAACAAAGAGCTGCAACCAATTCTTTCCCTTTCTGCATGGTTACAGTCTGTTGGGCTGTCACACGCTGCAAACCTTTGCATAGCAGGAGCATTTTTGAGGCAGAAACATAGCTGAGGGAGAGAAACAGCAACTTTTAAAATGAAGCTTTTTTTAAAGTATGTGGCATATTATATGTGGCACATTATACTGTATTGTTTCTGCAATGTATAATAGTGACTGAATGGTAGTAGTGAAAAAAAATGGTCCAAGGTACCTGTCTGCACTTATTTCCACAGTCACCTCCTCAAATGGTTGCAGGACGGTGCAGACCTCTTTCACCAGCTCCCATTCCTCTTGACATAGAGCATCAACTGGTGCGTTGATGAGGGCCAGGGTGGAGATGATGGCATCTTTTGTTTCAAGAATTCGTTTCAACATATAAAATGTTGAGTTCCACCTGGTGGCACACTCTTGTTTGGGCCTCAGTTCAGGCATCCCCATCTGGCACTGTGTGGACTTTAGCCTCTGTGTTGCAACTGTGCTTTTGTGGAAAAACTCCACAACAGCCTTCACCTTATCCACGGTTGGTTTGACCACCTTTAGGGCATCTCTAATCATGAGGTTTAGTGTATGTGCCAGACATGGGTGATGGGTCCACTTAAGAATTTTTATGGCTTTGGTGATGTTTGCTGCATTGTCACTCACACAGCACACTACTTTGTCCTCTACTTGCCACTCTTTTGCCACTCTTACTAGCTCATCTGCTAGGTTTTCTGCAGTGTGTCTCTCTGTGAACTCAAAGCAGTCCAAAAGGCAAGATGTCATCTTGTAATTTTCAATGAAATGGCAAGTGACAGCCATGAAAGAGCAGGTTGTTCTGGAGGTCCAGCAGTCAGTTGTCAGGCAAACTGATGGAGCTTGTTTCACCCTTACTTGCCATAATGCCCGTTCTGTGTCATATAGTTTAGGTATTGTTGTTTGGGACAATGTTTTTCTACTGGGAAGAGTGTATGTGGGATTTAAAGTTTTGACAAAACTTTTAAAACCTCTGTCCTCCACAATTGAAAAGGGTTGGAAATCAGTAGCTATCATTTTAGCTAGCTCTACATCAATGCTGTGCTGTTTGGATGGGGTCATCACTTTGGGTATAAACTGGCTTATTTTGCTTTGAGCTGCAGTAGGAGAGGTTATACCTGCATGTGTGGGGAAGCCAGTAGATGCTGCTGCAGTTGCTGTTTTTTGGGGATGAGACACACCAGGATCTGTAGATGGGGTGCTAGCTTGCCCTCTCTCCTCTAACTGCACTGTAGGATGGACAGTTCTCATATGTCTATGCAGGTTTGTGGTGGAACCTGCTCTTAAAGTAATTTTCATCTTGCAGTGAACGCACTCTGCTTTGTTGTTTCCATTGTCTTTAAACTGGAGCCAGATGCTGCTTCTCTTTCGGGTGTCACTCATAGTTACGACTCACACACTCTCCTCACCGCTATCTGACAGACAGTGTCGTTATTAACGTTGTTACGACTCATTAACTTGCAGTGGAGTGCCGCTTCACTTCACCCCCCTCTCTGTTTTTACATAATGGTATGATCCCATATCCTCACATCTGATTGGCCGCGATGCGATTGCTGACCAATCAAAACAAAGTTCTGCCTGTAAGCACGCAGCGAAAGGAAAAAAACTGGGAGCCGGCTCTCACTCGATGCGAGCCGGCTCTTCTGATTCACTACAAAGCATCGGCTCTCAGAGCCGCATCTTTTGCGCATGACACATCACTACTTGCCAGACGTTTTGGCCACCATTGAATTAGTCTATCGCTATTTCAACAGATTTCCATAGTTTATTTTCCTCTAATTTTGGAGACGAAGAAAAAAAAACGAAACGCAGGACGGGCTCATTGTAATGGCTGGAATGGAGTTGTGGAACAGAGTCAAACACATCAGACATATGGAAACTACGTTTGACTCCGTTCAATTACTTCCATTCCAGACATTTATTCAATTCCAGCCAATGAGCCCTTCCTTCTATAGCTGCTCCCACCAGCCTCCTCTGATATAAAGTACCCTTAGTATACTTACATTATAGTACCACAGTTTCTAGTACCATATCGGTGTAGCTATTCTGTAAAATGTTACCATATCATACAAACATGAAATACATGCTGACTAGCAGACGGTAACGTGCTGTTTAAATTTGTTGGAGATAAAAATGAATGAAATCAAATTTTAAAAGTATATCATACATATATCTCCATAAAATACTGAAATGTTATTGGAACAATGTAATTTTTTAACGATTAATTTGGATTGGTGCGCCCTTGGACATATTTGGACGTGTTTTTGGACATATTCAATCTCTCCCTATCCCAGTCTGCTGTCCCCACATGCTTCAAGATGGCCACCATTGTCCATGTACCTAAGAAAGCAAAGGTAACTGAACTAAATTGCTGTCACCCCGTAGCACTCACCTCTGTCATCATGAAGTGCTTTGAGAGACTAGTCAAGGATCATATCACCTCCACCTTACCTGCCACCCTAGACCCACTTCAATTTGCTTACTGCCCCAATAGATCCACAGATGATGCAATCGCCACCACACTGCCCTATCCCATCTGGACAAGAGGAATACCTATGTAAGAATACTGTTCATTGACTATAGCTCAGCATTCAACACCATAGTACCCTCCAAGCTCATCATGAAGCTCAAGGCCCTGGGTCTGAACCCCGCCCTTTGCAACTGGGTCCTGGACTTCCTGACGGGTTGCCCCCAGGTGGTGAAGGTAATAATCAACACCTCCACTTCGATAATCTTCAACACTGGGGCCCCACAAGGGTGCGTGTTCAGCCCACTCCTGTACTCCCTGTTCACCCATGACTGCGTGGCCAAGCACGCCTCCAATCATCAAGTTTGCAGACAACACAACAGTAGTAGGCTTGATTACCAACAATGACGAGACACCACATTCCCAGAGTAGTAGGCTCTGGGAGTGTGGTGCCAGGAAAACAACCTTTCACTCAACGTCAACAAAACAAAGGAGATGATCGTGGACTTCAGGAAACAGCAGAGTGCATCCCCCTATCCAAATCAACAGGACCGCAGTGGAGAAGGTGGAAAGCTTCAAGTTCCTTTGGCGTACAGAGAGTGTGGGGAAGAAGGTGCAGCACCTAAAACCCTCACAAACCTTTACAGATGCACAATTGAAAGCATCCTGTTTGGCTGTATCACCGCCTGGTACGACAACTGCACCGCCCGCAACTGCAAGGCTCTCCAGAGGGTGGTGCGGTCTGCCCAACACATTACCGGGGGCAAACTACCCGATCTCCAAGACACCTACAGCACCCGATGTCACAGGAAGGCCAAAAAGATCGAGGACATCAACCACCCGAGCCACTGCCTGTTCACCCTGCTGTCATCCAGAAGGCAAGGTCAGTACAGGTGCATCAAAGCTGGGACCGAGAGACTGAAAAACAGCCATCACTAGCACATTAGAGGCTGCTGCCTATAGGCATAGACTAGAAATCACTGGCCACTTTAAGAAATGGAACACTTGTCACTTTAATAATGTTTGACATATCTTGCATTACTCCGTTCCTCTCCTAGCCCCTACCTGGGCTCGAACCAGGGATCCTCTGCACACAATGACAACAGTCACCCACGAAGCATCGTTACCTATTGCTCCACAAAAGCTGCAGAACTACTTAGATTTGTGTGTATTGGGTATATGTTGTGTAATTGTTAGTTATTACTTGTTAGATATTACTGCACTGTCGGAGCTAGAAGCACAAGCATTTCGCTACACCCACAATAACATCTACTAAACACGTGTATGTGACCAATAAAATTTGATTTGATTGGGAGTGGGAAATATCATTTTCAAAGATTTGCTCTAGGCATGAGACATTCGATATAATGTCGCTAGATGGCACCAAAATCATTCTATTGGTAAGTTTCCATGGAAACGGACGGTGCAGGGGAGCTGGTACTGGGCGCATTGACGTAATGTTATCGATTGAGGAGAGAGTGGGACCTTGCTGAGCAAAGCGAAGCATGCACTGGCTGTTCAAGAAGGAAAGGGAGAGAAGGGACGGTAGCGAGCGACATTCTGTAGGGAGCATTTCGTCCTTGAAGGGAAACATTACATTCGCTGCTGATGTGTTGGGTGAGTAGTTACTTCTCACATTTTCCTTAAAATTCACTGTATTTTTATTATTACGTATATTTCAACAGCTTTCCATAGTTACCTTTCATTTTGGTGAGCGACCCCATATCAGAGCAAAGGGAAGTACCTGCCTTGGCAGGATTTCTGCAGGGTGATATATCATCATCCAATTGCTTCTTCTTGCATGTTTTGTGTTTATTATTTGGAAATGTATGTGCAGAAACTGTTGAGGGCTTGCTTTGCATAACTGATTTAGCTACAACCGTTAGTTGAATACACTATATAACTATTTCATTCTGCTCATGCTACGCACCTGCCCAATACAACTCTCGCTGTTGGTTTTCATGAAACTCGAGCCCGAGAACCTGCCATCTCATCCTGAAATTCGGAAAACTCATGCATTATGTTTTTTATTTTTCTATAACATTCTGAGGTAGCCAGCCTAGACCTCAGTTAGTAGTCTACCGGCCTTATTTGATTTCTTGTCAGCAATTTATACAGTTACATCCAATGCAGTATAAGTATAGTATTCATATCATTGACACTTTATTGTCAGTGATTATTGTGTATTTTTCAAGACCAATTACAACTTTCATCAGTTATTTATTGCAAGTAGCCTTTACATTTTCAATTAACTGTAGAACAGGGATGGGCAATTTGATGTGGTGGGGGCCACCAAAAAAATCTGAATTTATCACGAGTGTCCACAGTGACTTGCAAGCACCCACATCCATACCCACACATGCAGGGAGAAAACATTGAAGTTTTATAGTTAATTTCCAGCAATTCTACACATTTTGCCATGGGGAGTAGAGAAAATGTTGCAGTTTTAAAGCAACTTTAGTTTTTTGACCTATCCATTTGTGCAAGGGGAATTGGTGACTATATCACAGGTTAATCCAGCAGACTTTACTTGGCTCTTGAGATGCCTTGGTCCCCAAAATTCAACCCCACCCCCTCTTGACACTGTAACCTCTGCAAGTGTCTTCAATTTATATCTGTTTTCTTTTTCTAAATCACATGCACGCACTTGCTCACAATCAGGATACCAGTCTCTTCAGGGCCCTGTGAATTTGAAACGGCATCAGTGGTATTCAATTTTATTTTTTTTACAAACTGGGGGGTTCGAAACTGGATCCCCTCCAGTGATTTTACAATGGAGGAATGTTGGCCCTTTGGTAATAGAGAGCCATGATCATATCCAGGGAGAAGATTAGAGGTTTTCGCTCTGGGTGAAGGCTTGAGGAGAGAGGGCCACCATGGTTCTGGAGCTCCGGATCTCAGGGCCCCTGCCTGATGCCCAGTCTAGGTCAGCCTCAGTGGGCTAAAAACTGCAGCCGAGAGCCATGGAGTGACAACATAACTGACTGCGCTAGCTCCACCCAGGACATACCCCCATGAGATAGCTTGTTGGGTGTTTTTTTTTTTTCTCTCCACAACGTTTTTGGACCAATAGTGATTTTGGATGAAAGAGTTTGAAGGACTTTCTCTTTGTTTCTTGGAGAGGATATTTGATTGGATATTTTTTAACAAGGAAGAGACTGTTGGATATTGTAGAAGGAAGAGAGAATGGAATCTGGAGCAGAAGCATCCCCACAGCAGCACCAGAGGAAGAAACCTGGGATGCACGGCCTGGAAGACCAGAAAAGGGTGAGTGACCAAACCTTTTTCCTCCTAATCTCCTTTTCAGATCTCTGCTAAATGTCTGTACCTTTTGACTTGAGCTCAGAGGAAGTCATATGAGAAAATCACATTTTATTTTTATATATATGTCAGTAGCTGCATTGTCGGTTAGAAACCATGAAGAAATTGTGATTTTGAGTCTGAACAGGCACATGTCAATCTTATGAAAGTTTTGGTGTTTGCTTGTATCCTGATCTTGCAAAGGAAAAATTATACAGCATCCAATGATAGTGATGGGGAGAAAAATCATTACAGTTGCATATCGAGATATTATTTCTGACTATATATCGTATAGTTTTTACAATATCGCAATATAATGTTTTTGCTAGTTGGCTGTACCTTCACCAAAACGCCAGTATTGTTCCTTCATAACTTGCTCTCCATCTTCTTTTTAAATAGGGAGCCAATTTGTTTTCAGCACTTTTATTTCCATGACTGATCAAAACTCGTTATCCCATCTCTCTCATCTCTGCACCAGACATATGGTGAGCAATATGTTTGAACCATGGAATCGCAATCAAATCACTTTATTGAATCGCAATAATACAGTCCATTCAGAAAGTATTCACACCCCTTGACCTTTTCCACATTTTGTTGTGTTACAGCCTGAATGTAAAATTATTAACTTGAGATTTTTTTGTCAATGGCCTACACACAATACCCCATAAGTTCAAAGTGGAATTTTGTTTTTAGAATTTTTTTACAAATTAATTAAATAAAAAATGAAATATGTATTCAACCCCTTTGTTATGGTATGCCTAAATAAGTTCAGGAGTAAAAATGTGCTTAACAAGTCACATAATAAGTTGCATGGACTCTGTGTATAATAGTAGTGTTTAAAATGTTATTTCTTTATGACTACGTCATCTCTGTACCCCACTTATACACTTATCTGTAAGGTCCCTCAGTCAAACAGTGAATTTCAAACACAAATTCAACCACAAAGACCAGGGAGGTTTTCCAATGCCTCGCAAAGAAGGGCACCTATTGGTAGATGGATTAAAAAAAAAAAAAAAACAGATATGGAATATCCCTTTGAGCATGGTGAAGTTATTAATTACACTTTGGATGGTGTATCAATATATCCAGTTACTACAAAGATACAGGTGTCCTTATTAACTCAGTTGCCGGAGAGGAAGGAACCACTCATTTCACCATGAGGCCAATGGTGACTTTAAACATTTACAGAGTTTAATGTCTGTGATTGGAGAACTGAGGATGGATCAACATTGTACTAACTCCACAATACTAAACTTAATTGACAGAGTGAAAATAAGTAAGCCTGTACAGAATAAAAAATATTACGAAACATGCATCCTGTTTGCAACAAGGCACTAAAGTAATACTGCAAAAACCTTGGCAAAGCAATTCACTTTTTTTCCTGAATACAAAGTGTTATGTTTGGGGCAAATCCAATACAACACCACTCTCCATATTTTCAAGCATAGTGGTGGCTGCGTCATGTTATGGGTATGCTTGTGATCGTTAAGGACTGGGGAGTTTTTCAGGATAAAAAGAAACGGAATGGAGCTAAGCGCAGGCAAAACTCTTGAGGAAAACCTGGTTCAGTCTGCTTTCCAGACACTGGGAGATGAATTCACCTTTCAGCAGGACAATAACCTAAAACACAAGGCCAAATATACACTGGAGTTGCTTATAAAGAAGACAGTGAATGTTCCTGAGTAGCCGAGTTACAGTTTTGACTTAAATCTGCTTGAAAATCTATGGCAAAATCTATGGCAAGA